>CM062804.1:255368174-256036475 GCA_031772625.1 Pinus tabuliformis | reverse complement strand
ATGAATAAATTATACAAGACGCTCTAAAAACCTCACTTGTAATTAATGGATGCTTAGAAATATTATAAATTCTCTCCACATTTGGTTTCTCAACAAACTCCCTATCTAAGGAGGGTCTTGGGTTGGGTCATGGTATCTATTTGATCTCGTAGACATAAAACAACAGATACTATAAGTGCTTGCTTATTGAGACACAAAACAATAGATACTATGAGTGCTTGCTTATTGAGACATAAAATAGTAGACTCAAACTCAATGTTACAATCAATAGCTTATTGTTCTTTCTCTCTAAAACTAGTCCAATTATTTTTATTTATCAAGAAGAATGAACACAAACACTCAAATTGTACAAAACAGGAAAAACACAAGGATGCAATTTTCCGATAAAATGTTCTGAAGAGTAAAATGAAATATATCAACACCAAGTGGATGAGATGTTGCTTGAACTTGATTGTTGGACAAAACAATCTTAGTTGGATTTTCTTTTGAGGCAACCCAATTTTTAGGTGAGAACATTCAATTGTCAATAATGCTCATAATTATGGAGATAGTTTTGACAAGTTGCTACAACCATGGAGCGACATTTGACATGGTTGGTCTTTCATTTGGTTTATGCCTAATAGAAATCTCTACAATATCATCCATTCTTAGAAAAGGTTCTACATTGCATGATAAATCCACATTATCATCTAGAATAATTGCCCATTTAACAATGTTAGGTGGATCAAAATCTATATCATATGATTTTCTTCCACTTGAAATTTCTAGCCACACCAAATCTATACATGTCAACCTCCTCAATAAAAGTCGAGGCTTATGGTAATCTAGATCAATATAGACATCTCTTTTCTAGATATGAGAAGGTGGACCTCTTTCTCTATATACAATTAACCAAAATCTATAACCTTGGCTCCCTATTTTACATCCAAAAGGATATTAAAGGCTTTAATATCTTTTGATGATTTCACATGATCCATCCTTGTGAGGGTACTCAATGCCCCATACTACTTGCATGGAGATTTCCAATCTCAAAGACCAACTGAGAGGAGGAAAACATTCATGTGAATGAACATGAAGAGTTCCATGAGACATGAACTAATACACAAAAAGCCTTTCACCTGTCTCCTTGCAATAGCCCAACAGATTAGCCAACTACTATGGCGGAGTTGGCATATAATTTCAAGATCTAAGTAAAACATATATTGTTGTTACAAGAGTACAACCTACAAGGGGTATCAATTTCTATTGTCAGGCTATATGATGCAAGAGAATTAGAACTTTCAAGACAATCAACTTTTAAGAACAAAATCTTCAAGAGGGGGCCTTGATGTTTTAGAATAATTGTTATTCTTCTATGTAAATAAATTTCATTTTCCTAAATTGATACATTTGAGTTCTAGATAGGGTGAGTTATTATTCTAGAATCTTGAAGAAGATTAGGATGGAAGATTTGAATGTAATTGAATCTGTTGAATCTTCTCTAATAGGCAGAATTTAAATAGGACTGTGGTTGAGAGCTTGTAGGATCTTAGGAGTGATATTAGGAGAATGAATAGGATCTAAAACCAATTTAGATCTATCTACGTTTACCTATATATGCAATGTAAATCTAAGAGAAGCCTAATGGTCAAATAGTGTAAAATCCGATCAATAGAGAAAATGGCCAATTGAGGGAGGAATCAGGCCATAAGAATGTAGATCAGGGTTTGTGTTGATGAATGTACAATTATATTACTATGTGAAATTATTTGTATCTATGTATTGTTTGAAGCATTTGAGTTGGTAAATGTTCATGGCAATGAAATTGACTAAAACTGCATATGCTCTGTTTTGTTCATCTAGTATATCACAACGCGCACATAGAACGATAGTCTCATCAGCTGGCATAGATAATTTCTCATTCTCCCTCGTGTGGAAAACTTCTACTTCCTTGTTGAGCAAACACAAGTTAACAACTCACTAGTCCAACTCAGATGGGTATTGGTAAAAAGTACTTCCAACCTCTCGAATGGGCTACAACTAGTACTCCCATTAAGAAGGATTAAGAAGGTTTAGAAAGGTAGATAAGAAGCCTTTCTCGTACTACTGAAGATGACCTTTTTTCCTTCAAATTTTATCCCTAGATTATATTGTCAGTTGTGTTGTTAACTTCCTTTCATATATTCCCCAACAATAGAGAATTTGAATCTACATACCTAATCATCTCCATCGATAAAGATGCAAAATAGACATTACATTTGCATTCAACCTAGAAATCACCATTCCAAACCAATTCTTTAACCTTCTTGTCATGCTCTACTTTGGCTTCCACTTGTCTAGAATATAGACCACTCAACACTATCAATAGTAGCTTGTAAGGCCTCTTGCACCTCAAATCTCAAGAAGAATGAAATAGGTGGCATATCTTGTATTTGTTTATTTAAGGAATTATTTTTTTGAAAGCATCCTATAAATAGAAATAAGTTCCAAAAGCACTTACACACCTCTCTTGCATCTAAAATAGTGCATGCAATACAAGGAATTTTGCGAAACTCTGAGGGTTTGTTTAGAGCATACACATAAGAAGTCCAAAATATATGTCTATATTTACTTTGACTCATCAGTGCAAAAAATTTAAAAGCCAGTAGTGCGCCTCTAATAACTTGAGCCATAATAGGAGGACCAACCTCTTTAGTTATATCCCTCGATACCTCAAAAAATAATGATGAGCCCATATTTCCAATACAATCAATTTCCCCTAAGAAGTAGGGCCCTTCTATAAAGGTCAACAAGGGCCTTTGTTGAATCATTGTGCTAGCACAATTCTAGGCTAAGTCATGAGTAGGTTCTAAAATTTTTATTTCTTAGGATTAATTTTGTAAATTTCAAAAAAATTAAAACACTACCAGAATTTTCGGTAGCGCTCGATTTTCTTGTTCAAACAGTCTTCTCTGTTTTTCAAACAGTGTTTTCGTTCCTATTTTTTTTAATTTTTCGATTCCGGTAGCGTCTCCCGTTTTAAAAAAATAAAGTCGAAAACTTAACCGTTTTTTATTGTCCACATGTCATAATGGCAAAATATTTAATCCAAATCATGAGATTTCGTGATTGGGTAGGTCCCAAACTTTAAGTCAAGTCAAGTGGTAGTGGTTAATCGATTTGGTTGATGGTATTAGGTAGGTGTCAGTGACAGCCATAGTCAGTCATTGCCTACCCCACTGATCTTAAATAAACCCGTGTTTCCAAAATTAAAACATGTCTGCAATGTCAGTGTTAGCCATATGTTTAAATTTCGACAGTGGTTCTTTCTGTTCCACGTAATGCACTACCGGAATTTCCGGCTAGTCCGAATTAATAGGAAAATTGCCAGATTTGCAAAAAATATCGTATAGCCACCTGTAGCAGATTAGTTGGACTCTCCAAAGCAACTCGACTTCATCATTACTATTACATGTTGTCTATTATGACATGAAATCTCATTTAATCATGAAGGATCATATGCATAGGAGATTGAACCAAAACTTTATCTCAAATATTCGAAAATGGAGGAAATTTCACCATTTCGAATTTCTGAAGTGCAGCAAAGGAGACAGTGATTGAGGTGGTTAAGAACACATCCCAGTTTTTCAGGCAGCCTAATTCAAGCTAATTGCAACATCTGTTGGGTAAGCTTCCATACTTTGACACCTATTCTTCATAACAAGCAAGCAAATATTCATGGCATCAAAGTTTAGGAAAGGTAGGAAGCTTAAGGGAATCAAACCTCAAGGAGCTGAACTAGTTGATGCTAATCCAAGTGTTGGAAGATTGTTTATTCATGCATGCTAGTATCCACTCTACACAGGTTAGGAGGCTCACATCAAGGTGTAGCCCAAGAGATTGCTCAAACTTTCAATGGACATGAAGCTACCATCTTTGGTTTCAAATTGCAGGTTTCAGAACAGTCAATTGCAGAAGATTTTAACCTTCCCCGGGAAGGAGAAAAGTGGTTTAAGGGACAACTCATTATAGGAGGAGATCTCAATACTTTTATTAGAGATGAATACAGAGATCCTAACTGGGCCAAAGGAATTCCCAACAATTATCTTAAGAAGGAATGGGAAGAAACAGTCAAACTGGTTAAGATTTTTCTCACTTGTGAGAGAAGGTATACAGTAGTATTTCTTTACCATATGAGGTTTCTTTTTCATTTTGCAGGTATGAGGACTCTTAATTTGCCCTATTTCATATTGAAGAGCCTGACCAAAATGGCAATCAGAATTCAAACACACCAGGAAGCATTAGAATACAGCCTGTATCATCAAGCAATTATCAAGGTTCTGGTTGAAGAAGAACTGAAAAAGAGAAACCAAACTTGGGAACATTTCTTGTTTTACAGGGCAGGCCAACCTGCACCAAAACCCCAAGAAACTGCTAAATATTCTTCAACACAGGTTTAGACAGAAAGGACATCAACTACATCAACTAAAGGAAGTTCCAAAAGAAAGGCAAAGAAGGAAAGTGTAAGTAGAGGTACCAAAAGCAGCAAAGAGAAGCCTTCAGCTGCTGAATCTGAAAAGAAAAAGGAGCAAGGTGAAAGCTCTTCTGCCCAGAAAACAAAAAGCATGAAAATGGTTCCTCCTGTTAGACCTTTTCCTAAGGTTTACACAAGAACTCGAAGAGGAAAACTTGCAACTAAAGAGAAATCTAAAGTGCAGGTGCTTCCTGAAATTCTGGAAGCACATAAATAGCAACAAGAAAACCAGCCTATTGATTTTGATGAGGAATTGCTGAGAGAAGCAGGGTATAAAAGGACCAGTAAAAACAAGAAAGAAGAAATAAAACCAGTTGCTGGAGCTAGGAGGAGACATACTAGGGAAAGAAACAAATACAGACTGAAATCAAAAGCCCTAAATAATCCTAGTTTACTGACTGAAGTAATAGTCATAGAAGAACATCATACAGAGTTGCAGACTGAGGATCCTTCAATTGCAGAAATCAGAAGATCTTTGAAGAAGCAAAGAGGTAAAGCTCCCATGGACCAACCATTAGAGCCTTCCAAAAGAAGAAAGGTCCAAAAAGAAGTAGAAAAGAAAGAGACCATCATCAAAGAAGAAACAACCAAAATCACAAGGTCAAAATTTGTTGCCAGAAATAAAAAAACTTGGATAAACTTGGATAAACTTGCATAAGTTGTAGCTCACATGAAATGAAAGGGTAATTTTCCTAAAAAAATACCTTTTTGCATATTAAGTCAAAGTTTTGAATGTGAAGATTAAAGCTCAGAATATCCAAGCATATACAGGTGTTTCGAAGTATTTTTTGTTAAAATGTTGAAGTGAAAACGTTATCCTACTGGAAATTCTGGAAGTGTTTCCAGTTTTTTCGCTATTACAGGTATTACCAGAATTTCCAGTAGCACTTGTTTCAACAGAAATATACAGCTGTCAGCAGAAAACCTCCGGGCTAGTTTTGGAAAGACAACAACCCATAACAATATGGATAAGGAAAATGATGGATATGAGATAGTTATGAGGTTATTGAAGGTTGTATTGAATGAATCCATATGGTCATTTAATAGTCAAGACCATAAAGAGAAAAATCAGCAGCAAAAGGGGTAGCCAGTCAATTTTTCCAGCAGCCAAGTGTCATTTTTCCTCTTCTCATCTACACCTGTACTTTTTGTTGCAATTCGATGGGAGATGATTTTAATATCTAAAAGACACCTATGTAACAAGGAAATAGTGGAACCACCAATTTAGGAGAGTTGGAGTTGGTGCCTCTCTCTCTCTCTCTCTCTCTCTATATATATATATATATATATATATATCTTTTGTAAATATCATTTTAGGGTTGGATTTTGGTTCACCTAAAGACTCAGCTTAATAAAAAGTTTTTTATGCACTTCATGCTCAAGGATTTTGTGATTCAAGTTATATCTAATGTGTGGTTTGTATATTTCCTTCTTTCAACTTTCTAAATTATAAATTTGCAGTGGCCATATATAGTATGAGTGATAATCATTAAGAGGATCTAATGATGACTTATCTACTATCCAATTTTCTGTAAATCATAATATCAGTTCAAGTAGAAATTGTTAGTGAAGGTTTCACAAAGGATTTGTGAAATACTTTATACATTTTCTTACTTTCTAACTGTTATTTTCCTTGCCAAGAAACAAAGTTTGTTACAAGGTTGTTTATGTAGTTGAAGTGACTGTCTTAAGATACTCAGTTTTCTTAGGATATTTATCAGCTACCTGTTCTCTTTCCTCTGCTCCCCTATATTACTCACTTAACCACGCAATTTATGCTTGCCACAGCTTGCCAAATGCATGAAAGTTAAAGAGGAACACAATCATTTCAAAACTCCTTCAGAAGCCATCCCACCACTCAAAAAACCCTTTTAAATTTTGAAATGAAATCATGATGTGTAAGGCTTACTCCTTTTGCAGTCTAGGAGTAACTCCTTGACCCTTTCCTCTTTGAGACCCCCATATCTAACAAATTCATTCTTAATTTATTACAACCTGGTGTATAAACCATAGTTGATCTATAACTTTCCTCGTGATTTCCTTGCAGAAAGTAGAACAGGTGACATTAAATGCAATCCATTCGGCCATTACAAAAAACAGTAATTTCATCAACTACCTCTTGTATTTGTTACACATCATACATATCTATCAAATTTTGAATTTATTGTAGACCTTCTCTGTAAATTACAAAACCACCCATCATTCTCAAGAAACCAACAATGTGCATTTACATTGTAATTAGTGATTTTGGTGTACTCTCCAAGTTTACGCTTCTTAAAATCAAGAGGATGGTCTAAGTTCAGGTCTATAGTTCCACTTGTCCCAACCATAGTTTTAAAAACCAGTCGGTATGAACCGGAAACCAGTCGAATCGGAAACCAGTCAAACTGGTCAATTCATTGGCCAAACCAACCGAACCGCTGGAAAAACTCGATCAAACATCTAATTCACCCTTTTTTAGGCAAACTGGGTATAAACGGTCTGGTTCATTGCCAGGTCGGACGCAGACCCACCAGAAGCATTCTTGCAGCTTGTGAGATAGTTTGGAGGGAAAATAAGGGTTGTTTCCCTCCAAAAACAGCTCCTCCAAACCAATAAAAGGAGGTATCCCCTCTAATTTTCCTCACACATCTCATTTGGAGTTGTTGTGAGCTTGGAGAGTGTTGAGTTTTTGTTGTAGTGCAACAACAAATATTTTGAGCTAATTAGTAGCCATCATGCCTCCAAGAGCCAAGGATATTGCATGGGCTCATTGTGATATGATTGATGGAAAAATGATTTGCAAATATTGTCAAAAATCTATTGAAGGAGGGGGTATTAACAAGTTCAAGAAACACTTCTTGGTTGGGATAAGAGGTCATGTAAAGCCATGTGGAGCACCAAATGAAATAATAGGGAATATTAGGGCAGAATACCTTCAGAAGTTTGAGACTCAAGTCATTGAACCAACAAAGAAGTTTGTGACTCAAGCAATTGCAAAGTTAGGGAGTCGAGACTCAATCAACTGAGTTTGATCATGATGAGAAGTTTCAAGTAATAATGTCGATCACTAATATCATATATGTAGACTTGTAGTAGGCTAGTGGCCCCATAGTTTGTAGGCTTTGTTTTTGGACTCTAGAGGCCATTTAGAGCTTCATTGATTAAATAATTTATTGTTGATATGTATTGCACTTGGTGCCATTTTGATATATTCACCTTTACATGGTATATATATGAGAAAGCTTTGCATATTTTGTATCTATTAGTTTGGAATCATGTTTTTAAATCTTAAAAATAGTTTTTTTCATTAAAAAATAATTATTTCATGTGTTTTTTTAAAATTGGTTCATTGAGATCTAATTAGTCTCAGTTTGACCGGTTCTGGTTTGAAACTAGGTTTACTAGGTGGATTGGTCTAGCCACTGGTCTCTATTTTTAAAACTATGATTCCCACCATGTCAAGCCTAGCCATTTCAATTCCTTTGTTTGACATTCTACATTTCTACCAAAATTTTAATTTATTTAATAGAAGCCTCTCCTGAAAATTCTAACAACCAAATTGACAAGCTACCTTTTTACTGCAATGTATAATGTTCCAGCCAATTCATATGTCACTACTAGCAATGACAAACTCATTAGCTTCTCGTCAAGAAGTCTAATGATTTCCTTGACAAACTACATTTTTAATGTAAAGTAAAATAGGAAGTTGAAGTTCATTATCATAAATTTTTCATCCTTCGAAGGGCACTGCAAAATTTGGTGGAATGGAGTTCTAATACTAATTAAAAATGTACCCATTTTTCCTTAATTGATTGTAAAACAATCTAGATCCATCTCAACTCCGAATCAATTAAGCACCAAGAGGGATCAACTCTCCTGAGATGCAGACCTTTTTTTCAGAATGAAATACTTGAGAAAAGGTTGGCACCCTAAGGGATTTGATCCCTCTTGGTGCTTGATAGATCTAAAGGTAAGATGGACCTAGGCTTGTGATAAATGAACACATCGATGAAATGCAAAAATGCAGATATAAAGGGGTGCACAGAAAGGAAAGCGGTACGGAAAGTGAAAATGGTAAGGGGATAAATACATGGGCATCTCAACCATCCTATCATACATCTCCTTAGATGTTTCCAAATCAGAAATATTGGCATCCAGAGGCTTATGAATAGAATCAACAATAATATTCTTAGCTTTAACCTCACTTTCTTGTACTTGGTTTGTGCAGCAACGGATGCATTTGAAGGAGGATCTGTAATTCTTCCTTTGACATAGTCCATGGCATCATTTTCTTCTAATGTCAAATCCAAATTCATCTTCCATGCATGATAGTTGGATTTGTCCTTAATCTTGTCCTTAGATTTGAAGAATGATGGAGTTGTCACTAGGACTAGCTCCAAGTCCTTGTCCAACAATTTCCCTTAGTGATTGCTTTGTTTCACTCTTGCTTGGGCTTTGTCTTCACCTGAGCTTTGATACCATGTTAATTTTAGATAACAATGGTATGTTCTATGCTTTATCACAATTTACTTCAATGTTCCTTTAGCAACCTAATGACAATTTCCAATTATATCCAGTAGAAATCACATTAACTTAACACATTGACAGTAAATGCAGATAGAACATAAAAACATGTGCAGAAGACAAGCCAAGACAAGAGAACACAAGATGTGGCGGATGCCAGGGACAAATCCCAATATGGGGAACCCTTTGATCAAATCTTCTTATTATTCTTCAATAGTTTAGCAGAGAGAGAGAGAGAGAGTACAAATATCATAAGTACATGCCCAAAACAAATATGCCAAATCAATAGTCAATGCAACCCTAACCAAAAAGTCAATGGTGGTCAAAGTTTCCCCAAAACGTCCTCTAATCATCTTGGTCAACAGCAGAAGCATGTGGTCTGCCAAGGGAGTCAAAGTCACCCAAAACTAACTCGGTCAACCCAATCAAAGTTTGTTGTAATTCTGCAATCAAACCAGAAATTCAATGCAATAGTCAACTCATTCAAACAATCCCCAATCACCTCGTAATTCATGCCAAATAATGCGGCATGCAAATATCAAAATTCTGCCCCCAAAACAAAAGTCAACATTGGTCAAATATTGTTGGTCAATGCATGCCCTAGTCTTGAAATTTTCGGCCTTCAAAACTAGTCCAGAAATCAGCTTTCCTTCCACACGTGTGAAGAAGAGAGAGCCTCCAAGTTGTACGAACCAATCAAGAGAGGAGAGAAAAGAAGATGTGATGAGATGAGTGATGTCCAAATGAGAGAAGGGTCACTCCTATTTATGCAAGTCGTTGAGGGTGAGGAGATACACCCATTGGGCATCATGAGCCTACATTTTACTAAGGCTGACCTTGACAATTTGACCATGAGAAAGAATAAATTCAAAATTTTATTTGTGCTTGTAAGAATGAGATGATATTTACATCAAAATTGTACCTCTCGAAGAGAGGAATCCAATGCAATAATCATCTCCATCATATGAGTTGTCCTAAGGTGGAAATTTTCCCTAGTTTCCAATTTTAACATGAGTGGTAGACTTCCGTGTTGCCATAATTTTTCTTTCAAATTTTCTTACCACCCTAAATGTCTTCTCCAACGAATCAGGTTCTCAAAGGCAAACCTCATGTTGGATGTTATCCTTCATAGTCCCTATGAATACATGAATCCTATGCTCCATTGTAATATCAGTTACCCTGATATTCAATTTTTGGAAATCCTCAATGTGCTCCGCCAGTGAACCCTTTTGTTTGATATTTATCAATTGACTAAATAAGGTGTTGCTCCCATCGATACCATACAAACTTATTGGGTTCTAAATATAAAGATCTAATGTGTACCTTTTGTGTGTGTTCCACATCATGGAGATCAAAATATTGCTCCATTTGTAGTATCCATGTTTTTGGATCCTTGCCATCAAATTTCCTCATATCGATCTTTGGAATGTGGTTGGTCTTCAATCCAAAGTTAGTCTATAAAATCATTATTAACATTCCATTTGTTCTTATCATGAGTTTCACGAAATACCTTTTCTCTATTAGGAAGCATTTCTTGGAGCAACTTTTTCAAACCTTCCATGTTTGTTTTCAAACGATCCACCTTAGCTTCCATGTCTGCTTTTAATCCATCCTTCAAACCTTCCATGTCTGCTTTTTACCATTCTTGAAAGCATCCAGGGGTCAACCTCCAAAGTTGGGTTTAAGATCCACCACATTCCAAAGATTGATATGAGGAAACTTGATGGCAAGGATCTGGTAACATGGATACAACATATGGAGCAATATTTTGATCTCCCTGATGTGCAACACACACAAAAGGTACACATTACATCTTTATATTTAGAACCCAATCAGTTTGTATGATATCAATGGCTTCATTCTCGTAAACCACTTTTCACTTGGTCAATGTTTACAGAGGAAATGATAGCACATTATGAGGATACAAAGAGAAACGCCTTCTTTAGCCAATTGATAAATCTCAAACAAAAGGGTTCAATGACGGAACATGTTGAGGACTTCCAAAAATTGAATATTAGGGTAATTGATATTCCAAAGGAGCATATGATGGATGTATTCATAGGGACTTTGAAGGATAACATCCAACATGAGGTTCGCCTTTGGGAACCTGATTCATTGGAGAATGCATTCAAGGTGGCAAGAAAGTTGAAAGAAAAATTATGGTAAGGAATTTTACCACTAACAACTATAAAGATGGAAGTGCTATTGCTCCTAGCATTAGACAACCTGCAAGGTTGACACCATAACAATTGGAGGAAAAAAGAGTGAAAGTGCTTTGTTACAGTTGTGATAGAAAGTACACTAAATGTCATAAGTGTGCTGAGAAAAAATTATTCTACATAGATTGTGAAGAGGAGGAAGAAAAGGTACAAGAAACATCAAAAGATGAGGATATACACCAAGAACCAGCCCCAGAGAAAGAATAAATTAATCTGGCCATATCTTGTAATACATTGGAAAGAAATACCACTCCTAAAACTCTCAAGATAGAAGAATATATCAAGAAGAAAAAGGTAATAGTGTTGATTGATTCAGGTAGTACTGATAATTTTATTCATTGTAAGATAGCTAAGGAATTGAATTTCTTCCTATATCCAACACCAAAGTGTCAAGTGATGGTATCAAATGGAGGAACTATAAATTGTTCTGGAAAGTTCCATAATATCAAGCTAATAGTCCAATGCTTTCCATTCTAATGGGTGGCGCCAATATTGTACTAGGAGTCCAATGGTTACAATCTTTGGGGACGATAGCTTTAATTTTCAAGAATTTTTCTTGATTCTTTTTGGAAGGAAAGGAAGTTGAATTAAGGGGTATTGCAGGGAAACCATGAAATTACTCAACTCTAATGGTATGACAAAGCTTCTAAAGAAAGAACAATGGGGAGTAATTGCACAATTATGTTCACTAGAGGTTCAAACATCAAAATCGTCTATTTCTCCATATCTCCAAAAAGTCTTGGACAATCATTCCAAGGTATTTGAGACTCCCAAAGGCCTCCCACCTATTCATGATCATGATCATGCTATTCATTTGATTCCAGGAAGTGTTCTTCCAAACATCAAACCTTATAGATATCCTTATGTCCAAAAGAGTGAAATTGAACGTATAGTTGCAGAAATGCTAGATGTTGGTATAATTCAACCTAGTAAAAGTTATTTCTTTGCTCCAGTATTATTGATGCACAAGAAATATGGATCATGGTGTATGTGTCTGGATTATAGGGAGCTCAACAAGTTCACTATTAAAGATAAATTTCCCATTCATTTCATTGATGAATTGTTGAATGAATTACATGGAACAATTTACTTCACCAAGTTGGATCTTTGTTTAGGATATCATCAAATTAGAATGAATATTGAATACATTCTGAAAAAATCATTTAGAACTCATGAGGGTCATTATTACTTTTTGGTCATACCTTTTGGCCTTACTAATACACCTTCTACATTTCAAGGTTTGATGAATTCCATTTTCAAACTCTTCCTTAGAAATTTTGTGTTAGTATTTTTTGATGAATACTAATCTACAACAAGTCTTGGAAGGACCATGTTCAACATGTTAACAGGGTGCTTAATTTATTAGAGGAGAAACATTATATGCAAAAACCTCCAAATGTTTCTTTGGAGTATAGGAGGTGGAATACTTGGGTCATATTGTATCTCATGAGGGTGTTAACGTAGACCCTAACAAAATTAAAGCCATTAAGGAATGGAAAATCCCCACAACCATAAAGTATCTTCAAGTATTTCTCAAGTTGACAGGGTATTATCACAAGTTTGTTAAGAATTATAGGAGAATAACATCATCTCTCACAACATTACTGAAGAAATATGGATTTTCTTGGACTCTAGAAGCAACTAAGGCCTTTGAACATCTTAAAGAGGCAATGTGTCAAGCATTGGTCTTAGCTACGCTAGACTTCACAAAAATATTTGTTGTGGAATGTGATGCCTCGGGAAATGGAATTGGTGTTGTTTTAATGCAAGAAGAAAGACCCATTGCTTTTGAAAGTCATCCAATCGAAGGCAAGTATTTACAAAAACCTATTTATGAGAAGAAAATGTTGGAAATACTACATGCACTAAAGAAATGGAGAACTTACCTAATGGGTATACACTTCAAGGTAAAAACAAATCATGATAGTCTTAAATAATTTTCGGAACAAGTATTATCTCAGAAGAGTAGCAAAAATGGGTCACAAAGATGTTGGGTTATGACTTTGAACTCATCTACAAAAAATGGAAGCAAAATGTTGTTGCAGATGCACTCTCAAGAAAGGATGAGGATGTGGAAGCATTGCTTTGTTCAATTTCTATTATCCAACCTGATTAGATAATTGAAGTAACGGATGAATGCAAGAATGACGAAGAGGTGTGGACACTCATTCAAAAGTTGCAGCAAGATCCCAGTACATTTGATACATTTCGCTGGAAAATTTATTCATTATGGTACAAAGATCGCTTATAGCTTTGTAAAAATTCCCAACTCAAACAAAAGATTCTTTTGGAATTTCACACCTCCCCCTTAGGAGGGCACTCAGTGTTTTTAAAAACTTACCAGAGGGTTAAGAAGATTTTTTTTTGGGATGGCCTTAAAGCTGATATTCAGACATTTGTGGCAGAATGTTTGGTTTGCCAACAAAATAAAGTTGAGACAATTAAGACCTCGGGTCTGTTTCAACCTTTAGCCATTCCAACTCAGTGTTGGGAGGAGGTCTCAATGGATTTTATCACGAGTTTACCCAAGTCTGAAGGAAAGAGTTTCATCATGGTGGTATTTGATAGACTTAACAAGTATGCACACTTTTGTGCATTATCGCATTCTTTTAAAACTAGTACAGTTTCTACTGCATTTATGGAAACAATTCAAAAGCTACATGGAAACCCAAATATTATTGTAAGTGACAGAGATCCCATTTTCACTGGAAATTTCTAGATGGAATTATTTTCTTTTCTTAGTACTCAATTAGCTTAGAGCTCATCTTATCATCCTAAATTTGACAGGAAAACTGAGATAGTGAACAAATGTTTGGAAATATATCTTTGTTGCTTTGTATCTGATAAAAAAACACAATGGGTCAAGTAGTTATCTCTAGTTGAATGGTGGTATAATGCATTCTTCCATACTGCAGCAAAAATGACCCCATTTATGGCACTTTATGGATATCATCCATCGTCCATCACATAATCTTTAAGAGAAAATTCTAAAGTTCAAGTAATGGAAGATCACATCGAGCATCAACAACAATTTCTCCAACTCTGAAAGGATAACCTCACTCTGGCACAAAATCAAATGAGGCAATAAGCAGATTAACATCGCAGTGAAAGAAGTTTTGATGTAGGCAACTGGGTATTTTTACAGCTACAAGCATACAAAAAAATTTCCCTCAAGCAAGCTAAGAAGGGTAATAAATTATCACCCAAGTATTATGGTCCTTACAAGGTGTTGCAAAAGTTTGGTACTATGGGATACAAATTGTTGCCACCTACATCTTCCCGAGTACACCCAGTTTTCCATGTTCCATGCTTAAAGAAGGTTTCCAATGACAAGCTCCCAATTCAAACAGTGTTAAAAGAACTTAACGAAGAAGGAAAAATCATATTTGAGCCTGAAGTAGTCATAGAAACAAGAAAATCTACAAAATCGATTAATTTCAGAGTATCTCATTAAGTGGAAGAACTTACTTGCTGAAGATTCCACATGGGAGGATGAGAATTTTATACAGAAGCATTCAGAACTACTCAACCATTGAGGACAACACTTTTTTGAAGGAAAGGGGCATGTTAGGTCCCTATAATACTAGTGTATTCCCCTTATTGTTATTGTTAGTGTAACCCCTATTGTTATTGTTGTGCCCATGTATCCCCCATGTTGTTATTGGTGTGCCCCATAGAATCCCACTATTGTTATTGTTGTTCCTTTACATTATTATTGTTATGTAGGCTCTAATCATATTGTGACGTCTTAGACTCCTATATATACCAAGGAGGTCTTATCATTTGTATCATTCAAGAATTATTCATTTATGTAATATAAATGAGGTTTCCCCCTCGAAGAAGATAATTTTTAAGTCGTTGATTTTTTATTTTTGAGTTGGTTACATAACATATTATCTTAACTTTGCTATATAGCCTTATGGTACATACATTATTCTTTAAGGACCTTAGGTTGAAGATCTGATTATTTTACTACTATTATTAGTGGATGTGACAATAATTGTGATGTACCAAATTGATGTTATTTTTTGTTGTAATTATGATTGTAATATCCCTATTTGATGATTATGGGTAATCATGGTGATTAAATCATTATATGTTGTTTTTTTTACATATTTTGAGGACTAATTTATTGCTTTCAGCTAGCAATTATATTGATGATTATGTTATAATGATATTCTAGTATGTGAAATTATATCAAGACTAATATTATGAACAGTTGTTACCGATGCTTATTGAGTGTGGCAGGAGACCATCGAGATGCACCTACATGTTATGATTCAATGATCTCTAGTTTGATCAATTGCATACTATTCACACTAGAATTTAAAGTTTTAACTAATATTTTTCTTGTAAAATTTTCACCTGTAGATCAACCTGATATATGCAATGTCCTAAAGCATAATACTTGATCTACTTCTGCCATAAACTTTGCGGAAGCTTAAACAGATATGAGAATCATCAAGCATGAACAGATATAACTGAGAATGAGAAGTAATCAACCATAACACAGAAGATATATCACTGGGGAAAGCACCATCTTAAAACCCCAACTCTGTATTATCATACAAGTGGAAATCTTGTTCAAGTTACAAAATGAATTAGCTCTCAAGCTATCCTGATCTCTCTGCACTCAAACAATACAACTCACAGACTCAATAGACATAGAATATATCTTCCTCAAGCCCTCCAAGCCTCCTATTTCCTTGCGCAATTTTGATTGCGGTCCAATGATATCACATGTGTGAATTGGCCTCATCACTCTCATTGTAACCTCTGGTCCAACTGCACAATCCATAAGGAATAATATTCCTTCTGCATGCAAGGAATATTCACCAAGGAATATCCTAGCAACTGATAGTACATTGTCCCTCCATCTGATCTCAATGGGTCTCTGACTGAATTGACATGCATGAGTTATCCATGAGTGAATCTTTAGTTATCTGAATTCCAGTAGTTACATGCATGCAAGCATTAATTAATTGAACTCTCATTAATTTAACAAACTGTTAAATTAATCTAACTGGACTTGACTAAGTTAAACTAAGTCAACTAATTACAACTCATCCTTATCTCTTTAACTGAAGGTTAAATTCCTCAATCAAAGGAGAAACTGTTGCATGTCCTCACATAGACTTCAAGTTTGATTTTCCTTAACTAATTAACTCAAGATGAATTAATTAATTAATTTCCAAACTGTTGTTGATATCAAATTCGAATTTTACTTCCTATGTTTAATCCAGGGACTGACTAAAATAAGAAGGGATCCCGAAATGCTATTTTTAGCACTTTCATTTTTCACCCATTGTTGCTAAGATCTCCAATGAATGAACTGCTATTTATAGTTCGGCTATTTATAGCAGTGCTATTTTTAGCACTTCTATTTTTAGCATTTCTTGTTGCACATTTTTCAACACTCCCTCTCAATAAGAAAGGGATTATCAGCAACCCTGATCCTGTCTCTGTGGAACTCGAACTTGCATTTTGACAATGCCTTAGTCAAAATATCTGCATCCTGTGCCTCAGTCGAAACATACTACAACATCATGATCCTCTTGACCACACAGTCCCGTAGATGATGGTAATGGATATCTATATGATTGGACTTATCATGAAACACTGGATTCTCAAAGAGTTTTATGCAACTCTGATTATCACAGTGTATCACCATAGGATCCATCATCTGACCAAACAATCCCACTAGAATCTTCCGCATCCAAATGGCCTCACATGCTGCCTGACTGCCAGCAATGTATTCAGCCTCTGTTTTGCTAAGTGCAACTGATCTCTGTTTCCTGCTATACCAAGAAACTGTAGCTGAACCAAGGTTGAAGATTCCTCCAGAAGTGCTCTTTTGGTCTGATGGACTACCAGCCCAATCGACATCCATGAAGCCTTGCAGCTTCACTCCCTTTTTCCATCTGTACCATAATCCGTACTGTGTAGTGCCTCTGAGATATATCATCACATGCTTCGTTGACTTCCAAAACAGCTTGGTAGGCTGAACCATAGCTTGACTTAGCTGGTTCACCGCAAAGCATAAGTTGGGTCGTGTGTTCACCAGATACATAAGTGAACCCACCAGCTGTCGATAAATAGTAGCAGCTACTACCTCACCTAAAGTAGCATCCTCCTCCCTCCAGTTCCCAGCTAGAGGAGTTTGCATGGGCTTGCATTTCTCCATGTGAAAGTGGCTGAGTATCTCATTGGCATACTTTCCTTAAGACACAAATACTTCCCCATCTTTCTGCCACACTTCCATGCCTAGAAAGTAGTGCATGAAGCCCAAGTCCTTCATCTCAAACTCTCTTGCAAGGTCCTCCTTGCAAGATTTGATCAACTAATCATCACTTGTCAAAATCAGATCATCAACATAAAGTACAATAATCAACAGCTTACCTTCTACTATGATGTGGTAAAGGTTTGCATCTGCTTCACTCTTGGTGAAGCCCAATCTGTGAAATAGCTGTCGATCTTGGTATACCAAGCACGGGGTGCTTGCTTCAACCCATACAGTGCTCGCTTGAGTCGGCAGACATGCGACTCGTGATCGAAGGTCTCAAATCCTTCGGGCTGCTCAATGTATACCTCTTCCTCAATCTTCCCATTGAGGAACGCCGTCTTCACATCCATCTGATGGATCTTCCAACCCATCTGAGCTAATAGAGCTAGCATCAATCTGATAGATGAGTACCTTGCTACAGGAGCAAAGGTCTCATCGTAGTCGATCCCCTCAACCTGTGAGAAACCTCGGGCAACAAACCTTGCCTTGTGTTTCTCAACACTACCATCAGCTGTCTGCTTTACCTTGTAAAGCCATCGAGAGCTAACCACTGACCTGTTCGCAGGTCTAGGGACAACATCCCACACACTGTTCCGCATGATAGAATCATACTCTTCTACCATTGCATCAACCCAGACTGGTTGCTGCACTGCCTCCTGAAAAGAAGAAGGTTCGGTCGCTACACACTCCCCAACCAAGGCCATGTAGCCAATATATCTCTCGGGAGATCTCCTTTGTCTGCGGTGAGAGGATGGCTACGCATATTCTCTCTCGCATCCTGCATCAATCTGTCAGCTTCCCGCGAGTGTTTCCGCCCGTCTCTGGAAGACCCTCCAAGAGTGGTGGTCTCCACTACTAGATCCTCTACATGTGGTTGATCCACATCATCAGGAGGTTCCTCCTCCTTTGGAACTAAAAGTCCCTCATCACCATGCAACTTGAGCTCCCTCTCAAGTGACACTCGCATGGCTCTCTGCTCGTCGAACTTCAGATCCCTGCGGACTATGGTCCTCTGACTGGCAGGCAGAAACACACGATAATTGTGGGGTGTATCTGTGTACCCCACAAGTATCCCCAACTCAGTTGTTGGGTGTAGCTTCTTCTGAGCATCTTTGGTCACATGACAGAAAACTGGTGATCCAAAGATGCGGAAGTGACTCACATCTGGTCGCTTCCCCAAAAAAGCCTCCATAGGTGTCTTCATCCCCAAAACACGATGAGGACTTCTGTTCTGAAGGTACACTGCTGTATTGCATGCCTCCGCCCATAGATGAAGTGGTAGGCTTTGGTCATGCAACATCGCTCGAGCTACTCCCACAATAGATCTGTTCTTCCTTTCGACCACCCCATTCTGTTGTGGGTTATGGGGTGCCGTCAGTTCCCGTTTAATTCCTTCTACTGCATAGAAGTCTTTAAACTGCTAGGAGATATACTCTCCACCATTGTTACTACGCAAGGCTTTTACTTTCTTCCCAGATTATTTCTATGTCGAGGCTTTAAACTCACAAAACCTCAAGAAGGTCTAATCCTTCTTCTGCATAAAGTAGATCAACATCTACGAGAAAAATCATAAATGAAAATAACATAGTACCTTTGTTTAGCGGTGGAGGCTGTAGAGAATGGTCCATATACCTCTAAGTGAACTCGCTCCAGGATTTATCTAGCTCTACTGTCTCGATCCTGAAAGGAAGCTTTCGCACACTTACCCAGGGTGCATCCTTTGCATGTGCCTGTTTGCTCCAGTTTTCCCTTAGGTAAGCTGGTAGAAATTTGTTGCATGATCTTCAAGGCCCAGTGATGCAAGTGGCCCAGTCTCATATGCCATAGCTCGCCAACATCTTGGCTTTGCACCACCTCTGCTTTGGAACTCAATGCAGCGCAATCATCTACCTCCAACTTGTAGAGATTCTTTACTCGAATCCTTATTCGCTTGGTCTGTCCGGTGCCGATATACCTCAGGAACACTTTTCCTTTACTAAAGACTACATCATAGCCTTTATCTTCTAGCATAGCAATAGACACAAGATTCTTTTTCAAACTTGGTACATATTTAACAGCAGATAGGGTGAGAGGAGCACCATGCTCCCTCTGAAACACAATTGTACCTTCACTGGAGACACAGTATTTTCCATCATCACCCATCTCAATCTGCATCTAGAAATCCTTCTCCAATGTACTGAAAAGATTCTTGTCACCTGACATGTGGAAAGAAGCTTCATTGCCCAAGTACCAAACACATCCCACCATGGATGAAACCATGCATGCGATAAGCGAGAAATCCAGCTCAAATTGTGAAGCTAGTGCATCACCATCAGATCCCTTTGAGGAACCCTTCTTGGATTTCTTCTGTGGGCAATGCATAGCATAATGGCCCACTTCATGACAGTGAAAGCATCACACCTTCGACTTTTCAACCTTCTTCCCACCATGAGAAGATTTGGATTGGGATGCCTTCCCTTTCCCTTTCTTATCTTTACTCGCTAAAGCTAGATTTTCTTCATCATCTTGTTTTGATGAAGATCCATCCCTGGTGCTTTGCCTTATCTTCTCCTGCATTAGGTCTGACCAAAGTCGTTCCCAATCTGGTAGTTTCTCTATTCCATTAACCAAGTCCTGGTAGCTATGCCAACTCTTACGAAGACCGAGGAGTTCTAGACTCACCATGTCGTCATCAGCAGTCACGACCCCTACACTTGCAAGCTCATCCCTGCAGGAGGTGAGCTTGTTCAGAAACATAGAGATTGTGCGCCCTTTTCGCACTTGATCTTGCGAAGTTTGTCCTTCAGCGCCAGCTTCCTCTGATCGCTACTATTCTCATAAAGATCTTTCAATGTTTTCCACATCGAAAATGGAGTCTCCTTCCCGTGGAGGCTCGAGACAATGTGATCTCGAACTCCCTCCAGGAGGATTCTCCTTGCTCTAGCCACACACTTTTTCCATTATGCCAGTTGAGTAGCATCGGTCAGCTTTTGAACTTCTTAATCAATGAAGTCCTTGAGACTGTTATCTTCCAATACTACCTGCATGTGATCCTTCCAGGCTATATAATTCGAACTGCCATCAAGGGCATATTCGAGTCTTAAGCCACTAAACACCATCGGTGAAATAGATGTTATAAGAACTCAATTCAATATTCAGAAACCAAACTTTGTACTTCTCCTGCTTGTATAATGTTCTGACTTGATCACCTTTGCTCTGATACCATGTAGAATTTTCACTTGTAGATCAACATGATATATGCAATGTCCTAAAGCATAATACTTGATCTACTTCTACCATAAACTTTGCGGAAGCTTAAACAAATATGAGCATCATCAAGCATGAACAGATATAACTGAGAATGAGAAGTAATCAACCATAACACAGAAAATATACCACTGGGGAAAGCACCAACCTAAAACTCCAACTCCGTATTATCATACAAGTGGAAATCTTGTTCAAATTACAAAAAGAATTAGCTCTCAAGTTATCCTGATCTCTTTTCACTCAAATAATACAGCTCACAGACTCAATAGACATAGAATATATCTTCCTCAAGCCCTCTAAGCCTCCTATTTCCTTGCGCAGTTTTGATTAGGGTCCAATGATATCACATGTGTGAATTGGCCTCATCATACTTATTGTAACCTCAAGTCCAACTGCGCAATCCATAAGGAATAATATTCCTTCTGCATGCAAGGAATATTCACCAAGGAATATCCTAGCAATTGATAGTACATTGTCCCTCCATCTGATCTCAACTGGGTCTCTGACTGGACTGACATGAATGAGTTATCCATGAGTCAATCTTCAGTTATCTGAATTATAGTAGTTACATGCATGCAAGCATTAACTAATTGAACTCTCATTAATTTAACAAACTGTTAAATTAATCTAACTGGACTTGACTAAATTAAACTAAGTCAACTAATTACAACTCAATATTACAACTCATCCTTATCTTTTTAACTGAAGGTTAAATTTCTCAATCAAAGGAGAAACTGTTGCATGTCCTCACATAGACTTCAAGTTTGATTTTCCTTAACTAATTAACTCAAGATGAATTAATTAATTAATTTCTAAACTGTTGTTGATATCAAATTCGAATTTTACTTCCTATGTTTAGTCTAGGGACTGACTAAAATAAGAAGGGATCCCGAAATGCTATTTTTAGAAAAGCTATTTTTAGCACTTTCACTTTTGACCCATTGTTGCTAAGATCTCCAATGGTTGAACTACTATTTATAGCCCGACTATTTCTAGCACTGCTATTTTTAGCATTTCTTGTTGCACATTTTTCAACACTTCTATGGTTACTAATGGCATGATAGTGGTTGCACGCATAGGTTAGTTGCTTGGCCAAATGACTCACGCATGGGTGATGGGGTTTTACAATACATTTGGAACTTTATGGGAGGAGTGGGACATCCTTAATTCCACCTATTAGCGCTCCTGCTCTGACTTAGCTAGAAGGAATTTGGATGCCTTTTCCTTGCATTAGGGGAAATTTGAGGTCTAAAATGGGCCTCCTAAGAAAAATGTACAACCAAAATAAACTTTATCAGAACCAATAGGATTCAAAATGATGATGTTTAACCATGCGGGAGTACTCGTTGGATGCAAATTTAATTTCTCATCCAAGGAGTACCCATGTTGCATATTTTCGATGGACCCTGCTACACAAAAAATTAGAAATACATTAAAAACGTGATTGCAATGACATTTTTCATGTATTTCTCATTTTTCATGTTGTAGGGTCTATCGAAAGTATGCAACATGGGTACTCCTTGGATGAGGAATCAAATTTTGCATCCAACAAGTGTTGCCACTTGAAATTTGAATAAACGTATAGGGAGATAAGTTAAAAATACGAGTTGAAAAAACAATTTTTTCTTTTTTCCTTCTAAAATTTGATGATGTAATCTAATCTTATTTTATTATTTCCACTATTATTTTATAATTTCCTTAGGAGGTCCATTTTAGACCTCAAAATTCCCTTAATGAAGCTCATGATGTTGGGAAGGTGGACCCTAGATTGGGTTACTCAAGGATTTACTGGGGGGTGAGCATCAAGGCAGATTCTTTGATTCCCAACACCATTAGTATCACCATAGTAGGTGACATGAGAGATAACAATGGTCTCTGACGTTGTACCCTTATTCCCCTATTAGTCGTAGATTTATGAAGGGCAAGCAGTGTGGCACCCTTAGAACTTCGAAAGGAATTTCTTTAAAGACACGACCAACCTAGAACCCTTGGCATCAAGAAAAATATGGAAGATAAATAAGGTGTTATGCTCATGCAAAGATAAACACTAATACACATCATGTAAGTACATGGGTATTGGAAAAATTAAATCAAAAGTAAACTTTGTGGAAAGAGAGAAAGGTATAATTATCAAAGTCAAACCAAATAAATAACCCTACCATCTTAAATATATAATGTATATTTAAATAACTCCTAATTATATAAACTATTCTAATAACAAATGGAAAAGGGAACATAGAGTTAAAATAGAAACATTAATCCGATGACAATTTACTTGTAACGATCCCTCACACCCCCTAGGACTAATCCTAATTGAATGTGAGGTGTTACTTTCCAATTAACCCGACCTCCATTGTCTCCTCATGGAAATGGGGTTACAAAATTTCTCCTTTCTAAAATTAGCAGAATTAAATTCATCCTACGTCATCGCCTTCAGCTCGTCAAGAGCTTTCCAACAATGTAAACTTTATATCAATAGGATGCCCAAATCAAAATTTATAGCCAATTAAATTATGGGTTCCACAACTTATTCCATTAGTAAGGGTTATCCACATGGCAAGCACATGGAACTTCCACCTCAAATGTGGTCCAATGTTGCATTTACATGTCATGGTGCCATCACACCACTATGCCCAACACTACTTCTCTAAGGATATTCTATGTCCAGCTTTGCATTGCAACATCAACTTTCACATCAAGTGATGCAGACATTCCTCGTCCCATTCCTTCCATCAGTCCACAATGTTGCCACTTCGATGCACATGTATCCCCCATGTTGTTATTGGTGTGCCCCATAGAATCCCACTATTGTTATTGTTGTTCCCTTACATTATTATTGTTATGTAGGCTCTAATCATATTGTGACGCCTTAGACTCCTATATATACCAAGAAGGTCTTATCATTTGTATCATTCAAGAATTATTCATTTATGTAATATAAATGAGGTTTCCCCCTCGAAGAGGATAATTTTTAAGTCGTTGATTTATTTTTTTTGAGTTGGTTACATAACATATTATCTTAACTTTGATATATAGCCTTATGGTACATACATTATTCTTTAAGGACCTCAGGTTGAAGGTCTGATTATTTTTCTACTATTATTAGTGGATGTGACAATAACTGTGATGTACCAAATTGATGTTATTTTTTGTTGTAATTATGATTATAATATACCTATTTGATGATTATGTGTAATGATTGTGATTAAATCATTATATGTTGTATTTTTTACATATTTTGAGGACTAATTTATTGCTTTCAGCTAGCAATTATGTGGATGATTATTTTATAATGATATTCTAGCATGTGAAATTATATCAAGACTAATATTATGAGCAATTGTTACCGATGCCTATTGAGTGTGGTAGGAGACCATCGGGATGCACCTACATGTTATGATTCAATGATCTCTATTTTGATTGATTGCATACTATTCACACTAGAATTTAAAGTTTTTTAACTAATATTCTTCTATGGTTACTAATGGCATGATAGTGGTTGCACGCATAGGTTAGTTGCTTGGCCAAATGACTCACGCATGGGTGATGGGGCTATACAATACAGATGGAACTTTATGGGAGGAGTGGGACATCCCTAATTCCACCTATTAGTGCTCCTGCTCTGACTTAGCTAGAAGGAATTTGGATGCCTTTTCCTTGCATTAGTGGAATTTTGAGGTCTAAAATGGGCCTCCTAAAAAATGTACAACCAAAATAAACTTTATAAGAACCAATAGGATTCAATATGATGATGTTTAACCATGGGGGATGATTTCACCATTTTTGGAGTAAAAAAGTAAAAAGTTTACAAATAATAAAATAATAAAACTATTTTTTCAACTCGTATTTTACACTTATCTCTCTAAAGTTTTTCTTAAACTTCGAGCAGGAGTATTCGTTGGATGCAAATTTAATTTCTCATCCGAGGAGTACCCATGTTTCATGCTTTCAATGGACCCTGCTACACAAAAAATGAGAAATACAACATGAGTACTCCTTGGATGAGGAATCAAATTTTGCATCCAACAAGTGTTGCCGCTTGAAATTTGAATAAACCTATAGGGAGATAAGTTAAAAATACAAGTTGAAAAAACAATTTTTTCTTTTTTCCTTCTAAACTTTGATGATGTAATCTAATCTTATTTTATTATTTCCACTATTATTTCATAATTTCCCTAGGAGTCCCATTTTAGACCTCAAAATTCCCCTAATGAAGCTCACGATGTTGGGAAGATGGACCCTAGATTGGGTCACTCAAGGATTTACTAGGGGGTGAGCATCAAGGCAGATTCTTTGATTCCCAACACCATTAGTATCACCATAGTAGGTGACATGAGAGATAACAATGGTCTCTGACGTTGTACCCTTATTCCCCTATTAGTCATAGATTCATAAAGGGCAAGCAGTGTGGCACCCTTAGAACTTCGAAAGGAATTTCTTTAAAGGCACGACCAACCTAGAACCCTTGGCATCAAGAAAAATATGGAAGATAAATAAGGTGTTATTCTCATGCAAAGATAAACACTAATACACATCATGTAAGTACATGGGTATTGGAAAAATTAAATCAAAAGTAAACTTTGGGGAAAGAGAGAAAGGTATAATTATAAAAGTCGAACCAAATAAATAACCCTACCATCTTAAATATATAATGTATATTTAAATGACTCCTAAGTATATAAACTATTCTAATAACAAATGGAAAAGGGAACATAGAGTTAAAATAGAAACATTAATCCAATGACAATTTACTTGTAACGATCCCTCACACGCCCTAGGACTAATCCTAATTGAATGTGAGGTGTTACTTTCCAACTAACCCAACCTCCATTGTCTCCTCATGGAAATGGGGTTACAAAATTTCTCCTTTCCAAAATTAGCAAAATTAACTTCATCTTACGTCATCGTGTTCAGCTTGTCAAGAGATTTCCAACAATGTAAACTTTATATCAATATGATGCTCAAATCAAAATTTATGGCCAATTAAATTTTGGGTTCCACAACTTATTCCATTAGTAAGGGTTAGCCATGTGGCAAGCACATGGAACTTCCACCTCAAATGGGGTCCAATGTTGCATTTCCATGTCATGGTGCCATCACACCACTACGCCCAACACTACTCTTCTAAGGATATTCGCATTGTGACATCAACTTTCACATCAAGTGATGCAGAAATTCCTCGTCCCATGCCTTCCATCAGTCCACAATGTTACCACTTTGATGCACATAACTCTGACCTCCATGACACATTATAAATATTTTCGTCAAGTAATGGAGGTATTCTTCGTCGAGTGCCTCCCATTTGTTCTGCAAGTTCCATCATTTCAACAGACCACTGCGAATGGAACTACAAATTTACTCTCGTGGTCTTGTGGTTTGTGGTAACATTGCCTCCTTTCACGAGAGCTTCCACATCATAGCTACGTGGCAGTCCCATGCCAAGGGTCACCACAATCGATTACCACGTCTTTCTATAGACACTTTAGCTATCCTTCACGTCATCCACTCCTACAACCCCCCTTGTTGATGTCATGTTAACTCCCGAGTGACATCAACTAGTCACATGACATTCCCTGAAGGGGCCACCTCAACTTAGGTCTTTGGGTCCCACCATATCCCCGACCTCCACTTGAGAAACGATTAATTTTTAATGACAGTGACAGTTTTCTAGTGCACCCTCCGTCAACAGCACTAACACACCCAAATATCGAATGAGCCTACCATCGCATCTTCTTGGCACGATGGAAATTTTGGCTATAGGTGACGAGAAGTTTCCCACACTATGGCCTCTATCATCTGCACACCCTTTCTGATGTTGGCCTCCTTATATTCTTGACGTGACGTGACATAGATATTTTAACGATGGTTAACAGGAATTTTCCTATCCCACGCTCCATTAATTTCGCCTTCTTTCGTCACGGTTGTTCCTTGGAGAAATTTTCAAGGAATGTTCCACCAAGACATAGGAAATTTACATGAGCTCAAACTCAAAGCCTTATGGAGTTCTACAATTATACATAGCCATCCCGACCCACACAATTCAAGATCATAGCGTTAGATTGTATCTTGAAATAAATCAGTAACCATCACACATATAATAAAGACTCACATGGTCCTTTAACATGTTGCAGGAAACATTCTAACAATAGAGCTTGTTGGCCCTAATACATGGAGACTCCATCTCCATCATATCACACAAAATATGGATTTTAAGCACACCACGTAATTCAATGAGGTTCATTAACCATTTTCCACACATTGCATACAATGGAAAAACTGCACACAATCACAGTCAATTGGTTATATTATCAATTAACATGAGCATATATAAATAACTTCACCATTAAGGATTGTATCAACGTTATAAGGATCTACCAATCCCCCACAACCATTATGACCATTCACAACTCATTACATTGCAACACACAAGAATGGATGTTCTTCATTAATAATGTTGATACACTTCACCATTATACAATAACATTATTCATCATTCATATTGCATAAACATGGACATATACATTGGTAAATAACTTATCTTAGTGGATGGTTGGTTGGTAACTAAGAGAGGGACTTCAACTCTCCTCCCAATCATATGCCAACTGCACTACAATCCTTTCTTGTAGTTGACCACCCCCAAGTTGAATTCAAAGCCCGGGGAATAAAGTTCTCAAGCTAAATTTACACCATTGATTCACAACACATGGTAATCCAGAGCATATAGTGCCTCCACCTACAAACCAATGAGGATCTCGAGCACATAGTCTCCACCCAAATACTCACTTCTTGTAAGCCAGAGTCTAGAGTGACTCCACCTGTAATTTGGTAGGAATCAAAAGCACACAATGTCTTCAACCAACAATCACTTATAGGAATCTAGAGCTCGATGTTTGCACTTGCTTTTACTAGAAGAATCCAAAGCCCATTTTCTAGTCACCAATTTTTTTCTTTTTTCACCATTCCAAGTACCCATTTTTAGTCATTTTATCATACTCTTTTAACCATTTATTACCCATCTTTCCATTCTTTGCGAATATACCACAATAATAATATAAAGTAGTTAATTATCATTGTTTTCCTTTATTTTCGATGAATTAGAAAGAATTATTCTTGGTTTTGGCTAATGATGGTCTTCCTAGCTTGGTTCTTGTAGCTTTTATATAGCCTCCAAAATTATCATGAGACACTCTATTTACTAGAATCACATGACAATACAACTAATAGAAGAACAAAACAATCCAACTATTGGAAGTGCATAATGGTCTAGTTACTAGAAATACACAAGCTATGCTTACCCAGTAGAACTACTATAAGTGCAAAATGGTTTAGTTACTGGAAATGTACAAGCTATGCTAACCCAACTAAGCTATCAAAAGTATCTGAGTTATCGGAAGTCGGGGCATACTATTCCAATAGTTATGCACCTATAGGTGATTGTCAATAATGTGATTGTTAGTTGGGATATTTCCACGTCAAGTCAACGCAAATCAAGACATGGTTTTGCTACGTATTCACCATATATAGATACTCTCCTATCAACGTGGTTGTTGGGTCCAAACAAAACATGTAGTTTAGCTTTTTATACCACCAAACTATTAGTCACAATTTCGTGGTACTTCACAAGAATTCTAAACAAGGATTTAAATATTCTAATTTCTACATCAAATAATTTTTTTTTAACACTGTAATCTATTCTGATAGTAGTAGTTGGCTACAAGATCCATGATTTTAGGATCAAATATCTTAGCTATGTACAAGAATAATTGTTATATAATTCATTTGAAGCAACACTCAACGGAAAGTGGGATAGTATTGATTTTGATATAGCAGCAACATTCTGGAAGGTTGTCTAAACTTGTACTCTACAATTTCTGGCTAATTAATGACAATTCCATGTTGTTGATCATATTGTGAATTAATTCCATTTTCCTACAGTGCTCCCAACCAAGAAGGGACCTTTGTCTTAGGATTCACTCGTAGAGTTAGATAGTTTTGGTAAATGTTATTTGATTTATTTCATGCATAGTTAGATCAAATTCAAGTATTTTTAGTTTTTTTTCCTGTAAATTTTTTATTCCTATTTTATTTATTTCATGCACAGTTAGACTCGATCCAGTAGTTTAATTCCTGCAATTTCTTTATATTTGTGTCCTTGTGTGGTGTGGTTTCTAGGGCCCTAGTGTGAGGATTTATTAACCTAGGGACCCAAAAAGTGGCTGAAAGGACACATGGATCAAATATATTAGATATGTACAAGAATAATTGTTATATAATTCAATTGAAGCAACACTCAACGAAAAGGGGGATAGTATTGATTTTGATATAGCAGCAACATTCTAGAAGGTTGTCTAAACCTGTACTCTATAATTTCTGACTAAATAATGATAATTCCCTATTGCTGATCATATTGTGAATTAATTCCATTTTCCTGCAGTGGTCCCAACCAAGAAGGGACCCTTGTCCTAGGATTCACTCGCAGAGTTAGATAGTTCTGGTAAATGTTATTTGATTTATTTTATGCACAGTTAGATCAAATTCAAGTATTTTTAGTTTTTGTTCCTGTAACTTTTTTTATTCCTATTTTATTTATTTCATGCACAATTAGACTCGATCCACTAGTTTAATTCCTGCAATTTCTTTATATTTGTGTCCTTGTGTGGTGTGGTTTCTAGGGCCCTAGTGTGAGGAGTTATTAACCTAGGGACCCATAAAGTGGTTGAAAGGACACATGGATCAAACTACGACTCCTGCTTGTTTATTTCAATCATGTGCTAAGTGTGTTCGTTGCTACATGAATTATTTAACTTGTTGGACACTTCTATGATGTTGATGGATGAAATGACATTTTAAGTTTAATTTTTATTCTTTTGTTTATGGGCCATGCAATTCGTGAATCCATGTTCAATGCAATTCCTTAGACGTGTGTTTTTAGTAAAATGTTGTAGTTTATTTTGATTTCAAACCAATTAAGCTTATTTTTGCATATAATTTTCCATAACCTTGTCATTTTATGAACTCCTAGTTGATAATTCAATGAAAAAAAAATTAAGTAATTAAAATTACCAACATTTTTGGTGTTGTTTTTGGGAAGGTGTTAAGGAACTAGGTCTAGATTGGTTTAATGTTTGATTAGATTTCCTTTCCTACGATATCTGAGCATCCCATAACACAAAGTGGTAAGATCAGTAATATGAGAGGTAAGAACCTGTGTATCCACTTAAGTAGGTTGCCTAACTCACTAGATTTAGATGATGTTGGTACTGTATGATCTAAGGAAGAAGTTAACTCACGATGAACAGGTAACTATTGATAGCAAGCCTTAGTAGCATGAGGGTGTCTGAGTACATGATAAATCTTTCCTTGAACTTGCTTTCTTTTTTCATATTTCGTTTATTTCCTTATAAGGTTTTCAAGGTGTTGTAAGAACCCCCCAATGTACTAACCCATGTGCAAGACAGGGATTAGTAACTAGCAAGAAGGATTCAATAATGATCAAGATCTTGACAAGAGATGCTAATCTAAAAAAATTCTCAAATATTAGCGCATTTGGTGTCTCTTCTCCTTGGGAGGAGAAAATCCTAGCAGTAGTTAAGAACATACATATCTATCCAAAAGTAATAAAAGAAGAAAAGATTCATGAGCCATCTCTACTAGAAGATCCAAGAACTTTCTCTAATCACCTTTGTCAATATATTAAGAAAACTAATGAATCATGAACGGGATTTGATGAGAAGGAGTCATTAGAGCTAGAGATCGACGAATTTTTGTCATGTTTATCACCATAGCTCTTGAGTATTCTGGAATGTGATGTGGAGAATACAAAGGAACTTGAGAATGAGGAATTTCTATCATGCTTATCTTCAGATCTTTTATGCACCCAAGAGACCAATTAGCAACTAGTATAAGATGCATGTGGCATCACAAAGGACATATGAATCAACATTGATGAACAAGCAACTCAAGATCATTACCGCTATATCAAACTTTGGTTCCAAACAATAATTAGGCTAGAGCATCGCTCTCTTCTTCAAAAACTCTTTCCTTCATATCAATCGAAGTAGTTGGTTCCTCATGCTCTAGTATACATTAAAGTTTATATTTCAAACCTGAGTACGAATGTATTTCTATATCTATTACGCACGCAGTTTCCCTGGAAGTACTCCTACACTTGAACGAGATATTCCTTTCTCCAAGTAAAGTAGGGTAGGATAGTATAGAAAAATAAAATAAAAAACATATTATCTTATAATGACATTGTTGCAACATTGTTTTATTTTAACGCTTAGTTATTAATAAAAATTTTAAGAAACAACTCCCTAAGATTCAGTTGTTACGCCCCAAGGCATAGTTGCTACATACTAAGGCACAACTGCTTCAATTTCTATTGGGTATGACACGCTGCAATACTAAACCCTTTTACATGATTCAAAAGCCCAATAAGGATCTCTTTAAAAGTATAATGACTCTATTAACTCAGAATAAATCCTAGAAGTCCTCAATGGGGACTTTGACCTAAAACATGATGACCCAAGCATGAAACCCATGCTTTAATAAGTCATAATAATAATAATAATAATTTTCTTTATTCTTTTGAAAAGTACATTACATGATTACTCAAATACATTTATGAAGACCGAACCTAGTTACATTCTTTAACATTCATTGGGGCAAACCTGACTATTTTGGAGCCAAAAATTCAAAATTCAAATTTTGAAATTTTCTCTTTTAAATCTGACATGAAGAACATGTCTTATAATAATTCTTTCAAGGGATAAATAATCAAAATGACATGAAGAACATGTATTACAAATTCTTTATACATTACAAGGGATAAAATATAAATTATGAAGACTGACCATAGCTACAAAATTCAACACAACACAATATGCCTCCACCTTATAGCCTTCACAGGAATCCAGAGTCCACCCTCAGGGTCTCCACTTGTAAAAACCAAGATAAGTCCCAAGACAACCAATTTCTCCACTTGTCGTGTAGGAATATAGAGTCCACTGCCACCCTACCTTCTCAACACCATAGCTTCACCTTTGTGCAATGTCCCTTAGCTAGTTTCCAAGCCTGAGCATACATTGAGTCTCACCCAATACTTCCTCACACTATTAATGCATAGTTCTCTTTGTTGCAATGTCGTAACCATTCCTTCTTCAGTGAACTTTTTGATACCATCTACTCTGATTTCTCTTATCACAAGAATGCTTTTCATGTTGGTGCAGGTAATCCTACTATGCCTCCCTCTCCTCCTACTTTGCATACTCCCATATACCATTTTTGTAGTGCATTGCTGGCTTGTCCTCTTTCCCATACACATTTAATTTTTGTACCAGTTTTATATTAACTTCATTAGTGAGATAGGTGGCCAATAAATTCCACTTTTGAGCTTGGTTATTTCCCCAATCAATTCCCAAGAAACTTCTCCTCCTATAACTTTTAATTTGTGTCCTCTCTCTTAGCCCAATTATTTTCACATTATCACAATTAGTTCCATTTACACATGAAAATATTTACATGAGGGGGAAACCAAAAAGGGTTGTCACAAACATCATCCCCTTAGAGGAACATAATCCTCGGTGTTCTATATCCAAATACACAAAATTTATAGTGAGCTTCATATACACAACTGTTAGCATTCACATATTTACATTTTCTTAACCAACAAAGAAATGGGTATGATACTCTCATCTGATCAACCATCTCCCATGTGGCCTCGTATAGTCCAAAGCGATTCCACTGCACCTTGACCTGTTTGATTAGTCAATTCTAGAGTATGATCCGACTCTGATATAAAATGCACATTGGCTTTGGTTGGAATTCTCACTCAAACTCCACCTCTATCATAGACCAATCAACAACATTATTAGCATAATGTACATACTTTTTAAGAAAAGCTATATGGAAAAAATCATGAGCTTTCACTCTAGGAGGTAAGGCTAATATGTAGTCCACTAATATGAAATGGCCCACAAAATCTGGGTGTTATCTTTGCATCAAACCCAATTTTCAATGAGCTCTTCCTTGGTCTAATGTGAATATAAACATGCTCCCCCACTTGCAATTCCTTGTGCATCCTGTATTGATCTGCATATCTCTTCTTCATGTCCTAAGCTATCTTCAATTTATGCCTAACAACGATTACTTATTGATCCATTTACTTAAGCATACCAGGCCCAATATACACGTTGTTCACTAGATCATTCTAGCTGATAGGTGTTTTGCACTTTCTACCATAAAGAGCCTCAGATGAACTCATTTTTAGTGATTCCTAGTACCCATTATTATAAGAAAATTCTACTAATGATTTAAACTCTTCCCACTTCTTGGGTTGATGCATGACATACATTCTAAGCATGTTTTCAAGAATTCTATTTATCCTTTCCGTCTTCCATCCATTTGAAGATGGTACATTGTGTCGAAGGCTAACTTTGTCCCTAAACCAGAAAATGGTGCCTTTCAAAACTTAGATGTAAACTTAGCATCCCTATTTGAGATAATCTTCTTGGGTACACCATGCAATGTCACGATCTCCTTTACAAAAATCTGAACAATATAACTTGCCTTATCAATGGATTTATTAGCCATAAAATGAGTTACCTTTATTACCTTATCTACCACCACCATGAGGGAATCATGTTGATTGGCTATCATTTGTAGTCCAATAATCAAGTCCATGGAAATGACTTCCCACTTCCATTCTAGAATGGGGATTGGTTGTATCAATCCAACTGGATGTCTACACTCTAGTTTCACTTGTTGGCATTCTAAGCACTTGGCAATATACTTAGCCATTTCCTTTTTCATACCTAGCTAATAATATAACTTTTCCATGTTTGTTATCATTTTTTGATAAACTGTATGACCTAAATATGGTATTTTATGAAAATAACCGTAAATGAGCTTCTTCAATCACCGATACAAGGTATATACCACATGTTTTTGAACTTTAACAATCTATCCTCTGTAAGAGAGTAATTCTTTCTTAATGGCCCTCCAGAATCTTGTTGCAAGTGTTCTCTGATTTGTTGATAACACTCATCTTTCTTTATGGCCTACTTTATCTTGTCTTAAATGTCAACCTCACAAGAACATATATCTATTCGGTGAGCTACCTATAGCCTTCTATTGAGTGCATTAACTACTTTATTCCCATTTTCCTTTATATACTTGATATCAAAATCAAACTCACTGATCATGTTTAACCATGTTTCTTATCTTGTATTCAGCATTGGTTGATCAAACAAGTACCTCAACCCTTTGTGGTCTGACATCAATACAAATTTTCTTTTGAGGAGATAATGACTCCACATCTTCAGTGCATGGACTATTGCTTCCAACTCTAAATCATGAGTAACATAATTTTGAACATGCTCATTTAGCTTCCCAGACTCATAATATATCACTTATCCTTCTTGCATGAGGAATCCACTGAGCCCCTCCTTGCCAGAATTTGTGCACACCACAAAGTCCTTTAGATCTCTCATCCTCAATATTGGTGCAAGTGAGAAAATATTTTAATTGCTCAAAGTTAGCTTCGCATTCTGGTTTCCACTAAAATTTTACTCCTTTCCTTTATAGCACTGTGATTAGATGCCCAATCTTTGAGAATTTGTGAATGAATATTTTGTAATAACCAACCAATCCCATGAAGGATCTAAATTTAGAAATGTTTTGAGGAGTAGGCTTATCCATATTAGCTTTAATCATGTGCCAATCTACTGCTACCCCTTCCTTTGAGACAATGTGTCCCAAATACTAAACTTAGGACTAGAAGAATTCACACTTGTTGAGTTTGTCATAGATCTTATGTTATCTCACTAACTGCAACATTGTTGTTAAATGTTTTTCATGGTCCTCATTGATATTTGAATAAACCAATATCTAATAAATAAAAAAATAGCATGAACTTGTCCAAATACGAACTTAAAACATTTTTCATCCAACACATAAGGTTGTTGGGGCGTTTGTAAGCCCAAATGACATAACTACAAATTCATAGTGCCCATACCGAGTTCTAAATTCCATTTTATGAATATCTCCATCTTTGATGGATAGCTAATGGTACCTTGACCTCGAACCAATCTTCGAGAATATCGCAACTCCCCTCAGCTAATCAAACATATCATCAATCCTTGGAAAATGATATCTATTCTTGATTTTGGCTTTGTTGAGTTGTGTGTAATAAATACACAACCTCAATGTGTCATCCTTACTATTCACAAATAATATAGGTGCTTCACAGGTTGACAAGTTGGGTCTGATGTATCCTTTATCTAGCATTTCTTTTAACTACAATTTCAATTTTAACTATTCTGGGGTACTCTAAAGGATCAGTGGAATCAGAGTAAGCCAGTACATCAATAGCACAAACATGAATTTGAATAGATTGCTCCAAACTCTAGATTTTCCCTTGCAAAGTAGCAATTTCACTGTTCCTCTTTATTAATTCCTCTAGAAACTATTCTTTTTCCTTTTCGATTTGAGCAAGCTCTATTGTTTGAGCATGTTCAGAACCAAATATTTGTGTTTTTTTCCTCAAAGACTACATTTTGGATTTAGTATTATGCAACAACACCTTAATTACTTCTCTATCCTTTGGATCAACTCCAAGCTTAACAATTAACTTCTTAAATTCTTCAATCTGAATCTTCTTTGCTTTGGAGTTAGATTTTTCTTAATTTAATTGATTAGTCACTTTTTCAAGAATATTTTTTGCTTTAGTCACTATTAGAGAACAATTTCTCAAGTCATTGTAATTCATCTTTCCATCTTGTTTGTGTAGATTTATTTTATCAAGTAATGGAATATCACTTACATTAATAGAAAAATTCATTGTCTTGAAGTCAAGCCCTGTAAGAACAACTAGAGTGGGAAGGTGCATGAGGGATAGCTTTAATTGGTTCCTCTCCAAATCCATGGCATAAAGCAACATATTTTTATAAACCAAGGTTGATTTCATTGATAACTGAGTTTCCATATCACTTCTTACCTTATGACTCCTTTCTTCAATTTGCTGATAACTTTGCTCCAAAATATCTTCTTGAGATGGAGTTTTCTCAACTAGATGTGCTGCAAGATTAGTGGAAGTGGAGGGAAGTGTTGAAAATGCAGCAAGAAAAACTCAATTTTTATTTTTGCCTTAATTAAATTGAGGAAATTTTAAATTCCATATCAACAGACAACTTGGAGGAGTTAACTGATGTGACATGACACTTGTCAATCAGTTAAGAACACTCAATTTGAGTTAATGAGTTGAGGTTTAATTTAATTGTGTTGATTCCTAAAAAATTAGGAGTCTAGCTTAGTTAATTCAAGTTAGGGACATGAAGTCCAGTTGTGTGCAGTGGGTTCCTAAATTTTAGGAGCCTAGGTTGAGTTAATTTCAGTTGTAGCAATCTAATTCAGCTAAATTGAATTATGGCCAGTTAAACTAGTTCTAACTATTGGAGGAACTAGTGGAAGGTTGAGTTGTGGAAGTGGAGCTTCAACCACACTCGATGATCATCTAGATAAGTAATCAATTAGCCTAAATTAGCTCATGTATGCAGAGAATTCGAGTTACCCAGTTGAGATGGAGATTCCAAGGTAGTGTATTATCAGTTGTATACTATTCCAATGTGTGCAGGTGGTGCATGCAGTCAGAGGAAGGACCTAAAGTAATTGCGCAATCCAGATGAGTGAATTTCATAATTAATAGGGGCCTAATTCCTCAAGGAACATCATAAGGAAATAGAAGCTTGGGAAGGCTTGAAATTGGCTAAGCGTTGGGCCAATTTCGGTCAGTCAAGCTGAGGGATAGACTATACACTTTCAGGGTGTGCTCAGGCTTGAGCAAGCTTTGTATTTCTTATTTATTCTCTGATTAATGAAATACAGATTGTAAGGGGTTTTGAGCATTTGCTTTCCCATAGATAAATCTATTTGCATGTGTGATGTTTCCTTTTGTATGTCAATGTTTCTTGTTTTAGATGGTGAATTAACTTTAGTATATGAGTAGAGTAGCTTCAAGTCTTGTGATTTAGTAAATTTCATGAGCAGTATTGAATCTACACATTAATTTATATATGGTATCAGAGCTAGATTTGTAGAAATTTCTACATGGAATCAAAGCTGGATTTACATTAGATCAGGAATTTTGAATTCTAGATTACTGAAGTTCTAGTTTAGGGATGATCAGAAAGACCCTATGTGTAGAGTTCTTATGGAGATAGAAGGTTGCTAGTGGGAAGATCAGTGAGCCAATGTTTAGTGACACAAAAAGGAGTTTTGATCATTGATATTGGTAGATTGAGGGGCAGCGAGATTTTCCACAGGGAGATTGAGACTAAGAGGGAGTCTAGTTTCAAAGGGAGCAGCCCTATGAAAGCTAGTACTTGAGGATCTAGGGAGATCAGACTTATTATTTCAGTAGTTATAGAAACAGTGTGGAAGCGGCGGCAAAGCAATAGCAGCAACAATATGAGTAGATCATATTTCTCCATGCATGCAGCGGCAACCATACCTACAGGAGTGTGGTGGGGTGATGTAGATCCTTAGTCCAAGAGTTGCGGAAATTTGGGCAGGGTCCATTGAGGAATTATCCTCATGGATCATTACCTTGCTATGAGGGCCCACCGTACTTAGTAACAGGAGGATCAGTGTCAGCCAGATACTGAGGAGTGAAGAGGAGTGTTGACAGCAAAGCAGGAGGCTTAGTAGTAGAGTCAAGAGTAACACAATTTTCTCAGTAGACAATTGTAGACATAGTTGATTCAATTTTTTTTTTGGATGCTACTCAGTTGCAGATGTTGCAATAGTAACAACAATAGAGGTATTGCATGCAACACATTCCGCAGGTGCAGGGTTGGGGTAGTTGATAATCCATTTCTTGTTGAGAGGGAGTGTTGAAAATGCAACAAGAAAATCTCAATTTTTTATTTTTTTCCTTAACTAAATTGAGGAAAATCAAAATTCCATATCAACAGACAACTTGAAGGAGTTAACTGAGGTGACATGGCACTTGTCACTCAGTTAAGAACACTCAATTCGAGTTAATGAGTTGAGGTTCAGTTTACTTGTGTGTTGATTCCTAAAAAAAATAGGAGTCTAGCTTAGTTAATTCGAGTTAGGCACATGAAGTTCAGTTGTGTACATTGGGTTCCTAAATTTTAGGAGTCTAGGTTGAGTTAATTTCAGTTGTAGCAATTTAATTTAGTTAAATTGAGTTATGGTGAGTTAAACAAGTTCTAACTGTTGAAGGAATTAGTGGAAGGTCAAATTGTGGAAGTGGAACTTCAGCCACACTCAATGATCATCCAGATAACTAATGAATTAGCCTAAATTAGCTCATGCATGCATAGAATTCCAGTTACCCAGTTGAGATAGAGATTCCAAGGTGGTGTAATATCAGTTGTAGACTATTCCAATGTGTACAGGTGGTGCATGAAGTCAGAAGGACCTAAAGGAATTGTGTAATCCAGATGACTGAATTTCCTAATTAATAGGGGCCTAATTCCTCAAGGAATATCGCAAGGAAATAGGAGATTGGGAAGGCTTAAAATTGGCCAAGTGTTGGGCCAGGTTCAATCAGTCAAGCAGAGGGATATACTATACACTTGTAGGGTGTGCTTAGGCTTGAGAAAGCATTGGATTTCTTCTCTATTCTCTGAGTAATGCAATACAAATAGTAAGGGGTTTTGAGCAGTTGTTTTCACCTAGATAAATCTTTGTGCATATGTGATGTTTCTTTTTGCGTGTCAATGTTTCTTGCTTTAGTAGGTGAATTAACTTCCGCATACGAGTAAAGTAGCTTCAATTCTTGTGATTTAGTAAATTTCATGAGAATTATTGAATCTACACATTGGTTTCTACATGGTATTAGAGCTAGATTTATAGAAATTTCTACAGAAAGGACTATGCACTCTAGATTTTCCATCACATTTTGAAACCAAGATGATTTGAGGGAATATTTTTCAACTTGATTTGTATATTTTCCTCTTCTTCTTCTTCTTGGATTTTGGCTCTTTTCTCTAGTTGTAAATCTTCCATTTCAACATCTGCATACTTAGGAACAATTATTTTCAAAGTGTTACCCTTCATAGTGGGAGTTTCAATGTCTATCTTTTGATACCCTTTAGATTCTTGCAATAGTTTTTCATCGGGCCAAACCTCTTGATTTCCCATATTTTCAATCTTTGGTTTGCTTTCATGTGAGTATGCCATCGAATCAACTTCAAATCTTCTATCGAAAATCATGTGATAGGGATCATATTTCCATTTCTCCCTTTTCTCAAAATTAAATTATTTTATCATATCTTCAACTTGTGTAAGGGCTTGTCTATTGTTTACAATAAATGGTCCCATGGCTCTTTCCAGTTAAAATGTGTATGCCTTGCGTTGAGGGACAAAGCGAATTTGACCAACTTTCATTATTTGTCTTATAAATTCAAGGGAGAAGATTCTCATTATCAATAACATAGGAAGGTGATATGGCTGCACTTCTGCTCCATACAGTGTTATCTCTATATAATGTTCAAATAAATACCAATCACCCCCTCTTGTGTCAACACTAAGCTACAAGAGCTCCCTTGATTCAGACATGGTTCTTGGGGGTGCTTGATTATTTAAATAGAGTATACCACAACCATAAAAGATGATAAATACTGAGAGAAGCCTTACTTGTGTTCTTTCCACCTAATGATACTGGTCCAATCAACTATTGCTTTCACTTGATTCTTTGAATTCATCAGGTTCATACTGAGTTGATTGGATTTATCTGCATGTGAATATAAAAATAGATGGACCAAATATAATGGTACCTAAAATACCCAGTGGGATTGAAATTTTGGAATTGAAAATTATCAATTTTGCTAGATAGGTGGGGATATCCAGAACAACATTAGGTTGTAGCATTAAATTAAGGAACCCTAAATCTTGCTCAATTACTATGTTAGGAAAAATATTGAGGGGGGGTGGGGGGGTGGGTGAGGGAGGTGGAGTGTGAATCAATATTTTTAATTCACTTTTCAATTTTACATTTAGAAATATGTACATTATTGTCATTCATGCAACCCCCGTGTGTACGTGACTTCAGTGAAATAAAACCATGTATATCTAATTTACTTAATTTTTCATTGTTTCCATCAGTGGTTTAACTTAACTAGTGCATCATTGTTTCTTTAGTGATTCATTATGCAATAACTATGAATAGTAAAGAGAAGATAAATAATCAACACACAAGAAACACATAAACACATGAAGACACCGAGATTTTAGGTGGAAACCTAATGTGGGAGAAAACCATCGTTGTTGTTTTCTTTGTCTTCTTCTTATATTATAAAGAAAAACCTCATTACTTATTGTACTCGCATAGACTCTTACCAGCACATAGGCACCCACCTGTAGGAGGATATAACCTCCACTTGTTCCCCAGCACCCACTAGAAGGGAGCTACAACCCCCTTATCTCGTTTACCAGCTCCTACTGGAAGGGAGCTCCTACCCCCTCACTAAAAGCTCCAACCCTTGGCAGCTTGTGGACCACATTTGATAATATTTCATACTGGATCCACCTATCTCAAATAAACATCAAAACTTGTAGGCCACCTTTCATAAAATTTTCAAACTGAACCCACACCCAACATTATGCTCAATACCAATTAACCACTTTGAAACCAAATACTAAATCAAATCATTCAATTACTGAACAAACCAAGAATCATAGAATATTGAATCAATATTGAATCACCATAACTAGATCATACCAATGTACAACCACTCATCAATATACCAAGCCATAAATCAATCCACTGAGTAACCAATCATGAATAAAGATAATAGCCACTCTGTCATCAACACAGTTAATGCAAACCCTGAACAAATTTAATTCAAAATGCATACGTGACTGTTCTGAATAAAACCTCGGTATATACACGCTTCCTCTGTATACAACCTGTGTACAGATCTCATATTATTGAACATTGAAACATTTATCTAACTGAATCATTGTAACATTGAACCAACCACTGAATCAAGTACTGAACCAATCACATATCATTGAACCATACCCAGTCACACTCTCGTAGCATTATAATTGATCAATATACCAATTCACAACCAAACATATCAAGATTTAATTGATAGAAAATAGAAAATAATGTAGACTTCATAAATTTAATTGGCATCCAAACATTTGTAAACAACCCAGATCAAGCAGAAATATAAAGGAAAATTATCTCAAAATATATATGCGACTATTGTGAAGCACATCCACATATGTACGTGGCTATCCAGAAGCAAACATATGTACAAATCTTAAATTACTAAATCAACTTTTTAACTGCAAATCATAACCCATGACAAAACCAGATCTTTGTGCACATACTGCCATTCGTCACATATTATTGCATAATCAAATCATACCATCACTATAACCACAGATCTAACATTTTTAGCTACACAAACATAAATAGATTAAGTAAGTATATGCATTAGTCTTCGTTGCACTTTCATATCTATCATATATGATCTATCTCCTTGCTCATTGGTGCACACATATTCTAGATCAAATCACACATGAACAAACCATTCACTTGCACACTTAACTCCTTGATCTACGTCTCCTTATATAGCTTTTTCCTTTGTCAATACCTCACGCAAATCCTTTGGTAATGTCATTAGTGTTTGTTGATGGGATCAAATAAACATTGCCACCACAATTACTATAGGAAATTACCATGGTAATGACCCATGGTATCCATTTTTCCATGGTTCGAATTATGTACATGAACTTTTTTCATAGTTCATGCATATGAACGCGACTCTTCTTCATAGGAGTCGTGTATACTTTTCAATCTTCACAATTTCCATGCATTTTGTAACTAGATTGTCATTTCTCTTTCATATCCTCTAAAATACATATACCTTCAAATATGCCATCCACAATAGTTCCACAATCATTATATTATAACCAAGTTGACATTTAGTACATATTTTTCAAATAGGTTTCCATCAAGGACAACACATTAGCCATAATTCCAACAATCTCCGCCTTTGGACTTGATGGCAATGACTTTGGTGTTTGGAAACCACCTGCAAACACCAAGTCCTCCATCCCCCTTTGACATCATGGACAAAGGGTTAAGCCATGCTTAATAAGGTACTTTCCCTTGTAGCACTTGTCACTGTAACCCTGATATGCGGATATGAAATATGCATACTGACCTTGCTTCCCCTGAGAATATGTTGGACCATCTAAAGATATGAAATAAAGTACAAGGCTTGAAATACATGGCTAAAAAAATATGACTTTTCCTATGACCAATTATTATATGCTCCCATGATTACATCAATCACCCAACATAATGGGTTTACATATTGGACCCAAATTTACATCAATTACCCAAAATAATGGGGTTACATATATGACATGAGTCAGTCCCAATAGCCCATACATGATTGAATTTTATAATGATTACAACATGGATATTTTCATGACCTTTACATTAAGAGACATACATGGCATTCATAATCATAAACAAGGATTTCAACCATGATAATTAGCAACAATCACCATACATCATTTACGAATCTACAACATAATCATCTGACAGTAGCAACATAAATGTCATAATAGCAGCTTGGACCTCCTCATCGTCAAGAAGCAATAAGAAGATAAGATAGTGTAGCATCAATCTCTCCTATGTGACCAAATATGTAATGCTTCCAAGCATCACCAATAAAATGTAGCAGAAGCATAAGATTGTGCAATAAACATATGTCAGCAACTCATCCCCTTCACCTCATGTCATCAAGGTCAACACACTCTCTCCATGTATAGGAAGAGACACAATCCACAAGAAACAATATCAACTCTTGAATCACAAAACCATAGGTAGCATATGAATGCATCAACAATATATGTGCAAACAAAGGGTACCTCCAGCATCACAAGCCATAGAATAGAACTGATTAGCAAGATCATCAACCAACATATGCATATCCTCCTTATCAAGTGTATCAAGCAGGATTAGGACACCATTAATAACTTCACCAAATGCAACTCAAGCAACATATAGGCATCATCCATAACTTCACCACATGCAATCCAAGCATTATTGATAACCCATGACATAATGACAACAACATATATATCTTCTCATCAATGGAAGATGCCAAAAAAATAGTGAGTAAATCATGAACTCATCATTATCAACTAATGTCAAATAAGCAAAGCCTAGTGCCAACAATAAGCCATTATAAGTATAGAATATGCTCCCCCTGAACCTGTGTCAATTTTGATATTATATCCATCTCATCAATCAACAAAATGCACCAAAGAACCATTTCACCGGCAGCAATAATACAAGATTTTTCAACCACTCGTAAACTCATCATGAACCAATATTATTCTAAGAATCTTATGGGTATCATTATCAAACTGCAACAAACCAATGTCAAAACCAGAAATCAAATAATTAACTGATGGAAACACATGAGGATCTCCCCCTAAATCTGTGCCACTTATTTTTCATCACAGAGACGAAAAAATGATTGTCTAGATCAAATATCACGTACACATGCAACTGTTTTTCATAAGAACCATGTACAGAATATAAACTGCTGATTTTTATAGCCATAGCTTCCCCTGAACATGTCATGTATGTTCTTGTTAACATTCTCTTCATCAATGCAACATCAGTAAAAAGAATAATAACATATGAAATCATGATCCTAATAAACAAGCATAGCTCCCCCTAAGATACACCATTGATCTTGTGGACCTGATAGTCATCATCTTTTCTTCATGAGGTTATGTACCTCACATTCACTTCTACAGTCACTATTAGAAGTATACTTTTAAGAACAATGGACTATAATAGGGAAAATATTCTCTATGGAATTGACTGATGTTCCTTCTTCCTACAAATTTGCTTGCAATTTCTAATCATGTGCTCGAAATTGTGGAAACTATATTATCTTGCTTCCATTCTAAATGCTTATCCTGCAATCAATGACCTTATGTCCAAATGAGTTACAAGAAAAATAGTATCCATTAAACCATCCTTTATTCCTAGGGACTGATTTTGACTATGATCTGGGTGATTTCTTTTCAGATGAGTGACTTGAATCAGTTTTTCTTTTGAAAAACCTTATACTAGTTGTTCTTGTCATTACACTGTTAATATGAAGATGTGTGGTTGTATCTAATGCCTTTCTTAATTAGAGGAGAGCATTTTTTTATTGATAATCTTCTCTAGTGATTCAAATGCCTTTACCCATTTGTTGATTTCTCATAAACTTTCCTTAGAGTCGCAACTTTTGATTCTAATTGTTCACAATGTCTTTCTTTTTCTTGAAGTTGTTTTGCTAAGACTTATTTTCTTCTATTGGTTGCTTCCAAATGCATTCTTAACATGTTTATTTCCTTGATCATACTACTTTCTTTTGTTTCCAGTTCTTTGTTTGCATTCCTGAGTCTATCATTTTATTTCAATGCTTTCATTAAATCATCTTCTTCACAACTATTTGATTCACTAGTTTATTGATATTCAAGAGCCATAAGTATTTGGTAACAAGTGTTAGAATCTGAATATGAATCTTCCTGATCATCAGATGTGCTTTGAATATCTTCATTAGAATAAAAACTTTTCTTGGCATAAAACTTCTTTTTGGTATTTTTCTTGTCAACATCCTTTCATTTTTCTTTCTTATCATGATTTTCTTTATATGGACATTTGGATGCATAGTGACCTACTCTTCCACAAGCAAAACATTTAAAGGGAATCTTACCTTTGAATTTACCAGTTCCCACTTGCAACTTTCTCACGAAATTCACTTCTTCCTCATCTGAAATGTAACTTGTATCTTTAGGATTTTCTTTTTCTTTCCCTTTCTTTATGGCTTTGAATGTTGCTTCTCTAACACCTAATATATCCCCTTTCCTCATCTCATAAGTTGTCAAGATCCCATGGAGTTGTTCAATGGTGAGATTTTGTAATTCCTGCATTTCCTCAATGGTGGAGACTTTGGAATCAAACTTTGGGGTTAGTGATCTCAAAATATTTTCAAAAATAATAGTATCATTTATTTTGTCACTGAAAAAAGACCTTTCATTGTGTTAACAATCCCGTCTACTCTAAGAAAAAATCTTGCGATACTTTCATCATCATGCATTTTAAGATACTCATGTTGAATTCTATATGTCTAATGTTTAACACTTTTTAACTTAGTGTCACCTTCATAGCTTTGGACAAGCTTATCCTATATTTCCTTTGTGGTGTTCAGCTACATGACTTTCACAAACTCAGATTCAGCGAATCATCCCAAGATAACATTTACTGCCTTTGCATTGTTCTCGTATTGCGTCTTTCCTGCATTATCTGTGGCAATGGACGCTAGGTATATCCATATTCAATATTTTCCCATACATAAGCTCCTAATGACTGCAAATACGCTCTCATTCTGACCTTCCAAATCAAAAAGTTAGTTTCATTAAACAAAGGTGGCTTTGCAGAAAATACTCCTTCCATCTTGCTTATCCCTTTAGATCTCCCTTTAAGTGATCAAGCTTCTTCTGAGGGACCTTCTCTTATACCAATTGTTACGAAAAATACTGAGAGGGGAGGTGGGTGAATCAATATGTTTTATTCACTTTTCAATTTCACATTCAGAAAATTGTACGTTATTGTCATTCATCCAACCCGCGTGTGTATGCGACTTTCGTGAAATAAAACCGCATATATCTAGTTTACTTAATTTTTCATTGTTTCCATCAATGATTTAACTTAACCAATGCAACATTGTTTCTTTAATTATTCATTATGCAATAACCAAAAATAGTAAAGAGAAGATAAATCATCAACAGTGAGGACACTAGGATTTTAGGTGGAAACCCAATGTGGGAGAAAACCATCGTTGTTGTTGTTTATGTCTTCTTCTTTTATTATAAATAAAAACTTCGTTACATCTTGTACTTGCACAGACTATTACCAACATGCAAGAACCCAACTCCAGGAGGCTACAACTTCCACTCATTCTCTGGAAGGGACCTACAACCCCCTTATCTCATATACCAACGCCTATCGGAAGAGCGCTCCCACCCCCTCACTGAAGGATCCAACCCTCAATAGTTTGTGGGCCACGTTTCATAATATTTCATACTAGATCCACATATCTCAAATAAACATCAAAACTTTTGGGTCGCCTTTCATCAAATTTTCAAATTGGATCTACACCCAACATTATGCTTAATACCAATTAACCACTCTAAAACCAAATACTAAATCAAATCATTCAATCACTTAACAAACCAAGAATCATAGAATATTGAATCAATATTGAATCACCATAACCAGATCATACCAATGTACAACCACTCATCAATATACCAAGCCATAAATCAATCCACTGAGTAACCAGTAACGAATAAAGATAATAGCCACTTTGTCATCAACATAGTCAGTGCAAAACCTGATTAGATTTACTACAGAATGCATACATGATTTTTCTAAATAAAACTTGCGTATATACACGCTTCCTTTGCATACAAATTGCGAAATATCTCAAATTATTGAACACTGAACCATTTAACTAACCAAATCATTGTAACACTGAACCAACCATTGAATCAAGTACTGAACCAATCACAAATCATTGAACCATACCTAGTCACACTTCTGTAACATTATAACTGATCAATATACCAATCCACAACCAAACATATCAAGACTTCATTACAGGAAGTGGAAAATAATACAAACTTGATAAATTTAATCGGCATCCAAACATCTATAAACTACCCAAATCAAGTAGAAATCTAAAGGCAAATTATCTCAAAATATATACACGACTACTGTGAAGCATATTCGTGTATGTACTAGATTATCCAGTAGAAAAACTGTGTACATATCTTAAATTACTAAATCAACTTCTTCACTGCAAATCATAACCCATGAAAAAACCAAATCTGTGCGCACATATTGTCAATCGTTACATATTAATACATAATCAAATAATACCATCACTATAACCACAGATCTAGCATTGTTAGCTACACAGACATAAATAGATTAAGCAAGTATATTCATTAGTCTTCACTGCACTTTCAGATCTATCATATCTGAGCCATCTCCTTGCTCACTGGTGCACACCTGTTCTAGATCAAATCACACATGAACAAACCATTCACTTGCACACTTAAATCCTTAATCTCCATCTCCTTATATAGCTTTTTACTTTGCCAATACCTCTAGAAACTCCTTTGGTAATGTTGTTAGCATCGTTGATGAGATCAAATAGACGTTGTCGCCACAATTACTATGGGAAATTACCACTGAAATGACCCCTGGCATCCAATTTTCCATGGTTCGGATTATGTATGCAAATTTTGTTCACAATATCTGCGTATGTATGTGATGCTTATTCACAGGGGTTGCATATACTTTTCAATCTTCACAATATCCATGCATTCTGTAACTAGACTACCATTTCTCTTTCATATCCTATGAAATATCTATACCATCAAACATGCTATCTGCAATAGTTCCACAATCATCATATTATAATCAAGTTGAAATCAATTACGTTTTTTTCAAATAGGTTGCCATTAAGGAAAATACATTAGCCATAATGCCAACATACTATTCCAGTGTCATCCTCCCCAAAAAGAAATAAAATTATAGCCAAAACTTGTTGGGCAATCTTAGAAAATAGAGTTATAGGGTAACTACTTGTTGGTTGAGGAATCTAGAAATACATGGCAAAATTAACCTAAACAATCTCTATATCAGTCTGCAGAAGTAGGAATCTGATGGAAAAATTAACCTAAACAATCTCTCTATCAGTTTGTAAATGGGATTTATAAGTAAGGATCAAAGTCTCATCAGTAAATTTCATTGGTTTTTCAGATCTGGGAAAATTGAAGGTCTTTTGTATTAACTATAGTGTAACTTCAAAACCATTTTTTGAGATTGCAAACACGATAACATTTCTTTGAGGAACTAGAGAAAATGTAAACTGGCTTACAAATTCTGGGGAATTACAAGCAGGGGGAACAATTACATAATAAAGACTGGACTAGACAAAAAAGAGCGATAGTTGGACTCATTAAATCGATCGAGGGCATATTTCCGAACTTCAAGGAGGTCAAATGGGCATTATGGGTCATGAATATTAGCTTCATGGTCAATTAATGGAGCATTGTTGAGTAATGGTGGAGCTACAACATTCTAAATCTTGTTCTTCATATTAACTATATTAAATGAAAGACAGGACCAAGTGACAAGAAGTTTCAAATTAACCAGCAAGAGGAAGACTGACTCTGAGCTGGATGTTGATGTGGAACCTTAACTGGATGACTCCAATACCTGATTAATGTTACTCTACATACAAGGATTAAAACAACCAAGGACCAGGAGAAAACCTTTCTATCCTTTGTAGAATAAACGGGAAAAATAATTGTTCGATGACGTCAGGGAATACGACAGGGATGGCATGGACTAACACATCAGCAGGTGATGGGGCTAGGTGATGTGTACTTTCTCTCTTGATTGGATCACTTGCATTACATTCCAGTTAGCTCTCATGGCAACATTGATGTTTAGTGGATTCGTAAAACCATTTATTTCTTTGTGACGCCCTCATAGTGGTTTCATATTGGAAGGGGATGTCACAATCAACGTTAATACTTCATCTCACGATTGGCTGTGTTGTACAATGAAGAATTATGACAAGGCATTGCAAGCGAAAATTAAGACATAGCCTTTTCCATATAAAATTCTTTAACCACGTAACATCTTTGAAGGGATAGGTAATGTAATAAACATTAATTGTGCCGATAGACGATATATGGAATAGATGTTGTAATGTCGTGTCCTGTCATGTCCTGTTAAAATTTTGAGGTGATTAGATTACATAAAAATAAATTAAAATTAAAATTAAAAAATAAAATAAAATAATTATAATTATAATTATTAATAAAATATTTTGACTTCCTCAAATTACATAAAAATAAAAACAACATTTTAAGAAATATAATAAATTAAAATTTATAATTATGATTATAACTAATAACTAAAGCAATTTAGATCCATTTCGCGGAAGTAATCAACGACACATTTTCAAAAAATCATTAGGGCAATGTATGAATGGAATCATGAATTTTGTCCAAATATACTTATCATTATTTTTTTTAATATAACCTAGATTTATCTTAACTTCATATTTACCAAGTGTGAAGAGGGATCAAATATCTTTTCACTTCAAAAAAGATTTGCACCTCAAGAGATTTGATATCTTTAAACACTCCAAAGTTAAGATGAATCCAAGTTAGATTTAATAATAAAAATAAAAATAAGTATATTTTGACAAAGTTGTTTTTTTTTTTTTTGAGTTTGTCTACTCCTATATTGATACAAAAATAAAATTACAGAGAGGCAATGGCCTCGAGAGGACTAGCCCAGAGAAGTGGCATGCTTACAAAACCTCGTTTGAACATTGACCAAAAAGACTTTCTTAATCACTGACCAAGAAACATAGATATATCTAGAGACTGTAGCTGAAGACTAACCAGAGATATATCTAGACCAAGAAAAATAGATTGGGCCCATTCAAGTAATCAATAAAGTGTTGCCCTTTCAAAACTGGAATCTGACCCAAAAATAGTGTGATCCGAAATTGAGACCCAAAGACAGGAGAATGCCGCCCACGCAGGGGAAACCGGCAATTTAACATTGGAAAAAACGGTCTGATCCTGAGAACTGTAAATCATGTAATGACTATAAACCCGGAGGGAATTGAGCATCTTCGTACAACAGAAAAATAAAAACCAATCAGCGCAGACCTGATTAAGCTTCATGAAAGGTTGGAGGTGACTCTTCAACAATGCGACATCCATATTGGTAGGGGTCTTCATCCTCAGAGGGATGGCCCTCTTTGCTTGAAGAACCGCCACCTGTAGGAATGCTCGGACTGGCCTGGGTGTTCATGTCCTGGGTTGCAGAGCCACCAGGGTCCTTTCTCTGCGTATTGGCAATTTGAGAATTATCATGCTTGTCCTCCATCCTCAGCTCCAGAGATACCCCTGAAGTAACAATAATCGAACCAAAAGTATCCTCTCGCAGCTCAATGGTAACTGAAGCGATGAAGGAGGAATTACTAAGAGTGCAGGGGAAACGAAAGCGAGCCGTGTGAGATTGGGAATGTTGAGAGTGCACTTCTATATTAAGCTACCCTCAACCCCAGCCTCGGCCACTCCTGGTCACGGGATAACCGTCAAGGCAAAAGTCCGAAGCTTCAGACAATGGGTCCGAGGTAGTGGAGGAGGGTTGGCGAGTGACGCAGCCTTGGGAACTTCCTCTTCTGCAGCTCATTCTTGAGCGCACTTTGGGCATGTTGAAATGAGCAAAAAGAGCAGAACAGACAGCTGTGGGAAAGACTGAGTAGGAGCGACAATGAAAATTGCAGAAAGGACTATAAGGAGCATGAAAACACAACGGAGAATCAGCACAACGATCCAGAGCCAAACAATACCCAGGGCTATCTCGAGAGCGAGGAGCTGCTGCAACACTGGAACGACATGAGCGCAGGGGAGGAGCAAGAATGAAAATTAAGAAGAGCGCCATAACAAATAAACTTGCATACTGGAGAGGGGGAAGGAGCTGCATTAATGCGGCATTGAAGTTGTTGGCAAGAGACTTTAAAACTGGCTTCATGCGAGGCCGGATGGCAGTGGCATTAAGCCACGCGCCCACCCTCCAAGCCGCCTTCGTACAGCTCGCCATGCTACACACCCGCATCCAGGAATATTTTGACAAAGTTAAGATGAATCCAAGTTAGATTTAAAAATGAAAATAAAAATAAGTATATTTCGACAAAATTCTGATTTCATTCGTCATTCCACAGGGCCCAATGAGTTTTTGAAAATGAGTAGTCTGTAAATGCTACTTTTTGGAGTTTTCCATAGATTTCTAACCAAAATGACCAAAAAAATTGTGCCCAAATCTTGACTTGTGTTGTTTAAATTTTTCATTCCATATATGGATTCAATATTCTCAAAACCCAAAAACTTGTTGATCGTGAAGAGTTCAAGTATCAAACTTGTGATTTCACTGAATCTCTACTAGATTCTAAACAAATTAAAATTAGTTTAGAAAATAAACCAAAACTTTCCAAAAAAAAAAAAAAAAAAACTGCACTTCAGGCTACTCGTTTTGAAAATGTGTGGCCAATTAGTTGAGCGAAATTCGAGTACATTCGTTGTTCCACACCAATCATGGTTACGCTACCTGTGTGACACATGCCCTAAGTGGTAATTGGGGTTTCCGCATCGAGCGAGGACCTCATAAATTGCTAAAACGGTCAGCGGAGAATTTACAAATGTAGGGTTAGGGTTAGGATTAGGCGAGTGTTGCGGGGGAAATGATAGGGTTAGGGTTGAACAGAGGCGGTTCGCCCCTTGTATTTATACTGATTGGTATTGTCATGGTAAGATATAGCTTCAGCTTCATCTGTGTATATCACTTATTGTAAATGGGGTGCTCTATGATGATAAAAGAAAGGCCTGTTTCTCAAAACATTCGCAGTGGCCGCCTGAGGGCTTTCGCCTCGCCGGGCTTGAGAGCCGTTGCTGCTTTTAAACCTTCCTTGGATGTCTGAGACCCCTTCTTTATGTGCCGATTGGCCTAAATTTTTGCAGTGACCGTGTGAGCGCTTTCTTTTCGCCGGGCTTCGAGACCTTTTTCTGGTTTTAACCTTCCCTGGGATGTCTGAGATCCCTGCTTTTTAGTCAGTCTCTTTTTGCAATATTTAGCTTTCCAGTATCTCATGTAAGAATTGTGTATTTCGGTTTTCCTTTTTTTTTGTCTGGATTGCCCTTCTTTGAGATGCTTATTGTTGAAGGTATGGGGTGAAATGTATAGGCAGTTTAGATCTGTGGACGACGATGGAAATTTTGTATTCCCGCTGATGTACTATGTGATTTCACAACCAGCGACTTATGATACATCATTAAATTTCCTATGGCGTTCATGTGATTTTGACTATTAAGTTTGCATGTGATTTTGACTATTAAGTTTAGACTGCTTTCTTTTATGGAGCTGGGGGTTAATTGTCTGCGCATATCTTGCGCGAATATTGTCTTTGTTTCTGCTTATTTTTGCAGGTTGCATATCTTGCGCGAATATTGTCTTTGTTTATCCTATTCTCACAGGTTGCATATCTGGCGCGAATATTGTCTTTGTTTCTCCTATTTTCACAGGTTATAGGCGTTCAGCTTAGAAAGCATTGTTATCGGGCTGGCCTTTGAAATTTTTGATTGTCTGCCTCTTTCTGTAAGAGGCGTACTGCTTTCTCTGCTTTCTCTGAATTTGACACACCAAGGAACAGATCGCCTCACATATTAGCAAACGAGATCAATTGTTGGTTTCAGTAAGAATATTATGTTTAGTTATTTAGGGTGAATGAATTAATCCTCAGTAAATGATGTAATTGATCGCTGAGATAAAACCCTAACCATAATGATATTGACGTTGGTGTTGCTACTGGACATTTTCCTGCTGTTCTATTTGAGGGAGTGTTAGTCTACAGGCTATAGTGGTAAAGGTCTTGGAAGATGGCTCAGAATAGGTAGCAGTAGAAGAGCTGTGGGGTATTGGATATGGAAAACAATGAGATTGTCAGAACTGGTCCATTCATGGAGGTGGATGGTGTGCCGACGGTGGGGCTCGAAGACAAGAGACGACGTCTGAAAAGTTTAGACTCGGCAGTTTCTTTAATAGGGCTCGAAGGCAAATTGTCAGAACTGGTCCATTCATGGAGGTGGATGGTGTGCCGACGGTGGGGCTCGAAGACAAGAGACGACGTCTGAAAAGTTTAGACTCGGCAGTTTCTTTAATAGGGCTCGAAGGCAAGAGACAACGTCTGAAAAGTCTAGACTCAGCAGTTTTTTTGATGGTGTCTCTGAAGATGTTTCCAAGGAATGGGGGCCAAAAGGTCACAGTTGAGAGAGGTGAGGTCTCCAGATGGCAACTGTGATCTGTGATCCTATTGCAGGCCTGGGTCCCCCCACCGCAGATGCCAGCTGTGGACCTATTGCAGGCCTTAGGAAAGCGCTGAAATGGTCAATGGTGCATGCGAGACATGATCGCCAGCTGTCTAGAGTTTCAACAAAAATAGCAAGGGGTTCTCGAGAACATGGATATAACAGAGACCACTGAAGATGGGGTGCTTGAGAAGATGGATAGAACAGAGTCAACTCGGGAGGAGCGGGCTGCCATAAATTAGCTCAAATGGGAGCATAAGGTTAAAATTGGAGCCCGTTGAAAAGTTTATTATGATTCTTTTCTAGTATATGAAACTCTCTCTAACTCTATTTTATTATGATTCTTTTCTAGTATATGAAACTCTCTCTAACTCCGTAGGAATGAGAGTGTATATGAAATTCTCTCTAACTCCATAGGAATATTTTGTCAAGTGAAGTTTAACCGAAAAGTATAGGTCAGTTTAGCTAGTTTTACTGATCAGCCTAAGTAAATGCACTAACACAATAAATAAAGCATAAATCAAATCATAAATCATAGATGAATGCATTTGTAAATAATCCAAGCGTGAAGAGATAAGGTGTGCTATTAAGTGAATGCACCAACACAATAAATAAATGAATAACTTTGTAAATAATCCTAAGCATGAGGAGATATAAGGTGTGCTATATATTTGGGAATACTCGTGGGTTTGAGTCATTGTGGTATTTTCTATATAAATTTTCTATAGTCATTGTGGCATTTTTTAGATATAAAAATTCCATGCATTGATTTTTTATACTTTTTGAAATATGGCTTAGCCATATATGGAAGATAGGGTTTGTGATTAATTTTGAAATTTGTTTTACAGGATGATTTTGGAATTTTTGTTATATTATTATGTTTTAGGTGGAATTTTTGTTATATTATTATGTTTTAGGACATTTTAGAGTGACATTTACAAAACAAACACAAGTTTTTAGATATATTAAGTCAAAGTTTTATGCTTTGGATTGCTATAATTAAATAATGATCTTGGGATTTTCATTATATTATTATGCTTTGTGACATTTTAGAGCATGACATTTACAAAATAAACACAAATTTCTAGATATATCTCGTCAAGGTTTTATGCTCTGGAGATATGCACATGGAAATTAGGGTTTCTAAATATTCCTAAAAATAGTTTTAAACAGGTTGGAATTGCTATAATTTCAAAGATATGCACTATGGAAATTAGGGTTTCTAAATATTCCTAAAAATACTTTCAAATAAGTTGTTTGCTATTTTTGCTATAACTTATTTTTTGGGATTTTTTAGCTTGAAAATTTTGCAGATCTATTGAGACATATAACAATACCTCAAGTAAAAGTTTCAAAACTTTGTTCTTTATAGTTTTGGAGTTATGCCTTCGAATTTAGCATTTTTGACTTATCTTATAATTAGATTCAAATAAGTCCACTTGGAATGTTTGCTATATCTTGTTGTCTAAGACTTTTTGAAATTTTTAGAGATTGGGGGGCATATGAAAGTTCTTTAGGTAAAAATTTCATAATCATATTTACAAAAATAGGTAAGTTGCGTGCTATACATGTTTATTGTTGCTTATGAATATTTGTAGTAGATAGGGGGGATTGGTGCCTTTAGTAGGTTGGTTCTTACAAATATTTGTAATAGTAAATTGTTTCCTACAAAGAATAATAAAAAGAAATTTTATGGTTTTCTCCCAAAAGAGTTTCCATGTAAATATTGTATTCCATATTCTACAATTGATAGATTTTGTATGTGATTGTGTTATATATTGGTGTGACTCTACCATACTCTTATTATATCTGACTTAATTCAATTTTTCATTGACTTGTTATTAGTTTTGGTTTGATTAAAAAAAATTAAAATCTATCCAAAGTTTAACATTATGAAATGAAATTTATTATTTTAAATAGAGTTTGTTTCTATTTATCTCAAATATGATTGGTTGAAATGTCTCCCCTCTTATTGTGTAATGATGACAAGAATTGACTTTTGTGTATTTTATGATTCACACTACATATGAAATGAGTTTAGAAAAAGAAAAGCGAGTACAAAAGGAAACACCTTCCAAAGAATCAAAGAATGCAAAATGACACAAACCTTGTGATTGTTCTAGCCATATGAATCAAATACAAAAGAAGCACAATTTGTGAGAAAGCTAAAAAGAGAATTTGGCAAACGGAAAGGTAAACTCCGATTTAATTGTGCTTGAGTAAGAGACATTTTGCTCTCAAATATCCATATGAAAAAATTGAAGGACAATGATGACGAATAAAAACATAATAATAAAAGCAAACCTTAGACAAGACACAAAAGAGGAAATTATAAGAAGAATAGAAGAATAGTTTTTACAAGCTCATTTGAAGAAAGTGATAGATATGTTTTTGATATTGACAAAAAATAAATTTTCATCATATCCATGGATACAAAGTTTACTAATAAATAAAATGAAGACAATTAGAAAGAAGAATTAGATTAAGAAGAAGGCGGCATTGACGGGGAAGTGCATCTTGAAGGTGACCTTGTTAGAGTGCCCTAGAAGAAATAGACAAGCTCAAGGGAAATAATAAAAAGCAAAAGGAAAAATTGTAGAAATATGAAAATAAGGATCATGATCGTTCATGAAATAGAAAAAGCAATTATCATCTTGAAGACTCAATTAGTAGAGGCAAAAATGATAGAAGAAGTGGTGAGAAGCTAGGTGAAAGAAAAGAAAGAAAATTGCAAGAAGCTAGAAGCTAAAATCATTCCCTTGAGAAAGGAACTAGAGAACAATTGATTAGTTGAATAGAAGCTTGAAGTTTGGAAAGAGTTGATATTTTAGATAATGTTCTCATTGACAAAAGTCACCATTCATTAAGACGAGTCTTGGCTATGAAGGAAGGAAAGGAAGGAAATTATTTTAACGTCCACGAGGCTAAATATAGCTTATGGGACAGATTGCTTCTTCATCTGCTTGATGTATTCGGGCATTTTATTGTGAAGCTTCACAATAAATGCTCCCATCTTCTCGACAAACCCCTCGTTAAATAGATTATCTCGAGAGCTAGTTGCCAGCGTATCTGCATAACTTTCCCTGTTGTCTTTGAAGGAAAAGTCACAAAAAATGTGTCACAAAGAACCTCGAGGGAGATGTAAGCATTAAGGTCACAAAGCCATCAGAAAAGGAAAATGAAGGAAAACCTAAAATCTAGCTAATATTCTCAAAGTCTCCATAAAAAGGAATTAGTGTTTTCCTATGGGGACAATGCTTTTGCAAGGATAGTTGGAAAATGTGTGGATAGTCTTGATGATGGAAAGATCAAAACAAAAAATGTCTTATGTTGAAGGGTTAAAACACAATATTCTAAGTGTTAGTCAAACCTCACATTTCATTCTAAAAGATGTGAGATAAGGAAAATAGGTTCAAGAAAATTAGTGAATATTTCAAATTGAACCTCGAGCAATGTATACATCTTCGATGAAGTCAAAGGAGAAAAATTATGTATGGGACAAGTAGACAAAATTTTGTTATGACTTAGAAGGATGTGCCACATAATATTTGACAATCTAGTAAAATTCATCAAGACTAAAAATGTGTTAGAATTGCAAGATTTCTAGAAGTAAATACATTGACATGGTGTTTTTTATCTTGTAAATATGATTAGTATTATTAATTATGAATCAATGACATATTTCAAACCAATATGTGTCTACTTTCTAAGATGGAAGAAGGTTTAGATTAACTTGTGGAAGAAGTTAGATTAGGTTATTGTTTGATATGTTTTATATTCTTTGCACAACTACCTGCATGTCATGTATGTTGTGATTTGCGCAACAGGGGGTTGGTTGCATGGGGACAAAGGCCCCACTTACTATGCAAGTTCACAAATAGGAGAAATACCCTATGTGCAGGGGATTGGGGGAAGCACCCTCGAAAAAAAAAAGTTTTTTCTTTTCTTTTACGTCTATTTATGATAGTTTTTAGCACATTTTTTGCTATAGCAATTTTGTGGTACAATGTGGTTTTTCCCATGGTTTTGTAGTTTTGGTTAAGGAACTATAATTGTAATATAATCCATCATAACGGTTTTCCTAGTTTTGGGTTTCTAGGGTAAAATCTCTATATTAATGTGTGCACTTACTATTACATATTTTGTTTTCCCATTTATAATATATTTACAACACTTAACTGTAGATGGTTAAAACCTATATTTGGTATAAGAGTGATTTTGGCTTCAAGGGGATGCTTTTGTGGCTGAAGGGTTTTACATGAGCTTATGGTAGAGGGAGATTTGTGGAATCAATTCTTGTGATGAAAGAATATGATGAGTAGTTCAAAGATAAAGATCGAGAAATTCAATGGGAAAAATTTTGAATTATGGAAGCTCAAAATGGAAGATGTTTTGTTAGATAAATATCAATGGATTTTTGTGGATTCATGTATTTCACCAATAGGTATGTTGACATAAGACTAAACCAAGTTGGATCGAAAAGCAAAATGCACAATACAATTGTGCCTCTTAGATTTAATATTATTGAATGTTTTAGGAGAAGCTATAATGAAGGCATTGTGGAACAAGTTTTAGACTTGGTATTATTCTATGTCCCCGGTGAACATGTTGTTCCCACCGAAAAAACTATAAAACCTAAGGATGAAGGATGGAGCATATAAACGCCTTCAATATTGTGGTAAGTCAGTTATTCTCTATTGATCTTAATATTTTAGATGAAGATAAATGTATTAGTTTGTTGTGTTCTTTATTGAACTCATGGGATAGTATGACTTTTGTCATATGTAGTAATTCAACTACTTTAAGTTTCAATGGTAAGTCTCATCCTTGTTATTGGAGGGGATTGGAGGGGATGAGATAGAAAAACATGGAAATTTAAAACACATATGTCTTGTATATGGGAATGCTTCCAAAATAGAAACAAAATTAACTCCTCAAGTGGAAGATCTAAATCTCTAGGAAAATTCATAACAGTTTGTTGGAGATGCCAAAAACAAGGGAACTACATGAAAGATTGTAAATCCAAAATTGTTGAGAAAGAGATGGTATATGATGATGCTCCTTCTACAATAGTAAAAATATCCTTAGATGAAGGGAAGTGTATTTTGCTTCAAGTACACCTGTAGATCATGAATCATGGTTGGTTGACTCAGGAGCATCATTTCATACGATTCCTCACATGGAGTGGTTTTCTGAGTATGAAAGATATGGTGATGGTGATGTTTTCTTAGGAGATGACATGATAGCCAGAATCATAGGATGAGGAAAAGTCAAGTTGAAGCTCATCGACGAAAGGATTAGAATAGTCCCTAGTGTTTTGCACATCTAAGGATTGGGTGGAAATTTGATTTCTATAAGCAAGATGAACAATGCAAGTGTAAAAATAGTTTTTGAAAAGGATACTTACTGAACGGTTCGAGGAGAAATGGTATTGTTGAGAGGAGTTCGAATTAGGATTTTGTATAAAATGCTAAGAAGCATTGTTAGTGATGGGTAAAATAGTTTCGTTGTTCCTTAGTGGAGCAGAAGAAGGAAAAACTCCTATTAGAGAGAAGGGCCTTGGAGTACTACACATTAGAGAGAAGGGCATCAAATATTGAGACATATTAGAGAGAAGGGCCTTGGAGTACTACACATTAATGGTATGGTATAAGGTATGTCTAATTGCTCTTTGGATTTTGATTTTTGTGAGCATTGTCTATATGAGAAGTGTAATTGGGTAATATTCTACTCTAGTGCTATGAGGTCAGAGGGAATATTGCAATTGGTGCAAAATAATGTGTTTGGACTTGTGTCAATTACATCAATAGATAAATTTGTTTATTATGCCTCATATATAGATGACTTCTCAAGAAATACATCGATTTATTTCCTGTGGAAGTAATCTTAAGTCCTGGAAAATTCAAAGAGTTTAATGCTCTTGTGCAAGATCAAACAAAGAAGAAAATTAAGGTGTTGATAACATATAATGTTGCATAATTCTCCAGGAATGAATTCGAAGAATTCTATAAGTGTGGTATTTCAAGGTCAAAGACTACTCCATACACACTTGAGCATAATGGAGTTGTTGAAAGGACGAATAAGATGTTGATTGAGAAAACAAGTATCATGCTCAATGGTGCCAAGGTAGGATAGGAATGCTAGGCAGTGATAGTGGACCCTAGATGTTACCAAGTAAGTAGATCACCCTCATCGGTGTTAGATGACAAGACTCCACATGAGGTATGGATTGGTAGGAAATCCTGTGTTAAACATATCAATGTATCTAGTTGTGATGCTTATGTATATGTTCTAAAGTAGAGCAACAACAATTTTGGAGAAAAAAAGTTAAAAAGTGTATCTTTATTGGATATAAATATGGTTTGAAAGGTTATAAGCTTTGGAACCTAGAAACTAAGAAGGTTTTGTATAATAGAGATGTGGAATTTATAGAAATCAAAGGTGTTGTCAAACATGAAGCCCTACCAAGGGAGAAAGAACAAAAAATGATAGAGTTTGAACTGAGGGGTGATGAATCATACTCTACAAAAGAACATGAACTAGAAGAGGAAGAACCACATACTCCAGCGTTGAGGAGATCAATTTGGGAAAGAAGACAACACAAATTCTATACTCCACCTTGATAGATTTTGTAGCATTGGATAGATGTTCTAGTCTCGATGCATGTCTAAGAGACTAAAGAACACGATATCTCCAAAACCTAGAAAAGGTTTCGCGAGATAAGCTTGTGAAACACCATAATTAAATTAATCAGTCATCATTTAAACTTTTCCTAACTTAGGAAAATTGATTAATTAATTGGAAGCAATTGAGGATGATCGATAATGCTCCATAGACTCACATGGATCGAGTATAAGATGATATTAGCCATTCATGAGGATTTAATCATGGTCGTTGAAGCTCGAATGAGAGATTATAAGAGTAAATTGATGGGATGGAGATAAACATAGTTGACACAAGAGGGGAGCGAGTTCCTTTGGCAGATCGAGCTATCCAGTTGCAGAGATTCAACAAGGAAGTGAGTTTGAGCCAGAGAAGGAGAGCATTCATGATTGAGGGAGTAGCAGTAGAGAGTTCAAGAGGACTTTTCTAGTACTGAATAGCCAGTAGAAGGGAGGCCCAAAATATTATGTAGAGAAAGTCGTCTAGGTGGTGCGAGTTAGCCAATCTAGTTGATAAAATTGCTAAGAAGGGTTTGGATCTATTGTCAGAGGCCGAAAAGACATTCCAGAAACCAAAGTGAATTTTTCTAGTGGCAGGAGAAGGATAAACGACCCAGTTTGGAGCAGTTCTAGACGTTGTACAAACTGCGCAGGCCAATAGTGCGAGCAGCTAGGAGGCAGTGCAAGCAGACTAGAAGGGAGGCAAAATTATTTAGTAGAGGGAGAATTTTTTCTGCAAATTATTTGCCGAGATTATTTGCTAAGGATAGCAAGTTGGGCATCCAGATTTTTGTACTCAGATATTTACTATTGCATAATAATAAAATAAACCCTCATCTGTTGCACTGATATTTTATTTTTTAGTGAAGATTGCAATTGTGAGTTTACCGATATTTGTTGTAATAACAAATAAACTACAAAATAGTTATGAGATAAATTTCCAGTTAATTACAATTAAGGAATTTTCACATGGTATCAAAGCAATTTTGATCATATTAGAAGCTCAAAAGCAAGGGGAGAAATTTGTGCAGGGAGATATGGGAAAAATTTCTCTAGATCTGCGTAGGCCAGCTAAGGGTGTGAATTGCGGAGGCAGTGGGGTTCGATTCCCAGTTGCAGGTGCAATAAAATTTTGAATAACCATAGACACATAATTTGCAGGTGGTGGATTTTCTCGGAAGCAGTTTCGATGAGCAGACCAGCTAGTTCGTTGAGAATATCTGGGCATAGTGATTTTGCAGGGAGGGTTTTGGCTACAGATATGTGTAGGGGTTGGAAGAGAAAATCACAGTGAAGAGAAATTTCCAAAATTTCTCTGAAGGTTTCCAGATACAATTTTCAGGAGGAGATCCAGGATTTCCAGTTGCAATAGGTCATAATAGTTTTTCTAGCTAGCCAATACGAGCTTCAAGAGCAACAAATCATGTGCCAGATTCTAGACAGGGACTTCCAGAAGGTTGAGCGAGTTGCCCAGTTGAGGTGTAGTAGGTAGTGTGTGTGTCAGAGAAGCACTTATGGAGGCAAGTAAGAGTATATATGCACATTCGTAAGGGAGTGCAAGTAGCAAAAGGAAGGACAAAGTAGGGAAGAGAAGGATTTAAAGACAATAGAACAAATGGATGTAAAGACAACATTCTTACATGGGGATTTGGAAGAAGAAATCTACATGAAGCAACTAGAAGGCTTTTTGGTGAAAGGAAAAAAAAGTTAACATGCACGTTGAAAAATTCTCTATATTGGAACTTAGATTCACAAAGAGAAAATAAGATTATTGTGTGTATTTCAAATTAGTTGGTTGTATTTCAAATTTGATGTTGTATGTGGATGATATGTTGCTAATTGGAAATGGCAAGGAAATCATCTAGGAAGTGAAAAATCGGTTTTCCTCTAAAATTGACATGAAGGATATTGGTGCTAGAAATTTCATTTCGAGCATGGAAAACAAAAGAGAGTAGGCAAATAGGAAACTCTGTTAAATAAGAGGAAATATGTCAAGACAATTTTGTAGAAGTTTAATATATGCCGAAATGTAAATCAGTAAAAGATCCTATTCCTACAAGTGTAAAGTTATATATAGAATAATGTCCCAAGACAAAGGAAGAGGAAGAGGATGTGCCCCTTGTTCCATATGTCAGTGTGGTTGGAAAATTGATGTATTGGTATGTACTAGACCATACATTACACATGTAGTGGGAATGTTGAGTAGGTATATGTCAAAACCAGTGAAGCAATATTGGAAAATAGTAAAGAGGGTTTTCAGGTATTTGTGTGTCACTACTAGTTATGCACTTCAAACCCGAGAACAACTGACAGGCACAGATTGCATCCAAGATGTATGCAGACATGTAGATCTCTGCTTGCTGACCTTCGGGTGGCTGTCAAGCTCCTATTACCTGTACCTTCAGCCTATGAGCCAACATGTCGGACCAGTTGCATGCTTTGCCTTCACTGGCCTGTTGGTCCAACACGATCACCCAACTCTGCAGGAAGGTCTCCGTGATCTCTTGGACATACAAGCGACACACAAAGATGACCAAGTACTGATACGTCTTCCGCAATATCTTCGTCTTGTAAATTTGGTTGGGTGTCATCCTGAATTGGTTGGCTTCTTTATCGAGTTCTTCAAGATATCCCTAGAGTTGGCATTGTTGTTGGGTATGTTGAAGGGTGTCTCCATAATGATCACTGGCTTGTGATACATCTGCTGACATTCCTGTGCCCTGAAGGTAGCAATCTCTGCCCTGCTGACACTGCTTAACACCATCGTCTTGGGATCAATGTGCCGGACTTGTGAACGTTCACATTGAATTGGTGGTCTTCAAGATCTTCTCCAAACGTGCCTGAGAATGCATCATTGACCTCCTGCCATTTCAGCGTGATGTCTTTGTCTACGATCAGCTTGGTGTCTTCGTAAATCGACAAACTCACTGGGAGGTCGGGAGACTGACTATCAAAACTGCGCAAAAGGTAGCCCAAACTGTCGTGAAGTTGGTGGAAAGTTGGAATTACACAATGTGCAACCCACACTGGCCTACTGGGTGCTGAGATTGCAAAATGCAAAATCCAGACTGGCCTGTTGGGTGTTGAGATTGCATAATGCGCAATTTCCGCTGGCAAGTCATGCAGGCCCAGGGACTGCATTATGCAATTTTCTGGGCCAGTGGACATTGCCTCTCAAAATTGCGCAAAACAAGTTTGGAGGAAAATGTCTGGCCAGATTTGCACATTTTCTGGGAGGAAGGTAGAGCCTTCCCTCTCAAAATTGCGCAATGTTGTTTGGGCAAGGCAAAGTTCGGGCCAAGGTTGAAAATACCCGCTGACGAGCGACTAGAAACATATGAAAATTTGAATGCATGGAAAAACTAAGTGTAAGAAAGAGTGAATGATCATGCATGCAAACAATAAATGCAATATTCAAAAAATGGAAAAACATGCATGTGTGTGAAACGAGTCGCTGAATCGGCGACCATTCATGCAAAATAGTGTCATGCATGCGACAACAGTGAGATCCCACCAAAAACTTAAACAATGCTTGTAGAGGCTAACATCCATGAAAACGACAACAAACATTCACAGAAATCAAGCAGACAACACTCACACAAGCCAAAACACAAGTGAGGTGAACTTACTCGGAAATAGCTGAGCTGGATGTGCTGAAGACTCCTGGATGTGATGTGGGATGTCAGAGCTCCAAGATCGATGTGAAGAATGAGCTCTGAAGTGTCGAATAAATAAGTTTGAAGCTTATGACACATGCCACAAATCTAGGAAAAAGCGACACTTGGAGGAAAGTTTCTAAAACGATCTTTACATGTAACCTCCAACTGCGCAAAATAGATCCCTAAAATCTAGGGATTCTTTTTGCATGTTACTTTTTGTTGTTTCAGGAAAAATCAGCCCATGCATGAAAGTTAAGTTTGCTGGGTCCCGGGTGGAACCGGTCAACCTGAAGGCACATGCAACAGCCTACTTGACTAAGAGAGAATTTTGCGCAATTTCTGAGAGGAGTTGAGCTGGCTGTCCTATAGAGATTGCACAATTTATGGGAGGAGAAGGTGACTGCTGCCCAAAATTGTGCACTTTCTGGGCTGAGCTGCAATGCTAGGCCAGATTCCACAATTTTCCTGAGGAAGTTTGTTTGACTACATTGCACAATTTCTGAGCCCAACAAATTTTTGTAATTTTTGGAGGGAAGGCTACTTCCCCTCCAGAATTGCGCAATTTTCTGAGGGAGCTACTCAGCTAGCAACTGGCCCAAGTCCGGAATGGAAACCTATGAGAGGAGTGAAGCAAACTATCATGCACATACTAACAAACTATTGAAAAACCAATGAAGCCTATCTGCTTGCCAATGCAAGACATGCTACGAAGATGGTTGGTAGGGAGGCTCCAAAACGAAGCTAAGGAAAAATTTTGGAGGGTGGTTGTAACCGCTATAACAGGTAGGCATAGAGTTTCATCATGTGTCAGGGTTTTTTAATAAATAATAATGAACAAGGAATTAGGGTATAAAGGTACATAAGGATTTTCATCATATTATGACATTAATACTTAGGATTTGCCAACAAAGCTAGGGTTTGCTCATTTTTGATTATTCAAGGGTTTTGTTTTAACAAGGGCTAGGGCTTCATGATGTACATTAGGCATTTATGGTATGTACTTAGGATCTACAATTAAGGTTTCTATAGCATTAAGGGCAACATCTCATGTATCACAAGAATATTTGACATCTCAACAATTCCATATTGATGTCAATGACAACCTTGATTAACAATCTCCCCCTTTGTCATTGATGGCAATATTCTTGCCCTTCCAACATTCTCTCCCCCTTTGACATCAATGGAAAACAGGGTGCCCAAGTACTCCCCTTGTCAAGCTGCTTCTTTTCTTCATGAAGAGTAGTTCTTCATAGGTATGTTACTCCCCCTATCACGGTGCTCTTCTTTCTGACAATGTGGTTCATGATAGATGTGCTTACATTCCTTTATGTAATGAACCAACTCCCCTTGTTTGCACAACCTCCTTCAACTCAAGAAAGATTACCTGCTTAGTGATCAAGTGGAAGACATCTTCAATAACAGTGTATTGGATAGATAAGAGATCATGTTCTTCAATGGAGTGTTCTTAAGAAATGATCTATCAAAGAATGATTGTCAATATAGCTCATCAAGGATTTCATAAGGCCCATTCACAGATGGCTTGTACAAGAATGCTTAATCATCATAAGCTCCCCCTAACTATATGCATGGTCTTCCTTTTGGCAGAGTCTCCCCATCAAATACTTGGAATATTAAGGATGTCTTCATCAAGTCAACAACATGTGTAGTTGGCTAGAGTGTTCAAAGGACTTCCAGATTCAATTTTCTAGCTTCTCCATACTAGTATAACTTTCTTCTCTGGCATGGTTCTTCCTTGTGTAGGGGAAGCCCAAGCCAAGTTACAATGACATGACATGTCTAATGTTATGACACTTAAATCACTCTATGTTGTTCATGAATAAGAATTCATGACTTATTCTTGCAAAATTTCTTCTCGGAGATTAGCAGTGACTATTATATTTATCTTTGTGATATGCCATACAATATTTTGCCATTTGCCCAAAGTTTGTACAAGAATAGCAATAACCAAGAAATATACTTTGGTACTTGGGAGAAGAATGTTTCCTTGATGTACTTGGGATCCTTTGATGATAACCATTGCTTCTTGCATCCTTGACACCATCTACATTTCTTCTTGGAGGAGGGTTTCTTCCATAGTTGTCTTGACTCTTCTCCTTGCCTTTGCTGGAACTGGGAGCATCAACATTTCTTACCAGCGTCCTCACATCCTTTTTGTTTGAAGCATTAGGGTTTGCATCATTCTTACTTGAGGATTCATAGCCAAGCCAAGACCTAATTTATCGAGGGGAGACCTTTGATGACTTAGGATGTCATCCAGGGTTTTATAACTTTTCAAGTTCTTCTTCACCAAGACACTACATCATCAATGACAACATTATCATATAGAAGGTGTCACGACTACTCTTCAACATACCCAAGCAACTTCTCCAAGTCACCTCATGATGACATCAGTGATGCATCATGGTCTTCAAGATTATCTCCAAGGTGAGTCAAGGCTACTCAACAAAAAGAATCTACACCAAAACAATTCTTCAAATGCTTCACAATGTCTCTCGGGCTTCTTCAATAGGCTACTTCAAGGTATCTAGGTGACTGTTTTTTTTCACAGTTCAATAAACTTCAGACCCAAGCTTCAATCTTCCCACTAGCAGTGATCCTTTACACAAGTGTGAGACACTTGTATAAGTAACTGCTTTCTATAGACACTGTCTGAGCCCTGAAACTGTCATTCAGATAGGTCTGCCACTGTTTCAAGGTGTAGTATGTTTATTGGACTTCACAATTGACTAATCCGAGATGACTGTACCGAGTTCAGATCTGAGCCTCACAATCTGAGCTGACTGTCCACACATCGAGCTTGTAAATGAGGATTGGTCTAAGATTACAGTGTATACCCCTAAGGCTGAGCTCCAAGGCTATGACTGTCACAGGTGTGCTCAGGTCCGATTCTGAAGTTGGTTCTCCAACAAATCCGAGCTTGTGGGTGACTGTCCAACAATAGTTCAATAAACCGAATCCTTAAAACATATGTCCGAGTCCTCACCTTCCACTGCAACTATAACAAATCTGAGCTTCTGTAGGTTATTACAGGTTCGAGGTATTAATGCATCAAGGTCTGTTGCCTTATCCGATCAAAAATTTTTAGCCCAGACTGTAATCCTTTTATTCTCCTCGAACTTTTTTGGTGACTGTTCTTTGACCCTGTCCGAGCCTCCTCACATGTTTATTACAGGTCCAATCCGAGCTTTCAAAGTAATTATTTGAGCCTAAAAAAATGATTGTTCGAGTTTTAATCTTCACAAATAATTGAGCTTCTTCAGGTGACTGTCAACAATTTTGAGCTTCTTACTGTCCAGCAAAAAAAATACAAGTTGAGGTGATGATTGTTCACTGTTCCTGTAGTCTGAGACGGAAGAATAACCCGATAAAAAACTTTCCCAAAATTTCTTCTTCAATTGTCCTTCTCGGCCTCCTTGCTGCGTTTATGCCTTCTCTATAAATTTTTCTGATCACCGATTTTTTTTAATGCTTGACCGAACTGTACAAAGTTTATATATATAGCGATTTAACATTTGGAAAAGACGTGGTTGTTGGATTTAAGGAGCCTACTCGTGTGGGTGACCAACTTGAAGTATATAAATAATTTTTAATTCTAATTAATGGAGTTGTAGTATTATATGTAGCATTCCCTTTTTAATTTGCAAAAGTATGCATGTCGTGGATTATAAAGGTTATATTAATGTTTTAAATTAATAATTTGTTATGGTAGCACTTTAAGGAGTGGGTTGTATGTTGGAAGAAATTTATGAAGTTAGGGTATTATAGGATTTTATCATAAAGCTGTTTTTGTATTTTTTAATAATCTATGGTAGTGTAAATGTGTAGTTAGGTTTAGGGATTTTATGGGAAGGTTTAGAATTTAGGATTTTTACGAGGGAAATGGGAGTAGGATTTTGTTATTATTTGAGGGTAGATATAGAGTTTCATTATGTGTCAGGGTTTTCTGATAAGTAATAATGAATAAGGAATTAGGGTATAAAGGTATTTAAGGATTTCATTATATTAGGACATTAATACTTAGGGTTTTCCAACAAAGTTTGGGTTTTCTTATTTTTAATTATGCAAGGGTTTTGTTTTAACAAGGGCTAGGGCATCATGATGTACATTAGGCATTTCGGGTATGTACTTAGGATTAAGGTTTCACACCTAGGGTTTTTTACAATTAGGGTTTCTCTAGCATTAAGGGAAACATCTCATGTATCACAAGAATATTTTCCATCTCGACAATGTCATATTGACATCAATGACAACCTTGATTAACAAAAACTATATCACAAGCAATTATCAAGCAAAGAAATCTTTTAACTATTCATGCCCTAGATTTCTCAACATCCTTGCACGGGGGGTTCGAAGGGGTTGGAAGCCCTCTCGCACAAGGGATTGAGGGTAATCCCCCCCCCCCCCCCCCCCAAGAAAAAAAGAAGGCAGTCTTTTGCGTCTTTTTTGCATTTTGGTAGCGCATGTTTTTCTCCTTTAGCAGTTTTGTGGTGCGAAATGGTTTTGTCCATGGTTTTCTAGTTTCGATTAAGGAACTAAGGTTGTATTATTCATGGGATATGTATATTGTATTGTAATACTATACACAAGACTATATTGAAAAAATCATTTTGGTTTTCCTGATTTTGGGTTTTCAGGGTAAAATCTTTACGTTAAAATGTGTGTTTGACATTGCATCTTTTCCATTTTGTTTAGAATCTATTTGCAACAATTAATTGCATAGGGTAAAATTATATAGTTGTTGAATTTGAATGTTTCGATTATGTTGTGGTCTTTAGATAACACCCAAGAATGTATGGTGAAATTGAAGTATAAATGTCGATATAATGATTTAGTTATAGAGATTCATTTACAAACAAACATGTCAATACCATGTATAATACTTCAACTATGTTATGGATCATTATCTTTATTATATTATGACTAGATCATATTTTCTTGTCCCAAAAAACTTTGTAAACCTTATATATTGTAAACGATTAGTATGAGGGTAAGTCAAAGAAATTTGTGGTAATGATATGAAAAAATACAAAAACCAAGCTTTTAACATTTCAAAATTATTTAAATAGTGTTGCGTACCTGAGGAGCGAAGATTTATTACTAACATTTACAATGGTGTGAAGTTGCTTGAATTCCACTAATCCAGGATGCTATCCACAACAAGGTGCTGGGGACGACTTTCCACCCAACCATAGGCTCAGCTACACATAATCTTCCTATAGTTGGCCACCACCGTGCCCTCAACCATCTTACTACTGCTAGTGATCTTCTTCCTCTAACATTTCCTTCCTAAAAAATAAGTGAATTAATGCTTGCCCCTTCTTTCCATGTCACTATAATAAGAAAATAATACACATGGATTGGTTAGCTCTCTTAGTTTTATAATTTAATTGAGAGGTTATTACCACCTCACTTTTGGGAAAATTATAGGATATTTTTTCTTCTATGATCCACATCAAAGATAGTGATCCCAATGATGACATTCAACATGCTCCATTGATAGAAACCCACACATGCCACTCTTGGGAAAAGGGGTATTTCCATGTGGCCTTCATGAGGGAAATGTGCCCATGTATTTCTATACTTAACATACTCCATCTACTCCCCTTTTTCATTATCATTTCTTTTAGGTTGGCTATTACATGTACTAAAAAAAGGTTTATGCTTTATATTCCCATGAATAAAGGGGCTTGGATGCTTGAGGTTGATGCAATTGTGTAAAAAAATGGGGGAGAAAGAGCATGATTTAAACTTAAAAATGATAAATAAAAATAAAAGGGATGTTAATGAAAAATAAAAAACCAAGGATGCTTGAGCTCTGCACCCTCACTATAAAGCCATTGCCTCAAGTCCTATGCAATGAAATGCGTAACTAAAGAAGGACTTGATTAAATTATCTCAAATCCTATGCAATGAAATTCTTATACAAGAAAAGGGGGTTTAAAAAGAAAAATAAAGAATATAAGAAAAATGAAAGAAAAGAGTAGTAAAATATAGTGCCAAAGAAAGGGTAACTCAATGCATAAGCACTCCCTCTATGAAAGCACTCATCAGGATGAATATCCTATGTAACCTTGCATGTTAATGACACCACACCCATGAAGTAAACCCCAAACCATATCATTATCATTTACAATCATTCCTTGACGGGATTCTTGAGAAATACTCCTCTCCTTAAGTATTAACACACCTGATAGGGTTCTAGGATGGTCCTCCCATATCTAAACTTGGAAAATTTAATAAAGTCATAAGTTAGTGTGAAGATTAAAGAGGAGACCTAATGTGATCTATCTAACAACTTTGACATTGAATATGACACACCTTATATGTTGGATATATTGTTGTACATAAATCAGATGGTCATGCTTGGTGTTTGGGGCCCCTCCTTGTTGATGGTGCTTGTTTATATGTGATCCTTGATCAGACATTTACAAGAGCTTGCTTCCACATTGATTGAGGTAATTTCACCTTCCTTGGACGGTGTTGGACATTATGACGACTTTAAAACCTTAAGGAGATGTCCCACTACCCACTAGAGATGAGACATTTCACATTAGATATGGGACATTGCACCTCTACCATGACATGGTAGTTAGAGATGATACATTACACCTTGATGACACCACTTCATGATAATCAGACACTTTGACAATGCCATCACAACTTCCAGAGCTTGATGTGACCCTTTGAGATGAAATGGTGCAACTTTTGGAGGCAATGTTTCACTTTTGGAGAATTTACTTTCCACTTGGAGTTAATCATCCACTTCTAGAGAGAATTTATGCCACATATGGCCTTGGAGCAATTTTTTATGAGGATGATTTTGAACATTATTATTCATTTATGAGGCATTGTTTGTGGTCTTCAGACGCATTTACTCTTGTATCATTTATATTTAATATTTTCTTTCCTTTTCTGTAGGGTTTCTAAGAGATAAATGCATTATTTTATGTTTTTTAGGATTTTAGTGGATGGAGGAAAAATAGAATCACTCCTTACTTATAAACCATTTCTACTTGTGGAATCACTACTTGTATACTTTTCTTCTCCTTTATCTAAAATACTATGGAAGGATGACTTGAGTGACTTCTCATGGAGATGGTTCTTTGGATGGTCTTGCAACTTCTATGGATTTTCATGGCTAGGGTTTATGAATGATCTTAGTTTTACAGTTAAGTGATCTTCATAAAATTCTTATAATTTTTCATGGATGATATTAGGTGTAATTGTAATTTTCTATTAAAGAGTGCATTCTCTTGGTATTTTCTTAACAAATCCCTTCTTAAAGGCCTTAAGAAGATTTCTAGAGGAGATTCTTCCCTTGCATATCTTGGATTTTGTAAGATACTAGATATATCGTCTAGTGTTAGTAGTGGACAACCCTAGATATCATCCCATATCCTCTTAATTTCTCCTAAGGGAGTCCTTAGCCGACCCCATATGCCCCCCAAAAATAATTGGACAGTAGTCTTATTCCATTAATCAACCACAAAATCTGAAATTTTAACCTTTATTTTCTATTTTAGGGTCATATTTGATTTAGAACAACCATATATAATTTTTTAGCCATAAAGAAGCTAGATATTTTGGGTATTAGTGCATCTATAAGGCTTAAAATTAGTTATATGATCATATTTTTTTTCTTGCTAATTTCATTTACAACGCTTTTAGGGTTATATGTGTTGCTATTTAAGGTTGTTTTATTTATCTAGATTTTTGGATTTGGTTATTTGTTAAAAACCTAGTTTAATCTATTGTTTCATAACTATTTTTTAATCAATAATTACTTGTTTGTGGCTATTTTATTTGTTGTTGTTATACCTTGTCTTATTTCCCTAGGAATATTTCTAGTGGAGAGCCTTTGTGGGATCTATCCTTCACTAAGAAGAGGGAAGTTGTTGCCTAGGAGACAGTGGTAACACTTCCATGTTACACTTGTCTTAGTGCCTTGTGAAATGCTTTGTACAAAGGTGTTATATTCTATTATAACATTTTGGAAACATTGCTAGGAGAATTGAGTCATTATCCTTTGATACATGAATTCTACACATTTTGATGAGTTTACAGCAAAGCCTAATATAGTGTGCTCGTCTGACGACTCCACATAAAGAGAACCCAAGTGTTTGGAATTCCAACCAAAGGCCCATTCAAATATATGCTAATCCTATCAAGGTCTATAAAATAAGGATTCCTCATGACTCTCCTATAGTAATATCTCTTTCTAGTAATCCTCTAATGGCTTTGCAAACACGGGTTGCCAATGCCTTTATGGCATTAGACATGTACCAAATTCAAGGATACCCTCACAATATGGTTAAGAAGTTTAAAACGTGGTTTAGGTTTTATGAACAATTTCATTACTACAGAGGAATAATTATCCTTATTCTATGTTGCCTTTGAAATTCATCATGTTCAAAATGAGCATGAGGATGCAGTCATGGAGATGTTTTTTTCTTCTTTAATAGAAAATGCATGAACATGATACAATAGTCTCCCTAATAAAGGTATTAAATATTTGGAAATATTCCCATGATGTTCTTATGAAAATATAGGGGACTAAGAAGGTAAATTGTTGTTGACACAACTCAATCAAATGAAAAATAAATATAATGAAACTGTAAGGAATTTTGATGAAAGATTTGATAATTTAGTAAAACAAATCCCTAATAACATTAATCCAAAGGATGGTGCTATTATTATAAAATATACTAATGCTTTTGAAGAAAAAATTGGATTTGTGCTTAGGGAAAATTTTCTAGAGAGCCTTGTAGAAGAATAAGCATGGGCTCTTAAAATTGAAGAAAACGTCTTTGCCTCTATGGTAGAACCTTTCCATGAACCTTGTGCCAAAGCATAAACTAAGCTTGAGAACCACGAACAACGTTGAACTTGCTCAATATCTTCTAATGGCCTTAGCTCATAAGTTTAACCAAGTAACAACCAAGATTCTAGAAACCCATGATATCCTTCTGAATAAAGTCACAGTTATAGAAAGGTAAAAGGATCAACAACAAAAAATTTCCTCCTAAACCTAATTTAATAACAATCATTAACAAAGAGGAAATCAAAGATGTAATAAGAGTATACCTCTTCTTCAACAAAAGGTTCCTAACACCATTGCACCAGCTGATATGATTAATTAATAAGAGATTCATTGTTGATTGCCTTGGATAGGGAATGGGATTTTCCTAGAAACAAAACTATGATAGGAATGAATATCATAATGATTTTGAACGCATGAATTTCATTAAAGAACTAGATCCCATTTATGTTATGTAATAGAAATAGGTCTACACTATCACTAGAGAACAAGTGGAATTAAGTAATTTAGAGGTTGATGGGACAACTAGATTGGAAATATTGAATGCCACAGATGAAGAGTCTAGGTATTGTAGTGTCCCTTCTTCGTGAGATAGATTTGATGCCACTTGGAGAGGGTGATTTTTATGTAGTATATAAATATTATGCATGTCGGACTTATGTATATGCTTGTATGCTATAGACCTGGTTTATGTCACACAGTTGCTATGTGCTTATGTTAAAGACTGATGTCGGTAAAGATTGATTTTGATAAAGTGCATATTATCGATGTTTTCTCTTTTGGCATCCTAGATTGGACATAGGTGTGTGACATGGATATTGATCCATGATTCAGACACATAAATACATAGATGGTCATGGTTATGTGGAACATATAGTTAATTATGGTTTATGGATGATACATGATTTATATGATTATATATTCTTAATATTGTATTGAGCAGGATGTGGCAGGGGGCCTGGTTATCTGTAAACAAGGATGCTCAAATTATAAATGACTATGGAAGTCATGATACATGATTTGTATGATTATACATGCTTAAACTTGTACCGAGTATGATGTGGGAACATGATTATTTTCAAACAAGGATGTTCAAATTATAAATGACAGTGGAAGTCATTTCTTCAAAACAAAATGACTGTGAAAGTCATGCACAATTCTTTCTCTTAGAACTGTTGAAAAGTGTAACTAGGTTTGGTCTTCATAATGACATGTGCAATTATGATTTTATGTATTTAATGAAAAAAATATTAATGTAAGTCTTGAGGCATGGGTCTCATGTTCAAGAGAATTTATTTTATAGGTCAAGCACCCATTGAGTGCTTCTAGGTTTGTTATAAAAACATTGAGTCGTTGTCATGTATGAATGACCCATTTGGGCATGTTACATATTGTAAATAAAAAATTATTGAGTCATAATCAAGTCAAAATACCATCCAAGACCTCGTCATGGAAAAAATTTCAAGTTGGCCTAAGGAAACTTCCAATCAGCCTAAAGGAAGAAATTTGACCCTATGTGAAGCCTATATAAAGAAGACCTTGGCCTCATTTGGAAGACACGTTCTCACTCACACAAGTTTGATCATAGAGACAAAAAGAAGTGTGAAGAAGAGGAGATAGAAGGAAGGAGAAGTCAAAGTTTTGGGTTTTGATTTTGGGCTACTTCTCTCCATATGTGCGAAGGAATTAGGGCACAACTTGTTGCAGTGAAGTTGAGTTACAAAAGTAAAGTTAGGTCACCAATAAGAGTTGTTCTGGAAGCCAAAATATCTAGGATAAATAATCTACCTAAGCGAAGAAGATAAGCTGCAATTTCTGGGCAAATCAAAGTTGTAGTTTTTGGGCAAGTCGAAGTTGCAGTTTTTGGGAAAATCAAAGTTGCAGTTTCTGGGCAAGTCGGGAGCAGTTGCAGGTTAGTTCGAAGTTGTTGGAAAGAGGAGCTACTCAAAGAAGGAACATTGAATTGGTCTTGGAAGGGTTCTTGGTCAAGGGTCCAGGTCTTGGAATTCGTCAATTGAAGATTCTATAAGAAGAAGAATTCATTGGGTTTTCCTCTCAAGCTTGGAGAGGTTTTGGCCCTGGATGATTTCCTACATCTTGTGTCCTTTGTCTCATTGATATTTATGGTTTTATAGTTGTTTGATGAAGAAGAACACATAATAATAACCAAGTACAATAAGAACCTAATTAAGAAAAGTGAAAGGGTCCTCATAATAAATTATCATTATAAGAGAAATCATCTAATTCCTAATGCCCTAGATTTACCAAAATGGTATTAGAGCTAAGGTAACATTTCAAGGAAGGACATCTCAATAAAGGACACCCAAGGATCAAATTTTGAGAAACACATCAAGAACATCAAAGAATAAAGAATATCCCCTCATCTCCAAGGCATTTCAAGGACGAGGATCACATCATCATCTTGAAGAAAGTCAAAACCATAGGAGCATTCGTGGGATCTGCACTCAAAGAAGGATACCTCAAAGACCCTATCTCTACTCAATAAAGGAAGGAATTGGATTTGAATGTTAGTCTCACTCTATTAAAAATCAATAATAAATCCAATTATTAAATTAAATAAATAAAATCATGAGAATTCCTCAAACAAAGGAGTCTAGTTTGGATGAGAGATTCTCTCCAAATAGCTCTCCTAAATTAGTGTGTAAGTTGAGAAATTGTCTCAACCAAGTGAGTCTCAAATAGACGCACTATCTTAAGACCACTTACTCATGTATTTAAATGTATTATAAAATTTTTTGATAATCTGAATTACATGAGCATGAGAGACCACATGATGGCTCTCTGCTTTTTCCGCCAGTTTAATTTTTGTGTGTTAATGCGCTGTGCATATGGTTATATGGATTTGTGATTCTTCTTCATGTGGTATTAAAGCAATGTTGATTTTTGTGGAGCCTATGCTAGGAAGAGTGGGAGAAGTGAAAGAACTGTAATAAGCACACACGTATTGAAGCAAAGTGGAGAGCCTCGGGATGAGATGTAATTTGTAACTGATCCATGGGAATCATGTTGTATGTAATTCTGAATATGGTGCACAAATTCTGACAAAGAAGTATGTGGAACGTGAGCAAGGGCAAAGAGATGCCTCAGAGGTGTATTTGATCTTCGAACAATGTAGCTAAAACATGGGGCCGACTGAGACATGATGTAATTTCCTAGGCTGAAGCTCGGGACCATACGAAGCTGAGCCTTGGAAGAGTCCAGGTCAGGTGAATTTCCATTTTTGCGTAACTTAACTCTAATTAGAGACCCACATTGATGGCTGGAGTAGATATATTATTCTCTGCAATATCTTTCGACGAAGAACAATTCATTGCCATCGAATCAATTGAAATAATTTTACTCATCTGACAGGTGTTGTTCCCATCTTTTATGGGATTTGTTACTAGATGGGTATTCTGATCATCATTATATGAGTTTTACTTAGCTTCAGTTTCCTTAATCACAACTGGTGCTCTGCGAATCTAGAAGCACATATTTCCGCCTGAATCTAGATTTCTCGGTCGTGTCACACTTTGTCGCCTTAGAATCAACTGAGAGATTCTCTGTTAACTCACAGGTTTCAGTGCTATGTTCTGTATATTTAGATAAGAGAAGTATTTTGTGACCGTGCCCTATTGCATTTGGTTCATTAGGTACCACTATTTTCCCTTCTATATCTTCGTGGTGAATTCCAGGGTTGCCTAAAACATTGCCTGGTATCACCTCCATTTTCTTAGGTTTCAATCCACCAATTTCCAAGTGACCATGGACAAGATCATCTGTAGGAAAACCAATGCTTGATGATAAACAATTGATTATAGATGGATCACTTAGCTCTTTTGATGCAAAATTCGACTTTGCAACGACTTCAATTTAGCCCTTTTCTAAAGCTAAAATAGGACTTGCTTGCAGTGGAAAATTATTTACTGTACACAACAGTGTGCTATCTTTTATTGTCTTCGACATCCAACCATCAGGAAACTCATTCTTATCTTTGTTGTCTTGACCTTTCAGAGCAAAGCTTTCAACTGCATAATTTTCATGAGAAGAAAGAAGACCAAATTTGTTGTCTTTCTCGACATCATCAAATGATTTGAGATTTCTTCTTGCCCGCAGTGCTGCAGAGCATGTAGCGCCAGGTATCAGAGGTGCAGATGCCAATGCCTACTTCCATATCAAATTTGGAAATTGTTTCTTAAGCTCAGCCATCGAATCTTCACCACCTTATATATCTCCCGCGGCTATATAAATTGGGGTAGTTGGTGGATATCCCAAAGCGCTAAGGAAAATGCCAACTTCCTTTGGACTTCAGCAAGAGTTGGACCATGGGTACATCCAGTGAATGCCAGCACATCTTTCTCATAGCATAGATGCAGCGCTATGTATGGACCATAGGACCTCATCCTCTCAATTAAAAACTTTACCATTGATTCGATGTGAGGTGAAAAACGGAGGGCATCGTAATGAACTCGACACCGCAACTTCTAAATGTCTGGAGGTAAGTTATTACTTGCCAGACGAGAATCATATTTTAAAGCTCGAAGAACTTTATAGTCTTGCAACAAGGCAACTATCTCCTTCTTATAATAGTCCATGCCTCACCAAATTCTCAAGTTTTTTTACCTTTTTGGAAACTGATTTAAGGTTCTTTGGAAGTTTCTTCACAATCTTTATACCATTTGTCAAAGATTTGATTAAGTATTCGTGATCAAAAATATCTGTAAAGTTGCTGGAGAATCAAGAGGTTATTTACATGATTTCTGTGGCCCGCATTATCAATGCCACAAGTATTATGTTCACATCCTTCATGCATCCCTTTAGCTCTGCCTTCATTTCTTGGTAATTACATCCGACCAGCACTACCTTCTTAGTCATTGTTACTATTCGGATCCACTCTGATTCAGTAGTTGGGGTAGTAGATCAGGTCACAGAATATGGGTATTTGAACGAACCTCAGGCCCTCACAACCTTAAAGATTTGAGCCCTTGTAGCATTAAATAATTGGGGAAACCACCACGTACGAATGCCACCTCCACATGAGTGAGAAGTAAGAGGTGTTTTTTGTACATTTTGGAGGGATAGGGAGTATTTGTAATTTTTTATGTCATGGAGTCATAAGTGCTTTTGTGCAGTCATAAGGTGCATATTTTGTAAATTTGGAGCGATAAGTGAATTCGTTTGGGTGAAAGTCATTATTGTAATTCAAAGTAATTACTTTGAGAGCGATTGAGTCAATGCAGGCAGTTTTTGAAGACAAGTTGCTTCAAAGGGTTACGAGTTTGGCATTCTCATTGTTTGCAAAATTTCATTCACGATGTTGTGAAGGTGAAGATTGATGTACTACCATACTTAAATAAAAACATATCTTTTTGGTGGTGATTGTGTCCTAGATCAACCCGAAATTGAATAAGGGGATCTTAGGTACACTGTGTGTAATGAATGCATGTGCATGACTTGTGTTTAAATTATCTCTTTGTATTATGCTTAAACAACTACATGCACATAAGCAAGTTTAAGTATAGGAATGCTTAATCAAGCACCTATAATCAAGCTAAAGTACACAAGCAAAAAGTGTCACATCATCAACTTAATAAGATGATCTTCCAAGCAAGCACATTTCACATCATGTAATCAAAGCAATCAAGTTAAGGACGCTACAAATCAAGAACTTCAAGCCTAATGACATCAACAACACTTTTGTTTCACTTGCAAATAAACCTGTTTTAAACTGAATTGTCCGGGTGCATTTTCGGTTGTAACCGACACCCTCATTTGATTTGTTATAGTGCATACATTAAGTCAAGTCAGTTGTCACTTGAACATTTATCATTTGGGTGCATTTTCGACAGTGTTTAACACCCATCATTTTTTTAGCACATTCAATGCATCACTAAGTGCAGTAATCACACAAGAGTTCAAGACAACAAGTATTTCAACCAAGTACAATCAAGCAAGCGAGCGTGAATGAAAGCAAGTGTGAGTTCAAACAATCAATTGTTAAAACATGATCAAGTGAGCGTGTCAAAATTAAGTGCGAAAGTTCAAATCACGACATATACAACAAACGAGCCAATATGAAGTTGACTGAAGCATTCACAAAGTGTTAGTGAAGCATTCAAGCAAAGTGATCGTCATCAAGTGAGCGTGAAATTAAGAGTTCAAGAAACCAAGTTATAAAACTCAAGTGTTTAAGGCATCAACATTCAGCAACAGTACAAGCAAGCCTGAATTCATAGTGAGCAAGCTAAACATGGCAACACACATTTAGTTGTCCCAAATTATTAACAATTTAATGTTATCATCAGCCGATGACATGGTGCACATCAGCAAAACCACTCTTGCTGACATTCAAGTGCATATTCAACATGCACATGAAACTATTGAGTTCCTTCAACTGGAGTCGCAACTGCAGAGAAATGAGTTGCAAGAGAAGCATGTTGCTTCCAAGTCTTTGACCAATCCAGAGACAACTGATCATTCAACTTCATTCATCCAACCAGCTTCAAGTGTTGAAGTTGTTCCAGTTCAAATTTATTCCAAACCCATCATCAAGCCATGGGAAGAAATTCAAATTAATCAAAATCGAAACAACTTAGGATATGTCAAACATAATGACAACTTACATGTCCCTGATTATTCAAAGCCCATTCAGTTCGTCAGTGCCAGATTACTTGAACAAATCACCTCAGCAAGTTCTCAGCAACTTGCAGACTGACATCAATGCACACAAACTGAAGTTACAGACAAATAGAAATGCACACAAACTGAAGTTGCAGACAAACCGAAATGTTCCCATTGTCAACGAACCGGTCATCTGGAAAATCAATGTTTTGATCTCCATCCTTGTAGCCATTGTGGCAAGTCAAATCATACATCAGAGAAATGCTGCAACCAACAACAGTTAGCCAGATTGAAGATAAATTATTCATGGATTGATCCCTGGGAATGGTCATCCACAACCAAAAGATTGTCCAAGTTTTACAATCGGATTCACTCACACATATTGCAGCCAACAATCAAATGAAGATGGTACTCTTGTGCAGTTGAACGGGGGAGTACATCAGTGAAATAATCCTCCACCTACAGGGGGAGTTAAAATATCTTTTGGAGAAGATTGCCTCTCCTTTCAGCTGACAAAGGGGGGAAAATGTCAATGAAATTGACAAGTGGTTGTCAGACTAAAAGTCTCGACAACATTAGCGAAGTAGCTAGTGGGCATCTCCATCAGCCAGTGGGCGATCATCATTAGCAAATACACCAGTGGGTGTTCATCAAATTGTGTCAGTGGACACCGGATGTTGTTTTCAAGCAAAGGAAAGTTGGATCCTTTTGTGGCTTGGCACATGATGGAGTTGTCAAGCAACATTCAGAGATGAATCAATGATGCAGCTGATTCATGGTCTCTTCATATTGTATTTTCTTCAACATCTAGCTTTGGCGGTTTTTCAGACAAATTTTTTTTTAGAATCAACTTGAGAAATTGGAAGATGGTTCCTTGTTCATTTTGGATTTATCATTTGGGGGGGGGGGGGGGGGGGGGGGGGATGTTAGCCTCACTCTCTTAAAAATCAATAATAAATCCAATTATTAAATTAAATAAATAAAATCATGAGAATTCCTCAAACTAAGGAGTCTAGTTTGGATGAGAGATTCTCTCCAACTAGCTCTCCTAAATTAGTGTGTAAGTTGAGAAATTGTCTCAACCAAGTGAGTCTAAGATAGACACACTATCTTAAGACCACTTACTCATGTATTTAAATGTATTATTAAATTTTTTGAATAATGTGAATTACATGAGCATGAGAGACCACATGATGGCTCTCTGCCTTTTCCGCCAGTTTAATTTTTGTGTGTTAATTTGTTGTGCATATGGTTATATGGCTTTGTGATTCTTCTTCATTGAAAAATCTTGAAGACTACTCATCCAAAGGTAGCTATATCAAAGGCGTTGTCATCAAAGATGTCAAGGAAATCTCCTTCTCTTTGAAGAAAAGGATTTAATCTCAAAATAAATTATTATCCTTGGAGAAGACCATCCAAGAAGAATCAAGACATCATCAAGAAATCATCAATCATCATCAAAAAAGAGATCAGGTTGAAGAGTTCATCTTCACTTGAAAAGTATCTTTATTTCTATAATTAAATCTAGGAAAATTGACTTCATTTTGCAAGGAGAACAACAAGTTGGTTTGATCATAAAACTTCCTTGCATGGAAAAGGAGGATAGACTTAGTCCTCCAGGAAAATGAAGTTATTGATCATGTCAATGGAAAATTATCCAAACCATCTAAAGAGAAAGCACTATCTACATATATGAAAGAGGATCTAAGGGCTCAAAGGGTTCTTGTAGCGTCCATCAAGGATTCCCTCATCCCCTATATAGTAGAGTTGGAGGCATCAAAAGGGATATATGATAAGCTAGTAGAACTATTCTTTGAAAACATGACGAAAAAAATCATATCACTAAGATCTTATGTATAAAAATTGAAAGCATCAAAGGATGAATGGATATCTACATGTCTCACAAAAGCATCTCTAATAAGGAATCAAATTCAAGATTTAGGAAAGATGATATCCGATAAATAAATGATTACCATTGTTCTAAATGCTCTAACTGATGAACAAGGAAACCTTGTATCAAAGGCCTATGAATATGAGAAAACTATCCCATTCAATAATTTGTAGTCACTATGCAAGAGTGAAGAAAACAAGTTGAATGCAAAAAGTGATACAAGATCAAATGAGCAAGGTCAAACATTTGCTCCCATGTCAAGAAGCAAAGGGATATTTGGCAAGTTTAGTTCTCAGAAAAAGAAGAAGAGCAATATGTCTCACATCCAATTTTATGGATGTCAAGGATATGGACACTTCAAGAGAGATTGTCCTAAGCTCAAGAAGGACAAAAACAAACAAATAAGGGAAGAGGCCCATATCACTAAAGAAGAGGAAGAAGCTAAAAATAATAAATTCAAGAAGGAGGAAGTAAAAGATCTCTACCATAATTGAGATAAGTTTTCCTCACCTAGTTCTTCTCAAGTTTCTAGTTTTCTGTTATAGAGTATAACTATCATATTGGGAATCATTAGAAGCATGATAGGATGCATCATGGTATCATAGAAGAATTGAAAGCAAGAGCTATTGAAATCATCATAGAAAAGCATGAAAAATAGAAGGTTGTGGCAATCACCTATGGAAAGATATAGCTCTTGGTAACCTCATTAGAAGCATAAAAAGAAAAAATTATTTAGTACAAAACACATCATACATAATTTAAAGTGAAAACATTTGCTGAATGAATGAATATCCTTTGTTGGAATCTTCATTGGAAGGTTCACCAACTAAAAGGAAGCAAGTGTTTCATGAAGAATTCCAACTTGTGGCAATTCGTGCGATGGTGGTATGATGTCAAAATAAGTAAATAAAATCAAGGAATTGAAGGTCGTTCAATCAAGGAAGCTACTGAAGGGAGTCTAGATGACCTAAATGAAAAATGAGGTATGTATGCTTGTATTTGGTAAAATAGAGTCATGTCACATGGTTGTAGGTAACATGAATGAATGATCTACCTAGAGAGCATGATCAAAAGGAAGGATCTCTTCCTTTGAAACAATGCAGGAAGGCATGGGTCACACATCAAATAGATAAAATCAACGTAATATGTCCTCATATGAAATATGAAGTGGTTGAAAATATTTATAGGAACTCTGATTGGAAATTCATGAAAGGGAAATGTGTGAAGAAGGAAAGGAAGAGATCATGAAAAGTGGAACCATGGAAAGAGGGCAATCAACATTGAAGGAATACAACATTTAACTATGAAATCTCCATGAAAGGTATGAAGACTCTAAGTACGTCTGAAAAAGAAAGAGACCCTTGACAAAACATGTCTTTTGGAGATATGTCAATATGTATGCAGGATGCTAATGCAAATTGGAAGATGTTATGATGAAATATCATCACAAAGGTAATTTTTATTTAATGTTTGTTTCTTATTTTTGAATAATAAATTGATGGGATTATGTAGGGCTGCCAAGGGAAGAGCTATCTTCCACAATGAATGCCCATACAGTACGATGAAAGATACTTAATGAAACATGGCATGAAGGAAAACCATATATGGACTAATGGATGACTTTCCAATGAAAGGAATGATGACATGACTGACTCATGGATGAAAGTGATGGATGAAAGTTTCCTTACAAAGAAGTCCCAAAACCATGAAGACTCTTGAATACAGAAAATAAGTTCATGGCATTGTAAGAAGGAGTCCTTCAAGCAGTTGGTTGTCCCATGATGTTACAGGGAAAAGTGTCTATGCAGAACTGCTAATCCCACTAAGGTGTGGTAGCTACCTTAGAAACAAACAAAGTAAAGCTACTTTCATTTTTCTTTATGAAAGATAGATGAGAGAATAATAAAGGAGACCAACCTCTGTCTTGAGCTTGGCTCCTAGTTCGATTTCTCTCTCTTCTTATAGTCCTTTGCTACTTGCTTCCTTGTACACCCAGCTTCACAGAGTACCTGTAGAATCAAAGTAGCATAACACTATACAAGAACATGGATCTATTATCATAAAAAATCTAGGATCAGATGTAAATTGACCATACAAATGCATAAAACATAAACGACACAAGAGTATGGAGGAAAACTTGAATAGCTTTTATTGATAATCAAGAAAGAGCCAAGAGAGTTACAACCAATTGTTCTGACCCAACATCATCCTCTCAGCAAGTAAGCCCTTCTTCACCTCATACAAAGCTTAGATCACCCAACACTATGATGTTGCCTCAAGAAACCAACAACAATTCCTTGCAAGATGCAAAATTCCAGCCTCTGGATCTCTGGGATGAGGGATCCATATATAGATAACTGTAAGGGAGATGAGTCAGCTTGTGATTTGATTAGTGTCTTCCCTCTGTAGTTCTTGCTTCCACTTGGAGATTTATGATCTCTTACTCATCCTTGGTCGAATTCAGAGAGGCAAGTGTCACAGGAGAAGTTTCTGGAAGATTCCATGCCTCTCCACCTCGCGAATTGACACTGCCATTTGTCACTTCTCGCCCATCGCACCCCATAGAAGGGCTTTTTGAAATGCAACGCACCCACAGAGTGTAATTAGGTGAGATGCAACACACTTTGCCTATGGAGCAGGTGAAATGATCCTGTTTTGACCAGTTCTGAGTGGTTTTTCATGGAGAACTTCTGGGAGAAGCTGTAATCAGTTGACCTTGTTCCTTTAGGGGTTAGAACAACACTTTTAGGGACTTAGGAGCCCTTAGTTTATGGACATTTTATGCTTGGGGTTGCAGTGCCCAAAAATGTCTATAACAGTTGCCCCCTAAAGTATGAGGTCGTTAATCTTTTTTGATGTCGGGTGAAATGCTTTATCATGAGGATCCGAAGTTCTTTCAAGGTGGGAGGAGACCTATAATAAGATACAATACAATACATTATCTTCATAATATTTTCATGATCTAGCTGAGGCGGGCATTCCCATGCTCAACTTTATAAATTCATTTTCATGTACATAGGATAGACAGTCGTCTGAGTGTACACTGATGATTCTGGAAGAGTCATCATCCCTTTGAATGGATGATTATCTGTGCAGCAATGATGTACATTTGATGTCTTTATTTCCCTAAATATATATCACAGCCCAGATGGATGAAACTAAATCCGGGGTCTTCAATCTCGTTCGATCTTCACTCGAAGTACAAGTCGATCCATGTGAGAGATGTTCTGGAGTCGAACATGGAAAGACATCGCCTGATTACCAGCCAATGATGTAAGCTGTTAACAGGCGCGAGAGGAATCACCGATAATGATAATGACCCTCAAGGTACTGCAGTACAATTCACGTGGTGTGAATAAAGGACTTGGCGTCGAACACCACGCAAAATCTTTCGGTCGAAGGCCATTGATGTAAACCTGTCGCCGGAAGTGAGAAACTTGCCATTGAGGCATGCAAGCTTCAAAGTACTCGAAGGGGTGTTCCTAGATCGACTTCTTGGATAATGAGCTGATGTCGACAAGAATCGATTCGTCATAGGAGGGCCTTAATGAATCCCACATCAATGACACGAAACGGAGCAAATGATTTTAATGGAGGTGAAAACGATCTAGTGATATAAGGTTCAGGGTGGCGATCATGAAAGAATGGAGCGTAAATGTATTGCAGCGGGTGAGACACAGGTGAATTCTCTGAGTGACTTCTCTTGAACATATCGGCGACACTGATGTGATGGATTGGTAGCATTAACCCCAAATGTGGATGGTGTGATGGGACCATGGTGATGTGACCGGTGAATGAAACAACCCAACCCGACTTGGATGCGGAGTGAAAGTGTCACATTCAAGAGCGACTTGCTACCAACAAAGTTTCTTCAAGTTTTCTTCCCAATTTTTCCCCAGTCATTGCTGACCAGTACCTCTTTATTTTTGTCAAGCTTGAGGAGGATAACATATGCTTGTTCTATAATTTTCCCTTCGGGAAAACCCATCGCTATGTTTTAATGAGCCTAGCAATAGTGAAACTTGTTCTTGTCTGCTATGGACAAGTTTGTCGCTATTAGGTTTTAACGAGTTTAACGACAAAGATAACTCAATCCTTTTCAATTTTAGAGAGTCTAAAAAGGGACGTAAAGGAAACTCCAAAATTCCTTTTTTGTCATCAAATCCCTTAAGTCCGAAAAAGTATAAAACAATACAGAAGGGATGAATTTTCGATACTTTTAACGAGCCGAACAAAACAAGCGCTCGATCTTTTTGTGTAATAATCCCTCAGGTCCAAAAAGATTAAAATCTAAAGGAGGGATAGCACTTCCGGTCCTTTTAACGAGCCGGAGAGGCCAATGGCTCGGCAATTTTTTCATATTTTACGAGTCAGTTGAAAAGAGCTTAAAGGAGACTTGTCTTTTGAGGAACGAGTGATAAAATTGGGTAGCAGCTGATTCCAGGTAAGGTTTGGAATTTTCCAATCACGGCAGTGTTACAAGGATGGCTATTGGGTTCACTCTTCGTAGTTGTTCCTCAAAAGGGGTAGAAAATCAAATGGAGGTGAATGATCGACCAATACAGAGTGGAGGTGATGATGGGAACACGACCAAGGCTTTAAAGGCTGAAGTACTACATTCACGATGATTATTTACCAGGAATTGGTTCATTTTTTATTGAGCTTAAACGCTGGGGGAAACATTTGCTCATTGCTTATGTTTATTTTTTAACGAGCATGAAGTCCGCGTTAAAACTGCTCGATTAATCCAGTCGTATAATAACAATGTCTCATATATGAAAACAGAAATTTTTAGAGTTTTGCCCCACATCCTTTCTTTATGCAAGTTAGGAAACGACCAATCCTACGAGTTTAAAGGGTTAGAGGACCTACAAATTTAAAAAATAAATAGTGGCTCTTCGCTTGCACGCCAAAAGGTTTGCATTCCCCCAGGTATAAAATAAAGCTTCAAGGTCACCTTTTATTCTACTGACAAAACATTTGTTTTATCAGGAAAGGTCTACCTCTTTCAGGTTACCAAAGATTGTTCTATTCACAGCGCAAACAAAACACTTCTTTGGCGATGTCTACCGAAATAGACAAAGGTGAGCGGTGCAGACGCCTCCACTCACATAACTTTGACGAGGGAATCTTATTCCAGTCTAACCCCCTTTTCCAATCACGAACGGGAGTACAGACTAGTCATATATCTCTCGCGGAAACCTACTCTATACCCGAAGTTTTCCTGCCGAAGCAGACCAGGGTGCATGCCCCCTGGGTTTCAGTCATGTCCCCCGAATCACTCGCGCTCATCAGGTGGACGGACTGGGGATTGATGAGACATTCCTTGTGTGAAAATACCATTCAGGGATGGTATATGACTATTTGCTATGTGTGATCTAAGAAATGAAAGTTGGTCTACGAGCTTGACCACTCTTCCTTTGTGCGGAAAACACATTACTCTAAAGAGTGATGAGACAATGGCTCCCATGCAATAAATATAGTCTCGTCCAAGGAGTAGATTATAATCCAGGGGTCCTTGGACTACCATTACATTCATATGAACGGTTTTCCCTCTCAATGTTATGGGCACATTGGGAAGGATCCCTAACGGTCGAATGGTTCCTTTGTCAAAGCCTGTTATATTTCTCATCTCAGGCAAAAGCGATGGCGACCCAAGCGCTTTCCAAGCAGTCGAGGAAAGGATACTCACAGAAGCCCCTTCATCTATGATGGTACCGGCCATAACCATTCTATATATTTGAGCAATGATTCATAATGGTACACTAGCCGGTAAACGGGGTCTGCCTAGTTGATTCCAGTCAAAGGAAACAACTAGGTTGCTTGGAGGTGGGACCGAATAGACGATCGGGTACGACTCTGACGAACTTCATTCCTACGGTAAAGGAATGGGTAAATTTCCCCCATGTTCATCGGAGTCTGTGCTTACGAAAAGAATTTGGACGGTGTCATCCTTATTCTCTTCTGTGACTGTATCATTCGAAGATGGAACCTCTAAAGGCAAGACCGGGTCAACTGCCGCCTCGACCTTTTGACTTTCGTCTGGTATGGGTTCAGATGGTTCGTCTTCAATGATAGATGTTTCGGCCGACCACCTGGGCGGGTCAGCCGGATTTTCAACTAGTGACGGACTCGGCAAGAGTTTTTTATACCCAAGAGGAAGTCGTAACGGTGAAACCGGACGATCGTCCAAAACTCTTTTAGCCTCGTCTAAGAAGGGACGACGGTGGATGGCATGATCGCCTTTGCACAGTTTACAAGGAAATCTATATTTTCCTTTTTGTCCTGTGGCTTCACTTTCACTAGTCAGCGGTGTGTTTTCAACATGACCATCAGAGGTTGACGACACCGGGTTGTGCAAACGAGGAGACCAGTCCCTTAAGATCCGAGGGATGTAGGGACAATCTCTATGATAGTGGTCTCCTTTGCAAATGACACATGGCGATTTAGGCCTGGTCGGTGCAATGTGTGGATTTTCGCTAGAGGACGCTTGGTTGCCCCTTTTCGCCTTTGGCTCCTTCTTCTTCTTCTCTTTCTTCTTCTTTTCCTTCTTCTTCTCTGGTACTTGATTTTTGGCTTTACCAGTCTCATCAATCGAAGAGGAAGGAGGAGAGGAAGAATTAGAGGAAGTAGAGGGTTGGGGTGTAACTCTGGATTTGTCTAGTTGCTGACTCGATTGTTTAGGAATTGCGATGTTCTAGACGACAGAGGTTGAAAAGAGCCATACGGGCAAGCCGATTGTCAACCCTGGAAGTGACAATGTGGCCATATGGGGTGCACCAACATCTCCCCAAGAGGAGAAGGGACTAGGATTTCCTCCAAGGGGAATTCCTTGGTTGGTGGACTCCATTCTCTCAACCTAAGACCAATGTAGGAAAGGTGATGATTATTCCGTTTAAAATAAATTTTAGACGCTTTGACACAACTTGTTTTTTCAATTTTAGAGAGTCGAGAAAAAACAAAAGATGACTCTAGTCGCCTTCAATTTTTAATGAGCCTGAAGTGACAAGTGCTTAGATGGACCTTTTCCGTTAAGGAGTCTGAAAAGGAACGAAAGGGACTGCTCTAGAAATCTAGGTAGAGGGATTACCAAACCAATCGCAAAACTGCAGAATACTTTTTACGGTACGACAGTCAATCTTCTCGAATGTTGTGTTCAGTGCATTGTGATCGATAGGGCGGCAGACACGGCTTCCTATGGATAAAGGATTAAGCCTATTGTGGTCTCCCAAAATATACTCGATGGTACGTGGGAGCACAAGTCCGTACTGGCACTTATCGTCTCAAAGTGGAGGAATCACCCAACCATCAGTGAGAACAACAGTTACCAAGCTTTACGACGCCGGAATACGTCTCTAGCCTAGACTTCTAGATGTTGTGCGTTAGGTTCCAAAGCGTTGTTGGATTCATTAAATTTATTTTATAGTTGATCTTGCTTAAGAAATTTTCCTTTCAGGTTCACCGCATGATGTAGATGTACAATTCCTAAAATGCAATCTAAGATGATAAACAGTCTTTTATCTTCTTTGTGCAATGAAAATCCTAGCTACTAAGGAAAGAAAGACAAAATTCTTTCAACAAAGAGCAAAGAGAACACACTATATGCACTGTCCTAAATCAAACCAATCAAACAGTCTAAATGAAAATGCACATGCATGTATTTGTTTTCAGCCTTCTTAATATGTGAATGATAAAAAGAAAGCTAATGCACAAATCTGAATTACTTTTCAAGCGACAATTACTAACAAGTTTCTTTTCAAAATCAAAAATGAAGATAATGACAACAATTTGCGATTTGGAAATGAATACTTGCTTTCGACACTAGAAAAACTACAAATTCATATCAAATACAATAGTAACAAGGTAATCGACAATCAAGAGCAATCAGACTCTCTTCTATGACTAAAAACAACACTTGCGACACTTTCAAATCAAGAAACGACAGTACAATTACGTTACTTTTTGCAAAGGAGAACTGAAAATGACTCAACAAATACACAAAAACATTTACAGTTCTTTGCATTATGGAGGCGGAATATCAGCAAGGAAAGGGGTTTCAAACAGAGGTGTACTGACCATAGGCAACAAAACTCATGAATAGAACTGAAAAGAATGAACAAAAACCAACATTGAGGAACAATGCCTAATCTGATCAGCGCACCTGTAACACAGTGAACTTGAAATGCAGCACACCTACTACACTTGGGAAGTGCGCTGAATTTCAGATTCACAGAACAGAGACTGCGCTGGGCCAGAGACGAGACTTTGCTTGGGTTCCGGGTCACAGGTTGCAGTTCAGCTCAGGGATTTTGGCCGAGCAAGTGGTAATCAGTAAATCAACAACAGGGGTAGATCTAAGGAGGTTACTAGAGCCACCACAAGGGCAATTAGAGAGTTTGTAAATCAGTTGTTTAATTCATAAACAAAACCCGGAGATTGACTGAAGCGGCATTTATCTACTTTGCATTTGCATAGAAAATGCAGTTCGAAAGCTACCTGGCTCAACTTCAGGCTCCGTCTGTAAGTTTATAAAGTAAACAACAAGGTAGATAAACAAACAACCTAGTCGCTCCCCAGCGGAGTCGCCATTTTGTTACAGGGAAAAGTGTCTATGCAGAACTACTAATCCCACTAAGGTGTGGTAGCTACCTTAGAAACAAACAAAGTAAAGCTACTTTCGTTTTTCCTTTATGAAAGATATATGAGAGAAGAATAAAGGAGACCAACCTCTATCTTGCGCTTGGCTCCTAGTTCGATTCCTCTCTCTTCTGATAGTCCTTTGCTACTTGCTTCCTTGTACACCCAGCTTCACAGAGTACCTGTAGAATCAAATTAGCATAACACTATACAAGAACATGGATCTATTATCATAAACAATCTAGGATCAGATGTAAATTGACCATACAAATGCATAAAACATAAACGACACAAGAGTATGGAGGAAAACTTGAATAGCTTTTATTGATAATCAAGAAAGAGCCAAGAGAGTTACAACCAGTTGTTCTGACCCAACATCATCCTCTCAGCAAGTAAGCCCTTCTTCACCTCATACAAAGCTTAGATCACCCAACACTATGATGTTGCCTCAAGAAACCAACAACAATTCCTTACAAGATGCAAAATTCTAGCCTCTGGATCTCTGGGATGAGGGATCCATATATATATATCTGTAAGGGAGATGAGTCAGCTTGTGATTTGATTAGTGTCTTCCCTTTGATAGTTCTTGTTTGCACTTGGAGATTTATGATCTCTTACTCATCCTTGGTCGAATTCAGAGAGGCAAGTGTCACAGGAGAAGTTTCTGGAAGATTCCATGCCTCTCCACCTCGCGAATTGACACTGCCATTTGTCACTTCTCACCCATCGCACCCCATAGAAGGGCTTTTTGAAATGCAACACACCCACAGAGTGTACTTAGGTGAGATGCAACGCACTTTGCCTATGGAGCAGGTGAAATGATCCTGTTTTGACCAGTTCTGAGTGGTTTTTCATGGAGAACTTCTAGGAGAAGCTGTAATCAGTTGACCTTGTTCCTTTAGGGGTTAGAACAACACTTTTAGGGACTTAGGAGCCCTTAGTTTATGGACATTTTATGCTTGGGGTTGCAGTGCCCAAAAATTTCTATAACACATGATCTCCACCTAAAGAGTTGTTTTTGGTCTCTAATTAAGAGGGAGCTTGGAAAAAATTTCCAACTAGGTAGAAACTTGAAAGCAAATTCCTAAGCCAAGAGCGAGCTTAGGTACATTCCTTCTATAGGAATGAGTACATTCCTTCATTGGAATGCTTATGTCCTCCCAGATTAAGAGGGATAGATAGACACATCATTCTTGTCTTCACTTGGGAAGACAAAATGGAGGATTGGGTAAACATTAGGCATCCAATACCCTTTGAGGATGATTTAGGGCATCCAAGATAAGAGTAGTCATAGAGGAATGATATTATTTGAGGATTTGGAATCCAAGATAAGAATAGTCCTAGTGGAACATACTTTGAGAGAGCCTAGGTGGGGTATGTTCCGATAGAGGCAATGATGAGGGTGTCTATACGTCATTGGTCTCGCCAGCACTGAGCTCTGGTCTTGTGGAGAGATAGATTTGTTAGTCAAGGCCTTACTATGTGACAATGTTGGATGATATGATTTTATATAGATGGGTTACCAATTTGACTCTTCTTATGAGAATTCTTCAGATTGAGAATGTCCAAGTACCTTGTATGGATTATGAATACCTCACTAGTTAAGAGGGAGTGTTGAAAAGTGTAACTAGGTTCAGTCTTCATAATGACATGTGTAATTATGATTTTATGTATTTAATGAAAAGAAAATAAATTTATTATTGTAAGTCTTGAGGCATGGGTTTCAAGCTTAAGAGGATTTATTTTATAGGTCAAGCACCCATTGAGGGCTTCTAGGTTTGTTATAAAATCATTGAGTCGTTTTCATGTATGAATGAACCATTTGGGCATGTTACATATTGTAAAGAAAAAATTATTGAGTCATAATCAAGTCAAAAGACCCTCCAAGACCTTGTTATGATACAAAGTTCAAGTCGGCCTAAGGAAACTTCTAGTCGGCCTAAAGGAAGAGATTTGACCATATGTGAAGCCTATATAAAGAATACCTCAACCTCATTTGGAAGACACACTCTCACTCACACAATTTCGATCATAGAGACGAAAATAAGTGCGAAGAAGAAGAGATCGAAGGAAGGAGAAGTCGAAGTTTTGGGTTTTGTTTTTGAGCTACTTTTCTCCACACGTGCGAAGGAATTAGGGCACATCTTGTTGCAGTGAAGAAGAGTTACAAAAATAAAGTTAGGTCACCAAGAAAAGTTGTTTTGGAAGCCAAATTATCTAGGGGAGAGAATCTACCTACGCGAAGAAGAGAAGTTGTAGTTTCTGGACAAATCGAAGTTGTAGTTTCTGTGCAAGTCAAAGTTGTAGTTTCTGGGAAAGTCGAAGTTGAAGTTTCTTGGAAAATTGAAGTTGCAGTTTCTGAAGTCAAAGGTGTAGTTGCAGGTTAGGTCGAAGTTTCTAGAAAGTGGAGTTACTCAAAGGAGGAGCATTGACTTGATCTTGGAAGGGTTCTTGGTGAAGGGTCTAGGTCATGGAATTCATCAATTGAAGATTTTATAAGAAGAAGAATTCGTTGGGTTTTCCACTCAAGCTTGGAGAGGTTTTGGCCCTAGATGATTGCCTACATCTTGTGTCCTTTGTCTCATTGTTCTTTATGGTTTGATAGTTGTTTGATGAAGAACACATAATAATAATGAAGTACAAGAAGAACCTAATTAAGAAAAGTGAAAAATCCCTCTCACGCAATTATCATTATAAGAGAAATCATATAATTACTAATTCCCTAGATTTCTCAACAAGAACAAGACCTTACCAATGAACCATCAGATGGGTATGAGCTCACAATCAGTACCTTAAGGTGAAGCGTGAAGTTTCAAAGAAGAGTAGATGAGAAGCCATGGAAATTAGGGCGCAGAGTCCTAAATCCATGAAAGATAAAGATGTGGAGTCTTGGATATATAATAAAAGGATTAGTGCATGGAGTCCTAAATATTTAAAATATCAAGATGTGGAATATTGGATCCTTGGAGTAGATTAGGGCGCGAAGTCCTCAATCTACTAAGGCATGGAGATGCATGCGATAGGGATGTGGAATCCCTATTCTCTAGAAGAAAAATACCACTCATGGGCAACTCAAGGATGAATTTTCTTAATAAAATCTCATTTCTGACAATTCTGGAGTGACTTTCTAAAAATAGAAAGTCATGTCTAGAATCTCAAGTATGACTTTCCAAAAATAGTAAATCACCTTGCATCAATTGGTAATCAAGTATAATCGAAGGAAAATCACTTAACTTATCACTAATAAATCCTAATAGTTCAATCTTGACTTAATCATCAATATTATTAATATTATTATTATCTTTTATGAGACTATGATATTATTATTAAAAAGAATTACAAGTCACCTTCATCACCTCAATCACTTCACACCTCTCTCCTTGATGACTCTCATGGCTCTACATAACTCTCTCTCTTAATGATACATTACACTCTCTCTTACGCACTCATTAAAGACATGGCATATTCCTCTTACACTCATTAAAAACATGTCATAATATTCCTCTTACGCTCTCTTTAACACATATGTTACACTCTCATTAACTAAGGCACACATACCTTTCCTTAATGGCATGGGTTACACTCCTCTAAATGGAATATGTTACTTTTCATCAAGGTAGGCATATTACTCCTCTTTTATGACAAGAATTTGTTGCCCCTCCTATATATGTGTCTCATGTCTTCTTACTTGGACGGGTGGGGGCGAGGTGCATTGTGATACCAAGAGTTGGAGAGATTTGAAAAATATTGTGAGAGGGAGAGACCTGGAGTGTAGCCAACTGCTAATCTAAATGACTAAGTAGCTCTACCAAATGGAGTTGAACATGAGTGGTATTGAGAGGAAGTGAAAATTATCTTCCTCAGTGTTCCTTGTATATCTCTCTACTGCTATATTTTGGTACTTCTTGTGAACTTATACACCTCAAGGGTTCCAGCGGGAGAATTTATACTTGGATATGGTTGGGAGGAAAACCGGATGGTTCAAATGAGTTGGTTAAGGACTTAGAGATGGATCATATTCTAGCGGATGGAGTTGAATATCTCATCACGCATAATTTTAATTGTCTTAAAATTGTAGTATAGCATTAGCATAAAACAAAAAGTGGAAATTTAAATGGTTGTAAGCATGTAATTTTGGTTTAAGATTATGTTATCTAGAATGTTGTTGGCTAGTTGAAAATGAAGACTAAGAGTAGTCTATATGTATGGATGTTTAGATCTCAAGATTGGAATTATTATTGGTGTAGTTTATGGTACTAACCTTGGTATTATAGCATTTGAGAAAGGAAAGCCAAATATTGTTGAAGATAATTTCAACAAAGAATTTCCAAAGGACTTGGGTAAGAGTTTCATGAGCTATGGTTTTGTTTCATTTTAATTGAAATAGGTAATTAGAGGCATGTTTTAGAAAGGGTTTCAGGATATGTTTCCAAGTGTTTGGAAAAATCCCCGAATGGTAATGCTATCAATTTATATATTCATGCATGAATAAGTGTTAACTTGCAGATTACAAGAGAAGTAAGAAAATAGACATGTACCCAAAATATACCTGGAGTAATTACATAATCATCCCTTAAAATAAAATGCAAAAATAGTGGCAACTGAATATGGTTTGGAAGATCAAAGGCTTGAGGTATGTTTGAGGTAATTTTCAGTTATGACTTATGTCTCATTCTTCTTAATAATTCATTTTGATTCAAGTTATTGGTATAATATTGTTATAATTTTGCTAGAAATCCCTAATGGTTGTAGCATTTAAGGTTGCAATGTGTATGTCAAATTGTAGCAGTGGTTGCAATAAGCTTGTCAAATTATGTCCAAGGAAGTAGCTTGCAGGATTGTAAAATGTTTCAAGAACTCATATGGTGGATTGAGAAATGTGTAAATTCAATGAAAAACTCTTAGTAGCATAATTTTGGGTTGTCTTTCTTCATGTAGAGCTATAGATGAAAGTTTGCATTCCATGTGTTTGACAAAAGTGGAAAATGAAACATTATGGATACAATTTTTTGTTGTTTTAAAGAATTTCATCCCTGGGCATATTGGATGTGATTCAACCCAACATCAATGGGTATATGTTCCATATGAGCCTATAACACCCCATTTGGTTTGAAAAAAAACACTTTTAATAAACCAGATCGTAAATTTGGGCGGTTTTACAGATTGTTGTTGCCAACTATGTGTGCCTGTTGTCAAGTTTTTGGTGAAGGATTAAGATGAATTAATCCCTGTTTTGATATTCCAACGATTGAAGTATTAATTTATTAATTTTATGAGTTAAATAAGCTGAGTAAGAATCTTAGATTGCATGCTTGCAATGTATCTGTCAAAAGACCTCAAAGGTTGTAGATTGCAAAGTGTTTGTCAAAATCCCTCAATGGTTGTAGATTGCATGCTTTCAAAGTGTTTGTCAAAAGGCCTCAATGGTTGTATCTTACATGCTTGCAAATTGTTTGTTAAAAGGCCTCAATGGATGTAGCTTTTGTGCACATAAATTGTTAGAGTAAATGTCTTACTTACTGTAGCTTTTATGTACTAGAAATTTATGAATATATTATTTAATGGACGTAGCTTCTTACGTTTGCAGGTTTTTGAATGTGAAAATGAATTTAATAGTTTTCTAAAGTGTGAATAGCGAATAGGACATTTGTTACTTTTATTATCTAAAGTTGTCCTAAAAAAAGGGGGTTGTTGGAAACAATTTTATAGTGACTAATTCTGTAGAATTTTATGCAAGAGAGCATAATAAGTTTCTATGAGTTGCATGTATTCATGGGTGCATTCTTGTGCTTTAATTACTACAAACAACTATTGCACCCAATTTTGGCAAGTCCATTATTTTATTTGGCACTTTTTGAATAATAATATGCTTCGGAATTTGTAACAATGGTTGCTCTTGTTGCAACATTCATTATACGAGCCTCGTGATTGAAGTAATGCCAATGGGATTTTTTTTATTGATGAATCAATAAAAATATCATATTTATTAGATTTACTAATGAAGAGAGGCATATTCCTCCTTCAATTAACTTGTTACAAGTAGGTTAATATTCATACCCTTATATGTGATTTTTGTGATAGAAGCATAATATTTTAGGTTCTTGTGGCATACTTTTGTGGTTATGATGTCAAGAGTCAATAAGTGGAACTTATTTAGCATAATTTGGGAGATCAAATAGGTTTATCTAGCTTAATGCTCACACATGGAATTATGGTGACATTTATTTCTAGTCTTACTTAAAGCTCACGTATAAGTATGAAAAGAGCACATACTTCTTCAAAAATTGAAGAGAAATGTATTTTTGAATTGGTTTTAGGGGAAAATTTATCCCCGACTTCTTATGTTATATTCTTATACTGAAATAGATGAAGGAACATGATCACATGATAACTAATTCATATATGAGTAAAAGAAAATAGAGTAATAGTGTTCAATGTGACCTTTACTTCTCTACACTATTAATGGTTGGTAAGGTGGACCTTACAAGGATAAACTTAGGAAAGAAAAGTACTTGCAATACACTAGAAGAAATAAATCACCTAAAGCTTATCAACCCAATGACTCTCAGAACCCCCACCAAGAAAATGCACAAGATACCCTTTACCACTATATACCAATATCACCCCTCAATCAACTTTGTATAAGAATAATACTATTTATTTCAATGTTGATGTGAAAAAATGTTTTGGTTAAGATTAATGTACCAATCCTTGTGACTAAATTAATAAATATTCCTTCACAAAAGGATGGAGCAAAGAAATTCTTAAGCATTGAAGTTGAACTAGAGGATCCTCCTATGGTATTACAAGCAATGCATTATGATCTTAGGAATGGAGGACATGCACCTTTTTTCATCTCTTCTGTGTAAATAACCTCCTCATTCATAATTGTATGTTGGATTTTGGGGTTTATACTAATGTGACGTATTTAAAAGTCATGGGTTAGATAGGCTTAAAGATTACAAGGCCTTATCAAATTGTGTGTGTAATTGACACAAAACAAGTCTAAGTTTGTTGCCTTCTTAAGGATTTGAAAGTTAGGCTAGTTGTTTGTCCAAACATATCCCTCTTAATAGATAGGCATAATTGTACATGATTGTTGGGGTATGTTATTATTTAGAGAGTGGGTTGCAACCCTTGGAGGTAGTCTTCAAATGGATTTGTCTTATACAACCATCCCAACTCCTGATGGAACCTCCTTTACCCTTTATAGGTAGCTAGATATGAAATGGCATGCAGAACACCCCTAAGAAATTGTGAATAAGCTAATGAATATTTTTTATGAACACAATCATTTTTGTATTTCTACAAATTTGAAATACCAATTAAATAAGACATTGAAGAAATTATCACTATGTCATCAACCCTAAGGGGTTATGACTACTCCCATGACATATTCATTCTCCCTTTTGCATTTGAGAATATTATTAATAATATTTTTTCACCATGAAAAAAGGATTATGGTAGACAATGTGCAACGATTACAAATCAACACAAAGAGCAAGGATCTATTAAGATATTGACCAAAGGGAATGAAAATGCCTTAGAATTATGTAGGGAAGACCTAGATAATATTATGTTGATTGAGTCTACCCACCCTTGTTCATTTTAGGTATGTTCTATGCGAGAGCAATTTATTTCAATTTCTTATCCAGATTAGCAATCACATCAGCATAAAGTAAACTATAGATAGAGCATAAATATAAATCGTAGAAGACAAGCCAAGATAAGAGGACACAATATGTGGCGCCAGCCAGGGACAAACCCCAATGTGAGGAAACCCTTGATCAATTCTTCTTTTATGTTCTTCAAAGTTTAGCAGAGAAAGTGAGAGAGATAGTACATTTACAATAGAAGTCAATATTTTGACTTTTGATATCACATGAGATCAGTTGAAGACATATTATTTCAACTGATTCTCTAAGGTGACTCCACCACCTATCATAGTGTTGCCTTTCGTCCATTTGCTGCACATAACCATGTGACACCATGTTGTACTGTCACATGTGTTGAACCTTGGTGACTGAGCTGCTCTCATCTTCATGCTGCTTATCATGCGGCATCTTCCATGGTATTATTCATCATCAAGCTGCCCATGCTCATGATCTCATTCATCCTTATGTTGCCCATGATCTCATTTATCATTATGCTACCCATGATCTCATTTATCATCATGCTACCCATGCTCATATCATCACGCATCATTATGCTGCTCATGATCTCGTTTATCATCATGCTGCCCATGCTCATATCATCATGCATCATTATGCTGCTCATGATCTCGTTTATCATCATGCTGCCCATGATCTCATTTTAATGCTGTTGTAGGATTTCATAGATCCTCTTGCCACAGGAATACGTTGATGATACATGTGCCAAGGATTTCCTCATCGAATCCTTATCTCATCATAGAGTCATAACAAGACAGTAATATAACTTACTACGGTTCCATGACCTTGACTGTAACTCCATTTGATTGTGACTTTGCTTGACTGTAACTCCATTTGATTGTGACTTTGCTTGACTGTTGATTCATGCCTTTGCTGTGGTTATGCCTTCATGTATGACCCAATTCATAGATCATAGCTGCGTCCTTATCCTACTGAATATGACTACACCTAATACGTCTCCTTTGACTGTGTTTGAGTGTCACCATTGACTGCGTATGAGTGTCACCATTGACTGCATATGAGTCTTCATAACTGCGTAGGAATATCTTTATCATGAACAACGTATAAGTCTTTCTGATCTACGTATATGTCTCCATTATGGACAACGTATAAAGTCTTCTCCTCTACAACATTTAGGGCTTCACGTGGCTGTAGTTTAGGGCTGTGTAAACCTTCACACCTTCGCAACTACATGTCTCTTATTAACTACAGCTAGATCTCCTTGACATTATTATGACTGCAGCTTCTTCCATGCATTGTGACTGCGGCTTCTTCCATGCGTTATGACTGCGGCTCTTCCATATGAATGTCACTGTGTGTAAGGAGTCTCTCTGTATAAGTGACTTCCAGAACAGCGTATAAGAACGACGTATAAGGTCTCCTTATGAACAGCGTGTAAGGTCTCCTCATGATCAGTATAAGTCTGCGTTGGATTAGGGCATCATCTGCAGCTAGGGCTCCTTCTAGGCCAATGTATTCTTTTGTTCTCTCCTTCTCCAAAAACCCAAGACGTGGAGAGGAGATCACATTAAGAGTGTGTGTGTAAATGACTTCAAGTCCTCTATATTTATACTAAAAATGTAGATGATGAATAGACACGACTATTGGGCTTCTGAGCCTACTCAAGTTGCTGGCCGACTTGACAATTTGTCTTATAACATAAATAAATTCATAACTCCATGAATACTTATTGGAATCGGATGATATTTAGATCAATCCTACACCTCTCGATGAGAGGGATTCAATAGAAATATCAGCTGCCATAAATAAGATGACCCACATGGAGTTTGGCCCTAGTTTCCAATTTTAACAACCCTATATTTGATCAAGTGATAAATAATCAAGATGAAGTTAAAAGAATGTTTGGTCCTAAAATATGACAAAGGAAGTGTTGAAGAAGGAATTCTAATACTTATGTGTAGTAGGAGAAAAGAAGAGCCTCATATATGAAAGAATTTTGATGGTCTTTGGCTACGTCCTTACAAGATTCAAAGGAAGGTTGAAAATGATTCTTTTATTTAGTCAACCCAAGTGGAGAAAAGATATATTATCTTGTTAGTAGGTCACTTCTCAAATTCTATTCTACAGAAGGCATGTGATTTATTATTTGTAGCTTAGAGTAGCATAGTTATAGGAGATTTTATACACATGTATCTTGATTGTAATCTCATTTGATTGATTTCATGTATTGGTTGATTTTATGAATGCATGTAACATAGTGTATTTTCTATATTATATATATTTGTATTTACTTTTACTTTCTTATACTAGGGGTATCATACCCCTCCATGCTCATTTTTACTAATATTTTTTATGTTATAATTTAGTAGGAATTTTAGAGTGATGCAGATTGCAAATATTGGAGTTCCAGATATGTTAAGGTTCTCATGAGCTTTATAATGAGCATAGGTCTCGATGTTGGACCCCCTCACTTATAGGGGCAACTATAGGATATTTTTTCTTCGATGGTACACATTATATATAATGACCCCAATGATGACATTCAACATTATTCGTTGATAACATCCCACATATTTTCTTACATTGTGCTAAGCTCACCAATTTGATGATTATTATGACTCAATACACATTAAGTACATTAGTCATTACTTCATATTAAGCATTTACATTTAATGTATTTGGAATGGAAGTAGGGATCATGGTTTAAATGAAATCGTGAATCATGATGCTTTGAAGTTATGCATTTTTCCTTGTTTCACCTTGGTGATCATCATTGGTTTTCTAATAAAGTGTTGCCACTTTGGGGAAAATTGGTACTATTTGGGGGCCTTGAGAGGGTAGTGTGCCCATGTCTTTCCATATTTAGCATACTCTATATATTCCCCTTTTCTCATGTTCTTGATTTGGGTTGCATATTACATGTTCCACAATAAATGTTCATGTTTCATAATCCCACAAGAAAAATGGGATTGGATGCCTAAGGTTGATGTATTGTATTACTAAAAAAAAAAGAGAAAGAGCATGATATGAAATTCAAAATGCAAAAGAAAAATAAAATGGATGTTAATGACAAATCAAAATCCAAAGAAGCTTAAGCTCTACCCCTTCGCTATATGGTCATTACCCCAAGTCCTATGCATTGAAATGCTTAACTAAATAAGGACCTAGTTAAATTATCTCGAACCCTATGCAATGAAATGCATGTATAGGAAAGGAGTTTGCAGAGGAAAATAAAGAATGTGATAAAAAGGAAAGAAAGAGGTTGTAAGACACAATGCTGAGTAAAGAGCAACTTAATACATAAGTGTTCCCTTTACAAAGGAACTCATGAGAATGAATATATTATGTATCTTTACATCTTAATGACACCATACACATGAGGTTAACCCAAAACCATTCCATTATCCTTTGCACTTTTTGATGGGCTTCTTTGGAAATACTTCTCTTCCTATGTACTGAGACACATAATAGATTTTTATGATGGCCTCCCCACCTAAACTTGGAAAATTTCATAAATTCATAAGCTAATGTGGAATTTGAAGATAACATCTATTGTGATCTACCTAATGGATTTTACAGTGCTTAACTAAAAAAGGACCTAGTTAAATTATCAACCCCTATGCAATGAAATGCATGTATAAGAAAGAAATTTGCAAAGGAAAATAAAGAATGTGACAAAAAGGCAAGAAAGTGGTTGTAAGACACATTGTCGAGTAAAGAGTAACAGTACATAAGTGTTCCCTTTACAAAGGTACTCATGAGAATGAATATCTTATGTATCTTTGCATCTCAATGACACCATACGCATGAGGTTAACCCTAAACCATACCATTGTCATTTACACTTTTTGATGGGTTTCTTGGGAAATACTTCTCTTCCTATGTACTCGCACACCTAATAAAGTTTTAAGATGACTCCCCCACCTAAACTTGGAAAATTGCATAAAGTCATAGGCTAATGTGGAATTTGAAGAGAAGACCTAATGTGATCTACCTAATCGATTTTACTTTCTCCCAAGGGATTCCTTCGTTGACCCCATATACCCAAAGTAGTTACTAATATTCTCCCAATAGTCCATCAAAACATCAAAAATTTTAACCTTTGTTTTCTGTTTTAAGGTTAGATTAGGCTTTACAATACCCATACATAAATTTTAATCCATAAATAAGCTAGACATTTTGGGTATTTGTGCATCTAGTGTTAATTTATACATTGTTATATGTTGTATCAATTACTTTAGCTCAATCCAATTCTTTAATTATCAATTTTTTCAACTATAATTAATTCTTCCATTCATCAACAATAATTGAAGATAGAACAATAAATGCAATGAAAAATAAGAGACAATCACATCAACAAGAGACACTCGTTTGCTCAAAGGCTAGGGAAAAACCCCATAAGAGGGAAAACCTTTGTAATTCTTCTTTTATTAGATTGTCATAAAATGTCCAATAGAGAGTACAATGAGCAATATCCATCAACAAGAGTCAATATCGAAGGATTTGACTATAAACCAATTCAACTAACCATAAATCCAATATACCAATGATGAAAAGTCAAATCTGGTCAACTCCCACAAATCTAGAATATAGTTTTGCACCTTTGGTGTGTTCTGCAGCTCAGTTCCATACCTTTAGCCTATTCTACACCTTTTGTTCAGTTTTGTACTTTTGGCCTATTATGCACCTTTGGCTTAGTTTTGTACCTTGGTTCCGTACATTCAGCCTGTTCTGCACCTTCGGCTCAGTTTTGTACCTTTAACATGTATGAACCAAACAAATCAAGAGAGAGAAGAAGAATGAGTTGATGATGATATCCAAATGGGCTTGAGATCACTTGTATTTATATGCAACTTTGGAGGTGCAATTTGTCCTTAGGCCGACCTTGACAATTTATGCAATTGTGGGCTTCACTTCAAAAATACACTTTCCCATGTCCAAATAAAGTGCTTTAAATGTCAAAATTAGTCCTCTCGGAAAGAGGAATTTAGTCCCATGATTGGAATTTATCACTGAGCTACAAAATTAACATCTAGAAGGCTTAGAATTGATTGCATGATCTTATTTTGTCTCGTTGATTTTATTTGTAGCCCTGTTAAGGCTAGACTTCTTTCTATATAAGACCATTATAGGAATCTAAAATTTCATATTTGGTTATTTGTTAAAAACCAAGATTAATCTAGTATTTCAACCCTATATTTTTATTGATAATTTCTTATTTCAGAGTTGATTTATTTGTTGTTATAACCTTTATCATTGCTACAATTTATCATCTCTTGTGCATGTTTTGCAACAATTATAGAAATTTCTTCTCTGGGAATCCTCCTTTGACGAATATCGACTTGCTAATACCTTTAAATTGTTCTAGGATCTCATCCACTCAAATATGGAAATTGCATCACTAAACCACCTTATCATTGCCTTGAGTATTATGTCTTAAAGTGGTCATATTGAAAGTAGTTAGATAGATGTCTTTATATTTGATCACCTCCTACCTTAGGAACTTTTGAAGCAAATAGGGAAGCCTCCCTTGTGTAGAACCTAATTTTCACTAAAAATAGCAAAGTTGTTGCTTAGGTGATAGTGGCAACACTTCCATGCTACACTTGTTTTAGTGCCTTGTGAAAAGATTTGCACAAAGATACTAGATTATGTGACAATAAGGTTAAGAACAATAAATAAATTTATGAACATAGAAAAGAGCCAAAGAAAAAAGAAAAGAATAGAAGATGTGGGAAAAAACAATCATGCTAAAAGAAAGAAAGAAAAAATAAGAAAGTTTTGTTCACTAAAAGAATAAATAAATGTGAATAATGTTAAGTAAATTAATAAGATAGTGGATTGGCTCTACTCTTGCAAATTCACCAAAATGCTTTATTGCATGATGTTAAGTCTCTCCCCATTGGGCCCCAAAGTCGTATGTTGATCTTTTTAGCTATCACTCACTAGGTATTTCCTAATTCTCATGTTGTATGTATGATGTAACTATCTTGAACTTAATGGTATTTAACTATTCTTTGAGGTAATATACGAAGCATTAAAAAAATCATGACAATTATTGTTAATTTGATAATGTAGAAAAATGGCCACTCTATTGTGTTTTTACTATCAACTAAAAAGTAAATTATCATCCATCAAGCCGATGATGAAGAAATTATGATCCTTCGTTAACAAAAATTTACATTCAAGATCTATATACCATGCTAATGCACTTATTGTTTTAAAAATGGCCAAATTGGACTCAAACTCAGTCAATTTGACTTCTTAATGCTTCTAGGAGGCGACTTCTCCTTGAAATTTGTCATGCACATATAGAATGTGAACAACAAATATGAAAGATAAACATTGAATGCATATATTATTGATATGATATACGTTTATAGTACATTGGTATGACCCTCGAATTCAAGAAACCAAGTGGTCTCTTGGACTCCAGTGGTTGTTCACATTCCACACCAACCCATAGAGAATTAGGTGTCCAAAATTCCCCCCTTAATCCGAAGAGGTATGTATGAGTCCAAGAATAAAGTTGTAATACAAAATGTGCAAAAATATGGATGACAACACTAGGCTGAATGTGCTCTCTGAAATGTTGGTATGAGGGGGGTGGTTTAAGGATGACCACCAACACTGGAACGCTTAGTGCAGTTCCCAGAACTCTTCCAAGTTTGGCAAGAAGCTAAAATATTCTGCTAGAGGAAGTGTCCCTAATTCTTTGGAGAAAGAGACCTTCAACCCAAAAAATGGAGGTCTACAACCTGTGGTGGTTATAGGATGACCACCAACTTTGAAATTCTTAATGTAATTCTTGGAGCTCTTCCAAAACTGGAAAGAAGCTGAAGTCTTCTGCTAGAGGAAGTGTCACCAATTCTTTGAAGGGAGGTCTCAACCCCACATAGATGGTTTAAGGTTGATCACCAACCGAAGGCATGCTCAGGGGCATCTTTGTCTCTAGCTACAACTCTGAATCTGGTATGGCAAGTTGTGGCTCAGGCTCACTTTATGTGGCTTTGAAGCTTGTAGATAACCATCACTTGCCCCCTTATCAAATACAAGGTAAGATGACAGAGAAAACTCAACTACAAGACCTTTTAATATTCTAGAATAAATTTTGACATATGACTGAAATATCTTCTTGGTTGTTGAAGCCCATTACTAAGAAGCGATATCTTTGTTCTTGCAGGAGGCTTGTTTTTGAAGCATCTGTGTGAAGAATGAGTACGCTGACCACAATGCTTGCACGGATGAAGATCAAAACAATGATATTTCACATGGCCAACTCTATCACAATGTTGGCATTTAACAATCTGTTGTGGAAGAAAACTAGAATCTGAAACAACTGAAGGTGAACTGTCATGAAGAAATCTAACACTCTGAAACTGGATGGGATTTGAGTAATCTGGAATGTGAAATGAGACCTCCTTATCATATCCAAGACCTATTATGTGCTTGTTATGGACAAGATCTTCCCAAGTTCTGATGACCGACTTGGGAAGTGCATGTTGAATTTTTGCATCTGCATGTAACTCCGTTGCTTCATTAGGCACTAGATCTGAATCAACCGTAACAATATTGACTTGTTGTTTATGGGAGTCTGTTTTGATGTTCTTAACATAAACAAGTTCAGAATGATGACTCCACCATTGTAAATCTTCTTGCTGAAGCTGAGATTCAAGCTCCAAAAAATCTTTTTCTTTTTTTCTTCTTGTGTATTCTGCAGACACGTTTTAATATCACAAAGAGTGTTCTTGCTGATTTTCACTGTATCATAATTAGTGGAATGTATCAGAGTTTTCAAGAACTCTAATACCTCAGTAATTTTGGTCATTTTCTTAACAGCTCAAGCTTATGAAATGAGGGGTGTTAGCTTCTCAATGGTGCATATATTAAACATAATTCATTACATGTGATAATGCTAATGCTGATAAAGGAAATGTTGGCCAACAAATTAGTTCAAACTAGTAGAAGATAACCTTCTTCTGATTCTTGCAAAGCTACCTTTTAACATTGAAGTGCACATTCCTCTTTTGAAAACCTTCACATCTCTCCTTAACAACTAGTGGCTAGCAGATCAATTATATTGGTATGTGGAAGCTCTATAAACAACACAGCTTTATAAACGATAGCGTATATGGAAGCTCTATAAAAAAAACGCGACTTCATAAACGATAGAAATAATATAAACAACACAAGGAGAATGAAGTAACACGCATGTAAAATTCAACCTGTGTATACCACGCATTCTCACATACCAAGCTCGAGTCGAGGGTAATATTGTCCCACTCCTTCCTCTTTTGCTTATCTGGGTCTCTGCCTCTCATGCAAGCAAATGATTTTGAGCATTGTTTGGCTTTAAATCAATAGTTGTTACCTTGAAGAACTCTGAGATACCTATGAATAATCCAACCTCGACATATCACAACACCAACATATTCAAATAGAGCCGGCATGTTATCTCGATGGGACATGATGCCCACTCATCCTCTCTGCAACAACGCACCACATAAAAAAATAATTTATATAAAAAATGGCCATGGACGCCAACATATTCAAATAGAGCCGGCATGTTATCTCGATGGGACATGATGCCCACTCATCCTCTCTGCAACAACGCACCACATAAAAAAGAATTTATATAAAAAATGGCTACGGACATGGATCTACCGCTTCCACTTCTCCTCCACTCTCCATGAATTTTGTCGTTTTGGAGAAGAGTTTTGCCCAAATACTTACAGCTCATTAACCATTCTTGGATAGACTTCCCTTTCGACTTAGAAACAAAACTTGCACACAAAAATTTAGCTTTCACCGGCTTACTATTGTGGGGACAAAACCTTTATCGGTGAGGGTGAGAACCCATATGCAGAAGTCACTTATCTATCTACCCATCTCCACAAAATCTCATTACCAACACAAAAACAAAGACTAGTTTTGAGACCAGGAGTTACAGCGTGTGCACAAGATCTTAATGTCGCTCTTGCCGTAGCACACCACACCGCTTCTCAGAGTCTTGAATAGAGAGCTGGGAGGAAATCATTAGATGCAATTTGGAGTAACATTAGACGCAAATGGAAAACACATTTGCTAGAGGAACTCGTTTGAGGCAGTTGCTCAAATGTCATCTTACAATATAAAACTTTGAAAACAATGAAAATTACTCGTTACGTTACAGAAAATTGGTCGGATAGTGCCCTACGACGACCATGTTGTGAAACTTTTCGATGGGGAATGAAGAAACTTTGCCCTCGTTACTGGACGTGAGCCGTACATATGTACAAGTCCCTTTCACATAACAGTTTTAGCAGTTGACGGAAGGTTATATCTTGGTGAATGGCGAGATGGCGGTGATCATACCACTAGAATTATTGTGTTAGGCGTTGACGGAGGCCGAGAACAGAGGCCAGAGCAGAGGTCCGCAGGTGAGGCTGGGGGATCAATGTAGAAGGCAACGTATGACCAGCCGTGGGGAGACTAGGTACAAGAGCCTTCCAAACATTCAATTTTTGACCAACGTGTAATGGGTGTTTGTGTAGTTAATGGCAGGTTGATGGTTCAAATCCTTGACCAACGTGTAATGGGTGTTTGTGTAGTTAATGGCAGGTTGATGGTTCAAATCCTTAAGATAATGTAGGTGAATGTTGCCAGCAAAAAGGTACAGGGAGGAGAGGTCGCTCAGTAAATTAATGGAGCGTTACAGACAGTGGACAGAAACGAGATGTAACGCACAAGCTGGAAGAAGGCAGATGGGCCAGGTTTCAGACCAGAGGAGCGCCGAGGGGGAGCAGAGTAACGTTATTTCTATAGCTAACTAAATAGAGAAATGATAAACAAATTCTGGAAAGAATGCAGTGCTAACAACAGATATGAGATATAAATATATGTAAGATAAACATTGAATGCATGTATTATTGATATGATATACATTTATAGTATATTGGTGTGACCCTTAGATTCAAGAAATCAAGTGGTTTTTTGGACTTCAATGGCTGTTCACATTCCACACCAACCCAATCCACAGAGGATTAGGTATCCATCAAAATTGAATTAATGGTTCATTCCATAACAAATCAACAAATTTCATTGGTTTCCTTCCAATCTTGTCACCCATAGGGCCATACAAATTCTTGTAAAAATATGCCAAAAATTTAGAAAACAACAAAATACATGCACTGCTACTAATATATATATGCCCCAAAGAAGTATGCGAAGTATGAGCTAAAGAATAATATTGTATTTAGATGGTTAGGATCTCATGCTTAGCAATAGTGATGAGTTTGATGATTGATATATAATAGTTTTAACACATTGTCTTTTAGACTTTAGATGCCATCTAGAGCCTCGTTGTTATTGTTGTTGTTGTTCTTTTTAATGTGATATACTGAATGTCATTTTGAAAGATTCACCCTTAAAGAGTATATACCATATACATGCACAAACTTTGCAAATTTGGTCTCTAGTGGTCTAAACTTACATTGATATACAGGATATATATTTTGTTAATTAAAATTTTCATATTTTATGTAATTTTTAGCAAAACCAATTCATACACTGAGTTGTCAAGTACTTCCTCTCCAAGTCTAGTCTCACCTTTTGGTTAATGCCAAGTATGATTCCAACTTTTAAAACATTGGTTGCATTATTCTATGGGTGGGTAAGGACGAAGCTATTTTTGCATATTGATGACAGTGAATAGGATGTACTTTTGAAATGACGACAATAATGATATAAGTATTATATATATATATATATATATTTCAACCTTTCAAAATTACATCCTATTTGCTATGTCATCAATATGCAAAAATAACTTTTTCCTTACCCACCTCTAGAGAGAGAGAAATCCAAAAAATATATTATATCATTAATTAAGCAAGAATTTCTTGTTCTCAAGAAATGGGGGAGATAGGTGGCCTTTGAAGAACTTATGAATGGATATGTATTTTGTTGAGCCTTACAATCTTGCAGGTCTAACATGACATGCATAATCTAGCAAATCACTAACTACTAATCATGAGATCAAGTTGGAAATTGCTTGGTGGTTGTGAAACTTGTAATAGACAAGTTCAAGGGTTGGTTTTAATATATATCCATAATTAGTAATGCATCATTGCTGAAAATTTGATGTTTAAAATAGGTCTCCTAAGAAAAATAATGAAATAAAATTTATGAGTTTTTAAAGGAGAGCAAAGTACATTTTTTAATTGTATTTTTTACTTATCTTCTAATAGGTTTAGTCAAACGTTAAGTGTTGGGACTCATTCAATGCAAAATCCAACAAGTAGCCACTCAACTAAATTTTGAGTAAACCACACTAAGATAAATTAAAAATACATGTATTTATAGTTGATTTTGGTGCGTGTACATTAAGTGCGTAGTTGTTGGATGATGGATTTAATTCTACATCAAATGAGTGCCTACACTTGATATTTAAGTAAACCTACAAGGAAATAAATTGAAAATGTGATTAAAAATTGTAATTTTTTCCCTTTTTCCTCCAAAAGTATTTACCCCTCGATCGACACCATCATCTTGAATCTTATTGGTATTTTCTAAAGTTTATTTTGATTGTAACTTTTTTAGTTTTGATGCCCATTCTTTACCTCAAAATTCCCCTAGTGGATGCTCTTTCATAATTCTATCCTTCTAGCCTAGTAGTGTTAATATGTAGAATTGTACCTTGATAAACAATTTAATAAAGACCTCAAATATTCAATCTCCAAGATGATTATTTATGCTAATGACTTGGTCTAAGATGACATATGTGATCAACAAGTATAAGGATGTGAAGTTATAAAGGATATGCAATAAATCAATGAAAAACAAAATGAACATTTATAATGATTTCATATTTAACATTTAAGCATTAAGGGAGTATATAAGAGAAGAAGATGAAGAGTTCCAACAAATAAAACTCGCTTATTTTATATAGACATTGAATCTAAGTACCTTGGTGTTATAATTTCATCAAAAAACAAGAATTAATAAAGATATTATACCCCTCAAGACAATATTTGTTATTGACACCGTGGAGTTCACAATCCAAACATCATTGAGCCATAGTGTAATCGATATTGGATTGAGAAAGAAATGGAAGAAACAATGGTGGATACCCATTATAATTTTGGTTTTCTATAGGATGAAAAATAAGGAACCAAGCAAGGGTCTAGATCTCATTCGACCACCTTCCTCTTCTAGGGTTCTAACTTCTCTTCTTTCCAATAATTATGTATTTGATTCTTATTAATAAACTACTATGTTTGAGCATTGCAGCTCTGCAACTCTCGAAACCCTAGCACCACATCCCTACTCACCCTAACTCTTTTGGATTTTTTGACATTTTTTTCATTGCTTAACTATGGCGATAGAACCAAGAGGAGCAACCGCTCCTCCCATCGATGAAGAAACCACTTTATGGGAGCTTATCTCTTCACTAAAGGCCAACCCACGATCTAAAGAGGTTCAATAGAAGTTCGTTAAAATGGCAGAGAATATTTCATCTGTGGTTCTCCCTACTAGCTTCTAGAGGATGTATATGACCTTCTCTGATAGAGCCTTGGTGGGAAAATTCATGGGAATGTGGCCCTCCCAAAATTTCGTGGAATAATGGGCAAAGAGGACCTAAAGGTCCATGATGAAGGGGAATATGGCATTTCATGCCATGGGAAATGATTTTTTTCTCTTCTATTCAAGCTCAAGGAGGATCGTGACATCTTGTGCAATGAACCCTACTTCTTCAGCGTCAAGGGTATGTATTTAAATGCATGGTCCCTTGACTATAATATTGATGAATATGTCCCCAAGGTGGTCCTTGTGTGGGTCAAGTTGCCCCGTTTTCCCATGGCTTGCTGGAGCAATGACTGCTTGAAAGCCATTCCCAACGAGTTTGGTCGTTTCTTGGATAGGGCGGAGCCAAAGGGACAACATTTCACCTATACAAGGATATGTGTAGAGGTTGAATTAGAGAAGGGACTTCCTTCAAAAATCATATTGTCTAACGGCAAATGGAGCTTTGTTCAATCCCTTGACTATGACAAGCTGCCTTTTAAGCGGAAAACTTGCCATGACTACGATCACTTTGCCGAGATTGTAAGAAGAATAAGGAGCAAGGCTATACTCCTCATTAAGAGGGCCAATGGCACACTCAGAAGTGAAGAGTAAACAAAGGCAAGGGTGCCTCTAGATCCTCGAGCGTGACTGCTCAAAAAATTACATCCTCTTCTGCAAATCCTTTTTGAAACCTTGACTCAAGAGGTTCCTGAGCTCATGGACACTGAAGTTGAGGTTGAAAATAATACTCACATGAGGGAGGAGGATAAAGGGATCGAGAAAGATGCAAAGCCTCAAGATGAGGAGTGTCACTCCCCTACCCTGGTGGTGATCTTCCAACCACACGATCGGGGGTGCAGCACCACCGACCACTTTATTTTTAACAATACTTGCTATCGTGGACTACGCCTACTCCTATACTTAGTTTATTTTTTGATTAGCCAAGTATAGCATTCATTAACACAATGGAAAATTTCACATTAACCATAAACACATTATCATTATTTACACAAGTACGCAGCGAATATAACTTGGGAGGGGAAACTCCCTGTAATTATGAGTCTGCCTGAAACAATAATAACACTTCAATTTTTATAAATTTACACTTAGTCTTGTAAATTTTACAACAACGCTACACCGTTGTGCAGCTTCACCTTTTCACCGGGCGAAGGTGCCCCTCGGACGGCCTCACCCAACCTTCGTTCACCGACGCATAGCTCATCATGTCATTCACCGCATGCGGCCACCGTTTGGCTTGCCCACTCACCGAACTCGTCGTTCATCTCGCCCGCCCAACACCACTTTGTTCACTATCGCACCATTTCACCCTGCACAGGCACGTTCCACCAAACTTGCCCTTTATTTCGTTTGACTCATCGGCGCGTTCCACCTGAGCTCACCTTCCGTCGTCATTTCGTCGTGCACGGGCGCATTCCACCCGACTTGCCCATTCGACACAAGTCGCTGCACCTTCACACGACTCCACCAACCAGCGTTCACCCGAACTTGTCAACTCGTCAACCGCCCGCACGTTCACCCAAACTCACTATCATTTCGTCGTGCACGGGTGCACTCGCCTGACTCGCCCATTCGGCATGAGTCTACACACCCGCTCGACTCACCAACTGGTGCTTCCGTTCAAGCCTGCCCGCGGTCTACCTGACACCTCCATGTGCGCCCGCCTAACCATCGCTCGCTCCACACCTTTGAACATTCAACTCGGCTCGTCCGGTTATTCGTGTCACTGCGTAATGCAACCTACTCGTCTGCAATTCACCACATTGAACGCTGCCTCCATTGTGGCTAAGTGTTGCAGCCTAGATCATTGCCTACACCTCGCCTTCTATTTCAGAACACAAGTGCAGCTAGCACTTCGCCTTATGAGAAGACTCCTTGCCCGCACTTTCTTGGATCCTTAAATGATTTTTCACCAAACCATCTCCGCTTATGTATACACCTCCTCACCACATTTACTACCCGTCAGCCCAAGCCAGTCGACCCATACTCATGGTTGTTCCATTAATTCTTCTTGTCGGCCAAGGTGAGGGTGCCCGCACCTGGGACTGCCCCACCGTATAAGCTCACCACCCGAATTCTGCAACACTTAGTCATTTTTTTCATCGAATGACCTCCGCGCTTCTCCTTCAGTTGACCCGGCTTGTCGCGCCATGCGGGCTCGCTGGTTGCTCCAACTTTCCACCCTCGCCCATTGTGTGCCTGTCACCACGTGTGTTTCAACTCGGGGGCGTTACATCCTCCCCCACTTCAAGTCATTGTCGTCCTCAACAAACCTTCATCCCAACAACCATCCATCGCCAAGACTGCCAATCAACCACTGTCGCAAAGTGCTACCAGCTCCAACATCCAAGATGCTCATACTGCCTGCCTTCACTCCAATGTCACATAAACCATCGGTCTATGTCCTCCATGAACAACAACCTTCTTGATCCATGACTTCAACCAGTCCATATATTGCAAACATCCCTGCAACATATGTAATACGACCGTCTCCACCATGTGTCATTTCATCATGTGAACTTCTGCATAATACTCCAGCCAACACAACATCTCAGTCAAAACCAAGACATCTATCTGACACAAACTCGGCGCACTGCATGCCCCCATGTCATCGAACTAGTTGGGTAGCTAATCCAACCATGATGCTCAACCCATGAGAATGTACCTTCTCCATGCCATCGTCGGTTGTTTCTTCAGCATCCTGTCACAATCCCAAACTCAATCAAGAATCTGTCCAAATAAGCCATGTTCAAGTCCATGGTATGTCCATCCCATCTGCAACATGTTGTCCATGATGCTAATGCCAATGTGCTGCAACGCAATCGCATTCACTCCTACATCATTCACCTGTCAACATAAAGAAGCCTCCTCCAAGGCCCCTTGTCAAGGTGGTGCAGCCCCATCCAAACAAGGTCCCTGCACCAACTTTTCTCCAAGGTTGTTTATCGAGAAAGGAGGGCCAGGAAGTTTCCTCCCTGACTCTCATCCACCCATGTATCAGATTAATGCTGCATTCTCAAGTATCTGTGCATAGCCTCAACCTCCTCACATGTGCAACCAAGCTTCCCAATCTTTTCTTCCATCAACTGAAAGTCATATATGCCAATGGCATATCTACAAAACTCCACTATGACAGTCGGATCCCTACCTGCATAATCCTCCCCAACCACTGCAACTGAAGAAGTATTCGAACTTCCTTCATCTACAACTCCATTGTGAATATATTTGGTAGAAGATGCTCCTTCCAAGTGCTCCAAGATTCGTGAGATTGATCTCCCACTTCCTTCTTTCTTCTTTGCTCTTGCAACAAAGTCAACTAACTTCTCTTCCTTCCTTGTTTGAGTCATACTCCCAAGTCCTCTTTGTTCCACATCCACATGCTTCACATTCAGATCTTTGGGATACAAAATCATAGAAGCCATCCTTGGTCTATATCCCAAGCAACTCCTTCTATTCATCAGAACCAACATGGTTCTCCCTTCAGCTGTGATAAAGAGAATATCCCAGTCCACCATTGGTATGGCTTGTGCAAGCTTCAAAAAGTCTTGCCCCAGCACCATAGAATGATCATCCAAGTCCATGATCCGCAAGTCCAACTTTCCAAACCATGATCCCACTCTCACCCGAGTGTTCTCCATCACACCAATTACAGCTTTCATGGTAGAATTTACGGCTTTGAAAGCACTCCACTCTCTCCCCACTTTAGCTTTCTTCCCAAAAGACTTTGCTGCTTTCCTACTCAAGAAACTATGACTAGCTCCCCTATCCACCAAAGCTGCAAATCTCTTGCCACATACGATCACCTGCACAAAACTCAACTTCAAGGAATCACCATCTTCCTTTGGCTTGATCTTGCGCCTTACATTAGCAACCTTTTTTAGCAACTCGACCCCAGAAGAGTCTATTGCCTTATGCTTCGACCTGACTTCCTTCTTAAGTTACTTCACTTCCTTTCTTGGCTCCTTTAAGCAACTTGATCCTAGTTCGGCTTGATTTCCTTCAAGCCCACCCTCCATCACATTCTACTTAAGTGCACCAACCAAGTGCCCATTGACTCCTTCTATCTGTAGCTAAATAAGCCTCCGGACCTCCGTTTGATTGTCTCGATGGTAGTCCCCAAGTCTGTCAATGTAGTCGAGCTCATATTTCTCTATCACAACGACCTTTCTATCAAGAAAGTCCCTCTTCATTGCATCCTCAAGCTACTTGACTTAAATCTTTGCCATGTTGCTTTTCTCCCTCAGTCAAACTCTTTCATCCATGAGTTCCTGGAGACTAAGACCATCCCGTCCAATCTCTTCATCAAGTCCCTTGAGCTCATCAGCTTCCACATGAAGATTATCCAAGTCTTCTCACAAATCTGCCATGCTACTCCCTATCTGCATCAAGGGTCCACACACTTGAACAATAGGTTATGAATAGCATTTCTGTGATTCTTCTTTCCAATAATCACCCATGTTTTTCAGCCTTTGAAGTGCTCCTTTGACCACCCTCATTTTTTCGGCAAGTAATTGTTACCTACTTCACCTTCAACAATCATCAGTGTTCAAACTTGAAACTTCAACTGAAATCACCTGCAAACTTGAATCACCTTTCAGATTTTTCTTCATCACATATCGGCCTCTGAATCAACCGTCAGTTGCACTTCAACTCGTTCTCTGAATTAGGCTCTGATACCAACTGTCATGAAGTGATAGTGGGATCAGCTTCTTCAATTCTGAATCACCAAAGTCAATGGAATACGACCTCTGATACCACCTGTCACGCCCCTACCCTGGTGGTGATCATCCAACCGCATGATCGGGGGTGCGGCACCACCGACCACTTTATTTTTAACAATATTTGCGATCATGGACTACGCCTACTCCTATACTTAGTTTATTTTTCGATTAGCCAAGTATAGCATTCATTAACATAGCGGAAACTTTCACATTAACCATAAACACATTATCATCATTTACGCAAGTACGCAGCGGATATAACTTGGGAGGGGAAACTCCCTATAATTATGAGTCTGCCCGAAACAATGATAACACTTCATTTTTTACAAATTTACACTTAGTCTTGTAAATTTTACAACAATGTTGCACCACCGTGCAGCTTCGCCTTTTCACCGAGCAGAGGCACCCCTCGAACGACCTCACCCAACCTTCGTTCACTAGCACCCAGCTCATCGTGTCATTCACCGCACGCACCCACCATTTGGTTTTCCCGCTCACTAAACTCGTCGTTCAGCTCGCTCGCTTATCGTGTCGCCTGCCCAACGCCACTTCGTTCACTGTCGCACCATTTCACCCTGCCCGGGAGCATTCCACCAAACTCGCCCTTTGTTTCGTTCACCTTCCGTCGTCATTTCATCATGCACGGGCATGTTCCACCCAACTCGCCCATTCGGCATGAGTCGTCGCACCTCCACACGACTCCACCAACCGACGTTCACCCGAAATTGTCAACTCGTCAGCCGCCTGCACGTTCACCCAAACTCACCGTCGTTTCGTCATGCACGGGCGTGCTCGCTCGACTCGCCCATTCGGCACGAGTCCGCACACCTTCCCAACTCACCAACCGACGCTTCTGTTCAAGCCTGCCCGCAGTCTACCCGACACCTCCATGTGCGCCCGCCTAACTGTCGCTCGCTCCACACCTTCGACAATTCAGCTCGGCTCATCCAGCTCGTGTCGCTGCATCATGCGGCCTGCCCGTCGGTGGTTCACCACACTGAACGCTGCCTCCGTTGCGGCTAAGTGTTGCGGCCTAGATCACCGCCTGCACCTCACCTTCTATTTTAGAACACAAGTGTAGCAAGGAGTCTATTTTAGAAGACTCCTTGCTCGCACTTGCTTGGATCCTGTTATGCGCTTGAAATTTCACCTCAGGCTGAGAAAGGTAAACCTCAAGGCAACATCAAACCATTTAGCCTCGTAGCTAGCCCTACGGGACAGGAGAAGGCTCTCTCCAGTCTATCTCGGTAAAATCTTCAATAGATGAGATGACCAATAAGGTAACACTGATATTAGGCTAGTAAACTGATCAAAAGGGTTGATTTGGGGTTTTTTGGGTTTTTGGTGGCAGATTGAGGGGATGGCAATTTTGGGTGCGGGGATTGGACACAGTTTCTGCAGGGGGTTCTTTGGGGCGAGGTAGGAGACAGTATTGATGCTTTTGATTGAGGTGGATGGTCAGGAATGAAAGGTGAGGAGCTAAAGAGAGCAAACAATCACTTTGAATTCTCTTTAGACAGTAGAAAACATTGAAATTAAACAAATTTAAAAGTAGAGCATGGCAGGCATGAATTCTTACTTTAACACTTCATTTGTTTAATGTGCAGAAGTAAAAGAAAGGAAATGAATCACATAACAAGCTTACAAGTACATTGAGAAACACACCATCAACACATGAGTCCACAAGAATCCCAAAGAGGACTGCAAAACCCTGGTCTTCCTTAGCCAAAAATTGCAGAGATACAGTGAATAATACAATGATAGCTTCTCCCTCAAGAGTCCAACCATGAAAATGAGCAAGAAAGTACATAATATAGATCATCTAACCTCTTTCCCTGCCTCCATGGGTCGAGCTCACTATCCTAGGAGCTGTTTCAACCACTTCTAAACTAAGCACTACAAACTAGGCAGTCAAAACAACTTGGCTCTATAAGCTAGGAAACCAATTCATTCATTTAATTTTCACCTTTTTCATGAATGAATCTTCTAGAAGAGATACATAAGAGTAAAAGTGTCATAAAATTACATTAATTACATCAAAGAACATAATAATCCACCCCAAAAAGTCAAACAAGGTCAAACTGCGTTTTTCTGAGCTGTACAGTGAAATTTGGAAAAGTTTGCCTGACGAGTCGCGCGCCTCTGCCTGACGGGTCGCGCACCTTTGGGACCACATTTGGGGCACTTCCAGGTGTCCAAATTGAGCAAGAGTAGGCTTGTTGGAAAGGTCTGTGAGTCTACTTTCCAACCCAACTGGAATTTCTTAATTTGGTGGTCATTTGCCCATCCAAAAGTGCAATCTCCCAAGACTGCTTTCTGTGTCTCAAAAATGTGGCAGAAAGTCATTTTTTGCTCCTTTTTTGACCTTCTGGAGGCCCAAAACTTCATAAAATCTCAAGTCCATTGATGAGCATATGTAACTTCTCATGAAAAATCTGGAAATGCTGAGTTTTTGCAAAATGGAGTTGCCAAGATGAAGGGTCGCGCGGGGGGTGAGACCCGTTAATGGACAAAAACCTGTAAATTGCCTGAAAAATCAAAATTGACCCAAAATGCTCAAAATTTCTTGGGATTTGTGATGTGGCTAGGCTATTTAGTTCCATGCTCAGTCAAAGAGGCTTTGGCCAAAATTTGGAGTGGATCGGGCCTTTTCCGTCGTTTTAGTGCCTTGGCCAATCGCCTTTGGATCTGGCGATTGCAATTTTGACATTTCTCTAAAACCATGACACCTGTGCAAAAAGTGAAGGAGGTTTTTCTTATTTGGCATGTTTTGGACAAAAACCTCTCTCAGTTTTCCAAAATTCATCTTTTATTGCTCCGGAACATCATTTGAGTGAAACTTGCCCCGATGTGTGAAACAAGGAATTTTGTCGAAATGGAGCGAAATGATAGGGGGCTTCTAAATTCTTGGGGAAATTTTTGGGAGTGGGGAGGGATGTTAGGAAGCAGGGGAAAGTGGAATCTCAGAGATTGAGCGAGGGGAAGGGGTCCAAAAGGGCAAAACACAGGCCAAACCTAGAAAATTGCCAGGTTGTAGCTAGAAATTAGGGTTTGTGCAAAAATGATGAATTTGGGGGATCTCAGTGATGGGAAGTGTTTAATAAGGTACATGAAGGATAGGGGAAGGTGTATGAACATCTGGATACAAGTTTTGCTAATGATTTGACCGTCCAAGAGAAATTGGCTTCAAAACCCTAGGAGAGGGAAATGAGCTTGCCTGGGTGCGACTGAAGCATGAACAAGGTGTAAAATGACTCATTAGACACTGACATGATAATGACAACCCCTTTGAATGATGATAAACTCAGCTGAATAGTGACATAGACTGACATTTGGACAACTTTAGAAGGAGTTAAAGCAAACCCTAGACCTAATGCCTAGTGACCAAATTTTGCTTGAAGACTCACTGAAATGACAAAATTTTCCCTTGACACTCTGAGACCACTTTGTAAGAGCATATTTGATCACCGGAGGAAGGCTGGAAAGACTGACACTAACAGATCCTTCGATGATTTTTCACCAAACCATCTCCGCCTCCTCACCACGTTTACTACCCGTTGGCCCAAGTTGGCCGAACCATACTCATGGCTGTTCAGTTAATTCTTCATGTCGTCCAAGGTGAGGGTGCCCACACCCGGGACCGCCCCACCGTATAAGCTCACCACCCGAAGTCTTCAACACTTAGTCGTTTTTTCATCGAACGACCTCTGTGCTTCTCCTTCGGCTGACCTGATTCGTCGCATCGTGCGGGCATGCCAGCTCGTCGATTGCTCTAGCTCACCGCCCTCGCCCATTGCGCGCCCATCGCCATGTGTGTTTCAACTCGGGGGCATTACAAGGAGCCTCCTCATGTCATCCCTTCCCAATCTCTCGTATCTACCCTGACTAAAAGAAAAAAAAATATCAAAAGCAGTCTCAAATGCCACGAAAGAGAATGACGAGGAGTTTTCTTGAGTTCAAATGAGAAGTTCCAAGAAGAAACTTAAATGGTCAAGTAACTCTACCAGCAGGGAAATAAAAAACCCTAAGGAAAAGGGACAACCAACTAACAAGGAGGCGAGGAAAATTGAAATAGAGCATAACATCTTGAAGCTAGGAAATCAATCTCAGATAATAGAGATCTTGAAAAATGTAAACAACAAAGAGTTAAACAGCACCAGAAACATAGGAGGTAAGTCTTCTGCTTCCAAGTCCAAATGAAAGTTATTTCTTGGAACATAAGGGGGATGGGGAACCCTGTTAAATCCCAAGTGATTAAAGTTTTTCTAAACAATGAAAAGCCTAGTGTTCTCTTTCTCCAAGAGACTAAGCTAGTTGAAGAAGAAGTTCTTGAGAAGTCTAAAATGTTTTGGAGGAAATTCTTTGGTGTTGCCGAAAGCTCCTATGGTGCTTCTGGTGGTCTAAGATTCCATTGGGATTCCTCCAGCTTCAGGCTAATTGACAGTTTTAAATCTAAGTATTGGATTGCAATCAGACTTGAGGACTACCAATATAAAGAATTATATTCTATGATCAATGTCTATGCCCTGTCAATTCCAGGGATAAAGGGGATTTTTGGAATTATCTTCTCAATCTAAGATGACCTTGGCAAATGGATTGTATTATTGGAGGGGACTTTAACATTATTATGCTTTCTTATGAAAAGCACAGGGGCTCCATAGTTCAGGATCCATTCAAAGAAAGAATGGAGGAATCTATCTTTGATTGGGACCTTTTTTATGTTATTCAAACAAAGGGTAAGTACACCTAGTTCAACATGAGATTTGGCTTTGCCCATATGGAAGCAAGGCTGGATAGATTCCTTATCCATAGTAACTGGTTAGTTAAAGGATTCAAGTTCTCTTCCTCCATTTTAGCGAGAAGGGATTCAGACCACTGTCCAATTGTTTTAGATATTGACCCCCCAGAGGACTTGGGCCCTGTTAGGATTCCAAGAAACTCTCCTAGGTTGTAGCTCGGAGATGGTTGGTAACATATAAATTCAACTATTGTTGCAGCTTTGATGGAAGGAATGATGGTTTGGTTCAAGCCAGATAACCACTTTCACTCTATTTAACTCTAGACATGCATGAACACCCTCATACTACAAGGCTTTAGACCACCAATGCTCACAGTTTAGATATAAGATGAATATGAGGAATACTAACCACACCAATAGATGCACAAGACCATGTGATGGCCGACTGCAACTAGTAAAGAAACCTATAAATCTAATCTATTAATGTAAAGACAAGATGACAACTCTCCTGCATTAGATAGAAAGAAACCTGATTAACCTATTTAGTGATCCAATCAATACTTTAACACAGAGATAAGATGACAGTTATCTAGTGTTAAATGCCAAGAGCTCAAGAACACATCATATCAGGCACAAGCTTAGAACAAGAAGAAAGTGGGCAGTGAGTAGTTAACAGCAAAAGAAGCTTGTATTAGCTGAAAATGAAGATGAGACGCTGCAAGTGACAAAATGTCTACAGTCTCCAGAAGTTGAACCTTACATCAAATGCCAACCTTGATTACATCTTACTTCTGGATATTTATAAGTTTACAATACTAGGGCACTTGGCCATTTAGGTATGGAGGGGTCATAATTGACCACCAATTGCATTTAACCGCCTGATGGAGTCTCTGCACGTGTTTTCTTGCTTTAGGGGTGAATCTGATCTATTCAGGTGTTGTGTTGTCCTTTTAGGCTGTTGGAATGCTCGTACCGGTGGAGTCATGACTGGTAAATTCAGTTACAGAGTCGTGCTTGTCCTTTTCTCCTTTCGACCATGCTTTCTGTTAAATATGGTTGTTGGGGGTTTGACTATGGCTGATGATGGTAGAGCTGGTCATCTCCTTCTTCGGACAATAGAATGGTCAGAGGACATGGAATGCATGGGTAGGTGGACGATTTGGGTGAGCGAGAAGAATGACCGTCAGATTGGTGAAATAAACGACGGAGATGGCTTTGACGGGGGCTATCAGCCGAGGTGAGAGCAGGATGAGTTGGAGCCATTGGATCTTTAGTGTGGATTAGACAGTCATCGGGTGACGAAAATGCACGGAAGTTTAACGAGTGGGGCGGTTTGGTCAAGTGGTAAAGGTTTTCATCACACCGCTTTCGGGCGCTAAGGTGCCCAGGGTCGAGCAATTCCACTCAGTGATCGACATGTAGCAGCAGATGAGAGAGAAAAAACGCTCTCATCACACACTATTGCTCGATCAAATTGACCGCGCGATGAGAGCGAAGACCGTCGAATCTCAGCAGAGATGATCTGATGATGGAGAGGGGTAGAGCGGGTCGCCTTTATCGGGTGCGATAGGAGCCGTTGGATCAGTGAGGGGTGATCAACGACGGGGATGCGATGAGGGGTTTATGAGCACATGAGGGCGTATGGGTAAGGTTTTGTGGATACTTTAGGGTTTTGCGTTTGGAGCTGGGGCTAAAAGGGACTTTGTCGGGTTTCGGAAGGCTTATTCAGGAAATGGGAAGGGTTTAAAAGTGGACGAGGTGGAGGAAGAAAGGGAAAAATGACCAAATGTGAGCCCCTTTGGACACCACCAAATAGACCAAGCTTTTCTCTGACATTAAAAAGTCAACGCTACATAGCAGGGCTAACATTGGCTCCTTCTGGGGATGAAAGCCTCCCTGTGAGGTTTCAAGAACCGTAGACCATTACCTTTCATACAAGAACAAGATCAACAATATTTCCTAGTGTTCCATTGGGCACAGAGTCTAATTAAGCCTACACTGAAACTTGTAAAAAGAACATATTTACAATGTTGAGGCCTAAAGGCCTTAATTAACATAAACTTTCAAAAACCGCCCATTGACTGGGCTATCAAAATTGTTTCTCCTTCCAAACTCTACAGCATGAAAGTATCGTTCCCCTAGACCTAAGCGATGACGAATGATCTTTCCATAGAGCATCAAAATTTACGAGGATCTCCCTGCCTTTCCTTCAGTGCATCCCATTGGAGAAAATAGTCACCATACTGAGAATTGACCCTTTTTACCTTTCTGTGAAAGGTTTCTTTCTCTTGGTCAATGTGCATGTCAGCCAATTCATCAAATACTTGCAAAAGCCTATTGATTTGATCACCTACCTCAAAAATTTTAGGGCATTTGACCTTATCAGGTAGAGATGGTTTATACTTCACCCCTTCTTTGTATGCTCTCATCCTTGGATGTTTTTTGTGGAAGCTTTTGTACACCTGCTGAATCACAAGGACTGCTATGTACTCGGCTGTGTCATTTGTGGCCTGAACAATTAATATAAATGGTGAGTCAATGTATTCTGGTGTGGGGGACACAAGGACTTCACTTGCTCCTGTAGCTTTCTTAGAACACACCCCATCAAAGAAGGTGTCCCAAATCTGTGGGCCTTCTTCCTCTGTGATCTGGCAAACTGCTTTTTCAAGCTATGTGGAGGCCAACTGGGCAGGCTTTGTAATTTCAAGGCTGAGCTTATCCATGTCAGCCTTGAGCATTGAATTATGGCTGGCTCCAGTGCCTGGAGGGAAATCATGAAGGATTTTATCCTGAATAGTCAGAGAAACATAGGATGATGGGGAGCTGACTTCACAATTTTTTATCACTGGGCTGAGAATAACAGCAGGTTGGTCAATTTGCAAATTTGCATAGTCATTGGAAGCTTGGCTGGCTTTAGGGTCAAGATCTTCAAGGATAGATTTCGTGAGGGACTCATTCTTCATTGGTTCAATCAGAGGCATGGGTATTCTTGGCTTCTAACTTTCTGATTGACAACTTAAAGAAGAAGGGGGCCTGTCAAGGCCTCTTACCTCTATGGTTGGAGCTTTGAGGATGATGGGATCTACTGCTGGTTGCTTCTGCTTATTGATCTGTTGCTCTGTGGGGACAACAGCTCTTAGGGCAGGATTCTCTTTGACATTACTCGTTCTTAACCTCAAGTTATATCTTTGCTGGTCTTTAGTCTGTAGAACAACTTCTCTGTCCCACTCTTGACTGGTCTGGTCCCTGTGTAATGACTCCTTGTAGACAGCTTTGGTTAAAAAAGGGGCACTGCCCTTGTCTTCCATACCACGGATCTCATCATCTTCCTCAAACTGCTCTTCTTCCATGACTGCATTTTGAAACGGGGTCTTCGCCCTTTGGTCTTCATTGGCATCTTTGTTTCTTTGCAAAATCTGCAACTTCTCATTTGCTCTTCTATATGGATTTGGATTTCTAGGAGCAAATGTATTAGGAAGCCTTGCTTTCCCAACACTCTGCTTAACCTTCAGTTTGGATATTTCAGCGGCCAATGACTCTATCATTTTAGTCATTTTGTTTATTTTAGGTTTTGAAGATGAAGAAGAAGAAGAAGAAGAGGACTCACCTCTCTGCCTCCTTTTATCAGCATGTCCTTTGAGTTTTTTAGTAGCCATGATATTGGATTCCACCTACAAGGCTGCATCTTGCATTTCGGCGAGAGTAGCACATCTTCTTTCTCTTAATAGCAGGCAAAAATCGGAATCAAAGGAATTGGCATAGGTGAGTTTAGCAGAGGTGGGAGTAGGCTTCACTTCAGCTGGTATCTTGCCATACATACGATTGAATCTTTTATTAAAATCAGACAATGACTCCCCATTTTCCCTTTTCAGGTTGCCAAACTCAGTATGGTAGTATAGCAGATCTTTCTTATCTCCCCAGTGCTTTGGAAACACATTGTCTAATGCCTCAATGTCTGCTATAGACCTAGGGGTCAGTTCTCTGAACCACTTTCTAGCCTCTCCATCAAGGTTTTGGACAAATACTCTCATCCACACATCATCTTCACTGATATCTAAGTTATCAGCATAGCTATAAAAAGACTCAAGGTGTTCCTCAGTTGTTACTCCCTCTGTACCAGTGAGCTTAGGCATGTATTTATGATATTCTCCCGCAGGCATGGAATTCAAAGGAATAGGCAGGACCAGGGGTCCATACCTAGTAGCTATGATTCTTTCCATTTTGGTAGGTGCTTGTGGACCTACCATGACTAGGGTAGAGGGAAGGACACTGACAGTTTGAAAGGTAGGGAGTTGAGAAATGACTGACAGGGCTAAAGGAATATGATGGACTGGAAGGGAGGCTTTCTTTGGACTGAGATTCAAAGGGGAACTTATTGAACAAGGAGCTTTATGAATCTCTGGGAGTATTTCTTTACTGATAGTGTTAGACTCTATACTTTCAAACTGTGCATGCTCAATTACAAGCCTTTCTTGCAGAGACACATAAGATTGTTTAGGCTTACCTGATCCTGATGCTCCTTTTCATGATATCGTGCTTTGCTTGACAATCTTCTCAGGGTCAAGCACTGGGTTAGTTGGTGATTTCTGAGGATTTCTCTGACTATGTCTCACAAACTGAGCCAAAACTGTAATGTGGAGTCGCCAAGAGGTTCAGCCTCCAGTTGAGTCACCAGATAGATTATTACAACCAAAAATGTGTCCAGACTTTGTCTATCATCAAAATTGGATCTGTTTCATTCTCCTAGGGAAGCCGAGCTTCAATCTCCTCTCCCCGGCAACGGCGCCAATTATGTTAGGATTCCAAGATAATCTCCTAGGTTGTATCTCAGAGATGCCTGGTAACATATAAATTCAACTATTGTTGCAAGTTTGATGGAAGGAATGATGGTTTGGTTCAAGCCAGATAACCACTTTCACTCTGTTTCACTCCAGACATGCATGAACACCCTCAGACTACAAGGCTTTAGACCACCAATGCTCACAGTTTAGATATAAGGTGAATATGAGGAATACTAACCACACTAGTAGATGCACAAGACCATGTGATGGTTGGCTGCAACTAGTAAAGAAACCTGTAAATCTAATCTATTAATGTAAAGACAAGATGACAACTCTCCTGCATTAGATAGAAAGAAACCTGATTAACCTATTCAGTGATGCAATCAATACTTTAACACAGAGATAAGATGACAGTTATCTAGTGTTAAACACCAAGAGCTCAAGAACACAACATATCAGGCACAAGCTTAGAACAAGAAGAAAGTGGACAGTGAGCAGTTAACAACAAAAGAAGCTTGTATTAGCTGAAAATGAAGATGAGACGCTGCAAGTGACAAAATGTCTACAGTCTCCAGAAGTTGAACCTTACATCAAATGCCAACCTTGATTACATCTTACTTCTGGATATTTATAAGTTTACAATACTAGGGCACTTGGCTGTTTAGGTATGGAGGGGTCATAATTGACCACCAACTGCATTTAACCGCCTGATGGAGTCTTTGAATGTGTTTTCTTGCTTCAGTGGGTGAATCCGATCTGTTCAGGTGTTGTGTTGTCCTTTTAGGCTGTTGGAGTGCTCGTACCAGTGGAGTCCATGACTGGTAAATTCAGTTACAGAGTCATGCTTTTCCTTTTCTCCTTTCGGCCATGCTTTATGTTAAGTATGTTTGTTGGGGTCTGACTGTGGCTGATGATGGCAGAGCTGGTCATCTCCTTCTTCGAGCAATAGAATGGTCAGAGGATGTGGAATGCATGGGTAGGTGGACGATTTGGGTGAGCGAGAAGAATGACCGTAAGATCGGGGAAATAAACGACGGAGATGGCTTCGATGGGGGCTATCAGCCGAGGTGAAAGTGGGGTGAGTTGGAGCCGTTGGATCTTCAACGGATGGATCGAACGGTCATTGGGTAACGAAAATGCACGAAAGTTTAACAGGCGGGGTGGTTTGGTCAGGCGGTAAAGGTTTTCATCGCACCGCTTTCGAGCGCTAAGCGGTAAATGCCCGGGGTTGAGCAATTCCACTCAATGATTGACACGTAGCAGCGGATGAGAGAGAAAAACCGCTCTCATCACACACCATCGCTCGATCAAATTGCCAGCGCGATGAGAGCGAAGACCGTCGAATCTCAACGGAGATGATCTGATGGTGGAGAGTAGTAGAGCAGGTCGCCTTTATCGGGTGTAATAAGAGTTGTTGGATCGGCGGGGGGTGATCAATAGCGAGGATACGATGAGGGGTTTTTGAGCGTGTGAGGGCGTATGGGTAAGGTTTTGTGGATACTTTGGGGTTTTGCGCTTGGAGCTGGGGCCAAAAGGGACTTTGTCAGGTTTCGGAAGGCTTATTCAGGAAATGGGAAGGGTTTAAAAGTGGCCGAGGTGGAGGAAGAAAGGGAAAAACGATCAAATTTGAGCCCCTTTGGACACCACTAAACAGACTAGGATTTTCTCTGACATTAAAAAGTCAGCGCTACATAGCAGGGCTAATAGGGCCCATTCTGTTACGTTTTCATCCAAGTTGGCTTAGGAAGGATGGGGTTTTGGATATAATAAAGAATTCATGGGCTACTCTTGTTTGGGGTTCCCTGACCTTTGTTTGGGAAACCAAGCTGAAAGCTGTAAAAAAATTCTTCGCTCCTAGGCCTGACATTCCTTCAAGCCTCTGGGGCTTGAGAAAGTTGATATCCTCAAGCAGTTGGAATCTCACGATGTTGTGATGGATTCTAGTCATATTACAGAAGATCATTTGGAAAAAGAGAAGCATCTAAGCTCTCAACTTCTCTCTCTCAGCCAATAAGAGGAGTATTGACGACTGAAATCTAAGAGCCTTTGAGTCAAAGCTGGGGACCACAACACTGCTTTCTTTCCCAAGAAAGCCAAAGCCTATGAAGTTTGGAACCATGTCAAAGAAATTATTCCACAAGGTTAGTAGCATCTCAACCTTATTTAAAATCAAACTTGAAGCATTCTCCTTTTTAAGTAAATTATATTCAAAAGTAAAGGTTAATGACCATGGAGAGGTGCATTAGACTTTCATTTCTTGCCTTCCTTCCATTGTTTCTAACTCTGGCAATCTCTAATTTTTGAAGCCTATTGCTGAAGAATAAGTCATTTAAGCCATCTAGTCCCTTGACCCTGATAAAGCTCATGGTCTGAATGTTTTTCCCATCTTCTTCTATTGTTCTTGCTAGAATCTCATCAAAAGGGATTTCCTTCGAATGCTAAATTCCTACAAAGATTAATGGAAGTTAGGTGGGAATACCAACTCGTCTTTCTTGGTCCTCATACCCAAAGAATCCAAGCGTATCTCATTTGCCCATTTCAAGCCCATCTCCCTATACAAATCATATAAAATTGTGACAAAAGTAATTGCCAATAGGCTGAAATCCATTATCCCTCCCATTGTCTTTGAAAATCAAGGGGGTTTCCTAAAGCACAGGTAAATTATGGACAACTTCATTCTTGTCCAAGAAGTGATCCATTCAAGTAAACAATTTGGTGAGCGGGGCATGATTACCAAGCTAGATATGGCTAATGTTTTTGATCATGTTCACCACTCTTTCCTTTTTGACATTATGTAGAAGTATGGATTTGGCAACGAATTCATTAATTGGGTCAAATCTTGCATTGGAAATCCTTGGATTGCCCCCCTCGTCAATGGTCTCCCATGCCAGTTTTACTCTACCTCTAGAGGGTTGAGACAAGGGTGCCTCTTCTGGATTTTAGACATCTGTGGTTCGTTTCTTTTGAGCTTAGTCTCGGAGTATCCACAGTAGAAACCATATTTGTCAACGTTTCAAATCCCAACAGCGATCCATCATCAGGACCAAACTAAATGATAATAGAAGAAGAGCTTTGTGATAGGATAAATAGTTAAAGAAATATTTTGATTGAAGGTCAGCTAATAATTTTATTTTAATTTTTATTATTAACAGTAATAAAAGTTTTATCATAATTTTTGTTTAAATTGTTTATTATTATTATTTTTAGATTTTTATATTAGTTGAATATTGTAATCGCTGATTAATTAAATGGATTCAAAAAAAAATATTAATATATTTAAATTATTATTTTATTTAAATTTTTATAATAGATTTTATGTTAGGTGATGAGATTAGTATTCTACTAAAAAAAAACTAATTTATATTCTAAATAATAAATAATAATAGTCGTTATTATTATTATTATCATAATCAAATTATTATTATTATTAATTTTAATTGTTTAATAATTGATAATAATAGTTAATTAATATAGTTTAATTTTTTAATTATGTTTTCAATTCTAAAAGTAATTCTTATTATAATTAGTTAATAATAATAATAATTATTATTATTATTATAAAATTATTTATTAATAATTCTTTATTTATATGATAATTATTATTTTAAGTATGCAATAATAATAATTGTTTATTGTTTTTCCTCTCATGTCTTTATAACTAACTTATAACTATACAAGGATAATATTAATTCATAAGAATAAAAATTATAATAAAATTTAAATAGATATTATAATTAGGTTTTATAATAATTATTATCATTTAAATATAAAGATTATTTTATTTGTAATAATAATAATAACAAATTAATTATAATAGTAATCCGTTTTTAACTATGAATGAAATCTATTTATATTATTATGTATTAATAATATAATAAAAACTATCTAATCTAATATAGCTTAACGAAACTACCTAATCTTATATAAATAATTAAAATAAAATTATTACTCTTAATAGATAATTATTATTATTGAATACTTATAATAATAATAATTATCATATAGATAAAGAATTAATAAGTTTATGAGAAAAAAAATTCGGCGTAAATCACATCATAATACATTTGTGACGCATTTCGAACCAACGATGAACCACACTTGTTGGTTCGAAATGCGTCGACAAATGTATTATCATGTGATTTATGCCAAAAAAAAAATTCTCATAAATTTGATATGGATCACAGAAACCTCAATTCAACGAAAGTATTATTAGTAAAGAATTTTATAATAATAATAATAGTTATTAATTAATTATAATAAGAATTATTTTTATTGAAAACATAATTAAAAATTTAAACTATATTAATTAATTATTATTATCAATTATTAAACAATCAAAATTATTAATAATAATAATTTATTTATGATAATAATAATAATAACGACTATTATTATTTATTATTTAGAATCTAATTTAGTTTTTTTGTAGAGTTAATCAACTAATCTCATCACCTAACATAAAATCTATTATAAAAATTTAAGTAAAATAATATATATATATATATATATATATATATATATATATATATATATATATATATATATTAAATCCATTTAATTAATGAGCTATTACAATATTCTAACTAATATAAAAATCTAAAAATATTAATAATAAACAATTTAAATAAAAATTATGATAAAATTTTTATCATTGTTAATAATAAAAATATAAATATAAATTAAATAAAATTATTAGCCGATTTTCAATCAAAATATTTCTTTAACTATTTATCCTATCACAAAGCTCTTCTTCTATCATTATTCAGATTGGTCCTGATGATGGATCTCTGTTGGGATTTGAAACATTGACAAATATGGTTTCTACTGTGGATACTCCGAGACTAAGCTCAAAAGGGTGTCTCTTACCTCCCCTCCTATATATCCTGGTGGCTAACAACCTCAACAAAAATCTAGAAATTTTCATATCTGAAGGGAAGATCAAAGGCCTTAGAATGGCTCAAAACATAGAAGACATTAACCATTCCCAGTTCACAGATGACACTATTTTAATGTTGGTGCCTCAAATCATATAGTGATAAGATTCAAAAGGATCTTAGAAAACTACCTAAACTTATCGGGGAGGTGCGGGGTGCGAGAGGGCGGCTTATCAACAAACAAAAAAAGACCCAGTTATATGGTTGGAATTGCCCTCCTCTTACCTTGCAGGAGATTTCAAAAGTATTAGAGTTTTCTCTGGTGGAAGAATGACATTTTTTAAAATATCTAGGGATCCCAATTTCCTTTTGGCAATCCAATCTGGAACGTTGGGCAGACATTTTGAATATATTAAAAAATAAAATCAAAGTTTGGGGTGTTGAATGGCTAACTCCATCTAGAAGATTTATTTTAGTAAAATCATTCCTTTCTTAATCACGGATATAATCATGATTTTATGTATTTAATTAAAAGGGAAAAATATATTTATTATTGTTGTTCTTGAGGCATGGGTTTCATGATCAAGGGAAATTTACTTTTAGGTCAAGCACCCATTGAGTGCTTCTAGGTTTGTCATAAAGTCAATTGGGTCATTGTCGTGTATAGAAGACCTATTTGGGCATGTTACATATTGAGTGAAAATAAAGTCAAAGACCCTCCAAGACCTCGTCATGGCTCAAAGATCAAGTCGACCTACATGAAGGGACAAGTCAGCCTAAAGATAGCAATTTGTATCCCTCAAAAGCCTATATATAAGAAGGAACTCGACCTCATTTGGACACACACTCAAGCAAGTTCGATCTCGTCAAGATAGAAGTTAGAAAAGGATGAAGAAGGAGAAGAAGAACAAGTTCAAAGTTTTTGGGCCTCTCTTTCTCTCTCTTTTCTTAGGGTTTCTATAATTACTGGGAAAGACGAAATTCTAAAGTTGCAAGGTCGAAGATGTGAAGCTGCAACATCGAAGTTGTGAAGCTGCTTCTAGGCCGAATTTGTGAAGATGCTAGGTCAAAGTTGCATCAAGGTCGAAGTTACTGAAGATGCTAGGTCAAATTTGTTGAAGTTGCATCAAGGTTGAAGTTGTTGAAGTTGCTAGGTCGAAGTTGCAGAAATTGTTGTTGGAGTCAAAGTTGTTGGAGAAGTTGCTGGAAGGTCGAAGTTTGTTGTTAGAAGTTTTTCAAGAAGGAAAATTAACTTGATCTTGGAGCGTCTTGGTCAAGGGTCATAGGTTTTTGAATTTGTCAATTGAATTTCTATAAGAAGAGAAGAATTCTGGTGGGTTTTCCTCTCAATTGGAGAGGTTTTGGCCCTAGATGACCGCTTACATCTTTATGATCTGGTATTTCTTTGATGATAGAGAACACTAATAGTAATAAACAAAAGAATAAGTTAATCAAGTAAAGTAAAAAATACATCACAAGCAGTTATTAAAGTAAGAGAAACCAACTACGCTTGTTGCCCCATATATTTCTCAACACCAAGTCAGTTATTATGCAAATGAATCTCCTTATCAGAAGATTCCTTTGGCCGGGGAGGGATAATGAAAGGAGGTTTCATCTAATTCAGTGGAACATTGTTTGATTTCTCAAAGCTAATGGTGGCCTGGCTATAAGAGACCTGTTATATATAAATTTGGCTCTTGGAGCTAAAATAATCTAGAGGCTTGTCTCAGATTCTTCTAAATGGTGGAAAGTGGCATTTATTCAAAAATACTTCAAGAGAAATTGTTTATTGAGGGTTGAAGTTGTTTCGTGGAAGGGTAATGGTTCCAACATGTGGGCTCTATGTAAAGAAGTTTCCCCTCTCATTGTTAAGAATCTCAGTTGAGTGTCGCAAATAGTGCATGTAACAACTTCCCCCCATAGCCCTCTTGGAGAGATGGAATCACTTAGTGAATTAGCTCATTGGATGTAGGATAAAGGTCTTTGAAAGCTTAATAGTATATCAAAGTGGAACAATCAGGGTCGTTGGGCAGGTTGGCTTAGACCTTACCTTCCGCCTCACCTAGAAAATCAATGGTAGATTTTAATTCACTCTCTGATAGGATTGGTTCCTATATCAACTAACGTGAAGGATCGTCACATTTGGATGGTTAGCCCACAAAGGTATGTACGGTAAAATCAAGCTACTCTCTTCTTGCTAAGAATCTTTCTTACCTCCCTGCTAACAAGGTGTGGGCCAAAATTTGGGGCACCAATGGTATATCCCAAAGGTCAATATTTTTTGTTGGTCCTTAGTCCATGGGAAGATCCTTACTGTTGAGAATGTAAAAAAGAGGAACATTGCAGGTTCGTCAAGATGTGTATTATGTTACAACGAAGAAGAATCTATACCTCATATTTTTGGTTTTGTCCCTTCGCAACAAAGACTTGGCAAATCACCTTTAGCCCCATCATAAATTCTCTTATCCATTACTTATTCTTGGGAAAAAATGTTGGTAAATTGGAGGGTGAGATACCCCTGGTTCAAAAAATCCTCCTTAGTGAAAATTAGATGTTGGGTTAACTTACCAAAGCTCCTTTGTTGGTCTATATGGATAGATTGAAACAAATTCATTTTTAGGAACGAATTCTCCACTCCTATGCAAGTTGCAATCAATGCCAAGTTGATGCTTTTTGGGGCTATAGATGCGCACGATTTTAATCCAAATGAGGTCAATAGTCTAAATTTGAAGAAACGAGAATGGATCAAAGATGGCCTTGTCTATCATTCTCCTACAAAGTGTCAGTTTCGTTCTAATTGTTGCAAAATGTAACTAGGTTCGGTCTTCATTAAATGTATTTGAGTTATATTGTAATGTACTTGTCAAAATAATAAAGAAAATTATTATTATTATTATTATTATTATTATTGTTACTTATTAAATCATGGGTTTCATGCTTGGGTCATCGTGTTTTAGGTCAAAGTCTCCATTGAGAATTTCCAGGATTTATTCTGAGTCAGTAGAGTCATTGTACTTTTAAAGAGACCCTTTTTGGGTTTTTGAATCATGTAAAAAGGTTTAGTATTGATTCAAATATAAGTTATGTATCCTCCACATCAAGTTGGCCTAAGGACATCAATTTGACCTCCCTTGAAGCCTATAAATAGAAGCAAGTCGAATTTATTTGGAGCATCTCATCTCAAGAAAGTTCGATATCTTTAAGTCAAATAAGTGCAAAGTGGGTCTAAGGAAGCCAAAAGAAGTCTGAGTTGGGTGAAGTCTAAGGAGAAGAAGAAAAACTAAATTTCGATGCCTCTCTCTCTCTGTTTCGTGCCCTAGTTTGGGAGATCGAAGTCTTCCAAGTTTCGCTGATGTTGGACGTTGCTTGATGCCAGAAGCTGCTACATAGTCGAAGTTGCTAGAAAGGGGGTCAAAGATCTACCAAGAGGCTAACTTGGTGCGAAGGGAAGGTTCGGTCTTTGTCTAGGGTGAAGAGTCTTAAAGAATACTATTGAAAGGAAGAGATTTTTGACTGGGTTTTCACCTCGAGGGGGGTTTTACCCTGGCATAGTGCCTACATCAAGTGTCCATTGTTTTATGTGATATTTCTTTGGTAATTGCTTGATGAACTAAAAGAAAGAAGATATAAAGAATCATAATAACAAATCAATAACATCACACGTAATTACCAAGAATAAGAAAATATTTCTGCCTTTCTGATTTTCTAACATGGTATCAAAGCTTTGGTGAATAAAGAAAGAAAGAAAAAAAGGCAATCTCAAGCACTTGATCAAGGAACCATTGAAAAGGATTATCTCAAGGAAAGAGTCTACTATATTCAAGGAAGATATCTAACACAATCAAGGGAGAAAAAAAACTTGAAGGAGCCTCAAATTATAGATCTTGGGAAAAGAGGATTGACCTCATCTTTGAAAAGAGCAAAGTACTTGACTTAGTCAAAGGAAAAGTTAAGAAGCCTACAAATAAATCCAGAGAATTAGAATTGGTGGCCATGAATCTAATGGTAGAAGGAATAAAAGACAATATTGTCTCATTTATAGCCAACATCAATCATGCTCAGGAAATGTATGAAGCCTTGTCAAATTTATTCACTATTAAAAACATTGGTCAAGTGGAAAGCTTGAAAAATGAACTAAGGACTGCAAAAATGACTAAAGAAGATATAGTGGCCTCTTTCTTTGTGAAGATAGCAAGAATCAGAGATGATCTTTTGGCAATTAATGAAATTGTTCCAAAAAAAGAACTCGTGATCGTTGCTCTATTAGGATTGCCACCTAGTTGGGGTGCATTTGTTGCAGGTCTTAACAGTTAGAAGGAAGATCCCACGTTTGAAGAAATATGGACTGCATGCAATCAGGAAGAATTGAGGATCTCATTAGTTTCCAATTCTAAAGATGTTTCAAATGCCTATAGTACTCAACATAAAAATAAATTGAAAGGACCAAGGAAGAAAGTTGACATGTCCAAGGTAGAATGATATCAATGTCATAAGAAGGGTCACTACAGGAGTGGTTGTCCCAACAATCCAAGAAACAAGAAGAGAGAAAGAGATCAAGCCAATGTTTTTGAAGAAGAAGACCTAAAGAAATTCAAACCCAAAGAATCCAACATAAGCGACTTACACTACTAAGTCCTTTGCTTGTACCCTTAGATATGTTATTTTATATTTTTGATGTTTTAAGAATTTATAGGTTTTAACATGTTTTCGAAAAAGACTCTTTCTTTTGTTTTATAAGTTTATAAGTATCCCTCAAGCTTTGGAGGGAGCCCACAACAACTCCCAAAGACAAGTATCTCATTTCCTTTCAGTTTTTGGTTTCATGTACTCATTTAGTTTTGATTATATTAAATATTAATCATCATTATCTCTCTATTATCTTGATTAGGAAAACATCTACTATATTCTCAAGGTGTATGAAAGAGGACCTCTCAAGTCAAGGTTTGTCAAAGAACGAAGGTATGCTTTAAAACATTGTCTTCTTTATAATACCTATTTATTCATTTGACAATCTATTACTAACATTGTTGTGACTAGCCACATTGAATCATATTGATTCTTATCTTGGGAGATTCATCACTTGATAAATCTACCCCACTCCTATTCTTAACTGATTTTATAGAACCCTAGATAGGTTCTTTGGAAAACCCTAACCTAAGGGTATGCTAATGTGAATGTCTGAAACCCTAAATTGCTTAGGGATATTGAAAAATGCTATTTGAAGTTTTATTGAGGATGTCATGTTTGGGATTTTGATATGATCAGGAAAAACGTAACTTGTTAGGGTTGGATGATAAAGTCTCGAACTTTTGAAATATTGGTAATGTTGGGTTTTCTATGTTTCTAAATTGAAACCCTAACTCATTAGGGTTTGGTGGAATGAGTAAGAAAGACCCTTATAATGTCTTACAAATGATTTCCTTGGTATGTGTGTGTTTGTTTGATCAAACCATGGTCTAATATGTTATCTAACTCTTGTTGATCTTTGTGAAGTTGGGTTTGACTAACACATGATATGAAATGCCTATTCATGATGATGAAGTCCTAGATGTATGCTTTGACCTATTTTTTCGGTGGTCATGAATCATAGGGTTTGGAACTAAGCTCTAGTCAAAGATTGTCTTTCTAGGATGATATTATTTGTGAAATTCTAGGGTTTTGAAGTTAAACCTTAGTATAAGTAAAAATCTCTGATGTATGATGACAATATGATGATTTAAGATTTGTATAAGATTGTTGAAATCTGATTTTTAGTTGGGATTGATGTTTGATTGAAAATATAGGGTTTGGAACTAACCCTAGTGGAAGTTGGTCATGTTAATGACTAAGTTGTGATTGGTTTTGATTGATTCTTTTGTATGAAATCTAGGATTTGTATGAATCCCTAGTGGAAAGTCTAACATATGAATTATAAAAGTTGTTAAACTCCTTAGAGATCTATATTTGTTTAAATTGTTTCTAGGGTCTGTTATATGTTGTAGTAGGGTATGTCACACCTTTGAAAGAAGCATTGAGACCCTAGATGGAATGAAAGTTGTTATGAAGTAGTCTAGAGTTTATGACAAAGTCCCTAGCAAAATGTTGAAGAGTATGTGTCTCTTGTTTAAGTTTGGGTATCTGATATATGTAAGGTTGAGATGTTTTTGTATGGCTAACTTCATGCTACTATAGTTTTGGTTGTACTTGCTATCTGTTAGAGTCCTATAATAATAGGATTCATAATTTTGAATTGACTATGGTTAAGTCTTGTAATATTGTACATACCTTTGTTTTCTGCAAATGTTTTCCATATTAAAAATAAAAAAATGTGAAGAGGGTATGTCCTAGAAAAATATCAAAGGACAAAAAGAATAAGAAAAGATCAAAAAAATTAAAAAAAATATGAACCCCAAACAAAAACAAATCATGAAAGTGTGCAAGTCCAGGTGCCACTACTCTTTACTTTGGTGTATAAAATAATGGTTGTGTGCAACTTGTCATACATGCCATAACCCATGATAGTCAAACTGTTTAATCTTGACTACTTCATGCTTTAAATTTCCTGTTTATAGTTAGAGAATAAAGATATGGCCAAACTGTTTAATCTTGGTAGATCAGTAGATAGGTAGAGAAATAACATGTGTTCATAGACTTAATCTAAGCCATTGGAAGATATAAGGTTAGAAGTAGATAGTTTACTTTTCAAAAGAAAAAGGAAAGGAAAGGGTTTGCTAGCTTAAATGCACCCAACAAAGTGAAGAAAAAATGTTAGGGTAAGTAAAAGGGTAAGTAGAAGAAAGGTTGCAGAAAGTACAAAGTTGATTGAAGCATAAGAACATCTATCATGTTTAATCATGTGTTTCAGTGTGCAAGAGTAGTTACGAAAGTAAAAGGATGCTTGTAAGCGAATTTGGTTAACTTTCCCTTCATTTCATTTCACCCCCCACTAAATACTTACTAATTTCTCCTTTTACCCCTTCATTTCTTATGAAGACACATTTTCCTTTCATTTTCACCCTTGCCCCTTGGTGTCACACATTCCCTCGCAAATTACCCTCCAAATTAATTCCCCTACCCAAAAACCCATTTTCCCTAATATGAAACCCCTTTTCCCCTTTAAAAAAAAATCACTTTCCCCTTGATTAATTTCCCTAAATTTCCCTAAAAAATCATAAAACCCTTTATCCTAAGTTTTACCCCCCCGACATTATTAATTGACTCTGCAAATATCATTTCCCAACAAAACCTTGGTCGCACTTCACAAACCCACCCATTATAGTTTAACCTTGCCTCAATGATTAATTAATTACAAATTAATTGTAATTAACCCCTGGGCCCCGCTAATTTCCGCCCCGATTTCCCGCCGTGCAACTTCACTGCGCGACAGTCGTCAGATCTATCACCCCCAGATCTGACGGCGTGCATCCATATCACGTCCATTCACCTCCCGAAGTTTACCCGCTCGAGAGCATGCAATATGAGTGGTTTTTCCCAGGCCCCTTTTGGCTACGTGGCAGCACTGCATTAACTCGCGTGCTCTCGGGAAAATACCACCCGATGGCCAAAAGCAGTGCGATGGCCCCCTAAACCGCCTCCCCGCGTAAGCCAAAACCATCACTGTTCATTATGATTTTCTATGCCAATTTCTAACCGCTGCCGGTTAAAAGGCTGCAGACCCCCATTTTTACCCTTTTTGCTCAATTTGCTCTGCGAAAGCTTCCAAGCCTTCCTGCGCAAACCCGAGTTTCTGCAACCAAATTCAACCACCGAGTACCTTCCAAGTACGCCCCAGACGCCCAATTCAACCATCCACAACATACCTGAAGCCACATTACCCTCTGCGGCCGCCATCAAAACCAGTTTGCAGTCTGAACCTCAAATTCCAGGTATTTTGATAACAAACCAGAAACGACCCTCTCAAATTCAAGAATGTACAGTTAATTCAAACATTAAAGTAATTGAATTTAATTAATTTCCCTTGAATTGAGAGTATTTCCTGCTGAATACCCAAACCCCTATCCTGCAAACTACCATTACCCTATCACTGCACCTGAGTTTTCAAAACCTCACTGCTTCAACCTGTATAAGCCTGATTCCCACATTTATCCTAAAGATGGCTGCCCAGACCTCTCTGGATGTCAGACCTGTGTCAACCCCTCACCTGGACATTGACCATTTGGCCCTAGTAGACAAGGATTTCCAAATTAAAGACACTGCTACTCCAGGCCACCTTCTGAAAATCCACTGCTAGACTAAGGATAGGTTCCTAAACCATGTAGACGACATTCACTTCTGGGAATCCAATTTACTCAAGTACACATTCTCAGAAGTTTACCCATTCCTTGATATTGTACATTTTTGTCATGCCTGCTATTTCCCAAGCCAAAGGGCTATTGTGGCACCAAACCAGCAGTTGCTATTCACCATTACTGCTGAATCCATCAACCAAATGTTACAAATCCAGCCTAGCCCTAATCAGACCCCTCTATCCATTGGAAACCTGTTGGACCTGTACATCACACTAGACCCAGTCAAAATCAAGCAAATTTTCCAGAATTTCATCATTGAGGAACGCCATACTCCTACAGACACTCCACCCTATGTTGCCACCATTTTTTTAGAGACTGGCAGGTGCATAATCACCATGCTCTCATGCATCCTAGGATACACATCAGATGAGCATGTGGATGAGGTCATCATGGTCTTCCTATCCATTTTCACTCTAGGAAAGCCTCCTATTATTATGTATGATTATGCTCAGTTCATTGCAAACAGAATGCATGAACAATTCACCAGACTGCCCATTGAAAGAGTTTTGAAATACTCTTTAGTGTTGTTTTATATGTTTTTGTATTACCAGACAGACAAGTTCCCTATGAGGATCCAGAAATTGGACACCAAGGGAAATGAGAGATCAGTCATCTACTGGACACCCTTGGTCCAGAAGTTTTCCACAACATTCACCTACAAAGACTTCATAGACTCCTTTGTGTACCCAGTCATGAACATGCTGACTTCAACTACTCAGCCCAGAATCAGCCAAGACATCAAGAGGGTACTGCAATTGGCCAAGAACAACAAGGTGGGAGATTGGTACTTGTACCAAAACCACACTCAAATCAAAATTTATGGTTGTGAGCTAGCCCCCTATAAGTTGCCCAAATACCTCCCTATGAGGATATTTGCCCTTGAATATTTCAGACAAATCATCAATTCTGATGAGGTCCACTTCCTATCTGCTAGGAAGAAAACACAGTTCAAGGTAAAAAACCAATTGGGCCCATTCATTTGCAACAACAAAGAGGCTGGACCAGAGACCAATAGGTTACTTCAACAGATGAATTTCAGAAACAGTTTCATCTGGAACTATGACCCTCATGGCATCATAAACAAGCTCAGACTCAAGGTCAAGTTGGGACCTTACATCCACCACCTATGACCTGACATTGAACAGTTTGCTAACCAAATTGAGTGGGTGGAGAACACATTGATTGATATGGACAACACAGTTGTGGAAAAAGAAATTTGACCAGAGCTCTTTCCTGCAGGTTCCAGAATTATGAGAGCCAATGAACATTCCTCTTGTCATACAGACCCCAGCCAATGAAGAGAATAATCCTAAGAGGAACATGGAGGAGGCATCCATCTCTTCCATGGAGACTTCAATTGAACTGTTTAACATAAATAAAAGGCCCAAGTTGAATCCTGTGTCTAAACAGGAGGAGAACATTACATCAAAAGAAATAATTGATATTGAGGCAATGGGGCAGAGAAGTAAAGAAAGAGCTGAAACAACTGCATCAAGTGAAACAAAGCAGCCATCAACCTCCAAAACACAGATGATAGAGAAACATCAGAGTATGGAGGTTTCTTCCTTTGTCAGGCCAGCTGACAAGGAAAAGGATATCAAAGACAGATTCAAAGAGATAAAAATGAGGAATGAAAAGTTGAAAGCAGAGACATATGCTAAATACCTCAAGCTTACACCACCAAACCAGAACAGATTGATGTCAGCCTTTGACATCAAATAAGGAAAGCTCACTGTACAACAACCAAAGACCTTAGCAGATTATAAGAAGACTAATTTTGAGCTGTTGGCCAGGGATGTTCATCCCATTGATCAGATAGAGTTTCACAAGCAGGTAAGAGAAATGATTTACTCCACCCTCACAGAAAAGGCCATGGATGCTTTTAAGCTGAAAGATTCATTGGATAATGTGACATCCCAATTCAAGATGGAGAAGGCCCCCTCGCAGGGCAAAGACACCAGGATAAAATCCTTGGAGGACTTGATCATTGAATTGGGCCATGACCCAAGTGATGTTAAGGCCACAGAGAAATTAATCAAGAAGAAGAATGAGGATATAGTAGCCCTCAAGAAACAACTTAAGCTGCCTCCTTCACAACACCCACAGACAAAGGAGGTCCTGGAAAGTTAGAGCAATCATGAAGAGATGATGGACCTAGTGCTGCAACTGAATGATCAGTTGAAGGAGATGGAGAAAGAACTAGATAGCTTGATGCAACTCAAACAAGCTAGTCTTGATAATGCTCCTGCAACTGTCATTCCAACAGTTACTACTGTTGTACCTTCTACATTGGCAACATCCTTAGCTCCCACTGCTCCAATGGCCACTGCACTATCGACATCTACACCAACTACATTAGCAACAAGATCAACAACAACAGGCTCCACAAGTGATGAAGCAAACAGGCTGGTCAAAGCAATGGAAGAAATGTCCATTCAGACCACTGAGATGAACAAACTTAAGGAGAAAGTCACCAGCCTGGAGACAGATTACAAATTGGCCCAAATCATGCACAGAGAAGAACAACAGAAGGCCACAAGGATGACTGAAAGAATCAAAAGCCTAGAAAAGGAACTGACACTAGGTGAACCTCTAGGTCAGGCTAAGGAACAACTGTGGGCCAATATCATTGACTCTGTCAATGATATTTGGCCATCCATTCAGGTTATTTTTTAACAGATTGATTTGATAAAGCAGGCTACAGAAGCCATTCAGAAAGTTAAAGAAGAACTTGGAGATATGCCAGAGGAGGCAACAAGGATCATTCATTTCCTCAACTCCAAGAATAAGTATGAGCTACAAGAACTTGAGATACCTGACAGGACAGGTACAATTTTGGAAGTCAGAAAAGTCCTCACTAAGAGGAATTTGATGTTGAACTTGGAGGATAAGTGTCAAACCATGCAACTGGCCATTGATAGGTTCATGGTTAAGTTCAAACTTTTGAGGCAAAAGGGATTACCTAATCCCTTAGTTATAAATGATAAGCTAATGACACAAGATAATTACAATAAGAAGATCAGGGAAGTGGCCAAAGATCGGGTAAACACTTCATCCATGAAGGGCATACCAGTAGGAAAAGTATTGTACCAAACATTTGAAAACTTGTTTTATCTCCTGCATGAAGTAAAACACATTTTTATTAATAAGCCAACTTTTGCCGAGTATACAGAGGCAAATGAGATATACTAGAAAATGCTCAATATCCAATTACCAGATGCAGATACATGGGAAAAACTCAATGATTTACTGTAGTAAATACACAGTAAAAATATAAATGTACGGTAAAAAGTAAAACAACAAAGTAAAAGGATATTAACAGGTCAACAAGGTAAAAGAGTATCAGATGAAAGTGTATCAAATGAGAGGTCATAAGTAAATATGACATCCAGCGTGAAGATCAAACAACCAAGCAACTTAAAGGGCAAAAGATCAAGGAATAAAAGACAACAGAACCTAAATAAAAGGGACAACAAATAGCAGTTCAATCGCTGTCTCTATCTTCTTGCATGAAGATATTTCCTTTTCCTAGATTAGTTCTCAATGCAGTTTGAGATATTTTGTAAATTCTTTTTGTATAAATACTTCAGAATTCAAAGTATTGGGTGTGGATTATTTTACATTTGTAGAGTTATTTTGATCTTAAAACCTAAGGGTGATTGTACCACTTTCAAGTTAACAGACTAGAGCAAGTAATAAAAGCATTTCGCTACAGGATTCATGAGATGAGCTATTTGCAGTGAATTATCTTCTTTGTTTGATTTTGTTACCTTCTTATGTGTTTCGTAATCTTAAATGTGTTCTAAATTTGAACGAATTAACTAGAGATATCACTTAGAATTTGTTTAAGTACACTTTGTTTTGCATAGTTAGTCATTTACATGTTTTCCTCTGATACTCGGATTTGAGAACCCTTAATTGCTCTCCCATCCCGGTTGACTTCTTTCATTCCTTCCAGAGTCCGGCCTAGGGAACCCTTAATTGCTCCCTGGATCTGATTTGAAACCATTTCACCATTTAGCCTTTGAGATCTGCAGTAACTCATCTATCTTGCCCTGTAGACACTATTTTTAGAACTGAATCCAGTCTTGTTTGTCTGACATTCGACCCCATAGCCCAATGGTAAAAGCAAACCTTTGTTCATCTAAGTAAAGTGATCCCACCACCCAAATTCAAACCAAAACCCAAGTGCAAACAATAACTAGCCTAAAATCATCTTAACTAAAACAAAGTTAAATTATAAAGAGAGAGCCCTCTCTGAGCATCAGGAAGGCTAGGTCCTGATCTCCAAAAGTGGTTTGTGGTTACCTTTGACTTTTCTTCCTTCTTTAACTTCGAAAGAAATATCAGATTGATAACACTATCTAAATTGTGCAAGTACACAATCTTCAATATGGTGAAGATGTTCATTGATGTGATAAGCATGATGGGGATGATGATAACTCTAATGAAATGGTTGGAAGCCACGAAAGATTCTCCGATGACAAAAAAATAGAAGAGATCTCCCTTAGATTAAGAGGGAGTCTGGATAAAGAGATGCTCCCTGGTTGAGACGCAGGGCATAACCTGGTTTTGATTGAAGAATGAATTTCAGAGGATATGTTGCTGCATGGAAGTAGGAAAGAAAAGTGTATGATTGAGGAATCTTCTGTCAGAGATTCGATTGATAGTCCTACTATGAAAAGTTGAGAAGCAACATCAAGTTGGATGGAAGACCCCAGAGGTTTGTATTTGATTATGTACATATGAAAGTATATTATTAATTGAGGTTGCATTTGTATAGGGGAATCTCTCGAAGATATTGATAGGATGCTGGTTACCAATTTGTTTGATTGGGAGAGATTGGTTATCCTTGATTTGTTGGATCTAGAAGTGTTGAGGCTTTATGAGTGAAGCATTGCCTAGGAGGACATTTGGCCGACACTTTGTGTTGATTTCTAGGTACCGAAGTTGGAAAAGGTGGTGTTGATTATAGATATCTGTTTTTGGATACACACTTGGATCTTTGGGTTGGTGGTTAGGAAGTAAGTTTGATGGTACCTAGAGAGGCTGAAAGCTTTAGTCCATCTTAGTCCCACCCAGATAGATTGCCTTGGTCAGGAATCTAGTCTGTGGCATTGCGGTGCCTAAATTATTGAGAGACCAATGGATAGATTGCCCTGGTCAGGAATCTAGTCCATGGCATTGTGGTGCCTAAAGTTCTTCATGGTTCATATAGCTGAGATCTTCCTTATACTTGTATATGATGGATACCTCCCTAGTTAAGAGGGAGTGTTGGGGAGTGTTGGAAAATGTAACTAGGTTCAGTCTTCATTAAATGTATTTGAGTCATCTTGTAATGTACTTGTCAAAAGAATAAAGAAAAGATTTATTATTATTATTATTATTGTGACTTATTAAAGCATGGGTTTCATGCTTGGGTCACCATGTTTTAGGTCAAAGTCCCCATTGAGAACTTCTAGGATTTATTCTGAGTCAATAGAGTCATTGTTCTTTTAAAGAGACTCTTCTTGGGCTTTTGAATCGTGTAAAAAGGTTTAGTATTGAGTCAAATATAATTTATGTATCCTCCACATCAAGTCGGCCTATAAGAGATCAAGTCGGCCTAAGGACATCAATTCAATATCCCTTGAAGCCTATAAATAGAAGCAAGTCGAATTCATTTGGATCATCTCATCTCAAGCAAGTTCAATATCTCTAAGGAAGTCAGAGAAGTGCGAAGTGGGTGTAAGGAAGCAAAAAGAAGTGCGAATTGGGTGGCGTCTAAGGAGAAGAAGAAAAAATAAATTTTGGTGCCTCTCTCTCTTTGTTTCGCGCCCTATTTTGGGAGATCGAAGTCTTCCAAGTTTCGATGATGCTGGAGGCTCCCTGATGCCAGAAGCTGCTACATAGTCAAAGTTGTTGGAAAGGAGGTCGAAGATCTGGGATGCTAACTTGGTGTGGAGGGAAGGTTTGGTCTTTGTCTAGAGTGAAGAGTCTCAAAGAATATTATTGAAAGGAATATATTTTCGACGGGGTTTTCCCTTCGAGGGGAGTTTTGCCCTAGCATAGTGCCTACATCTGGTGTCCATTGTTTTATGTGCTATTGCTTTGAAAATTGCTTGATGAACTAAAAGAAAGAAGATATAAAGAATCATAATTGCAAATCAAGAACATCACAAGTAATTATCAAGAATAAGAAAATATTTCTGCCTTTCTAATTTTCTAACACTAATTATAATAGGTTTCCCTGCATTCGTGTGAATAGAGTGGATTTTAAGATTTTGAAACAAGGTATTTCCAACTTTCATTTGTTGATGGAACCTCTAGAGGAAATCCTAGAGAGGCAGCAGGGGGAGGGGTCATTTTTGGCCCTGGAGAAAAAATGGCATTGCAATACGTGTGGGGTCCCGAAAAATCCACAATAACCATGCAAAGTGCCTTGCTCTTTGGAAAGGCCTTGAGCTTGCTTTAGAACGTCAAATTAAGCAACTCATTGTCTTTGGGGATTCTTTATTAGTTATCTGCAAATTCCATAAGGCAGAAAAGACTATTAATTCTCTATATCCTCCCTTGATCCTTAGGATCCAAGCTTCTTTGAAAAATTTTGAACAGGTGAAATTTTATCACATTTATGGAGAACTAAACTCTAATGCTGATGATTATTACACTCAAAGGGTCATTGGGGAGCGATCTTTCATCTTCATTCCCCAGATTATGTTTTTGCTTGGATCCTCAAAAGGCTCCCACCTTCATCTTATATTGCATCATCGAGCCCATCTCCAGTCTCTTCTTTCCATGGTTCTTCATATGTGTCTTTTTCTGATGAACAGGTGACTCCCTCTCTTGGCTATGCACACTCTCTATTGTCATGTCTATTTGATTCACCTTGCCCTCGCATTATCTCTTCCTCTTGGTTGTGGCATTCTCCTTAGAAAGTATGAGGATTAATTTAATTTCTCTGCCCTATGTGAGAATTAAGTCACTTCTCTTCTGTCCTGGTGATATTTTCACTGCAATGTCATATCAATGGTTTCATATCGGCTTGTGCCATAGTTTGCGTTTCAATTATATATGGTTTTACAAAGACAGTTCGTCCATCAATTGAATTCCCAAGCCTCTACCGTTAGTGACTGGAATTTCATCTATGTTGGTTGTGTCGTTGTGGTTTTCCCTTCACTCAGATCTCCCTTGGCAGCTTGGCAATCCTCTGTTCTTTTCACTCCGAGCTCCATGGATGGAATGACCAATAGATCGGATCCGCACAACGCTCTTTGTACCTCGAAGATTATTGATAAGCTCATGGACTCCACGTAGGCCCTGGTTTCCACAATTAACCTAGAAAATATGATTGAGCATCAACGTTATTATTTTCAATTATTTGTGGAAGCCAAGCTCTTGGTGCATCATGCAAATATGGAGGACTTGTTTGGACAAGTTCAGCGAGGAGTTTCGACAACTCAGTGCTCGGGTGGCGATTCTGGAAGTCTCGAATGCTCATGCAGGAAGCGCTGTTGAGGAGGCCAATGTCGTTGGGGCTCGTGTTGGGCGTAGGAGTTCTCGTCTAGCTCGTGAATTAGAGAAAAATTGTCATTGTCCGTGGTGAATCCCCCTCTTTTGTAGAGGTTGTTTTCTTGGTCTGTAGTTTGCTCTGCCTTTGTATGGTGTTATAATGCTTGCATGCAAATTTTGTTTTTTGTTGGGCTCTTTTGGTAGCATTTATGGAGAACATATTTTTAGTCTCAAGAGTATAATCAGTCATGGAGACAATAAACACTCTGTTTACTCCTTTGAGGATCTTCCTTTTGTTTATGACTCAAGATGTAAGGGCACTTACTCAAAACCGAGACTTTTATTAATATAAAGCTATCTATCCATTCTGTTAAAAAAAAACCATTATGTTTAAAATATCTACATAACATTCTTGTATTCCAATTATTTTTTGAAACCCCTAAATAATGGAGCAGCCCTTTGCATGACCACTCACTATAAAGGTGGTTATATTTATCCACTAAAGAGAATTTGGGCATATGACGTTTCTTGAAGAGGAATATGCTCACATTCTTTTTTTAACATAATAGGCATTTCTTGCATACACTACTCCATCATATCCACCACTATCTTCACAGTGATCATGCAAGATTTCCCACGTTAAAATTTGTTATATTCCTCTATTGGATGAGGATATGTCCCCCACCAAAAAGCTTGTGTTCTCTGCATTCCTAGGTTTCAAGGACTTGGGGACCCTTTGGAACGTCTCCAAACTGGTAGGGACTTCATCAAGGAATCAATGAATTGTTGGTTATCGCCAAGATATTTTGGGAAAAGTTTAGGGATGTCCCAGACATATTTCAAAATTTTTCTGGGGAGATTTCAAAGATATCTTGGGCATATATCCTCAATTTTGACAATCATAGACATTGATGACTGGACAATACGATTTTTTTTGCCATCCATTATTTTTGTATTGCAGTGAATCTAAATTTGTTGTACAAGTTGCAACTCAAAAGATGGGTTTTGTATGATGCATTTCAAATTGGGATTATAGTGATTTAAAAATTGTATTTTTAACAACAAATTACAAGCAAAGCCCTTATGGCAAGAAAACAGGAAAAAATCATTTGGAAAGCTTGATCCTCGTGGTTATTGCTTTTGTTCCCATTTTTTAGGTCATTGCAACTCTTATATATTGTACATGGATTTCCAAGAGCCATTCAGGTCCATTGCTTCAACAATTCTAACCTCAAGCATTGTGAAAACAATAAGATAGTAGTGACTTAGATTGGGCACTAAATGTTTGAATAAATTCCTATTCAATCACCTTCTTAATCTAACATATGAATCTCTCTTTTTACAAAACAAAATTTACAAGGTCTATTGAGATGGGAATGCCTTTTATGTTTTAACATAATCATCATTAACAAGAAACATGAAGAAGAAAAGCTACTATAGAGATAGTTCTCTATCTCATAGACCCTTCATTGACCTTATTGCAAACTGAAAATAGTTACACTTAAGTTTCTTAAAGCTAAACTACATTTTTCTCATGTAGCAGCCATATATGGAATGACACAGCCCTCTTTTAAATTGCTAGGCATTTTTCAAAATTGACAAGTGTGAAGATTGTGCATAATACTATATAATATAGCTCATTATGCTTACAAGCTTGAAGCAACTACAAATATTTATGGTGAATTCTAAAATTTTAATATATATATATATATATTTGTTGTCCCCAACCTGCTGTTCCCTGAAAATTTTGGGTGTGTGCACTAGCTGTCCCTGGGACGTGTCCTGCCATCCCTGTCATTCCCGTCTTGAAAACCAGTGCAACATAGCTATTTTTCTTATAATCCACTTGCTGATACATAAGCTTCCAGTCAATCAACAAAGCATTTCCTTCTCACATCATATAGAAACCAACAAACATCTTGAACGCCCAGAAATAAAAGCTATAAACTGTAAGATTATGATTTTGTCATATTCATAATGTAGATCAAAGCAGAGAAATGCCTTCAGAAAAGCCCATGGCAGAGTTATCTTTAAATACAATCGCCAAATGCTTCAGTCATGCATTCAACTCTTTTAAGTTAGCATCTCTAAAAATCTTCTCCCACTTCTTTGGATCAGTTCCTGGTCCAACTCCCTGTTTCACCAACTTTAAATCAGTAATAAGAAACTACTAATCAAGAAAATACTGCACTTTGTGTTAGGTCACTTACAGATAACAAGTTTTTGACAATAATATATTATGATTTTTTTTTATTTTTTTTTTTCAAAAGGATGAAAACGACATATTTTAGTCATTTTTTCATGAATTGATTCTGATGCCATTCAAGTGCATATATATGGACCTTACCTCAACTGAGTTGATCTCATAAGTCTGACCAATCGTACACTCTAAATATAATGCTTGTATGCATGCTTCAGCTACATCAATCCTGCTAGCCTCTCCCACCAGTTCATCCCCTATCCGAAATAAAAATTAGGGTCTATCATATCTCTAGAAACTCCATGTAACAATAGTGTAAGTAGAACTGAAAAGAAATTCTCTAAACAAAATGTGACAACTGATAAAAGATCATGTTATTTTTATTAATTGATGATTTTCACAAGTTTAAGTTTAAGCTGTTTGATTGATAATTTTACGATACTTCTCAGCAAGCTTTGATTAGCTTGTGAGACGCTTCTAATTCCATGAAAACGGTGCAGTACAGTTGGCTTCGCAAGCTGTGGATATACTTGTAAGCATCTTAGCCTCTTGGCAGAACCACACCTCTGCACCAGTTTTGGAATTTACTGTAAGCAAGCAAATTATGCGTCTGTGGTTGATCAACTATGTCGTTGGGGCTACAATTAGTATAGTTTTCAGCATCCATTTTTGAAAACCATTAGCAACTATGTTGCACAGATATGGATACAGGTACAGTGTCTGATACAAATATAACAAATTTTCAACATGGTCTGGATAAAATATGGTAGAATACAACATTATGTCTGCATGTGTCTGAAAGAGTGGGAGAGTAACTAAGAGATAATTTAAAAATACTAATTATGGATCTGCAAAGAAAACCAAAAACAGAGAATTCCCCTTAATATTAGCATGTAGGAGTTTGGACATCATATGAAAACATTACACACAAAATGAGTGTTTCATATGTGATCACTCTACCATCTGAAGTCTACAGATTCACCACAAATTACATATCATCAATAAAGTACTGAAGCTCCACAGATAGGCAGGCTCAATATTTTCCGTCACATCTATTAAAATTTATTGCATGCATAAATGGACGTTGGATATGGTAAGTTACCCACATGTTCTTGCACAGAAATGCATGCAACCAGTTAACGTAAAGAAGCAGCTCATTGGTTCAAGTGAAATCCATTATTGTTCTGCTAAAATATAAGCCACTTGAATTAGGGAGGTTTCTGAAAATCGATACAGTATGACAAGCAACTAGTTTGAAAAAAACATGAACAAGGAAATGGATATGTGGACAGAGAGAGAGGCATCAGACATCTCATTATAAAATAATTATTCACCAAAACATGAAGAATAAGAGGATCCATGAATAGGGTTTGAACCTTGTTACCCACCAAAAAGTGGGTAACCCATAGGAGAAATTTTTTCTCCATGTTTGACAAACAGCCAACCAGCAGCCCTACAATGGTTTTTGGATAGCTTTATGTCAGAGTTATCCACCTATTGTTCTGGTAAATGCTCTCTCCCACCTAGCATTCTTCTTGAAGAAAGATGGGTCATCTATCAACATGTACTTTAACCATTTTAGCAATCATGTGATTTCATTTAATGCTAATGGCATATTAATATGAATCAAGGGGCGAATTGGATGATTGACCGCTCCTAATTGTATCCTTGTTTCCACACTTCACCTGGGATGTTAGCCTTTGACCCTAGTCCAATGGGCCCTCCTAGAAGGCCTTCTGGTTTAGGAGAGGCACTAATATGGTTCACCTATTGATATAGCATGTCCATGGTAATCCTACTTACCACTTTCCATCCTTCCTTGCTATTCATCTCCATTCTTTGGGTTGAATTTCATTGGTCATTTAGATTGGCACCCTATATTCATATCCTTGAGTCGAGGCACGAAAACTTGGCCCTGGAGGTTGATTCAGCCAAAAGAATGATAAACGCGTATAAAGACACAATGGAAAGAAAACATAAAATGCAAAAGATGGCTAGCACTTATTTAGCACACGGGCAAAAGCCTAATATGAGCTCTACCCCCCTCATTAACCATCACCCAATTCCTCAAGCGAACTTATGAATGTTCCAACCCTAATGAGCAATAAAATTCTACATCTTTAAGGGGTAATGGAAAATAAAAAAGGCAAATTGGGCCTAGATTTTTCATGAAAATCATTAAAGTAAAAGGCACACCAGACGAGTGGCCATAGTAGGGCGAGGAAAGGGGTAACTCATGCCTCCACAATTGCTCCCTCCTTACATCATTATACTTGGGATGTTGGACCTCCGTCAGTTGGTTACATCGTTGTGGCATCTTCTTTGAAGTCTTTCCCACTCCATGATCATATTATCACATGCAACTATGGACTTATGAGTCTACCTAGGACATGTCACTCCCCCTGGAGGTTGGAAACACATAATAGGGTTGTTGACCTAATCATCTATGTTCCACCAAGACTCCGGGATGGGGGGATGCGGATGCGAGGAGATGCACAAGGAGGACGTGTGGCAATACCATGAAATTTTAGGAAAATTTTGGGGGGGGGGGGAACGTTGAGGTATATGATTTTTTTAATAAATAAATAAGATTTTAGAATGATGAATATGGATCAATGTATTTCATTATTGAATCTCGTGGTGTATGTATGAATGATGTATGTATCAATATGAATGATGAGTACAGATCTATGTATTTCATTATTTAATTCAATTACATATGTTTTTATACTTTCATGGGGGGGCGCAGGGAACATCGAGGTATATGATTTTTTTAATAAATAAATAAGATTTTAGAATGATGAATATGGATCAATGTATTTCATTATTGAATCTCGTGGTGTATGTATGAATGATGTATGTATCAATATGAATGATGAGTATGGATCTGTGTATTTCATTGTTTAATTCAATTATCTATGTTTTTATGCTTTCATTATTGAATATGAATTTGAAGTATCAATATGAATGATGAGTACAGATCTATGTATTTCATTATTTAATTCAATTAATATGTTTTTATACTTTCATTATTGAATATGAATTTGAATTATATAATTCAAATTCATATTCAATAATGAAAGCATAAAAACATAGATAATTGAATTAAACAATGAAATACACAGATCCATACTCATCATTCATATTGATACATACATCATTCATCCATACACCATGAGATTCAATAATGGAATACATTGATTCATATTCATCATTCTAAAATCTAATTAGTACTAAGCAAAATTGGCCATAGTAGTTATTGAAGTTTAAAGACTGGAATAGTAAATTGATATAACTCAAACTTAAAGATAGTAGAGAGTGACAAGTCAAAAAATCAGTCTAAGGTCATCGATATCTAGAGTCAAGACTCGAAAGTTATAACTGAAAATAAAAAATGGGCAATGAGCATTAAAGGGGCATCGCGGGGGAGGAAAAGCAACACTCAACTGGTAAGTCAGATAGCGCCGTAGGGTAAGTTGAGTAAAGGTAAACTTGGTAAGTCGAATGAGTGAGTTAGGGATTGCAAATTAGTTTAGGTTTTGATATTTGTTATGTATTTTTCTTTTTGGTTTTTATTTTATTTTTAAAATTTTTTGTTTTGCATAACTATAATTTTTATATATATATATATATTTTTTAATTTCAAGGGTTATTAGACAAAATTGAGGGGGATGCACCCCCCCGCTTGGTGCTCTTGATTAAATGCTACTTGCAGACCCTCATACATGATAGAATTCAGTGGAAACATTGCAATCCCCCCAATCCTGAAATCCTAAAAACTGTTAAGTCTGATGGATTTTGAGTGGGATCTAAAATTCCACTTTCTCCATATGAAATCAAATGAGGTCAGAACCACTCTCAAACATCCCGAGTCAATTAATGGTAATGTTAAAAATTTAAGTAAAAGGATGAAAATGAAAAATAAAGGAGAATGTCACTTTCATCACTTTAAGAATTGAACATTACCATTGATTACATAGCATTTGTAGGGCCCTAGGGTTGAATATTAAGCTCCCCACTTATAAATTATTGCTTTCAAGCAAAATTAGGGGGGTAGTCCTTTCTAAGATGAGGTGCCCACAATCACCTCTTTTGGGGAAACACATCCCCCACACTAGGGGAACCTTTTCCCCTATGTCTTCCCGCATCTCCCCAAAAGGGGGGATGTGGTGAAACATTTCCCCGGGTGTCCCCCTGTCCTAGTTGCGTGCACCCCACCTTGGGGGACGCATCCCCTTGGAACACTGCTTCTCCTGAATGCTAGACACAACCCTATGCAAAAGACATTCCAAAGCTACAAAATCAACAAAGAAACATGAAGAAAACAAACAGAAGAGAAGAAAAAATTTTGCACAGAAACTGCCAAGATACACTGTCAAGTAGAATGACAAAATTAACAGAATTACAATATGTTCAGTAAAGCCTTCATATACACCATATTCACATTTTCATGCAACCTTCCATAAGTTTCTAAAGCATAAATGCTTGCACTGTCATTAACCCTATTCTTGAAAGCATTGCTCGACATAATAACTGTGAAGTGGCTAGAATTGTCTTCAACACTGGTTGTCTATTTCGATTTCTAATGAAATATGTTTTTTATTTGGGTTAAGTAGATTGTTGGTTTTCTCTTTGGAAAAAAAAAAGAAAAAGAAAAGATTGTTGGATTTCTCCTTCAGATTGGTCCCTGCACTTGATTATCTCTGTGTGAAATAACGCTCAATTAATAAATCTCAGAAACAGCTAATAGATGTAGTGAATGTGGTGAAAACAGCAGAATTATTAGTATACCTTGTCCAATCAATACAGCACGGCGTGTGCCTGCTGTTGCTTTAAGCAAAGTGTTCAGATCATAAGAAGTATATGGCCCATCCGTAAGTCTTCCTGGTCTGCAAGTTGCCATCCACATAGAACAATATTTGATGCCATCATTATCCAAAAAGTCTCTTAATGGTGTTTAGTTGCTAGAATAGAAAATTTGGGATAATCACACTTTTTTGTTTCTTTGTAATGTAGAATAAAATGCTTCTTGGCCCTGCAAATGAGAAACTAACCTAATAATTGTGAAAGCAATGCCAGAACTCTGAAGAAAATCCTCCCCCATCTTTTTGAACTTTAGCACTCCAAAGAGGTTCATAATGCTATTGAAACATTTTCAAGTTAATAGTAAACCCTTAATCAGCAAATTCATCATCATTAAAATCAACTTATCCAAGCTAAACCAGTTCAATATTTAAAAAAATAAAAACATAAATTACCCACAAAAAAAATAAAAAAAAATCGAAATGCCCACTGAAGCCTAAAAATCTGTATACAGCAATTATATAGAAGTTAGAACCGAATTACAAAAATCATTTCTTTTGAGGAAATTTGAATTTTTTTAAAACATTAAGAAAACTGAATTAAATATTTTGTATTTAATTTATTTGTCCGGAAACAACATTTATAAATACATCTGAGCCATGATAATAGCATAAAAATTAAATTTTTAGAGGACATTCACACTGAACAGATTCTGTCAGGCCTAGGAACATTGGTGTTGTGATTCAACCTACAGGCAGAGAATCAAAATAGTTTTGGGTGCTGGAAATGTTGGTGACAGTGAAATGTGAGAATCAGATAAATTTTGTGTGACAGGAGGAAACAAAGAGGACACTGTGGGCTCATCGTGAGCATCTAAAACCAACACCAGCGTGGTTATTACAATAGTAGTTGTGAGTTAAATTAAATTTTAGTGTTTAAAGTCTAATTGGAGATGTTAAGGAATTAAACTCTACAACATAAACCTCTGGGAGAAACGTCATTTTGTGCAATAGCAGGAGGGCTAGGTCAGACTGGGCATGGACAGACAAGACAGAACAGCATGGTTGACAACAATTTTGATGATGGGCAGACAACATGAGAAATATTCCGCAAATTGTTTGTTGGGCAGACATCACATGCAGAACAAATATGTTAGGTTAGTCAGTAACATGTATTCAACAGCAAAATAAAGCAACTTTAACGTTTTGCCTAATTTTATACATCAGTGAAGGGTTAGTAGAATTAAAATGTATATTGTGGAAAAGTGGACTTGGGCTGCACAACAGCACTCTAATTCTGTATTGTTGGCAACATCGATGCTAGAGTTTGATGACAGAGCTGGCATGTTTGGCATTAAGGCTAAATGGAATAAGGTAGCAGCATGGAGGTTTTGCAGGTATAAAACAACTGTAAACATGTAGGGAGCAAAATATTAGATAGCCAGAATTGGGCAGCAGAGGAGAATTCGCAGATATAAAACAACAGTAAACATGTGGATAGCAAAATTTTAGATGGCCAGAATTGGGCAGCAGAGAAGTTACAGCGTGGTATTTTGGGACGTATGACAGTATAGATCTTGCAAAGTATGGACCGGTTGCTGGGTCTGAAATCACAGCTTGGGCAGCCATTGGAACGAGATCTATGATGTGGGCAACCGGACAGAGTTTTCAAATCTACTGCGGCAAGAACAAATGTTAGGAGTCATCACTGGAGGGATATGTTTGCTGGCACGTGTATGTTGGAAGTCTTTTAGAGGTGATAGTAAAAGTTCAGAAATGTAACCATTTCAGACTTGGGTTCAGACCACTGGAGGCAGATGTGGGAAGCTTAGAGTCGTCTGTTGAGCTAGGTAAAAATGTTGCAGAAGAGAGGTGAGAGATAACAACAACAAATAAGTAATTTTTCTGGGTTCCTTTTTGGCTAGCAGGCGTTTCCAGGGGAACTCTCAAGGGTAGAGCCAACTCTGAAGTGAACTCTCACGGGTAGAGGCAACTTTTGCTTAAAGCTATGAAAATCTCCCAGAGTAAGGGGATGAGGAAAGCCATTGAATTCAACTTTACAAGGATGTTTCAACTTTCCACGGAAAAACAATTGCAACCAATGAACTGACTGTAATAGCAATTTGCAGTTATCCCTGACCATCCAAGTGTCCCCTGGGAGGGGACCCTTTCATGAGAGAGTGGCCATAAAGAAAGGAATGAATTTCAGCTTGAAACCATGCCCAAAATCGTCCAGGAAGTTGAAATTTCCAAAAAACAAGCTGCACTGTAACATTCTTACCACACAATATATATAGTACATACAGAAGTAGTAATGCCAACTTAGAGATTCAGAACTTGGAGATGAAGCCTTGGAGAGTTAGCTGAGACATCAACCAATTTGGAAGGACTGTGCCTCATTTAAACATCTATGTGGGGGTGGCTGGCTACTGCTTCATCAATAATTTGCTGTCAAAAGTAATCTAGAAAATTTTGTTGGTAAGGAGACATTTCCAAGTGACAAACACTATTGCTGATTCATAAAGGAGAAAACAGACTCCACAAGGTAGCCACAGCACTGGATTATCGTTCTTCTTCATCTGAAGGTGTTTTCCAGGCAGGAAGTGCATCTGGGGGTTAGGTTTATGTTTTGGGGTTCAAGTTTCAGAGTTTTTTTTTTTTTTTAAGTTTGTTTGCGTAAAAGTAAAAATGGCAAACCCACAAAATATAACAGTGTTAGATTCTCATTAGTTTGTTGATCAGAAATTCAATAAGCAGGAGGGAAATGTTTATGGGCATAGCTGCCTCAAAGCATATGAAGGATAGGAAGGATTTAATTTATTTCCTTTGTGAAAGCTTAGGTCGAGGACACAGATTTGGTTTAGGTCACTGTTACACACCCAAGTATGTAACCTCTTAGACAAAAAAAATCTCCCATTCTGACCAGCTTGCCAACCAGCAGCCCTATGATGATCTACAGATAGCTAGCCTCAAAGGCCTTCCATCCATGCTTCAGTCAGTGCTTTATGACATGTAGCCTACTCATCAAATGAATGTGGGTCATCCATTGTAAGGTACATTAACCATTCTTGTAATCAAGTCCTTTCATTTAATGTTTGAGGGCATTCTAAGATGGATCACAGGTTCAATTGGATGATATACCACTTTTGGTTGCATCCTTGTTCCCATGCTTCACCTTGGTGGTTATCCCTTGACCCCAATCTAGTGTGACATCCTTAGGCCTTTTTTTCCACTATCCAGAAAGGGCACAAATAGGAGGTATTGATTGATTTTCCATGTCCATGGTAATCCATACTTAACACTTTCCATCTACCCCATTGTATCTGCATCCCATCTTCAAGTTCATTACTGTCAACAATATTGGCTCCCTATTTTCCTCATTCTTGAGTAGGGGCATGGAAACTTTGCCCTAAGAGTTTGATGCGGCAGAAAGAAAAGAAAGAGCATGAGCAATGAAGATAAAATGCAAAAAATTGGTTGGGATATAATAAAGTGGGTGGACAAAAACCTAGCTTGAACTCTATCCCCATTATTAGCCCTCACCTAGTTCCTGGCTAATGCATTGAGCAATCCAAATGAAAGAAACTTTGATATCCCAACCCTGATGAGCAATAAACCACTTCATCTTTAAGGGGTAATTGATGCAAAAATAAAAGCTTGTAGCCCAAGCTATGGAAAAAAAAAGAAAACCATTAAAGAAAAAGAGCACAACAGGGGTGGTAAAAATAGGCCAAGGAAAGGAGTAACTTAGGTCCGCAATTGCTCCCACTTCACATTATAATACTCAAGAATGATGGAATTTCATAACTGGTACACATAATGTGGCATCCTCCATGAAGTAAACTCCCCACCATGCCACTGACCACTTGCACCTATTAATTGATGGGTCGACCTAGGAATTGTTCCTCCCTTTAGGGTTGTGTTACCATCTATATTCCATGGAAATCCACATGTGATCAATGGCCTTGATGAGTCTCGCATGGATGTATGGCCCTTTTCTTCACCTCTAGATGTTGAAACGCTAATCCAAGAAGCCAATGCATTAGCTTGATCGATGATGTGCCCAAAGGACTCAAGATATCCCTAGGTTGGCCTTATACCTACTTTATGGGCATTGCCTTGTTCCAAAGCCCGGACGAGGATGGAGATCCCTTAAGATGATTTGGGAGGGTTGGCACACTTCCTTTTGAGGCTAACACTATGCCCTAGGGCAACCACGTCACCCATGCATGCTATAGGAGGATGACACAAGCCTTCTTGATGATGACATCTTGGTTGAGGAGGTGTTAGTTGGAAATACACCCATGCATTTTATGATGTCCCTTGGAGTGAGGAGCACTCTTGGACCCACTTTGTCGCTTGATGGAAATGCCCATTATTGGAGAACAAGATCATGTGGTGAGCCTTTTTCTCCCACACATGTGGAGGATTTATAACATTTTTATTATGATTTATCATTTGTAAAGCCATCTCTATCTCATTTTGTGACCTATTAGCCTAGTTGAATGCTTCAAGTGAACTTTTAGGGCTTTTTCATTGTAAATTAATGAAAATGACTTGATTGCCCTCATATAAATAGAGGTAAGTCATTTTGATTGTATCATCATCACACACTCACTCCTCTTTTCTTCAAAGAGTGTGCACTAGGGTTTTTCTTCTTTCTCTTGGACTCAATGGCTAAATAAAAATGTGACTTGTCTTTGGTGGGATATTTATTCCATGGAGGGACACTAGCTTGTGGATTAATGAAGTGACTTTTGCATGAATGGTGTAAGTTTAATGCTATTTTCTTCCATTTTGCATGTAATTTATGAAATTAGAGTTTATAATGTGCCATATTAAAAATTGAAATATCTTTCATGAACTCTTATTTCTATATGTTTATACAAAATTTTTCATTCAAGAATCTATCAAAGGAACTTGTTTTCATGCATCATTTAACCTTAAAGATCATATGAAAGAAATCGCCAATGTTTCTAAGTGAAGCAATTGTATTCCACCTATCTTCATCCAAGGTCCTCCTACCTTAACCTCACCCTAATTGACTCCATTGCCCAAATGAATGAAGGCATTAGTCTTCTTGTGTTGATAATTCTAAATTTTCTCTCTTTTCTTCTCTCATAGTAGCTATGGTTAGGTTTCGGTCTAAATTTGCATTTAATATCATTTTTGTACCTATACTCTATTGTCCTTTAGGTAGGAATTGCATTTATTAATGTTTAAAAAGCAAAATTTATCATTTACTATATGTTTTACCATCCAATTTAGGTCTGACGTCTAGGGTTTATGTTGCTATTGTGTGCTTTTTCAACCATTAAAAACTTAAAGTTGAAATATCCCTTGCTTACCTAATTGATAGCCTTCAACCCTCTATTATAGGTTATTTCTTGGCTGTTATTTGGTTTTGCATGTTGTAAATCTTCCCATCTTTGAAACCCTAACTCATAACAGTCTTTCCTTAGTTGACTGGGGTAGGTGGCATATGTTCTTGAATACTTGTAAATCCTATCTTGGCCTCCAAGGCTTTGCTAATACCTTATTCCATAACCATTAAGCTCTTATCACCCTTCGGCCATCTTTTATTGCAAATCTTTCTAGGTGATATTGCTAGCAAGATACTTAGAGAATCTCTTGTCTTAGTAACCCTAGGTCATCTATCCTCTAAGCCTTGCCAGGGAAGCCTCCCTTGTGGGGGTAATATCCTACCACAAAACTGCAGGAGAGAAGCCACTGAGGTGATAGTGGTGGTTGATCTCTTTGATGCCCTATGACCTACACTGCCTAGTGAAGTTTTGCGCTAGGCTGCTAGATTTTGCAGTAACATTCCTCATAGCTCCATGTGAGGTGGACACTGGTCTTCTCTATTGACTTCTTCAAAGTTCAACCACAAAATATTCATTTATTTCTTTTAGTTATTTGTTGCAATCTAGGATTTTAGAGATTTAATTCATTAGATCTAGATTGCTCTTTGTGAAAGTCACTAACTTTCATATCTAGTTGCAGTGAACTTGTTTTAATATCAAATCATTTTGTTTCACAGTTAAATCCCATGTTGATTTGCTTATATCCTCTCTTGATTAAGAAGGATCTATCATTGAAGGATTTCTTAAAATTTGGGTACCAGAGGACAAGTGGTTCCCTAAGGCTTTGATATTTGGCCTAGGGAAAAGTGTCCAAATTTATTTTTACTTTTCTCCTAAAGTGACTTTATAAGTGGTAAAGTCAATTTAATTTAAAAGTGACTTTATAAGTGGTAAAGTTGCATTCTAATTTAAAAGTGACTTTATAAGTGGTAAAGTTACATTCTAATTTAAAGGTGACTTTATTAAAGTCAATGAAGAATTAGAAAGTGAAAAAGTGACTATGGAAATAAAAGGCTAAGTGGGTCTTTATTTAAATGGGTGAGTTAAAAATAGAAAGTGATAATTAAATGCACATTTATTCTCAGCCCTAGATCTAAATGAATCTTAGCCAGTAGATCTTAGGGTAACCCAAAAGGTCATTTCGAGAGTTAAAAGGAGAAGAGAGGAGGAAAAGATCAATTCATTCTTTCATGAGCATTTAAGAGAAAGAGAAGAGAGAGAGGAGAAAATTTCTGAACAATGAAGAAGTGAAGGAGAGCAGCAAGATGACATTTCAGCAAATCTGGGCAACAACATTTATTGGCACATATCCCAAGGTAAAACCGTACAGTAGGAGAAAGGCATGGAAATCGAAGAAGAGGGACAACAGCAAGGGCACGAATTTCGAAGCAGATTTGGGCACGAATTTCAAGACAGTCATACTATTGAAATCCGTATGGTCCGTACAAGAAGTTTTGGGCATGTTTTTTGAGGCAGTCGTACTGCATTTAATGTTGTTTTATTGCTGTAAATTTTTTTGTTTTGGTTGTTTGCTGATTGGCACGATTTTCGAGGTGGAGTTCAAGCACAGAAATCGAGATAAGTTGTAATTTGTGGTTGCTGGAATTTTTACTGTGTATTTCAGTTTCTCTGTAAAAGCATTTTCAGAAATAAAGAAGAGCTCTCAAACTGGTTTTCCCCAAGAGTTGTAGGGGGTTTTTCCAGGGTCACATTGACCAAAAATCACTGTGTTATTTTCTGTGTGTGGCTGTCATAATTTTGCTGTGTTTTATTTCTGCAATTTCAGTAGTTGTGAAATCTCTAAATTTGTGTTTTCAGAAAAATATTATCATTTCCAGATTTTAGAATTTTTATCATGCTTGGATTTAAAACTAAATGCATGGAATAATAAGGAAAATTGATAATCGGAGTGGGAGTTGAAATTTCTTCATGGTATCAGAGCTTGGTTCGTTGAAAAGTGCAGTTTGGGACAGCAAAGTGAAAATTACAGCAAGCTGATTTTTACACAAAAAAACAGAACCTTTACTACAAATTTGAAAATTTCATTTTGGTCAAACAGTGAAACATGTCTTTGGGTTTGAGAGTTGAGGACAGATTGGATGGGCAGAACAACTACAGTGCATGGAAGGAGAGAATCTAGAGCATCTTTGAGGAAGCAGAAGTCTGGGGCATTATGGTAAATACCACACAGAACCCAGTAGTAGTACTTGTTGACCTTGTACAGTTGGCAGAGTTTAACAAAAAGAATGCTAAGGCAAAAAGATTGATTTTGGAAGGAATCAAAGACCATGTCATTCCTCATGTGAGAGGAAAGACTTATGCACCTAAGATGTGGACAGTCTTGACCAGTGTTTACCAGAGCTCAAATGAAAACAAAAAAATGGTCCTAAAGGAGAAACTGAAGGCCATTAAAATGTCTAAGACCGACAGTGCTACAGCATACCTCACAAAGATCACTTCAGTGAGAGATGAGTTGGCAATCGTAGGTGAAATCATTGCACCCATTGAGTTGGTGAGGATTGCTTTGAATGGTCTTCTCAAGACTTGGGAGAATTTTGTGCATGGCATTGTTGCACGGGAAAACCTTCTTGATTGTGGGAGAGGTTGTGGGATGATTGCATTCAAAATGAGATCAGAAAGAACCATATTGGGGCAGCCAAACAGGTGGAGGAGGATGACAATGTGGCATTGTTAGCAAGAGGCAAGAAGGGCAGAGCAAAGAAGCAAGCTTCCAATAGTGGAGGCAAAGGCAAAGGTAAAGGCAAGCAACAGAACAAGGAGAATGACTATTCAAAAGTCAAATGTTGGAATTGTCAAAAGTTGGGATACTATGTTGTTGTGTGTCCAGAGAAGAAGAACAAGAAATGGAAAGACAAACCCATGACAGCTTCTACAGAGATAGAGAGCTTTGATCGAGAGTTTGGGTTCATAGCTTGTGAGGCCACTAATGCAGGATCACCTGCCATACAGATTCAGAGGGAGTGTGCAGTCCCCGCTACTAGCAGATCATCTTCTAGCATTTGGTATGTTGACAGTGGCGCTTCCCACCACATGATAGGAGTCAGAGAGTACTTCTCAGAGCTTTCAGAGGGTGATACTGATATGGAGGTAGTACTTGGTGATGACAACATTGTTAGAATAGTTGGTGTGGGGACATTGACATTTGATAGGGGACCCAAACCTCCCTTGAAAGTGTCAAATGTTCTATATGTGCCTGGAATGAAGAAGAACCTGATATCCATCTCAGCACTTGAGGACAGAGGGTATGATGTGTTGTTCAGGAGAGGGCAGGTGCTTATATATCCTAGGGGAACTCCAACTTCTTCAGCTAGGGAGATTGGTGTGCGCCATGCCAAGGTGTACAAGTTCACATTCCAACCCCTGATGGCATTGAGTAGTAGCACCCGACACAGGACTGACAACAGATCTAGCAGTTCAGAGTTATGTGAGATTTGGCATCGCAAGATGGGGCACATGTATCATGGGGCCTTGAGTACATTGCGGGAGATCACCACTGGTGTGCCAGATTTCAGTTCTGATCACCCTGATGTATGCAGAGGATGTGTTATGGGGAAGTTTGCCAGATTCCCTTTTCCCAGCGGTGATAGCAGAGCGATCGGGATCCTTGACTTGATTCATACCGATGTGAGTGGTCGGATGTCTCATGTATTCTTGAGTGGCTATGAGTACTATGTTTTATTCATTGATGACCACTCTAAGAAGACTCGGATTTATTTCTTGAAGACCAAGAGTGAGGCCTTCAAGCGGTTTCAAGAGTTCAAAGCTCTTGTGGAGACCCAGACAGGTAGGAAGATCAAGGTCCTCAGGTCGGACAATGGAGGGGAGTAGACCCTTGGTGAGTTTGTTGATTTTTGTGCTGAGGCAAGCATTAGGAGGGAGTTCACAGTGCCTTACTACCCCCAACAAAATGGGGTTGCAGAGAGGAAGAACAAATCCATTGCAGGGGCTGCCAAAGCCATGCTTCATGATCAAGGGTTACCTTTATTTTTGTGGGCAGAGGTCTGCAACACTACTGTTACTTGCAGAACAGGAGTCCACATCATGCCTTGGGGAATGTGACTCTGAAGGAGGCTTTTTCTGGGAAGAAGCTTGATGTTGGGCACTTTTGTATCTTTGGGTGCCTTACATATTCCTATGTCCCCAACGAGAACAGGACCAAGCTAGAGCCCACTGTAGACAAGGGCATCTTTGTGGGTTATACCGAGACCCCGAAAGCTTATCGGATTTATATTCCTGCGCAGAGGAAAGTGGTTGTCAGGCGGGATGTGAAGTTCGAGGAGGAGAGATCTTTCAAGAGGTCACGGGAGTTAGACTATCCAGAGTCACCAGACCCTCGTGAGAAGCTGAGTCAATCACAGGGATCCAGTGGTCAAGGATCAGGGGGTACATCGATTATAGTGTTAAGTCCATCAGTGAGCAGTGGCTCTCAAAGTCAAGTGGGTGGTTCTTCAGGCAGCATGCAGGGCAGTTCGCAGAGCAGTTAACAGGGTAGTCCACTAATGGACAATTCACACAGTACTTCAACATCTACAGGCACAGATTCAGGCATGAGGTCAGTTGGCCGGCCTTCAAGAGTTCAGGCTTCTGATGATGATGAGGATTCTTTCACTTCGGTGGGAGAAGTATGCTCAAGGAAGAGGAAGCCCAAGTGGCTTCAAGATACCTTACGTGAGGCCACATCAGTTGCTAGGCCAAAGAGACAAGTTAGAGAGAGTAAACCACCTGAGTGGTTCTGTAGTTACATGGCATTGGTAACAAGCATTGTTGACTCCGAGCCTTCTAGTTATGACGAGGCAACTAGCCAAGCAGGTCTGGAGACACGCCATGATTGAGGAGCATTCTTCTATTATGAAGAACGATGTTTGGGAGGTAATGTCGAGGCCTGAAGGTAAATCAGTTGTTATTTCCAGATGGATCTACAAGATAAAGCATGCTGCAGATGGCAACATCGAGAAGTTCAAGGTTCGACTTGTGGCGAGAGGGTTCTCACAGGTCGAGGGAGTTGACTATGAGGAGACCTTCACTCTCGTAGCTTGGTATACATCTATCCGCTCCATTATATCAATTGCAGCAGAGATGGGTTGGAAGATCCACCATATGGATGTGAACACCCCATTTCTCAATGGCTTCATTCAGGAGGAGGTTTATCTTGAGCATCCACAAGGCTTTGAGGTGCAAGGGAAGGAGTCCCATGTATGCAGATTGAAAAAGGCACTCTATGGCCTGAAGCAAGCTCCTAGAGCTTGGTACTCGAGGATTGATACATACTTGCAAGCCCATGTCTACACCTATGATCACTAACTGGAAGAAGCTTCACACTTCTGATTCCGAGTTGGTGGATCCTACTCTATACAGACAGTTGATTGGTTGTTTGATGTATTTGGTCAACACTCGACCAGATATATGTTTTGCAGTTAACACTATGAGTCAGTTCATGTGTGAGCCCAGGAGAGTGCACTGGGTGGCTGCAAAACACATTCTTCGTTACTTGCAGGGGACTGTGGATTTTGGTCTGGATTATAGACAGGGTGATGGAGTGAGACTGGCAGGGTACACGGATTCAGATTGGGCAGGTTGTGCTTTAGATAGGAAGAGTACTTCTGGGTGTTGTTTTGGGTTGGGTTCGGCAGTTGTGTCGTGGATCAGCCAGAAACAACATTCAGTCGCATTGAGCTCAGTTGAGGCAGAGTATATGGCCATTGGCTACTAGTTTGGCTAGTTCTGAGGCCATATGGCTTTGCAAGACGTTGTTTGGTCTATTTGGTCAGGCATTGAGACCTTAAGTAATTTACTGTGATAATTAGAGTTGCATAAACTCACAGAGAATCCAGTTTTTCATGACAGGTCAAAGCATATTGAGATCAAGTATCACTTCATTAGAGACTATGTCCAAAAGGGAGTTGTCAAGCTTGAGTACATTTCCACAAATGAGCAGGTATCAGACATTTTCACCAAAGCCTTACCACGGGGCAAACATGTCTACTTCAGTGACAAGATGGGAGTGGTGAGGAACACTTTCCTCGGTAAGAGGGAGTGTTAAAATTTGGGTATCAGAGGACAAGTGGTTCCCTAAGGCTTTGATCTTTCGCCTAGGAAAAAGTGTCCAAATTTATTTTTAATTGTCTCCTAAAATGACTTTATAAGAGGTAAAGCCAATTTAATTTAAAAGTGACTTTATAAGTGGTAAAGTTACATTCTAATTTAAAGGTGACTTTATTAAAGTCAATGAAGAATTAGAAAGTGAAAAAGTGACCATGGAAATAAAACGCTAAGTGGGTCTTTATTTAAGTGGGTGAGTTAAAAAATAGAAAGTGAGAATTAAATGCACATTTATTCTCATCCCTAGATCTTAACGAATCTCAGCCATCAGATCTTAGGGTAACCCAAAAGGTCATTTAGAGAGTTAAAAGGAGAAGAGAAGAGGAAAAGATCAATTCATTTTTTCATGAGCCTTTGAGAGAAAGAGAAGAGAGGGAAAGGAGAAAATTTCTGAGCAGTGAGGAAGTGAAGGAGAGCAGCGAGAAGACATTTCAACAAATCTGGGCAGCAACATTTATTGGCACGTATCCCAAGGCAAAACTGTACAGCAGGAGAAAGGCGCAGAAATCGAGGAAGAGGGACAACAGCAAGGGCACACATTTCGAGGCAGATTTGGGCATGAATTTCAAGGCAGTCGTATTGTTGAAATCCGTATGGTCCGTACAATCTGTACAAGGAGTTTTGGGCACATTTTTCGAGGCAATCGTACTGCATCTAATGCTATTTTATTGCTGTAAATTTTTTTGTTTTGGTTGTTTGCTGATTGGCATGATTTTTGAGGTGGAGTTCAAGCACAAAAATCGAGATAAGTTGTAATTTGTGGTTGCCAAATTTTTACTGTGTATTTCAGTTTCTCTGTAAAAGCATTTTCAGAAATAAAGAAGAGCTCTCAAACTGGTTTTCCCCAAGAGTTGTAGGGGGTTTTTCCAAGGTCACATTGACCAAAAATCACCATGTTATTTTCTGTGTGTGGTTGTCATAATTTCGCTGTGTTTTACTTCTGCAATTTCAGCGGTTGTGAAATCTCTAAATTTGTGTTTTCAGAAAAATATTTTTATTTCCAGATTTCAAAATTTTTATTATGCTTGGATTTAAAATTAAATGCATGGAGTGATAAGGAAAACTAATAACCAGAGTGGGGGTTGAAATTTCTTCAGGATTTTCATCTAGATGTAACAATTTTTATTTCAAATAATCACATAGATCTATTCTTAACGGATTAATGAACATAATTGATGCCCTTGTCAAGTTAAAAACCTGATATTTTCATTTATGTCATTGACGGAATCCATTGTCTAGAGGGCTGACTTGGTTTTCAGCCCCTTAATCACTGCAAACTTAATCAATTTCTGGTTTTTTTTTACATGTATGGATAAGATCTAATAAAATGAACTGAACATGCTTTAAACTTAGGCAAATCTTGTGGTTAATATCTGCTCTTAAGTGCTAGATAAATGTTTCAAGGGATTAATTATTGCTACAAAATTTTTGGGGTTTGAATTAGCTAGTCGTTTTGCAACAAACTTCATTTAATTCACCTTAAGTTTGGAATAGATGCCAATACTCTTGAAATGACATGTTAGAGAACACTAAAATTTTATGGATCACATTCACTCTTGCTAGTTTTATCTGCATATTGATGACTTAAAAAACATTAATTAGTGTTTGGCATTCAAAATTTCAATCTATTGATCATTCCATTGTTTTATGATACCAATGAATCACACAAGGTAAAACAACTTAAAAAGCACTAGAGCAATGTGCTTTAAAGTTTAAACTGGCAAAATCTCTTCTTACTTCTATGCTATGCGTTCGGAATTTCCTATGGTGTAAACAGTGAAATATTTCTCTTTGGCATAAAACTTTTGAGTACCATATGCTGATGATCAATAGATCTTAACTCTGGGAATTTTTTCAAGGTTGAATGTGTTTACCGCTGATATAAACTACTGGTCAACTAAGAGATTGTGAGATAGATCTTATTCATATCCAAGGTCATACGAATGCTGGTACAAATGTTGTATTTCCTGATCTAATGACTCGCTATGTTAATTTTCTTGAAACTCTGCAACTCCTTAGATTAATTACTAAAAACAAGGCAATTAAAAGCTGAAACCAAATTTACTTTCGCCAAGATACAGAGTTTCTTAACAATCTATAAGCAGCGGAAAAACACCAGAGATAAAAACATATGCACACAAATTGAAACGCTTGATTTACCCAAGAAACCAAAAGGGGAAACTTGCTTTCTTTGTTGTGGTATTTTTATTGATTGTTCTTCAGAAAATGGATCTATTGCAATTCACGCTACTTTCTGCAGCCAACAATATGTCTCTAAGAACATAATTGTTCTCCGACTGAATAGCCTTGACTTGCCCTAAGAATCCTTGATCCCTACTCCACAAGCCTTGTGCACTGGAACCCCTATTTCCTTGCGTACTTCCTCCTATTTTCTAGCGCAAATCCCCTATTTCCTTGCGCACTTGTGGCCTCCTAAATCATAGCGCACAAGCTCCTCAATTCTGTGCACACACACACAAAGAATTGATCTCTCAAGAATGATCGATCTTATGCTTTAGTCCTCTTTATAGATAGAATTTGAGCATGCAAGAAGGCCCAATTCAATTTAGAAGTGTGAGTTGTGATTGCGAGTTAACTGAGAGGTCTACTCGTTCTCTCTCCAATCAACACTGAAGACATAACTCGTTCTAACTGAACTTGTAACTACCATCTCGTCCCATAGTCAAACTGAAGAAGGCTCTTCTTAACTGAAGCTCCAACACTACACATGCAATCTTGATGATCATTCCAATAAACTGGAAAGAAACTCATCATAAATAAAGTCTATCTCATGAACTCGCACTCATGCTAGAGAAAGAAAAATTTGTGGTCTTCACTGGCTAAGGCACAAGCCAAAAGACCTTCACTCACTACATTTTCAACACTCCCTCTTAGCGAGGAAGGGATTTTGTACAACTCCCAACTTATCTCTGAAATAGACGAAACTGCCTCTTGCTAATGCCTTGGTCAAGATATTTGTTGTCTGCTCCTCTATTGGAATGTACGGTAGCTTTACTATCCCTTTCTATACAAAATCCTTGAAATGATGATACTTGATCTTGACATGCTTGGAGCGATCATGAAACAATGGATTCTCAGAGAGCTTAATGCAACTCTAATTGTCACAGTGTATCATAGTGGACTCCATCCCCTGCTTGAAAAGTACCACAAACAACTTCCTCATTTGGATTCTCAGAGAACTTAATGCAACTCTGATTGTCACAGTGTATCATAGTGGGCTCCATCCCCTACTTGAAAAGTCCCACTAGCAACTTCCTCATCTGGATAGCTTCACACACTACCAAGATGGCATCCTTGTACTCAACCTCTGCTGAATTGAGTGCAACTAATCTCTGGTTCTTGTTGAACCAATGTTGAAGACGCAACTTGAATTACTCTTCCGATCTGTGGAGCTCCCTACCCAATCTGCATCTATGAAGCCCTCAAGCCTCACTTCATCAACTTATTTGTACCATAATCCATAATTTGTTGTGTCTCCAAGATATCTCAACACATGCTTCGCAGAAACCCAGTGAACTATGGTCGACTCTATCATGAACTATCTCAACTGGTTCACTGCAAAACATATGTCAGGTTGTGTGTTGACTAAGTACATCAACAACCCAATAAGTTGCATGTACAATGTAGCATCTACTCGCTCTACTCTGCTAGCATCCACCTTCCTCCAGTTTGTGACTAGAGGCGTGGTCATGGGCCTACAATCCTGCATATGAAACCTCCTGAGGATCTCTGTAGTGTACTTCCCTTGCCCCAAGAAGATTTCCCCATCACCCTGCCATACCTCTAGCCCTAAGGAAATAGTGCATAAGCCCTATATCCTTCATCTCAAACTCTCTTGCAAGGTCTGCCTTACAATCCTAGATCAAGTTGTCTGCTCTAGTCAATATAAGATCGTCAACATAAAGCACTAGAATGAGTGGAAGCCCTCCAACCATGATGTAGTACAAGTTGGCATCTGACTCGCACTTAATGAAGCCCAATCCTTGAAGGTAGCTATCAATGCAAGTGTACCATGCTCTCAGAGCCTGCTTGAGCCCATATAGAGCTCTCTTCAACAAACATACATGAGTGTCTCTACTAAAAATCTCAAACCCATCAAGCTGCTCCATATAAATCTCTTCCTCAACTACCCTATTGAGAAATGTTGTCTTCATGTCCATCTAGTGGATCTTCCACCTCATCTAAGCTACAAATGCCAGAATCATCTTGATGGATGAATAACAAGCCATGGGGGAAAACGTCTCATCATAGTCAATGCCCTCAATCTGTAAGAATCCCTTGGCCACAAACCTGGCCTTGTACTTCTCCACACTCCCATCTGCTCCATGCTTCACCTTGTACACCCAACATGAGCCTACTACTGATTTTCCCTCTAGTCGTGGCACAATCTCCCAAACATTGTTCTTCATGATGGAGGAATATTCCTCCACCATGGCATCCTGCCAAACCTGCTAAGAGGCTGCCTCCTCATAACAAGAAGGCTTTGTGTCCAACAACTCAGTCATCAATGCCATATATCTGGTGTACCTTTGTGGCTGCTTGCTCTACCTGAACATAGAGCTAGGAGTCTCAACTCGCTCCTGGGCCTCTTGAATCAACCTCTCGGCCCACTTGGCTCTCTTCCTCCCTGTGCTGGGAGTCACTGACTGAGTGGTTACCTCCACTCGTCCTGGTCTCTCCTCATCCTGCAATGACTCCTAGTCATTTTGTTGTGCAGTTCGCTTGCCACTTGGCTAAGACTTAATCTATGATATTGGTTGAGGCTCTTGCTTGGGAGCGAGAAGCTCCTCCTCAAGTACTCCAACCTGCTCTTGCTCTAAGGACTATCTCAAAACACTATCCTCCTCAAACCTCACGTCCCACCTAATAATTGTCTTCTTAAGTGATGGTATATACACCCTCTGATAACTCTCTTCTTGAGTGATGGTATATACACCCTGTACACCTAAGATGTCTCATTGTAACCCATGAAAATTCCCTTTGTAGTTGTGCACTCCATCTCCTTGCTCTCTTTGGGCACTATTACTGCTCAAACTAATAGGGGTCCTAGAAGGGGATCCTATAGAGAAACTACTAGGTCAAGTGGCAACAATGGAGCGATAGCCCACTGTAACCTCAACTAAAGCCCCTTGGTCTTTATGAACTTTCACCGATGCAAGGATTTCCAGTATGAGAAGAATCACTAGAATGCGGGGTGATTCCTGAAGCCTATTCAAAAGAGAGGCCCAAATAATGGGTTTGCTTGCTATAGAAGCAAAATGGGTGGATTTCTTCGAAGGGCTAAGAGGATGCCTAGACCTTGTGTTTGAAGGGTGTTACCTGAAAAGAGGGGCCCAATATCAAGGAATCCTAGAAGGTTAGGGTTTCTAAGTGATCTTTGTGAAATTGAAGTTATAATGTAGTGGGAACACAAAGAAGCCCAAGTGGACCCAAACAAGGTCAAGGTTTTGGATTGGAACAACAAGTGGGTGATCTTGACCAAGTTAAGGGGGAGAATAGGATCAAAGGAATTGAATTCTTCTTGGAATTTGAGTGTAATGATCCTAATGAAGCCACTAACCAAAGGACACCTAGGGAAGAGAACAGTCTTCAAGCTAGGGCTTGGAATATCTCGAGATTCCACCGTGGGATCGACCTCAAATTTGGAGGACCTCTCAAGAAGACCCCAACACAGTAGTGGACCAATTTTCAAGGATTTTCAACGGTTAAAAATGATTTTAAGATGATGCCCTAGGAGGCCTACTAGGTTAGGGCTTAGAAAGAGGAAGAGAGGTGAGAAGAATATTCTTTCGTGATCACCTTAGGACTAGACCAGTGCCTAGCCAATTGGGAGAATGGATTCAAATGAAATCAATGTTTAGATAGGCTTAATTCCAACCAAGGAGTTCCCCAACAACTTCATATAGCCTAAGCAACAACTAGGTTACAAAGGGAAATTTATACTTCTTTATATTGCAAATGATGACTTATCAAGGCAATTCATGAACATTCATGTACCCCTAGGGCAATAATTCACCATAATTCAAATGATCATATGAAAAATTCCTCACAAAGACAAGCCCAACAACTTCACATAAGCTAAAGAGCAGTTACACCAACTTCATGAATGAAAATATTCCATAGCCAACTTTATGAGACAAAATTACAAATAAGCATGAAAATGATACTCACAAGTATAGCGAAATTACTCCAATCATCAAGATGCAAATAAATTGAAGCTCCAAGACAATATTAAGCTCTTCCAAACATCAAATTGCATTCAAGACAATTCGTCCATCAAAAGGCTAGCAAAAATTTCTAGAAAAAACAATGATCCAAATCCAAGTGATGATGAGATTCAAATGAGCTCTCATCAATTTATATCCTTCCTAAAGAGTTCGATTTGCCTAATTAGCCCTAATTAAGCCCCAAATAATAAAATAATGTACAATAATGACATGACTTGGTGCCAAGCCCACCAAGATAGCTCAATAATACAAAGATAAAGCCTCTCAAAAAGGCAAAATAGTATCCATAATGAGTCGTTGGGCCATTGAGAAGGCCTGGTAGAGTCCAAAGTGTGCCAATGTGATAGAAAAGGCTTTGTTATTGCTCAAACTAGCAGGGGTCCTAGGAGGGGATCCTATAGGGAAACTACTAGGTCACGGCCGACAATGGAGCGATAGCCCACTATCATGTCAGCGAAAGCTCCCTGCTCTATACGCACTTTCACCAATGGGAGGAGACCCAGTATAATGGGAATCACAATAATGAGTATGTCAATGAGAGGAATAAAAGGTGATTCCAATGGCCTACTCACAAGAGGGGCTCAAATCTAAGTTGCCGGAAACGGCTGCCCGAAAACCCAAAACGCCGTTTTCCGTTTTGGATACGTATGCACAGTGAAAACGGCAAAAAAACGTGGGAAAAACGTTTTAGGTGTCGTTTCTAGATTCGGAAACTCCCCCTTTTTTTCTAGCCGTTTTTCAGGCGTTTTTCTGAAAAAAACCCTCCCATTTAAAAAAAAAATATATGTTTCACACAATCGTGATATGTTTCTGGAAAAAATCAAAACGTTTTTGTTAGCTCATGCCTTGCCCGCCGAGAACATCACTTCAGATTTTAAGACTTTAAGTTTTAACTTTTAACAAGTTAAAGTTACGGACCATGGTTTACGATTTCATTTTACCCTAACCTAAACGACAAGAGTGCTGAGGGGTTCACTGCCGCCGCTGAGAGGTTCACTGCCCGCTGACAGAGGTTCACTGTCGACTCTCCAGACTCCAGTGCCATCACCGCGGACGTCGGAGAGACATAGCTGCACAGTGCAGCGTTCTAACTTCTGATTCTTGAACCGTTGAAACTTGAACGCCGTCCGCTGCCGGCATCGTTGGTCCTGGACTCCTGGTATTTACCGTTTTACGTTATCATTTTGTTAAACTTAGTGTTTTACGTTATCGATTTCTGTGTGTTTATAGTTATACTATTACGTTATCGATTTCTCTTTCTTGTTGTGCGTACACTCCAGCACTGTATAGAGAGATTACTGTCCCTTTTCAGCGACAAATACGCCCCTCTTATGACATAAACTCGGCCTAACTATGTAAGAACGTGACCAACAGAGATTTGAGTGCCTCCCAACCATAGAAAGTTAAAACTGAAAACACAATCAAAGGAACCAATAAGTACTCTTCTCACGTTGCCCTAGACTTCATGTAATTCTGTAACTCTTGGACCTAGACAGTCTAAATCCGGCCATGACAGCGAACTTTGTACTAGCAAAGTACAAGGGTCTTACATTTTCAAAAAAGAATATTGTTCTAATGACTTGTTGAAGTTTAAATCTGTTTCATGTAGAACAAATCACAGTTAGTCAAAGCAAATTTAACCACCCTTTATTGAATAGCTATCTGATCAGGGTCAATTGAAGAATGTGGCACAATATAACAAAGTATGAACCAGCATTGGAATTCAAATGTCCAGGACAAGCATCAGCTTCATTCTGATTGTTTGCATGCTTTAAATGTTAGTCAACTTAGGTGCCTGTTTGATTTGTTTGAATCCATTCCAAAACCTATTGTCATGGGAAAGTTCTGCCCTGTTATCATGACTCAGTTATCGTCACTGTTTGATGCAACTATCATGGAACCTTGATCCAGTGCCTTTCTTCTTTTTTAACATGCTTGAGATCAGAATCTTTGTCTGTTGGTTCCTCCTAGGGAAAGTGACTGTTGCATTGCCTCCAGAGTCATCACGATTTATAACTTTTCAGTTGTTAGAATGGCATAAAAAATCAGAATCACTGCATTCAAGACTTAGAAATTGCAAACTGTTTATCACAGATTTCACTCATTTTTGTAGTTATTGGAATAATAACTAATAATGATGGAACAGAGTAAAGAGAAAGACATATGAATAAATGATGAGATAATTTATTAACATCCAGAAATGACCAAATAATTTTTTTTTAAATACATATCAGATATTTGTCAATTTTCTTTTTTCAGTTTCATTTACAACATCATCATTCATGGCAACTTCAAGTTCAGCCATTCATGAGGCAGAGGAAGTGGAACATGAAATTGAATCAACCCATAAAGTTGATCCAAAGTCACCACTTTGGAAATATGTAACTACTGTTGGGAAGATCCAAGGAGGTGGATCATTGTCATGGGTTTGCAATGAGTGTAAAAAGGAGTTTAAGGGGTCATACACACGGGTTAAAGCACATTTGCTTGCATTAAGAAACAATGGGGTTCGAATATGTAGTGGCCCATCTAAAGAGAATGGGACAGATGGAAATGGTTTAAGCAAGGTAAAAATTGCAAAATATCAGAGAGAACAAGACGAGGCAGATGCTAAAGCAAATGAAGCAAATCTTGCCTCCCATTTAAAACACCCAACAAGGTTGGGAGCATCTTCATCAAAGCCTCCACTTCATTCTCATGGAATTGTTGGTTCAAAGCGGTCAAATTTGGGACCACTTGAGAAGAGTTTTAATAATGATGCTCAAGAGATAGCAAATGCAGCTATAACCCAATGCATTTATGCAAATGGCCTTCCCTTTAACCTTGTGCGATCTCCTTACTGGGCAAAGATGGTAAAAAGTTTGAATGAAGCCCCAAGAGTGTACAAGAGCCCTGGATATGAGAAGATACGCACCACATTGTTGAGTGCTCAAAAGTTAGATTTGGAGGCTAAATTAGCCCCCATTCGTGATTCATGGCTCATTTCAGGGGTGTCAATCATTTCTGATGGATGGAAAGATCAAAGAAATAGGCCTTTGATCAATGTGATTGCTCAGAGCCCACATGGAGCAATGTTTTTGAGGCAGTGGATTGTGAGGGGCAGATGAAAGATTCTCAATTCATTTCTAACATCTTGATTGAAGCAATTGAATTGGTGGGCCCTGAAAATGTTGTCCAAGTAATAACTGACAATGCAACGGTGTGTAGAGCAGCAGGCCTAATTATTGAAGGCAAATATCAACACATTTCTTGGACCCCTTGTGCTGTACATTCATTGAACCTCATGTTGAGCAAGTTGGGGAAGAAAATTGAGTGGATTCAAGTTATTTTTGAAGAGGCAAAAGAAATTCAAGCCTTTATCACAAACCACCACATGTCCCAAGGCATCTACAAAGAATTTGCTAAGTTGGAGCTCCCTAAGGTACCTATAATTTAAAGTTTACAGTTTATTAAATATTTCATAAATTCTAATTTCTAACTCTAAATTCAAATATCTAAATTGGATTCTCAAATGTCATGATTCGTGAATCATAATAGGTTATTCAATCAAATTATGATTTTTCAAATTGATTGAAATTCGAAACATTGGCAATTTGACACCTGCAGGTTGCCGAGACTCTATTTGCTTCTCACATCATAGTCTTAACAAGGCTCATGCAGGTGAAAGATGCATTACAATCAATGTTATGCAGTTCTCTTTGGAATCAATGGAGGCAATCCCAATCTGATAGAGCACAAGCAATGAAACGGTTGGTTGTTGATGATGAATGCTGAGATAGGGTGGAATACCTCTTGGCATTTACTAAGCCAATTGTGGATTTGCTCCGTATGTTTGACACAAATATGCCTAATCTGGGAGAGGTGTATGAGGGCATTGATTCCATGATAGAGAAGATAAAGTTGGTTATAAATGCCATGGAGAATGACCCAGATGAAATCTTTTACAGAGAAGTAAAAGATATATTGACCAAAAGGTGGAACAAGATGACCACCCCATTGCACCTTTTAGCCTATGCAGTGAATCCAAAATATTATGCTGCAGAGTTGCTACGTGATCCAGAAAGAAGCGCACCAAACAAAGACCTAGAAGTCGCAGAAGGATTTAAAAATGCTTTTAGAAAGCTTTTTGTAGATCCTGAAATTGGGCTTCGTATTCGTGCAGAGTTTTCTCATTTTGTGGGATCAGAGGGTTGGGGTTGTGATATTGAGTGTATGTGGGACAAGAGCAAATTAAGTCCAATTGAGTGGTGGAACTTCTATGGTGGGGCACTTCCACATATCCAAAAATTGGCCATCAAGATCTTGTTACAGGGTGCTAGTTCTTCTTCAGCAGAAAGGAACTGGAGTACATACGGCTTCATCCATTCAGTGAGGTGAAATAGATTGGGCCCTAAGAAGGCTAAGGAACTAGTGTATGTTCATTCAAACCTTCGTCTTCTATCACACAAGAGAGATGAATACAAATTTGGGCCCACCAAATTATGGGACGTGGAACCAGAGTTGCCTGACTTGGATATGACATTGAATGCCATGTCTCATATGAATTTGTTTGATTCAGAGTCACCAATGGCAATAGGTGGATCTTCAAGTGGACATGGCAGCAATGTTCCCAGTGCCACTTCTAGAGAGGATGTGGAAGTGGAACATTATAGTGGCATGAATGAAGACATATTCGATGATATGTAAATGTAATTTATGATGGTTTTTAACTTTTAAACTTTTGAACAACCATATGAATTATGAGTAATGATAGTAGATTGCCAGTCATAGTTCATTTTGTACTTTGTACTATGTAGTAATTAGTATGCATTATTAATTTTGGTAATGATGGTGTCCGTGTAACTTGTCATGTTGATAACTTGATGTTTGAAATTTGAAACAAAAACTTGATGATATGTTGAAACTTGAAACTTGAATCATGAATGTTATAATAATCGTTAATGATGATGGCAATGTTGAATGTTTATGGCATATGTTGAATTGATGATGATGAATCATGATAGATCATAGATGATAATCTAGATTCTGAAATATGAATGGTAATATGAATTTTTTATTTTTAATATATATATATATATATTATGTGTTGTTTCTTGCCATATCGTATCTAGATTTTTTGAAAATTTGCCGTACCCATATCCGTTCCCGTATCCATTTTCTGGTAACTTAGGGTCAAATGTATGGCTTTCTAGCTTGACAAGCAAGATGTAAGGCTCTCTATGAAGGGCCAAGGGGATTTTAAGGGCTAGGGTTTGAGGATAAGACGTGTAAAGGAGATACCTAGTCCTATAAATCCTTGTGAAAACTTGGTTTCCAAGTGGTCTTTGTGTAATTGGCTTCAATAAGTTGCAGAATCACATAGGACCGAGTGGGCCCAAAATTAGGTCAAGGGTATGGAGTTGATCACCCGGTGAGGGGCTTCACTTAATTAGGGAGGAGAAGAGGATCAAAAGACAAATTTTCTTTGAGGTTTGAATTCAATCATCCTAATGAGGACACTAGCCAAGGGAAAACTAAGGCAAGAAATGGTCCCCGAGCTAGGGCTTGCTAAATCTTGGGACCCACCGTCAGATTTGCTTCAAATTTGGAGGGCCTCTAGAACAAACCTCAGCGTAGTTGTGGAGCAAAAATCGAAGTGTTTGGATGGCTAGATTGTAAAATAATTGATACCCTAGGTGAGCTATGTAGGCTAGGCGTAGAAAAAGAGGGAGGTGAAAAGAATAAGCATTGAAAACAATCACCAATTGAGGATTAGTGCCTTGTTCTTTGAGAGAGATGGAGTCAAGGAGAATTTATGGTTTGGGAAGAATGTCGGCATTATGATGCATGTGTTGTACTTGATGGCAACCCACTTGTAGCAGAACAACTCACTTGTATATGATAACTAGATGAATCTACAGAAGAGATATCAGATGTGACAGAATGCATGACAGTTGTGACAAAATGCAAGGCAGTTCAAAGGAATCAGTTTAGAAATAATGTATAATGGCAACTCTCTCAGATGACAGTCCACAGTGCAGCAGGTTAACAGCAAAGAATTACAGATCAGACTACAAAGAATGAAGAAAGAGAGGTATACGCAAGTTCACCTTGACCAAGCTGCGTATACACGCAGGTTCACTGAACACAAGTAACGTATACGTACACACGCACTTTCACAGAAAGAAAAGTGTGTAAATCTTGGAAAACTAAGTTTTTGGTCCAAGGTATTTTGATCCATGGTATTGGTCCAAGGTATTTGGTCTGAGGTATTGACCCTAGGTATTTGGTCCTAAGTGGTTTTGGTCCATGGTATTGAGAAAGGCCTAAAACTATATAAGAAGGAGAAGATCATTAGGCCAAGTGTGCAAGTATTGAATCTCTAATGAAGTGTGAGATCCAATATGCAGGTTATCGGCTTATGGTGCTTTGTTTGATCTGAACCAAGGATGAACCTTAGCGGTTGATGAGGGATAAGGTCTAATGATAGATCGGGATCTTAAGACTTGAAATGAATTATCACTATATGGTTTGATCATGTATGTTCTAGATCTGAATACTGATGCATGTGTTGTTTTGTAAATGTTATGCCTGGGTATGACTGAAGTCTGGAATAGCTGCAAAATTATGAATTAATATTTACAGACATATACGCTGGTTGGCTTTGATAAAAGCACGTACACATGCTAGTTCAACACATCTAAGTAGCGTATACATTATGTAATATGATATTTGAAGTTACAGGTGGATCTGACTGTTGTTGCAGAATTCTGGGTTCTGCTCTGTGTTCTGGTGACTGCAATTTGATGACAGTAAACTGAATGTTCAGATTGATTGATTGTGATTTGCTTCACTAACGATGGGCTTTCAGTGATTCAGTTATGGGTGATCCATAGATTTATGATTGAGTCTCAATGATTGGTTAATGCAAATGTATTTGATGGTTGTAGTGCAATGGTGATTGATTTTGAGTTTCAATGTTGATAATGGGTCCTGTTAGTGTTAGTCTTTCCAGCCTTCCTCCAGTGATCAAATATGCTCTTACAAAGTGGTCTCAAAGTGTCAAGGTCAAATTTTGTCATTTCAAAGAGTCCTCAAGCAAAATTTGGTCACTAGGCTTTAGGTCTAAGGTTTGCTTTCACTCCTTCTAAAGTTGTCCAAATGTTGGTCCATATCATCATTCAGCTGAGTCTATCATCATTCATAGGGTTTTCATCATCATGTCAAATTCCATTGGGTCGTTTTACAGCTTATTCATACTTCAGTTGTGCCTTGGTAAGGTCCATTTCCCTCTCCTAGGGTTTTGGAGGTAATTTCTCTTGGATGGTCAAATCATTAGCAAAACTTGTATCCAGATGTTCATACACCTTCCCCTATCCTTCATGTACCTTATTAAACACTTCCCATCCGTGAGATCCGCCAAATTCCTCATTTTCGCACAAACCCTAGTTTCTTGCTACAACTTGGCAATTTTCTAGGTTGGGCCTGTGTTTTGCCCTTTTAGACCCCTTCCCCTCACTCGATCTCAAAGATTCCACTTTTCCCTGATTCCTAACATCCCTCCCTACTTCCAAAAATTTCCCCAAGAATTTACAAGCCCCTCATCCCCTTCATTTCGCTTCATTTCGACAAAATCCCTTGTTCCACACATCGGGATGAGTTTCACTCAAATGATGTTTCAGAGCAATAAAAGATGAATTTTGGAAAACTGAGAGGTTTTTGTTCACAACATGCCAAGGAAGAAAAACCTTCGTCACTTTTTACACAGGTGTCATGGTTTTAGAGAAATGTTAAAAATATCGTTGCTCAGGAGAATCGAATGCACCTCTGAAGTGACCTTGGGAAAATTAGGTTTTCTCCTAGCTTGGTTGGCCAAATAACTTTCTTGATGAATCAAATGATAACTAGACACAAGGAGCTTTCCAATGAGCTATCATGAGTTCAATTTGGAGTTGAGGAAGGCATTCAAAAGTTGACTGCAACAGCACTCTGCCTTGAGGCAGCCTCATTTGGCACATTTTTACCAGTCTTGGGAGATTTGATTTTTGACAAGGCAAATGAACTCCAAATTGAAAAATTCCAGTTGTGTTGGAAAGTAGACTCAAAGACCTTTCCAACGAGCTATCCTGCGCCCAATTTCGACACCGGGAAGGCCTCCAAAAGCCTACTGCAAAATGCACTATTTAGCTGAGTGCGCGCTACGCATCAGGGTGGGCGCGCTACGCACCCAGGGGGCGCTACGCATCAGGCAACATTTCTCAGTGCAATTTTACATGTGCGCTACGCACCAGGGGCGCGCTACGCGTTGGGTGAGGTGCGCTACGCGTTGGGATTTTTATCCAGAAATTCACCAGAACGCACTCCAACTCCTCTTCTCAAGCATCAAAAGGAAGGAGAACAGGGAGTTGGAGATGGAGGCTGTGTATCCATGGGATACATGTTTGAATTTTTTACAGATGAGCAGCTAAGAGATCTTGTGGATTATATAGATATTAGGCTTGAAACTGTGCATGACAGAATAAACTTTCTCACTAGACATGAGCGTAAGATTTCCAATGGCGCTATTGTTGAGAGCGATATGGTTTCATTAAGGGACTTGGAATGTATTGACAGACAACCAATGGAAGGTGGTGGTTCATACAACTTCATGATGCCTTATCAGAATGGTGATGAAATCCTGAGTTCAGCTGGGGGTCATGTGAAGCCCTATCAGGGCTTAGAAGGTCACTATAAGGCACTCATGTCATCTTGTGGGACAACGACAGCAATAGACTATTATTCAAAGGCCAATCCCCTCTTTATTGCATCTTTGAAGGATTATCATTCACCTAGTTCCAAGGAAGTCATGGGTAATGGTGAAGATGATAGAATCAATGTTAGCAATAATCATATGATGGTTAATAAGAGTTCTCCTTTGCTGGGCATTGGTGGTGTAAATCATATTCAGTCAAGCACAGGGAGTTGCTCACAGTGGTGTTGTACCATCACACCATGCTCTATGCACAACCCTTTATATTCGACTTGCCCTCAACATTATGGTATGAATCCCACAATCCAACAGGTGCAATTCTCTTGCGAGCCTCACCATCAGCAGTGGTTCAATGAGATGATAGAGTCACAAACCATTCAAAAGGTGTTAGGAGATGAAGGAACCAATTTCACCCACAACAACAGTGTTGGACCTCCTGTTCTGTTAAGTAGATCACTTGGAACCAATGACCAGAGTCACATCAAGAACATTCAAGATTTTGAAACCCTTAAAAAACAGAAAAGTTAAGGAGCATGGTACTTGATGATACACCCCCAGCTCAAATCTCAAAAAATTTGGAGAAGTTTTGGTCAATTTTGAAATTTTTGTATTAAAAACAGGTTTTTGCCCTCAACGCGTAGCGCACCGCGCGCTACCCTGAAGATGGGCAAGTCCATTTCTCAAAAACTCAGCATTTTTGGATTTGTCATGACAAATTACACTTGTTCAGCAATTTCCAAGACATTTCATCAGGTTTTGAGCCCTCAGAAGGTCAAAAAACATGCAAAAAATGACTTTCTGCCACTTTTTGGACACACAGGAAGCAGTCTTGGGAGATTGCAATTTTGGAGGGGCAAATGGACACCAAATTGAGAAATTCCACTTGGGTTGGAAAGTAGATATCTAGACCTTTCCAACAAGCCTACTTTTGCCTCATTTGGATGCCGGGAAGTGCCTCAAAAGCTGGCTCAAAGGCGCGCTACGCGTTGAGAATTGGGGCGCTACGCATCAAGGAAATTTGCCAGATTTTCACCTACAGCTCAGCAAAACGCATATTTGACTAGTTTTGACTTTTTGGAGTGATTTTTCATCCTCCTTGATGTAATTGATGTAATTTTATGATGTCATGGCACTTATTTATCTCTTCTAGAAGATTCATTCATAAAAAGTCAAAAATTTAATGAATGAATTGGTTTCCTAGCTTATAGAGGCAAGTTGTTTTGACTGCCTAGATTTTAGTGCTCAGTTTAGAATTGGTTGAAACAGCTCCTAGAAGGATGAACTCGACCCCTAGAGGCAAGGAAAGGTGTTAGCTTGCCTATATTATGTATTTTCTTAGTCATTTTCATGGTTGGACTCTTGAGGGATAAGCTTATACTGTTTTACTCTTTGTATCTCTGCAATTTTGGCAAAGGAAAGACCAGGGTTTTGCAGCACTATTTGGGATTCCTGTGGTGATTTGTGTTGATGGTGTGTTTCTCTCATGTACTTGTAAGTTTGTTATGTGTATCATTTTCCCACTCTTCTCTTCTGCAAATTAAGTAAATGAAGTGTTAAGGTAGAATTCATGGTTTCTATGCTCTGCCTTTAAGTTTGCTTAATATCTATGTTTTCATCTGTTTAAGGAGAACTCGATGGTTTCTTGCTCTTCTTAACTCCTCACCGGTCATATCTATCCATTCACTTATTTCAAAGGCATCAAGACAATCTCCTACCTTGCCCCAAAAAGACCTCTGCAAAAACTGTGTCTCATCCCCGTACCCAAAATTGCCGTGCTCAGCTTTCCAACAAAACCCTAAAAATTTGAAATCAAACTTTCCCTATCAGTTTACTAGCCTAAAATCAGTGTTCTTTATTGGTCATCTCAGTCCTTTGAAGACCTTTTGCCGAGATAGACCCGGAGAGAGCCCTCACCTGTCCTCGTAGGGCTAGCTACGAGGCTAAGTGGTTTGATGTTGCCTTGGATTTTGCCTTCCTCAGCCTGAGGCAAATTCAAGCGCTAACAGGGCCAGTATGAAAATTGGATGAAACGAGGCTTTCATGTGTATTGTTGTGTACCAGGAGCATCTAGTCTCAAAATTGATGAAACGTGGTCCCTGGAGGAAGAGAGAAGGTTGTAGCCTTCTATAGGTCAGCACCTACGTACTAGTAAACATATCGGCTAGTACAAGAGCTAGGGGGTTGTAGCTCCCTTCTAGTGGAAGCTAGAGAACGAGAAAAGGTAGTAACCTTCTATAGGTAGAAGCCTGCGTACTAGTATGATTCTGCACCAGTACAATGTTGTAAACAGATTTTCTTATTATCAAAAGAAGATAGAGAGGACAACAACAAGTGGTTTTCACCCATATTGGGTTTCCACCTTAAATCTCGGTGTTCATGTGTTGCTTATGTGTGATGGTTCATTATGTTATTAACTACAGATGGTTATTGTTTAATGTTTAATAAAATTCTGATGCACAGATTAAAGATCAACATATGATGAATTAACTGAATCATTAGTTTGTTGGTTATACGCTTGTTTCCTTAAATACAGTTGCGTGTACACGCAGGTTACCTTCATTGAAGTAGCATATATAAATTTGAGTATGAAAAGAAAAAGATTATTGACTTGACTAATACTGATTCACCCCCTCCCCCCTCTCAGTGTTATTTCCAACAATTGATATCAGAGCAGGTCCTTTGGTAGAAGCTTGATCGATTTTAGGAGATCCGTAGAACAATGCGAAAGAAGCTAAATAGGAAAGCGTCTTAGAAGAATAAGACATCTCAAAGGAACTATAACAGTGGAAGAGTCGATTGGGGATTATGTGGAAGCAACTTTTCAGATTCAGAATCACCTCAGAATGAAGATGAACAAACAAAAGAACTATCAAGTATGAATTTATTATCCTCTGGTGATACATTTCTCTGTCCATTTGAAGATGATGAAAGTGATAGTGAAACAACTGAATTTGCTCTTATGGGTGAGAGAGAAAGATATCAAATAGAGGCAAAATTTAAAAGGCTCACAAACAAAATTAGAGATCAACAAGATCTATTGGACAAAAGGGAGTGTGCCTTCAAAGAAGAAGCTACCAAACTAAAAGCTCAACTAGAGGAAGGAAACAAGGAAAAGGAAGATCAATGTCAAAAGTTGCAGGATGAAGTGACATCATTAAGAAATGAAGTAAATAAAAGGAGCACAACAATCAAGAAACTCAAAGATAGATCCAATTACTATGAAAGTCTTGAAGCTAAGATCCTCTCTCTAAAAGAAGATCTTGAAAAATCAAATAAGCAGAATGAAGAACTATTCCAAGCTCTTGAAGAACAGAAAACGAAGTTCTTGAATTGAGGCAACAGAGGGAAGAATGAAGAAATCATGAAGAAACAATATCTTGAAAAGGAAGAGCAATATCAAGTTGAGGTAAATATCCTAAAAGGTAAATTAGAAGAAAAGGATAAGCTTCTACGATTTCAAGATAGTACTAAGATTTTGAATGATATTCTTAGTAGTCAAAGGTCTCTTGCCATTAAAACTGGTCTTGGTTTTCATGAATCTGTTGGAGATGAATCTAGCTCACAAAGTGTTAAGTTATGGTATGTTCTATGCTTATAACAGTTTACTTATTTTTCTTATTATATTCCACAGATTGGCAATCGCATGTACATAAAGTAAAGTGCAGATAGAACATTAAACGATCAACAAAAAACAAGCCAAGACAAGAGACACAAGATGTGGTGGCTAGCTAGGGACAAACCCCACAATGTGTGGGGAAACCCTTTGATCAAATCTTCTTTTATCTTCAATAATTCAGTAGAGAGAAATAATACAATAACTCTGATTTATATCAGCAATAGCAAACCCTAGATCAGCGACATCAGCATTAGCGGCTTCATCATCAAAACTAGGGCAGTCGATATCTCACAAACCGACCGTCGGATTGGCTTGATTCCACCACCAAAAGTTGCAGCCTTCAGAGGAGGTTCAAATGAACCTACAACGCAGTTCAGAAGAGGTCTTCTGGTCCACGCAGGTCAAACTTCACTTCTGCAGTTGCAGCTTCAGTTTCAGCAACTTCCTTCAAACTAAGGCAGTCGATATCTCACAAATCGTTTGTCGGATTGACTTGATTCCACCACCAAAAGTTGCAGCCTTCATAGGAGGTTCAGATGAACTTACAGCGTAGTTCAGATGAGATCTTCTGGTCCACGCTGGTCAAAGTTTGGATCTGCAGTTGCAGCTTTAGTTTCAGCAACTTCCAGCTTCACATGTGTGAGAGAGACCCTTTTCTGCACAGTAGAGAAGAGACTCTTTTCTGCGCAATAGAGAAAGAGAGATGTGATGAGATGAGTGAGTGCAAATGAGGAAAAATCCTTCTGTATTTATACACAACGTTGATGTTTGAATAGATGCGACTGTTGGGCTTCTGAGCCTACATGAGTTGTAGGTCAGCTTGATAATAATTCCATAATCAAATAAATTCATATCTCCATAAATACTTATCGGAATCCGATAATCTTTAGATCAATCCTACACCTCTCGACGAGAGGAATCTAATAAAAATATTATCAACCATGAATAAGATGACCCACATGAAGTTTAGCTTTTGTTGCCAATTTTAACACTCCCTCTCAACTAGGGAGAACTTCATCTGCAATCTGTCTGTCAGTCGCTACTATTCATCCATCAAATGCATTGCCCTGTACAGCCTGACCCTTGCCCTACTCTGCTCTATTCTACCTGTTCTGCTTTGTCTTGTTCTGCACTGTACTAATCTGTATGGCTCTGCTTTGTTATGCTCTGCTCTGCTTTGTTCTATTCTGCTCTGCTTTTGTCTGAATTATGAAGAAGAAGAAATGATCAAGGATGTATCATACTAACTCAAAGTCAGTCTCAGAGTATGTACCACTGGTCCCAGACCAGTCTCAACCAACCCGAAGTCAGCATCATAGTGAGTACAACTCCTACCACTGGTCCCAGACCAGTAACATCCTCCACTGACTCAAAGTCAGTCTCAAAGTGCGTACCACTGGTCCCAGACCAGTAACAACCAACCCAAAGTTAGTGTCATAGAATGTACCACTCCTACCACTAGTCCCAGACCAGTATCATTGATCCCAGATCAATGGAGGTCATCCTAGCGTAGGGAGTATGGTAGATACAACAATGCGTCCATCAGTACTACTATGGTCCCTAACTTCATTTCCCTGCTCATTGATCAGATGAGAGGTACTTCCCATGAGTCCCAGACTGCATGGGTAAGATGTCTCGACAGGGGAACTTAATCAATCTCGTCCTCACAGGAGAACACATCAATCCTGCTACAATCGCCATGGAGAACACATCAATCCAGGTCTCATAAGAGAACACATTAATCCTGCTACAATCGCCATGGAGAACACATCAATCCAGGCCTCACAGGAGAACTAATAATCCTGCTACACAGGTGAGCGAATCATCCTGTTCCACAAGAGAGCGAATCATCTTGTCCCACAAGAAAGCGAATCATCTTATTCCAGTGCGCACCACCAGGGGAGGGTGAGTCACCCTGTGGTCGTATGTTGCTCCAGTAAGGACCGCAAGCCCTTAGAGCTCAATGTATGCAACATGCAGGACCCTTGTACAAGGGTTTCTTGATGACTCCAAGTCGTTTGGGAAAATCACAAATTAGATCTTTCCTCAAGGCTTTGACAAGGTGTATCGACCCGTACGTCATCTTAATGCGATGGAGCCTCCTTGCTCATCAACTTACCATATCCCAGATGATATCTATTTGCTAGAGCAATCGACGAATACGAGATTCCTCAATAATCGAATCCCACCTCTGGTTGTTACAGAGAATCACAGTGGTATGTGTTCAAACAGCTCACTGAAGAGCTTCTCCAACCAGGCAACTTCATATGAGATCATACTTGTAGATATGTATCTGGTCTCCGCGGTGCTTATGGCAACCGACTTCTGCTTCCTGCTCATCCATTATATCGAAGCAGAATCCAAAGAGAAACAGCGCTAAAAGTGCTCAAGTGATCCTCCACACTACCTGCCTAATCAGCATTCGAATAATCATGCAGTTTTATATTTCCGGTAGTGTATCTCAATCCATGAGAGATTGTGTCCTGAAGACATCTCAGAAGATTCTTGGCACCAATCTAGTGAGGCTCAATCAAATATGAGCTCACAATTCTAACTGCAAAACATATGTTCAGACGGACGTTCACCAAGAACATCAACGCGAATGAGTTTTTGAAACTCAGAGGCATTTTCCAAATCTGGTCCGACATCACTACCATATAACTTCTTAAAGTTAAGATCCTTGAGGTAGTCACAGGCTTGCAGTCCATAATACCAAATCTTTTCAGAATCTTCACCACATATTTTCCTTGAAATAGGAAAATTTCCCTTGGTTTTTGCCACACTTCAAGTCCTTGGTTCTTCATTTCAAATTCAGAAGCCAACTCCCTCTTACATTGTGAATGAGAGGGTATGCACCTGTTAGAAAGAGGTCATCCACATACAACACCAGTATGAGAGGCTTGTCATCTTCAATCTTAAAGTAAAGGTTATGATCAGCTTCACTCCTAGTGAATCCCAGCTTCATCAAGTAGCTTCTCATACCATGCTCGGGGTGCTTGCTTCAACCCATAGAAAGCCTTCTTCAACCTGCATACATGAGATTTTCAATCATAAATCTCAAATCTTTCGGGTTGCTCCACATAGACCTCTTCTTTGATTGAACCGTGCAAGAACGCGATCTTGACATCCATCTGATGGAGGTTCCATCCTTGTGAAGCCACAATGGCTATGATCAAGCGGATGGTCGTATATTTGGCAACAGGTGCAAATATCACATCATAGACTATACCTTCCTTTTGGGAGAAACCACGAGCAACAAAACGAGCCTTATACTATTCCGTACTTCCATCTACTGCAGCTTTATCTTGTAAGGCCATTTTGAAGTAACAATTGTCTTGTCCTAGGGTCTGGGAACTACTTCCCAGACATCATTCTCCATAATGGTCATAGCATCCTTCCATACTTGATGCTTGACGACATCTGAGAATGATGAAGGCTCATTTTGTATGATCGTGCTCATGATGGTCAGGTATCCCTGATACTTGTTAGGTTTCTTACTTTCACGGAAGGTTCCTCGGGGTGCAGCATGTCCCTTAGCATCATCAAGTAGCCCCCTAAGCCATGAAGGCCTTTTCTTAGAAGAGGAAGGCTCAGGTGGATAAATAGGATCCATCGGTTCTTCCACATCAGGCATTGTTACATCATCTACCCATAGAGACAGCTTCCACAATCGTACGGTGCCACACCATTCTACTCTAGAGTATGTGGTGTAGTAGTCTCCCTCTTAATTCCAACCTCAGGTATGCCTGAGTGAACCAACTGTAATATATCGGAGGTCTTGCTTAGGCTTGAGGAGAATGGTCCCCTTTTGAGCTTTCCTTCGGCACATCCTGAACATACACCTTTTTCTACTCGGAATTCGGGCATCCCTGTTACCATATGTCTTACATCGGGTAGATCTTTGTAATGAAGGTGGGAAAACCTCCAATGCCAAAGTTCGGACTAAAGAGATGTGTCATAAGACATGACACCTACCTGACTTTCATCGACCTGATATAATGAATCAACATGAAACCCAAGAGTAAAGGCATCTTTAACATTATTTTTCGATACACGTACCTTGCCATCGCTAAAGGTTACCTTGTAGCCTTTGTCTTCCATTGCCGAGATGGACACCAGGTTCTTTCGGAGGTCAGGTGCATTTAATACATCCTGGAATTTCTAGCCTTCTTGAATGGTTGTCTTCTTCCTTGATTTCCAGCATTCCTTTTACCTTTGCTATTGAATTTTCCATCCCTTCGATTACCATGAGAGGGCTTTTGATCATCGTCACGGTGAGAGTCCTTTCTATCAAGGCATTCCCTTGCATAGTGACCTTCTTTACTGCAAAAGTAACATCGTCCTTTTCTTCCACTCTTAGGATCAGCCTTTCTTTTCGATTTAGACTCGGAATTATTTCTTTTCTTAGCATGAGAAGAAAAGGCAGCAGGAGGACCTTTAGGCAAGGGCATTTCTCGCTTTCCTACCCTTGTTTCTTCTTGAATGCATCTAGCCATTAATTCCTCGAAACCAGGAATTATATTATTGTTCAGAAGAGTAGTCCTAAACACGTACCATTTGAATGGTAATCCTCCAACAATCTTGAGTGCCATTTCTCTGTCAGTAATAGTCTCTCCAATAGATAGGAGATCGTTCTTGATCTCGGTGATTCTTAAGAAGTATGCTTGCATACTCTCATCTTTACCCTTCTTGATTTCCCTCAGTTTATTTCTAAGAAACAAAATTTGATTTGCATCATTAACTTTAAATATACTCACCAGTCTATTGATAGAGTCCCGGATGATCTTCTTTGTTTTGACTTCTCCGTTTTTCCATTTGTTTCAGGCAACAACAGATGCATTTGATGGAGGCTCAACAATATTGCCTCTTACATGGTCCAACACTCCTATATCTGCTAAGGTTAGATCGATAGACATCTTCCATCCGTGATAATCAGCTTTCTCACGGAGTTTGTCTTCAGCAGGAAAGAGTGTTGAGGACCCCATAGTTCTTTTAAGATAGCCTTGCCAATCTTCTCTTCGGTGATTGCTCTTGCTCTTGCTCGGGCTTTGTCTTCACCTCAGTGCTGATACCATGTTAAGTTATGGTATGTTTTATGCTTATAATAGTTTACTTCTTTTTCTTATTATATTCCACAGATTAGCAATCACATGTACATAAAGTAAAGTGCAGATAGAACATTAAATGATCGACAGAAAACAAGCTAAGACAAGAGACAAGATGTGGCAGCTAGCCAGGAACAAACCCCACAATGTGTGGGGAAACCCTTTGATCAAATATCTTTTTATCTTCAATGATTCAGTGGAGAGAAATAGTAAAATAAATCTGATTTATATCAGCAGTATCAAACCCTAGAGCAGCAGCATCAGCATTAGTGGCTTCATCATCAAAACTAGGGCAGTCGATATCTCACAAACCGGCTGTCGGATCGGGTTGATTCCACCGCTAAAAGTTGCAGCCTTCAGAGGAGGTTCAGATGAACCTACAACGCAGTTCAGAAGAGGAGGTCTTCTGGTCCACGCAGGTCAAACTTCACTTCTGTAATTGCAGCTTCAGTTTCAGCAACTTCCTTCAAACTAGGGCAGTCGATATCTCGCAAACCGTTCATCGAATCGACTTGATTCCACCACCAAAAGTTGCAGCCTTTAGAGGAGGCTCAGATGAACCTACAACGCAGTTCAGATGAGGAGATCTTCTGGTTCATGCTAGTCAAAGTTTGGATCTACAGTTGCAGTTTCAATTTCAGTAGCTTCCGGCTTCACATGTGTGAGAGAGAGACCCTTTTCTGCACAGTAGAGAAGAGACTCTTTTCTGCGCAATAGAGAAAGAGAGATGTGATGAGATGAGTGAGTGCAAATGAGGAAAAATCCTCCTGTATTTATACACAACGTTGATGTTTGAATAGATGCCACTGTTGGGCTTTTGAGCCTACATGAGTTGTAGGTCAGCTTGATAATAATTCCATAATCAAAATAAATTCATATCTCTATAAATACTTATCGGAATCCGATAATCTTTAGATCAATCCTACACCTCTCGATGAGAGGAATCTAATAAAAATATTATCAACCATGAATAAGATGACCCACATGAAGTTTGGCCCTAGTTGCCAATTTTTACACAAAGTGAGGCAAGGAACTCTAATGCAAAATCCGGAATGCTCAACAAGGAGATGAGAGGTTAACTCCATCAACGACCAAGGAAAGAAAATCTTCAAAGAAAATCTTTTACTCCTAATTGTGGAAGTGACAGTCGGTTATTTGCTCAAATAAATAATGTTAAATGTTTTATATGTCATAATCTTGGACATGTTGTAGCGAGATGCAGAAATAGAATGGTTCAAGACCATCACACAGAAAGATCATCAGCTTCCAGGTACTTTAAGGGATATTGTTTTTCTTGCAATATGTTTGGGCACAAAGCCATTGACTGCTATAAAAGAAATATGAAACATGTAAGATGTTATCCATGTAACAAGTTTGGACATATAGCAAAGGAATGCAAGAGAACATTTCGGGCACCATACCAAAAGGAGAAAACATCATTACACTCGAAGATATGGAAGAAGAAGGAAGTACAGTCAGAAAAATGTGGCATGGTACAGTGTACAGACATGACAAACTCAGGGGAAGCCGAAAGTATGAAACTTCAATGTTCTAAATCTCATACACAAGTTTCATGAAGACAAGTCACGTATATACGCGAGTTTGAAGCTACACAGTGGCGTATATGTAGTTTGAGAAAAATGTTGTAGGACAGTCCCAGAAAAACTGATGTGATTGAGACAATTATCAGTTATCTTTTCTGTCATAGATGACTACAGTCTGTGGATGTTATTTAGAAGTGTTTTGATCCTCACAAGTTGTTGATAACTTGATGTATATCTGATTGATGATGATGCCTTGATACTTCTTACTGATATATGCAATGATCAGATCTGACAATGAACAGGTGAAACAGGTTTAGGGGGAGAACATGCTATGCTTCTAATAAAGCATTGTTGGCATTATGTTTAGAATTCTTTGGTACCTAATCAATGATGATGATGCTTATATGGCTAAATGATACATCTTGCTATGTTTCGGTTATGAGTTGCCCATGATAAAATCTCAGATGATACTTGGTATCGCATAGTTGGTATTCAGATGATTGTGAATGACATTTTGATGATGCACATATGTTGCTTACATGGTGATCTTCATAAGGACAAGGAGAAGTACAAAGCTTGAGTACACAACTTCATTATTTGATGCTGAGCCACGTATTTATTTTATGATGGTGTCATCATGCCTTCAAAAATGCATATGGCGTAGTTATGATTCAGGATTCCTATAGTTCTCACATCGTTGAGGATTGTTGTTGTTGATGGTATCAAGAAAGCTGGACAAATGACCATGCGCTCATGATTTGCTAGATACATAATTGATGGACACACATTATGTTGGATACATGGATGATTACTTAAGTTGCATATTGATAAATATTGTTGGTTGGCCAAGAGAATGGTGTTATTGCAGGTCGCATGAAGACATAGCTATTTGAAGACATGGCTTACTTAATCACATAATGATGATGAGTTCTTACCTTATGATGATAGGTTGATACTCACATATGTTGATTATCATGGTTGATGCTTATCAGATGTGGGATGTTCCCTAGTGATGATACATGGTTGATATATTGAAGGTTCTTGTGAAAAGATCATGCAGTTCTTGATAATGATGTTATGATCATAGATGATGTCTATGGTGTTTTCACATACATATGATATGATGTGAATGATTTTGTGCTACCGCTTGGAGATATGACATATGCTTAGTTGATTCATGGAAGGTTATGATAAGGCTCTTTCTACTAAGGAAACGAAGCAAGTTGATCTTGATGAGATCAAGAGGATGAGTTGATATCTATATGCAGACATACCTTGTCACAGGTTGATGATATTTACACTGTCATATCTTGGGAACTAAAGATGGACATATACAGGTTGCTGGTCGAGACATTGTTGACAGATGCTTATAGAGCAGATCATACATGGTGTATGATAGTTGCTGATGACTATCATGGTCTTGTTTAGATATTTGGTCTCTGTTATAAATGTCATGTATATCATTCGATGTAAAAGTCATATAAAGACCCATGATGTAATAATTTGTCTCTGTCTATTGTAGTCTTTAAACGAGTCCCTGATGAAATTTGTAACCCCACTATGCATGGGAAGGATGATGTAGTAATTGATATATTTCAGTCATGTATATCCCCACTTGGTTGGGAGGATGAGTCAAATTCGGTATATCCCCACTTGGTTGGGAGATTGATATATGTATGAGTCATTGGTGATAGAAAGGTCAAAGTCACTTAGTTGGATTATAGAGCCATGTTATTCTTTTGGAAAATATGTGCAGACTCTGCATGTGCTCAGGGGGAGCATGGATGATATAGTGCATCTCAGCATGTACAAAGGGGGAGTTTAATCAGAAAATTCAACATGTGCTTAGGGGGAGCATGATCAATGTTTATATTCAGCTGTTCAGATATGAAAGTCTTCTTTTTGGAGAGAATATCCTAGTCCGCCCTTTGCCCTTGATGTCAAAGGGGGAGAGTATTTTGGTGTTGCTTGTTATCTCTAATAGTTTCTACAGCTTGCGGTAATCAACACCAACATGGTTGCCATCAAGTCCAAAGGGGGAGATTGTTGGCATTATGATGCATGTGTTGTACTTGATGGCAACCCACTTGTAGCAGAACAACTCACTTGTATATGGTAACTAGATGAATCTACAGAAGAGATATCAGATGTGACATAATGCATGACAGTTGTGACAAAATGCAAGGCAGTTCAAAGGAATTAGTTCAAAAGTAATGTACAATGGCAACTCTCTCAGATGACAATCCACAGTGCAGCAGGTTAACAGCAAAGAATTACATATCAGACTACAAAGAATGAAGAAAGAGAGGTATACGCAGGTTCACCTTGACCAAGCTGCGTATACACGCAAGTTCACTGAACACAAGTAGCGTATACATACACACGCACTTTCACAAAAGGGAAAGTGCGTGTATCTTGGAAAACTAAGTTTTTGGTCTGAGGTATTTGGTCCAAGGTATTTTGATCCATGGTATCAGTCCAAAGTATTTGGTTCAAGGTATTGACCCTAGGTATTTGGTCCAAGGTATTGGTCCTAAGTGGTTTTGGTCCATGGTATTGAGAAAGGCCTAAAACCATATAAGAAGGAGAAGATCATTAGGCCAAGTGTGCAAGTGTTGAATATCTAATGAAGTGTGAGATCCAATATGCAGGTTATCGGCTTATGGTGCTTTGTTTGATCTGAACCAAGGATGAACCTTAGCAGTTGATGAGGGATAAGATCTAATGATAGATCGGAATCTTAAGACTTGAAATGAATTATCACTATATGGTTTGATCATGTATGTTCTAGATCTGAATACTGATGCATGTGTTGTTCTGTAAATGTTATGACCTGGGTATCACTGAACTCTGGAATAGCTGCAAAATTATGAATTAATATTTACAAACATATACGCTGGTTGGCTTTGATAAAAGCACGTATACATGCTAGTTCAACACATGTCAATAGGGTATACATTATGTAATATGATATTTGAAGTTACAGGTGGATCTGACTGTTGTTGCAGAATTCTGGGTTCTGCTCTGTGTTCTGGTGACTGCAATTTGATGACAGTATATTGAATGTTCAGATTGATTGATTGTGATTTGCTTCACTAACGATGGGCTTTCAGTGATTCAGTTATGGGTGATTCATAGATTTATGATTGAGTTTCAATGATTGGTTAATGCAGATGTATTTGATGGTTGTAGTGCAGTGGTGATTGATTTTGAGCTTCAATGTTGATAATGGGTCCAATATGAAAATTAGATGAAACGAGGCCTTCATGTGTATTGTTGTGTACCAAAAGCATCCAGTGTGAAAATTGATGAAACGTGGTCCCTGGAGGAAGAGAGAAGGTTGTAGCCTTATGTAGGCCGACACCTACGTACTAGTAAACAAATAGGCTAGTACAAGAGCTAGGGGGTTGTAGCTCCCTTCCAGTAGAAGCTGGAGAATGAGAGAAGGTAGTAACCTTCTGCAGGTAGAAGCCTATGTACTGTTATGAGTCTGCACCAGTACAATGTTGTAAACAGATTTTTTTATTATTAAAAGAAGGCATACATGACAACAGCAGGTGGTTTTCACCCACATTGGGTTTCCACCTTAAATCTTGGTGTTCATGTGTGTTGTTTATGTGTGATGGTTCATTCTGTTATTAACTACACATGGTTACTGTTTAATGTTTAATAAAGTTCTGATGCACAGATTAAAGATCAACATATGATGAATTAATTGAATCATTAGTTTGTTGGTTATACGCTTGTTTCCTTAAACACAGTTGCGTGTACACGCGGGTTACCTTCATTGAAGTAGTGTATATAAAATTGAATATGAAAAGAAAAAGATTATTAACTTGACTAATACTGATTCACCCCGCCCTCTCAGTATTATTTCCAACAAAGAATTCACCCAATCAAGGAGGCCTTCAACAACTTTGCATAGCATTTAGAGTATGAGAACAACTGCTGCAGGGACTTTATACTTCAATTTGCAATAAATGATGACTTATGTAGATGTATTTAACATAAATTATCTCTAAGAACATTCATCCATTCATACAGGGCCCATGACATGATGCAACGCTATAAAAGATCAAATTTCCACAATTTCGCATGAGAAAAGCAATAAATTTCCACCTAGTATAGCAAAAATCCCAGTAACATGCATGTGACAAACAAATAACAAGAATAGCATTAAAAGAGCACTTACATGTAAGAAAGAGTATATCCAATCATCAACATATGCCAGAGTGAAGCTCCAAGACAAAATGAAAGAGATCCAAACATAAAAATTCATCTATTCATCCAAACTTGTCCTCCAAGAAGGATAGTGAAAAGATCACAAGAGAAGATAGCCCAAACCAAGTGATAATGATCTAAATGAACCATCTCACTTCTATTTATACACTTTCTAGTGAATTTGATTTAGCTAAATTGGCCAAATTGAGCCCCTAAAATAAAATAATGTGCATAATAACAATACCTTTGGGGACAAGCCCACCAAATAGCTCAATAACATAAGAATAAGCCTCTCAAGAAGGTCTAATGATCAAGAGAGTGATTCATTGGGCCTTTGAGGAGGCCTAATGAAGTCCAAGAGGTTCCATGATGTAGAAATGGACTCCAAACATAGTGGACAAGGGTTTGGCCCCTTGTTTTCCAAACAAAAACCTGTGGTGCTCCCAAGTGGGTGTGGGGGCACAAGGACTTCCTCATGGGTCTCTAAATGGATCGAATATGTCTGTAGACCATCTGTAAAGGATAGAGTAATAACATAAACCCTCCCTCTGCAGCGGGAGACATTCTAGAACATCTGCGAAGTGTATGGTGCAGTTGTGGGTTCGGTTGGGCATGGTGAACCAAGTGCATCATCCTCATCCCAAAGGTGGAACATGAGCAATCGATGAGTGTTGTTGGGGATCCATGAAGTAATATCTGTTAAGGTGGAGGCCCATGGCTCTCAACGCTCACCCTACAAGTGCCAATGTGGCCCTCTAGAGGAGGCTAGGACACCGTATAGGGAGACTAAGCCCCAAATGAAAACCCACCGTCAATCCTGCATAACATCCAATGCGTACCCTTGCCCTCCAATATAACAAATCATTAGCATAATCAGGTAAAAGAGCCTACAAATCATGGGATCAATGGGGCTCTTCACAGTGGTATGCCATTCCATCGTGGGCTTTGGCATGTACAAGTGTCTCTAAGCTCAATAGGGGGTTAACCAAGGACCCTATTAGGTGGTTTCAACCTTTGAAGGGGGTGACATGTCCATGGTACATCCCTTAAGTGGTAGGTGGAAAATGATATAATAATGGAAGGGAGTGGGCATTAGGGCCATCATCCAGACCATATGTCAAGGTGCAAGGGTAGCTATAATAAGGGAAGCCCAGACCTAGGTATATGAGTGTAAGAGAGAACAAATCGTGGTACATGAGTTACCTCGGCTTTTGTTTTTCCACCTTTCTTCATATGCCCTTTTCCTTTGATTGATTTTTCTTCATAACTGCTCGGGGCTCTAGGGGATGGAGAGCATGATGTCTAATATGTAGCAGTGGATACCCCCTTGAGGTGGGGCGGTTCATCGCCCACCAGGGGTTGGGACAATCCTGGGTTCCTTAATGAGAATGGCCAAATTATGCTTTTTATTCTCTTTTTAGCTGCATCAACCTCTGAGGCATTGTTTCAGGCTCGACCCAAAGTGTGGACAAGGGGAGGGGGAGGCTAAACCTATGTGGACCCAATGGACACATGTGGACCCGAGTGGGAAAAGAGATGAATGGGGCTAAAGGAGTGGAAGGGGAGCAATGTGGGTGTTATCAGGAAGCGGGAACACGCAACCAAAATTGAGATTTCCCATGTAGTGCTAGCGCTAAAGCTAGTGGCCAATAAAGGAGTGTGAAAATTTGATTACCCGAATCACCACTGCAGCAATTGAATAAGTTCCTTCTTTCTGTTAATTACTGAACAAATTATTTACTGTTTCCTACAGTAAACACTGAAACTAATACACTACAGTCTTCACCAATTAAATTATAAGCGGAAACAATAAACTGAGAAAGAAAGAAATACACAACAAATTACACTGTTATTTTTGGACAAATGTCCCCAGAAAAACCTAATGTGTGAAAATCGGTGCAGCAGTTGAGGGTTTGTATTATTAAGCAATAGTTTTTCTGAATACAATCTTTGGATCCCTTGTTGGCTATCCAGTATAGAGAATATCACTGACAGAAGATTAGTGAGAGATACCTCACGCGATCTTGACTGATCCAGCCACAGAATGGCTAGTCCCTTGTTGCCTCTGCACAATCACTGCATAGGCCCAACATCACAGCTCCTAGGGACTGCGTCACTCCCTCTGCTGATCGATTTGCCTCTCTGAGACTTCGATTCTGTCCTCCCGATCTCACACCCCGGCTTCCAACTTCAAAAATCGATCTCTTTAGCAAAAATACAGATCTCCTCAAGGCTCTGTGTCAACCTACGCTCGCCAACGTACCCTCGCGCTGCCTCTCCCAGATCTCTCTCTACCTTCTCTGTTGAGTATTCCCGGATCATGAGAAATCTCCAACCGAAACTATCCCTGCCCCTCTCTGCAAGAAATCACTTTGAATCTCTCTAGCTACTGTTGCAGTACTCACTTCAGAAATTTGATCTCTGATCTCCTAATCGATGTGTCTTCCAAATGCCCATCAAGCCTCCTCTTATAATCCTTTTGTCGAGAACCAACAACCTAGATTAGATCCTAATCAATGGCTTAGATCATTTTGGCTTGATCCTCGTCTTCTTCTAGAAGTTTCACCCACAGTTATATTAATACCCTTTAATTATTTTAATTTCCTAAGTTTAGACTTAGGCACCCATTAAAAATAATTAATTATTTTAATAAAACTGATTCCGGGTGGAATTTCCCAAAACGATTTCTGGGTATTGTGGAATACATGTGTCCAAGCCTCCCTACAAATTTTGAGGCTTAGATCACATTCGATTCTACTAGAAATCAACACTCCCTCTTAGCGAGGAATGTGCTCTAGTAATGCAACTTGCTGAAGCATCACTCTTCTCTGTAACATCTCCCTCTGTGTTGCTGATGTTTGACATCGCTGCCCATCAACTACTGTGCAAATGTTGCATCTGTACTGCTGCTAACAATGCCACAGCCAACTCTGCATCTGTACTGCAACCCTCATAATTTTTGCATTTGTGCTGCTGTTGGTACTGCCACTGCCAACACTACATCTGCACTGCAATCTTCTCCAACTGTCGGTGCTACTGCATCAACAACGGAAAAGCGTCCAAAATTACTGAACAGGTGTTCAGCATGATGCATCTGTTGCTGGAGTTCTGTTGTTGCTAGTCTTTGCGCTGACCCTCTAAAGCCTCTGCACTGTCGCTGACTCTGCTCTGTGCCAACTGCACTACTTCCAACTCTAGCTCTGTGCTGCTCAATCTTTGGCGCTCCTAGAGACTGCATCTGTCACTCTGACACTCCTCTGCATCAACTGATACTGGTTCATCCTGCTACTTTTGATTTGGGCTCCCGTAGCAAGGTATTGATCCGAGAGGTGGACTCCTCAAGGATCTTTCCCATCTGCAGTTCTTTCGAACTACAGTTCTATATCACCCCACCTCTGAGCAATCATGGCAAACTCTTCCTCCTCGATCTGTGCGGATGCAACCTTCAAATCATGCTTCTTGTCCTTGTCCTTCTTCTTGAGAGGACACTGTGTAGTGTAGTGACCAAGTTCACCACACCGGAAGCACTTGATCTTTGAAACATCTTTCTTCTTCTTCTGCTGCTCCTGCTGCCCCTTAGATGTGAGGGTTGCATTCTCATCCTCCTCCTTGGGCTTCTTCCCACTGTTGTTGCTGCCATCAAGTTTACACTTGACCAAGTCCCTCCTCATCTCTTCTTGCTGAAGAGCAGCCCACATTCCTTCCCAATCTGGCAATTTCTCCCTGCCCAGGATGCTCTGGACAAATACTTGCCACTCTTCTGAAACTGAGTTCAGGGCCAGCCTCACCATCTCGATAGGCTGAGGTGTTGACCCCACAATTGCCAACTCGTCTCAGGTTTCCTGAAGCTTTGCAAGGAATGGATCAATGTGTTCCCCCTTCTGCATCTGCGTGGATCTCATCTTCTGCTCCAAGTACATCTTTCGTTGCTTGGAAGATCCCTGATATGGTGTGGACAAGGAATCCCACATCTCCTTGGCAGTCCCTTTGCCTGAGATGTGACATACTACATGATCCTTCACTTCGTCGAGGATCATTTGCTTGGCCTTCACCATCTCTCCCTTGTAATTTTTGAGCGGATTTGGATCCGTGACTTCAGCTACCATACTGTCGACGTAGATCTTGAGAAAATGTTCATCCAGAAGGCATGACATCCTCGCCTTCCAGATCACATAGTTGGATGCACCATCCAACTGATCCTGATCTCGTAACCCACTAGTTGCCATCTCTACCAACGAAAGTGTCGCACTGCTTCCTCTCTCCTCTAGAAGCACTAAGCTGGCCTACGCACTCCCTACTGGAGTTAGTGAATCTGCTCCTCTCTGTTGCTGCTCAACAATAGAGAAATGAAATTCCCTAGCTAGGAATTCTTTGAGGAAGAAATTCCCTCAACGACATCTCCCTTCTTCCTTCTGATGATTTTCTACCCCCAGCAACTACTGCAGAAAACTGCGTCACACCAGAAAACTGCCTCTTCGTTGAAGCTGTTGCACTGCTCCCTCTAATACTGACAAACTTTGAGATGGAAGTCTTACCTCTCTGTCGACTCACTCAGAGAGAGACCTTCCTCGAAAATCTTTGCCCTCCTGGCCTGGACTGTGCAATCACTCTAGGATTCGATTTGTTGCCTACGCAGCACTTCGACCCTCCTTGTCTTCAGCGTTGGGCTCTTCTGGCTCTGCTCTCTTGCTTCACCTACAGCTCTAATACCATGTGAAAATTCAATTACCCGAATCACCACTACAACAACTAATTAAGTTCCTTCTATCTGTTAATTACTGAACAAATTATTTATTGTTTCCTATAGTAAACACCAAAACTAATACACTGCAGTCTTCACCAATTAAATTATATGCGGAAACAAGAAACTAAGCAAGAAAGAAATATACAACACATTACACCATTATTTTTGGATAAATGTCCCCGAAAAAACCCAATGCGGGAAAATTGATGCAGCAGCTAAAGGTTTGTATTATTAAGCAGTAGTTTTTCTAAATACAATCTCTGGATGCCTTGTTGGCTATCTAGTATAGAGAATATCACTGACAGAAGATTAGTGAGAGATACCTCACACTATCACTGGCGATCCTAACTGATCCAACCATAGAATGGCTAGTCCTTTGTTGCCTCTGCGCAGTCACTGCGTAGGCCCAGCATCAAAGCTCCTAGGGACTGCGTCACTTCCTCTGCTAATCGATTTTCCTCTTTGAGACTTCAGTTATATCCTCCTGGTCTCACACCCCGGCTTTCGGCTTCAAAAATCGATCTCTTCAGCAAAAATACGGATCTCCTCAAGGCTTTGTGTTGCCTCTGCGTCAGCCTACACTCATCAACATAGCCTCTACGCTGCTTCTCCTGGATCTCACTCTGCCTCCTCTACTGAGTATTCCCAAATCAGGAGAAATCTCCAACTAGAACTATCCCTGCCCCTCTTTGCAAGAAATCACTTCGAATCTCTCTGGCAACTGCTGCACTGCTCACTTCAGAAATTCGATCTCTGATCTCCTAATTGATGTGTCTTTTAAATGCCCATCAAGCTTCTTCCTATAATCCTTCTGTTGGGAACCAACGACGCAGATTAGATCCTAATCAATGGCTCAGATCATTTTGGCTTGATCCTCGTCTTCTTCTAGAAGTTTCATCCACAATTAGATTAATACGCTTTGATTATTTTAATTTCCTAAGTTTAGACTTAGACACCTATTAAAAATAATTAATTATTTTAATAAAATTGATTCCGTGTGGAAATTCCCAAAACGATTTCTGGGTATTGTGGAATACGTGTGTCCAAGCCTCCCTTCCAATTTTTAGGCTTAGAGCACATCCGATGCTACCATAAATCAACAAAGAGATCCCATGGGACTAGGATAGAAGGGTAACCGTGAAATCTGGCAATGGAGACAAGAATATAGACCTAACCCACTTTTTCCACTGAATCCCCCCCACCAATCCATGCGCGAAAGTGCCCATGACAAGTAAGAAACATTACTCAACTATACCAATGAAAAGCCATACCTTTGGGGTCAAGAGGCCCACCTTCAAACATACTTTCATAACAAATGGGTGAGGGACCACATGGATGGCTTAGGTGGCAGAGAAAATGGCACATCGAGCTATCTGGGGGCTGCAAGGGGCTGTTGGTTGCCGACCAAGGATCATCTAGGAGAAAAAATTTCTCCTATGCATGCTACCCATAGGTGGTGGGTAACAGGCTCCACACATAATAATTAAGGAGGTGGCCCCTTGATATCCGAGCAAATCCAATATGGTGCTCCAAATGGGTGTGGGGGCACAACAACAGCCTCATGGGTCTCCAAGTGGATTGATAATGCTTGTATACCATTCGCAAGGGCTGGAATGAGGACATAAGCCCTCCCATTGTCTCTTGTGGGGAGACACATCCTTATCAAGACCCTGAAACATCTGCCAAGTGTATGGTGCAAGTGTGAATTCGACTGGGCAAGGTGGTCCAGGTGCATCATCCTCATCCAAAAGGTGGAACATGGACAATCAACAAGTGGCGCTGAGGGATCTATGAAGTGGACTACTCTCCACTGTGGTGGAGGCCCATGGCTATCAACGCTCACCCTACTAGTGCCAATGTGACCCTTTGGAGGGCTTGGACCCCGTATAAGGAGATCAAACCCCAAATGGAGACCCTCCTACAATACTGCATACGATCCAATGCATTGCCTCGCCTTCCAATACAACAAATCATTAGAGCAATTGAGTAAAGCCCTTACAAATCATGGAAAACAAGTGGACACTTCATAACGGCATGCTTTTCCATAGTGGGCTTTGGCATGTACAGATGCCTCCAAGCTCAATAAAAATGGTCAACCAAGGACTCTATTAGGTGGTTTAAGCCTTTAAAGGGGGTGACATGTCCATGGCACATCCATCAAGTGGTAGGTGGCATGTGATATAATGATCGAACAGAGCGGGGGACCAAGGGGAAGGCTCCAAGCCACATACCATGGTACAAGGGTAGCTATAATAGGGGAAGCCCATACTTGGGTACATGAATGTAGGAGGGAGAAATCATGGTACATGAGTTACCCCGACCTTTGTTTTTCCACCCTTCTTCACATTCCTCTTTCGTTTGATTGAATTTTCTTCATAACTACTCGGGGCTTTAGGAGATGAAAGCATGATGTGTAGGGTATAGCAGTGGATACCCCTTTAGGGTGGGGCAATTCATCGCCCACCAGGGGTTGGGACAATCATGGGTTCCTTAATGACGAAAGGGGCTCATATAGGGCCCATAGGAACCAGGGTAATGGCCATAGATAAGGGGTAGAGCTCATGTTTAGCTTTTTCCCATATGCTAAATTTGTTTGTCTCAGCCATCTTTTGCATTTTCTGGTACATTTCTTGTTGAGAGTGGCCAAATTATGTTTTTTTCTTTTCTTTTAGCAGCGTCAACCTCTAGGGCATCATTCTAGGCAGACCCAAGGTGTGGAGAAGGGGAGGGGGAAGCTAACTCCTTATGGACCTAATGGACAAATGTGGACCTGGATGGGAAAAGTGATGAATGGGGTTATAATAAGCAGAGGGGAGGTGATGTATATGGTATCGGGAAGCGGGACCACGCAACCAAAATCGGGGTTTCCCATGTAGTTACATCCCCAAAGCTAGTAGCCAGTAAAGGAGATCCCATAAGATTGGATACAAGGTTAACCATAAAATCAGGCAGAGGATACAAGAGTACAGACCAAGCCCACTCTTTTCGCCGAATCCCCCCACTAATCCATGCCCAAAAGTGTCCATGATAAGTAAACAAAAATACCCAACTACACAATGAAAAGTCATACCTTCAGGGTTGGAGGGCCCACCTTCAAACATACGATCATAACAGATGGGCGAGGGACCACATGGTTGGCTCAAGTGGCGGAGAAAATGGCACATCGAGCTATCTGGTGGCTGCAAGGGGTTGTTGGCTGTCGGCTGAGGACCATCTAGGAGAAAAAATTTCTCCCATGGATACCACCCACAGATGGTGGGTAACAGGCACATGAAAGTAAACTTTTGTGCCAAAGATGCGGAAGTGAGAAACATCAAGCTTTTTTCCTGTGAAAGCCTCCTCCGGTGTAACTTGCCCAAGCACTCTGTGCGGACTCATGTTCTGCAAAAATATAGCAGTTTTGCATGCTTCTGCCCATAAGAACATAGGCAACCCCTGATCATGCAACATGGCCTTGGACGCTCTAACTATGTTGCATTTATTCCTCTTAGCCACCACATTTTGTTGAGGGTTATGAGGTGTTGCAAGCTCTCTTCTAATGCCCTCCTTGGCACACACATCCCTGAAAGCATTGGAGACATATTCTCTGTCATTGTCAATCCTCAATGTTTTGATCTTCTTCTCAATTTGGTTTTCTACCAAGGCCTTGTTTCCATATGGTCTAGCAGTTGTTCTTTAGGTTTTAAGTACCCCTTCTAAGGCCCTTGCTAGATTGTGTGGCAACATTACGAGACAAGGACACACTGTCACCTTAGTCAATGTCCCCTGCTCTTTACGGACTTTCACCAATGGGAGGAGTCTTGGTATGAAGGAAATCACTAGAATGATGAGGTCAATGATTAGATATGGTGTGATTTCCAAAAGCCCATTCAAAGGAGAGGCTCAGGCAATGGCTTGCTTACTTCAAAAGTAAGCAAAGGGCTCTCCAAGAAAGGCTTATGGGTAGGAGGCCATGACCTAGGTGAAATGAATACTCTGAGGAGATGTGCCTAGATCAAGGCTTCCTAAAGAAAGAAAAGGACTTTCCTTAGGGTTTTGTGTGAGATAATAAGCATGCGGAGGTTTGGGACCACAAGAGAGACCTAGGGGATCCACAACAAGGCCTAGGGGTTTGCAAATTTCAAGGACAATGAGACACCTAGGTCAAGAAAGGAAGATAAGGGTCAAAGAACAATTAACTTCCAATGAGTTTTCAAGAACAAATGACCCTAGGAAAGCTACTAACCAAAGAAGCCTAGGAGAAGAATTTGATATTGGAGCTAGGGTTTGAGGTTTCTCCAAATCTAGCCATGATTTGGATCAAAATTGGAGGACACTTAGATAAGACCCCAGCGCAATAGCATGCCAATTTGCACTTCAAAACGACCACCCTAATGCATTTCGCACTAGGCCCTAGGAGATCATCAAGGGTTAGTGCAAAAAATAGAAAAAGGTGAAAGAGGAAAGAAAAGTGAAGGCGATCACCTAGGATTAGACCAGTGCCTACTCCTCAGGGAAAGATGGAGTCAAATGACCTTGATGAGGCAACTTCGATTTTTCAAGGAGGCCTAGAGGGACTTTGCTATCCTATGCAAGGCAGCAACATAGCACCCTCAAGATACTTTATACTTCGGAGACAAAAACAAGATAGAGTTTCAAGGAATTAAATGCACATTATTCCCCTAGGAACATTAATTCATTCAATGCCTTCCAATGAGTAACATGCAAAATTTCACAAAACTTTCAATGCTTCAAGCAAATTCGCATAAATTAGGGCATCTCCAATCTTTATAAGAGAAATATTCCATGCATTAGACATTTATTATGACATAAAATAGCACCATAAACCACTTACATAGCAAAGAGAACGTATCCATCCATCATAAAAATACCAAAGAAGCTCCAAGAAAGAAGTGTGAAATTTTATCCAAACATCAAAGTGCATTTAAACTCTAAATTCCATCCAAGGTTGCAAGTTCAAATTCTCTTTAAGAGAAGATATCCAATCCAAATGATCAACAAATGAGGCTCCTTTCTAATTTATATGAGTCTTCAATAGTTTGAATGGGCCTAATTAGCCTAATGAGCTCCTAAAAAAAATTAAAGTGCACAATAACAATATAATTGGTGACAAACCCATCAAATAGCTCAAAATTACTCAATAAGCCTTCCTAATGAGGCCGAAATGATAGAAAAACGGTGCAAAAGGGTCGTTGAAAGGCCTAGATAAGTCCTCCATGTGCCAAGATAAAGAAGAGGGCTCTCATAATGATGACCAAGGGGTTGGCCCCTTGATTTCCAAGCAAAACATCTGTGGTGCTCCCCAGTGGTTTTGGGGCATAGTGAATGGTCTCATGGGTCTCCAACTAGATCAAACATGTCAATACTCCATCAATGAGGGCTAGAATGATGATACAAGCCCTCCCGTATCTCCCTAGGTGAAAAAAACCCCATCTAGGCCCTAGATCAAATGCCAAGTGTTTGGTGCAAGTATGTGGCCGACTGGGTAATGTGGTCCAAGTACATCATCATCCTTACATGAGTGGGGCGCGAACAAGCATAATGCGGTGCTGAAGAATCCCATGGTGTGGCAATCACTGCTCTATTGTGGAGGAAGCCCATGGCTCTCAACGCTCACCCTACAAGTGCCATCATGACCCTCTGGAGGGCTTGGATCCCATATAGGGAGGCCAAACCCAAGGCGAAGACCCACCTGCAATCCTATATAAGATCCAATGTGTCTCCTCACCTTCCAGTACAATAATTCATTAATGCAATTAAGTAAATAAGCTTACAAATCAAGGGCCCAAGTGGACACTTCATAGTGGCATGCCCTTCCAAATGGGCTTTAAAATGTACGCTAATAAAGGAACCTATTAGGTGGTTTCAACCTCTAAGGGAATGACAGGTCCATGGTACATCCGTCAAATGGAAGGTGTCATCTGAAATAATGATGGAATGGAGTGGGGCAACAGGGAAGGCTCCAAGCCACATGCCATGGTACAAAAGTGGTTATAATGAGCGAAGCTCACACATGGGTGTAGAGATGTAGGAGGGAGAAATCGTGGTACATGAGTTACCCCGACCTTTGTTTTTCCACCCTTCTTCATATGCATTTTCCCTTTTATTGATTTTTCTTTCCTTTAATTGCTCATGGCTCCAGGGGATGAGAGCATGATGCGTAATGATTACCCCCCTAAGCTTGAGAAGTTCATTGCTCACTAGGGGTTGGGACAATCATGGGTTCCTCAATGATGCAGGGAACTCACATAAGGGGCCCTAGGAACCAGAGTGATGACTATAATGATAAGGGTTAGAGCTCATGTTTGCCTTTTTCGCACATGCTAATTTTTTGTCCTGGCCATCTTTTGCATTTTATGGTACATTTCCTGTTGCAAGTGGCCAAATTATGCTTTTAACTTTGTTTTTAGCTGCATCAACCTCCGGGGCATCGTTCCAAGGCCGACCTAAAGCACAGACAAGGGGAAGGGGAGACTAACTCCTTGTGGATCCAATGGACAAGTGTGGACCTGGATGGGAAATATGTGGAAAGGGGTTATAATGAGCGGAGGGGAGTGATGTACGTGGTTTCGGGAAGTGGGACCACGCAGCCAAAATCAGGGTTTCCCATGTAGTGCCACTCCTAAAGCTAGTCGCCAATAAAGGAGATTCCACAAGACTAGGATACAAGACTAACCACCAAATTGGACAAGAGTCAGACCAAGCCCATTCTTTCCACCAAATCACCCCACTATTCCATGTCCAGATGTGTCCATGATAAGCAAGCAAAAATACCCAATTACATAATGAAATTCATACCTTCGGGATTGGTAGGCCCACCTTCAAACATACAATCATAACAAATGTGCGAGGGCACATAATGGTCGGCTCAGGTGGTGGAGAATGGTGGCACATCAAGCTATCTAGTGGCTACAAGGGGTTATTGGTTGTCAGCTGAGGACAAATCTTAGGAGAAAAATTTACCCTATGGGTGTCACCCACTAGTGGTGGGTAACAGGCCTTAAACTCCATGAACATGGAGAAGACCTCCTCTTCTTCCTCATAAAGAAGATCCATGTATTTCGGGAATAGTCATCTATGAAATTTACATAGTACTTGTGCCTCATGAGTGATTAAGAAGAGAAGAGCCTACATGCGTCTGAATGTACCAGGTCCAAAATCCCTTTGGCTCTGTTGTCTCGGCCCTGAAAAGATGACTTGGTATACTTTCCAAGTGTGCACCCGTTGCACACATCATGTTGGTCTAATGCGCACTATGGTAGTCCTGTGGCTATCTGCTAAAGGATCCTAGCGCCCCATGATGCAAATGTCCCATGTGTCTATGCCAAGGTTCCCCCACGTCTCTACTATGTGAATTTCCTACCTTACTGCTCAAGGTTGTGCATGTCTCAACCTACAACCTGTAGACATTCTTCATCCTCACACCAATTTGCTTCCTTAATCCAAAAGCTAAGTGCTTGAGGTAAGCCTTACCTCTGCTGAAGATGACATCATAACCCTTGTCCTCTAGGGTAGCCACTGAAAAAAGCTTCTTCTTAATGCCTGGAACATAGAGGGCATCCTTGAGATGGAGAGAGCTACCAAACTCCCTCTCAAAACAAAGAATATCTACTCCCCTAGTAATGTACTTGCCATCATCTCCTAGCTCAACGTGAAACTGCTTGTCCTTCTCCTTCAATTGGTTAAATACTCCTTATTCCCTGTCATGAGGAAGTATGCTCCAGAATCAATGTACCTTACGTTGTTGCGTACTGAGCTTGCCATGCAAGCTATCAATGAGAAATCTTTCTTGAACTAAGAAAACGTTGATGCAACCACATGATCCTTATTGGACCCCTTCTTCTGATTAGGACACTTAGTGGCATCGTACTCGAACTCATGGCAATATAAGCATTTGATCTTGCTCAAATATTTCTTCTTATTCTTTCCCTTTTGATTGGAATCGACCTTTCCTTGGCCCTTCTTGCCCTTGGCTTTACTTCCTTTGTCTGCCAAGGCAAAGTTCTCCTCGTCCTCTGTCTTTGTTGATCTTCCAGCTCTCGTCCCTCTCTAGATTTCTTCTTGAACGCAATTTGACCACAACCTTTCCCAGTTGGGAAGATTCTCTCTGCCACTGACTGCATCCTGGAAATTCTCCCAAGACTTGTGAAGTCCCAAAAGAAAGAGACTCACAAGGTCATTGTCTGCTACAGTATTGCCCACTTCAGCTAGCTCATCCTGAACCTGAATGAACTTGGAAAGATACGTAATGATGGGCTCACCTTTGCTCATCCGGATATTTCTTAGCTTGTCCTTCAATGCAAGCTTCCTGGCATCACTGGAACCCTGATACAGATCCAAGATGACTTTCCACATCTTGTATGTTGTCTTCTTCCCATGGAGATGAGGGACAATATGGTCTTTGACCCCCTCAAGAATGATCCTCCTGGCCTTGGTGTCATTCTTGTTATGTTGGATCAACTGTTGGGCATCTTGAGGTGGAACTATTTGATTTGCCACAAATTCTAGCACCCCATTATCCTCCAACACCACTGAGATCCGCTCCTTCCATGAGTAGAAGTTAGAGGCTCCCTCTAAATAGTGATCTACCCTCAGTCCTTGGAACAACATACTACTTATCCAAAAATTGCTCTTCAAAACTCTAGTGCAAACCTTCAACCTAAACTTCGCTCTTCACTTACTGATCAATTTGGTGTTGGTCTTTATGTTGAACTCTGCTCTTATACCATGTTAATTTTCTTGAAACTCTGCAACTATTTAGATGAATTACTGAAAACAAAAACCAAATTTACTTTCACCCAGATATAGAGTTTCTTAACAATCTATAAGCAATAGAAAAACACCATAGATAAAAACACATGCACACAAAATGACATGCTTGATTTACCCAGGAATCCCAAAAGGGAAAACCTGCTTTCTTTGTTGTGGTATTTTATTGATTGTTCTTGAGCAAATGGATCTATTACAATTCACGCTGCTTTCTGCAGCCAACAATTTGTCTCTAAGAACACAATTGTTCTCCTACTGAATAGCCTTGACTTTCCCTGAGAATCCCAGATCCCTGCTCCACAATCCTTGCGCACTGGAGCCCCTATTTCCTTGCGCACTTCCTCCTATTTCCTAGCACACAATTGGGCTCCTATTTTGTAACGCAAATCCCCTACTTCCTTGTGCACTTGTGGCCTCCTAAATCCTAGCACACAAGTTCCTCAATTCTACACACACACACACAAAGAATTGATCTCTCAAGAATGATCGATTTTGTGCCTTCGTCCTCCTCTTTATAGATAGAATTCGAGCATTCAAGAAGGTCCAATTCAATTTAAAAATTCAAGTTGTGATTGCGAGTTAATTGCGTGTTCTGCTCATTCTCTCTCCAATCAACACTTAAGACTTAACTCATTCTAACTGAACTTGTAACTACCACCTAAGTCACCAGGTCCGTGTTCGAGTTCGAGTTCGGAGACCATGAAATTCGAATAAAGTTCGGCAACTAAAATTTTGTCGATAAAGTTCGACATAAAATTCGACATATAGAAATTCGAAAAAAAATGTATACATATATATATATATATATATATATATATATAATCAATTTAAAGTCAAATTCAAATAAATTTTTGGCTTAGCAAGAGAATAGAGGCTAGAAAATTTATTAAATTTTATAAATTATGTGTGATCAATTTTGGTCATTTTCAAGCCTTTTAATGTTAATCTTCATTGTAATTATCCTCCAAATTATATGCTTCAGAATCTACAGGTGTATTGGCAATGCTTTCCAATAATTTCTCATATCTCAAGGCATATCTTGCTAAAAAACTATTCCTTACACTCTAGAAATGTATTTATTTATTGTCATTTTTCTAAAAAATAAATTAATGAGTAATTTAAATAAAAATTAATTTAGATAATTTGCTTAGTTACCAGATTTATTATGCAACACTTATTTCTTGTCAACCGGCTGGAAATGTATTTATTTATTGTCACCCTCCTAGAAATAAAAAATTTAATACAAGAGAAATAATAGCATTCTCTAATTTTCTAATTGAACACAATTCACATACATTTCATTTAAAAAAAATCATATTATATCAAACTAAACAAGTGAACTATTATGTTGGAAGATTCTTCTGCAATTCTACCTTACATTCACTAATCTATATAAACCGTAAAAGCACAGCAGGAAAAAGAAATGACCATTATCAAATTTCGGCTTAGAATAACTAACTCAGAAAAGTTATTTACAGATAGACAGGCAGAACAGAGAGCTGGTGGGGTTGATATAATAATAATTAGATGGCACAAGATTTTAAGATTTTTGTCCGTTTTAGGATATGAATAAGGGCGGGTCTTCAACGTGCAAGTACGCGATAACATATATTCAGAGCAGATATAGACTGTTATGTTTGTGTTGGGAGAGGTCTTTAGAATAAAATTCTTGGCTTTTAATGGAAAAAGTAAACTAAAATGTATTCGACATTGTGATCTTCGCAGTATAGATTGTGGCGTGGGTCGTCTCAGAATATTGTGTGAACTTGAGCTTTTGATTCCGTGTCATTTGTCTCCAGATGTTACTGTCAAAAATATCATAAATAAATGATGCAGAAGTTACACGAAGGAAGAAAACATTCATCACAGTAAAATAGATGCGAACATAGTTTTTTATTCATGTTTGTTTGTTATGTCGTGCTGTTTTAAAATTTGGCACGAAGTTTTAATTAAATTTTGTATCGTTTGGGCTGTGATCGATTGGTGGATGTTCGCCCTCATCAGTCCGGATATTCAATTCTGTGAAAATTCTGAAAGTTACATGTGTACAGATTCGATCCAGGCATAAATGAAACAATGGAACTATAGTCTATTGTTTAAGTTTTAACCCGGCAAACAATGAAACCCGCGGGCTGCAGGCAATTTGCTAAAACGCGCGAAAAAAACGAACTTAAACGAACTTTTTCGAACCCGAAACGAATTTCATCGAACCCTAAACGAATTTGTTCGGCAAAAAATTCGAATTCGTGATGAAATTCGAGTTCGCCATAAAATTCGGCGAACTCGAACGAATAAATTCGTTTTCGATTAAAATTCGCCGAATTTCGAACTTGTTCGTTGAAATTCGCCGAATCTGGTGACTAAGACTACCACCTCATCATGTAGTCAAACTAAAGAAGACTCCCCTTAAATGAAGCTCCAACACTATGCATGCAATCTTGATGATCATTCGACTAAACTGGAAATAAACTCATCATAACTAAAGTCTATCTCATGAACTCGCACTCATGCTAGAGAAAGACAAATTTGTGGTCTTCACTGGCTAAGGCACAAGCCAGAAGACCTTTACTCACTACATTTTCAACATGCTAAAATACTTCACCCCACATGTGCAAAGTGCAAACATCTAGATATTTTCTCAGCTGTAGGTATAATACTTGGTTTGATTTGGTGTCCTAAATCTGAAAGCATATTTGAATTTTGGGATATTTGAATCATTGTTGCATTTGACATAACTGAAATTTGATGCTCCATTTTATCCTGTCATTAATTTGATGTTGTTCCAGTACATAACAATGATAACATTTAACAGTTTAACTGTTAAAATGTGCAACTAAGGCCAAATTGCACTTTGGGCAGCTCATTTGAAGAAGATGATTATTGGATTGAATTCCTCTTTCCAAGAGGTCCAAAATTGACCTAAGGCTCACTGAATTTGGACAAGGAGAAATATGTTTTTAAGGTCAAGCCAACACATACTTTTGGTCAAGGTCAGCCCTACATTTATGTAGGTTTATGAAGCCCAAGAGACATGACCTTTGACCCACATTGATTTGTATAAAATTTAAATAGAAATTATGGAAACCTCATTTTGGCATATCATCAACATACATTTATCTCTCCGCTTCTGATTAGTTCAGACTTCTAAGGGCAGCTGTTCTCCTCACATGTGTGAGAGTTTGACTGGGTTTTCTGTTCTCTGTGTTGACCGAGTTTCAGCCAGCTTTAACCAGCATTGACCGAGCTCTGTTTGGCCTCATTTGACTGTGGATTTGGTGGGTTTCTCTCTGTTACAGCAGGCCACATTTTTGGCATGATTTACAAGGATTTCTGGGCAGGTTGACATGCATTGACCACAGGCCTGTTTGACCGCAGAGCTGACTATGAGTTTGACCAAAGTTGACTGCCTCTCTGCTGACTGTTTTGGATGCTGTTTGACCGTCAAGGAAGGCCGAGTTAGTTTGTCTTTGACTGAGCTCAAGAAGGACTAGTTTGAATGCTGTGTTGACTTCTGTTGTCTCACTGGTTAGGGCAGTTTGACTGCTGTTGACTGAGAGCAAGATTGCAGACATTGATTGGCCATCTATTTGACTATGAGCAGCGGTATTGGATCATCTAATTGGAAATTCAATTTTGACTTTGACTTTGTATCATTGTACTCTATTGGAAATTCTCTCTCTCCGAACATTTGATATTTATCGAGAAGAAGATCTGTTGGGTTTTCCCCTTGCGGGTTTTGCCCTGGCTTTAAGCATAAATTTCGGTGTCCTCTTGTCTTGGCTTGTCTTCTGCATTTATTGTTTATTGTTCTATCTGCCATTACTGTCAATGTGAATTAATGATATGTGATTGCTATTGGAAACTAAATGGAATTGCAATCAGGCTTAAAATGGAGCATTGAAGTAATTGCTATAACCATAGAATATACCATTGTTAACTAAAATTAACATTAACACTCAAATCTTGTTAGTTTCAAGAACAATTGTTGATGGTATGATAATATTCATTGAATGATACATTTCATATTGGGAACTCATGTAAAACAACCACTATTTGTTTATCTATATTGATGGGTGGACCTCGTACTGATGTCTGAAATTTTCCTAGTAACTTTCAAGCAAAATTTTGAATGCCTAAATTTTATTTTTAGCGTTGGTTCATTGTTAAATATTGCTACATCACAAGTGCATTTGGGCACCCCGGAATAGTTTTGTGTGAACACCTCTTGATAATTTACTGTGGTAATGAGCATCTCTGGTTTAAAACAGTCATGACCCTTTTTTCTCAGCCATTTTCAGCACTTCAATACAGTTGAGTTGTTGGATAATCAGTCGATCCATAGCTCTTTTGGGGTACTTGTGTTAATCAACGTGCATGGCTAGCCGCTAATCAGTTATTACTCATACCAAAGCAAATCAGTTATTTGTGATAAGATTTACAAGTCAAATTCAAGCTAACAAGATACTCACCCTGTTGCAACTAATTTAGCTTGTTTGACGTTAGAGATTCCCCCCTAGACCAGGATAGTTTATTTTCCTTTAGTCTGAAGAATGGAGCAAGGGAACAGTGGATGGCTTGCCTGAGAGTTGTCTCTAGGCTCTCCCATTGAGGTTAGGACTCTCCCTCCCAGGTGAGAGTTTGATCAGTAATAGACTGAACAATGAATATTTTGATATTAGCATTGTTTCAAATTTTCAATTATGGATATGAACCATGGTATTGAGGTTTGCCTGATTTTTGTTATGGATATGAATATGATAGCTCTTTGCACTTGTAAACACTTGAACAATTTTAGATTTCAGACTTCTGTGATCCATATCGCTATTCAAAATATATTTTGGATTAATCACATCATTGCTTTTGAGTCAACGTTTCAAACCATCTACTGTGGTTGAATAATTTGCTGAAAAAATTGTATAGTGATTGTTGATAGTTGGAAATTTTATTTCCATAAAAATATGTATATAAGAAACCCTAAAATGTTGCTTATCATGAAATTAGTGATTTTTCGTTTCCCATTCTGAACCTATTTATCATATGATTCACATTTCACGTTTCCAGTAACATAGTAAATCAATGCTAGTTGGTTATGCAGGTGACTGTCTCCCTCCTTGAGACTGTACATCTTATTTCTGCATGGAAGTAATACTATCAACTGTGTCTCTGCAACTGTGTCATATTGTGTAAGTGTACATATTTTTATAGTAATCTATTATAAATCTATAATGAAACAGAGAAATTTCACATTACTTTAAAACATTACATCAGGAATTCTGAGCATTTATAATACTTCAATATGAGATGTCTGATATACTTTGTATTACTTCCTATAGCATGTTGCGTAAACTGATTTCCTGCAGTATTGCTAAGACAAATAGTTAAACAAACATACCTCCAAGGAAGTTTGTTGAACTTTGTAACTCCAACCGATGAGACAAGAACAAATCTCTTCACTGATGAAGGCAATGCAGCTACAAGATTGCGGATACCATCCCAATCTTTTTTATTTGAGGTCAACTTATTAGAATTTATTGCACTAAATTAAAAGAGAACAGGTAGCTTGAAACTTCATTGCAAAGAGTGAATCATAGCTAACGTGTTAGTTTTATGTTCAGTGTGATCTTATGTTTCTTTTTGATAGAATCAACATCAAAATATACAAAATAAAAAAAATGCATTATGCAATACCTTAGTACATACCTGTCCTTTCAGGGGTGTTATCCCCATCCCAGCGTTTGGATGGAAAAGCTGTCGTTCCAGTACAGCAAATGACATCTGTGACTCCCTAGCATACATTCATTTACCAAATTTTAATTGCATGCAGCCCATAGTTTCCATTATTATTTATATACTTTTCATTAATCAAAATATTGAACAGAACTGAGAATAAACCTCAAAAACTGATGCATTAAGTTCCTCAGGATGCCGTGTATCACCTGTCAAAATCTTCAATATAACAGCAAAGAAATGATGTCAAAGATAATTAATGTATGATTAGTGATTAAGTTCTGGTAATATGAAATCAGCATAACCCTTAGATACATAATAAAACATCAAAACCAAAATTCCTATCACATGAGCACAAAATAAATGAAAGTTTCAAATGAAAATAATGTTCATTATTCTCTTCATCCCCAGTGAATATTGACATAGTGTTTTTCATGGATAATGTAAGTGAGAATATAAATATTGGGAAGAAGGAAGAATAGAAGATTCCTAGAACAAAATAAGGAGAATGAACAAGAGAAGGAATGTTATAAGCACAAGAGAAGGAAATCAAATCAGCCGAAGATCAGCACCTGCAGCTTATCACTATCCTGTTTACCAAATAAAGTCTCTGCCTTTTCTGGATCACGAACCAGTGCACGTGTTCTGACCCCTCGGTCTAGCAATCTTGCCACAACAAGCTGCCCTGATGCAACACTACAGCTGTCAACCACGAGAACAGAAAATGTGGAACATTATTTGAATCTCAATTTGAAGAACAAAAAAAAAAAAATATGAATGCTACTTTTGGATAAAACAAACATTTTCTATAAATTGAATACTAACCTTAAATTTATCTAAGATCACCTTCATAAAAAATCAGCGATCTATAACTATCTTAGAACGCATGGACAAACGATCAACTACATGCAATAGAAGCAACTATTTTCTTTCCTGGTCCATCCACTTGCTATAGCACAAGTTATCTACTGATTTGCGTGTTGATTGCCATGAACTAGCATATGAAATCTCATCTATGAGGCTTTCAGATGCCAAAGTGGGATTTGCACCTGATGCTTTATGCCTCTGCTTTTATGTTTTATTATTTTTGTTCTTGAAACCCTGACTTGAGAATGAGCAAGGTCACAAAAGAGTTTTTTTATTTTTACCTTCGAACCCCAAATTCAAGAATGAAGGAGGTCACGAAGTAATGGATAGTTTAAAGGAAAATTAAAATCAATGATGGGTGGACATACAAAGTGTGATGGCTAGCACCTATGGAGGAGAGACAAAAGTGAATAGGAGATGAAATAAATGCCACAGGCCTTTGTTGTGGCAGTAGATTATAATATCAAATTCAATAATGCATCTAGCACAAGTGTTGGTAGCAGGAACCCCAATGAAGGAAACAACGATGGTACCCCCAAAGGTATCGAGGAAATTTGTTGCAAAAATCTATCACGAGGCCTAAGGAAACACTAATGGATAAAAATCTCTTCTTGAATATGATAAATATATATTGTTTTTTTGTTAAAGCCTTTCTAAGATATTTAGTGGGTCGAGTACGGCCAAAGTCTATTATTAGAAATTGGAGTAGGGAACTCTAGGAACTACATTAATGGAGTGTTTGAAACCTATGGAGCTTGGTGACTTCTTCACAACGGCCATCTTCATGCTTATATGGCTTTGTTCTTTGGAGAATTTGAGACCTATGGAGCTTGGTATTTCAGGTTCAAACCATTATTATAAGAATATAATCTGAAACACCTTATGGAATAAATCAGAAACAAACTATCATTAGTGCCATATCACACCTCCATCCATCCATGTGCTTTGCCCACTCCAAAATCTTTCCAATTTTGCACATGTGCTTTACCACATAATTGATGACTCACTGCAACTTGTCCATTTGAAAAGTTGCCACATGTCATCCTTCGAGACTGCCACATCACCATGATATAAATAGACATGCCAAAATATTAGTCCCCCGAAAAAATAGAAAAAGATAAAAGGTGTCCATAATAGATAGGGGGACCCGAGAAATAGGCACTACTAAATAGTAAAAACAGAAAATTGTCTACATGTTCACAATATTATACTCATCAGACTAAGATTTACATGAGGAGTCCAAATATGCTATTAGCACTGCCATGCAAAGACTACTAAAAATAGAAATGTCTCGTATTTTGATAAAAACACCCACATTAGACTTAGTTTTCAATGGGGAGCCTAAATACATTACCAATGTGACATGCAACCACTGCTAAAAATAGAAACGTCTCATATGCTTGTGAAATCATACTCGTTGAATGCATCTTTCAGTAAGGAAATCAAATCCACGATCAAAATCAACATGCAAGTACTACTAAAAATAGAAAGTGCTCACATGTCACTCGTAAGTAGCTCATTGGACTTAGGATCTTGCAAGGATCCCAAATATGCCATTATCTCTAACATATGGGTCTCTAAACCAAACCTATTAAAACTAGAAAGTGCCATGCATGTCACCTAGTCCACTAGAATCATGAGTTCATAAGGACTCCAAATATGGAATAAGTATTACTATGCAAGCCTCGAAACTCTCTCTCTTAAAAAGTAGGAGAACTTCTAAAAATAGAAACTCTCTCCAATTGATCTAAAATTAAGTACAAATCATCATTGAATCAGTACTGCAACCAATCTCTTTGAGAACCAACCCCCAACCTAAGAAAAATTGTATCTACATATGTCTCTGAATCAATGTTATCAAAACCGGACTAGAACCAGAAAAACTGGCCAGTCCAACCAATTTGGGCCCAAAACCAGTCCAATGAGGGCCTAAAAACGAAATAGGCTAGTACGTTACAGAACCAGCCTATTTCACCGAACTTGCTAGTTCAAGACTAGTTCTGTTAAGTTTAGGTATGTTCTATGCTTAGAGCAATTTATTTCAATTTTCATAATTAGCTCAATATCTTTTCCAAATTAGCAATCACATCAGCATTAAAGTAAACTGCAAATAGAACATAAACATAAATCACAGAAAACAAGCCAAGACAAGAGGACACAAGATGTGGCGCTAGCTAGGGACAAACCCCAATGTGGGGAAACCCTTGATCAATTCTTCTTATAAGTTCTTCAATAGTTCAGCAGAGAGAGAGAGAGAAAGAGAGATAGTACATTTACAACAGAAGTCATCACTTTGACTTATCCAGATAAGAGCATAGATCATCTCTAAGAAGATAATACATGAGATCAGTTGAAGACATGTTGCTTCAACTGATTCTCCAAGGTGACTCCTTCACCTATCATAGTGTTGCATCTCATCATCATGCTGCACCTCACCGTGCTGCACCATGCTGCACTGCTGTCACATGTGCCATTGTAGAACCATGTTGTCATACAACATGTCTCATGTGCTTGCCACAGCTATCCATGCTGCCCATGCTTGCCATGCTTGCCATGTTGCGTCATGTTGTCCATGCTTGTTGTCCCATTGTACCACTGCTGCACAATGTCATTGTTGTCCCATTGTGCCACTGCCTCATCATTGTGTTGTCCCATTGAACATTGTATCACTATATCATACCGCTGTCCCATTGAACATTGCAGCACTATATCATAGTGTTGTCCAAACATCTTACAATTTTCCCATTAAACATTGCAGCACTATATCATACTGCTGTCCCAACATCTTATAGCTGTCTCATTGAACATTGCAACACTATATCATACTGATGTCCCAACATCTTACAGTTGTCCCATTGAACATTGCAACACTATATCATACTGTTGTCCCAACATCTTACAGTTGTCCCATTGAACATTGCAGCACTATATCATACTGTTGTCCCAACATCTTACAGCTGTCTCATTGAACATTGCAGCACTATATCATCTTGTTGTCCCATGCATTTTAGCAGCGCTATGTAGCCTGTTGTCCCATTTACTTTGTTGCACTAGTTAGCAACACCATGTAGACCAACTGTCCTATAGCCCAATTGTGCTATTTACTTTGCTGCTAACCACAACACTGTTGTTCCAATGTTGCCTTTACTGTTGCTTATATGGTGACTGGTTAGGGCATTTGACAACCCTTACACACCCAGCTATCTGTCCACAAACAGTAACATATTGCTTCTATTTTCCTCGGCCTGGTTGCTTGCTTATGGTGCACTTAACCATCTTGTCCCCACGCTGTCCCTACAGCCTCCACGTTGTCCCTTTGATCCTTCATGTTGTGGCTAAGGCTCCACTGTCCACACAACCCTTCACGCTGTCTAGGGTAGCCTCCACGCTGTCCCTTTGACTCTTCACATCAACGTCCTCCTTCTTCTTGAGCTGCCTTAGGATAGCTTCATTAGGGCTGCCTTTAGGTCTTAGTGAGGGTTGCCTTTAGGTCTGCATTAGGGCAGCCTTTAGGTCTGCGTTAGTAGGGACCAGCGTATAGGTTTAGGGCTCCTCCTTGATAGCATTAGGGCTTTTCTTCATGACTGTGTCCTCTAGATTAGGGTAGCGTATTTATTTTTGACTGCAGTAGGGCAGCTTCTTATCCTCCAACATCTAGGGCTTCCACTCCTAGATTTCTCTTCCACTAAAACCCAAGACAAGTGGAGAGAAATCAAGATAGAAGTGTGTGTGAGAAATGACTCTCAATTCATCTCCTTTTATACTAAAACGTTGAGCACATGTGGGGTTTATTTGGTCGTTGGCCGACCTTGACGAATTGTCTTATAACACAAATAAATTCGTAACTCCATGAATACTTATTGGAATCGGATGATGTTTAGATCAATCCTACACCTCTCGATGAGAGGGATCCAAGAAAAATATCAGCTGCCATAAATAAGATGACCCACATGGAGTTTGGCCCTAGTTGCCAATTTTAACAAGTTCCATACGGTCCGTATCCGCGCGGGCCTTAAAAAATTGCAAATCTTTTTATTTCTAATTTCTTTTTTTTTTTGGTTTTCTCACTACTAATTTTTCCCTAGACCCCCCTAAAACTATTTAAACACACCCACCCCTCTCTTTAACTCACACAATTCATTTGAGTCTTTTAAAATTCTTGAGCTAAGTTTCGTGAGGAGAATCTGGAGAGTTTTTTGCAAGGTTGTTCTAAGGGATTTTTTTTTTTGCAGATTTGAAGAGTTGATTGGAGTTTTGGAGAGTTGTTGGACTAATTATTAAGGGAGATTTTGGAGTTGCTTCAAGAATTTTCTTTTCCCAAAGATCTTTGGGTGTTGTTGTGGTTTTTGGAGTTGGTTGAAGGGACATTTTTTCGATTTTGTGGGGGTTGCTACAGAGCTAATTTGGGAGGATTTTGGAGCTAATTTTCTTCAGAAAATTTAGAGGGAAATTCAAGCTATTTTTTTCCATCAATTATTGTTCTATTTTTCTACAAAATTTGTTCTTTTTTCGTTAAAAATTTAAAAACCATAGGGTTTTTATGTAGATTTTTAATTTTTCTTTGCAAAAGTTGTTCTGCCCCATCTTCTATTTTTTTCTCAACAATTGTCGTTTTGCAAAGTTATTTTGAGGGATTTCGTTGGTAGATTTGTAAGAGAGATTTTGGAGTTGATTGAGGGGTTTATTTTCTAATTTGTGGGAGCTTATTTTCTTCTCAAAATTTACGGATCTTCTCCAAGTATTTCATGGCTTCTATTCCTCTTTTATTTTCTCTTAAAAAAATTTCCCTAGAATTTTAAAAACCCTAGGATTTTCTATGCAGATTTTCATTTGTTGTTGTAGAAGTTGTCATGGCCGCCAAAAACTAGAATGATCTAAGTTGGTTTTACTTCCATTTAAATGAACAAGGGATAAAAATCTGCAACTATAAGGCAGTTAAAGGTGGGGGGGTCCATAGAATTAAAGAACACCTAGCACATTGTAGAGGGCAAGTAAAACCTTGTAAGAAGGTTTCTGAAGATCTTAAAGCAAAGATGCTAAGTCTAATTGAAGCCTACAAACAAGAAAATGGAAAAGGCAAGATAATTAAAAAAGATATAGGAAAAAGTCAAAAGGATGATGTTGTTCTAAGTGACCCTGATTTTGAAGAATGTACGCCCATTTTGAAGATTCCATTAGTTTTCCGGTTAGAGTTGGAGAGGGCACTTTTGGCCCTAGTTCAACTGCTTTGAAGAGGACAACAACTCGTAAAGGGATTGACTCCTCCTTTGTACTCCGCACCACCCCTAGTTCTCAACCCAACATTGATGTTAAATGGAAAAAGATAAAGGAGGTTGCATATGAATGCATTACTAGATGGTGGTATGATGCAGACATACCTTTTAATGTTGCTAATTCTGCATATTATTAGTCTATGATTAATGTTATAGCTTCATATGGAGCAAGCTTCAAAGGCCCTATCTTTCAAGATATCAAGCAAGTACTTTTACAAAATGAGATCCAAAGAATACAAGAGTATCTTTCAGAGTTCAGGCAATCATGGACCAAAACAAGGTGCACAATTATCTATGACGGATGGATTGATGATAGATATCGCACCATATTAAATTTCTTAATTGTTTGTCCAACAGGCACTATGTTTTTCAAAACTATTGATGTGTCTGATCAGGTGAAGGATGCACAATTACTATTTCATCTTTTGGATGAAGTAGTTATGGAACTAGGGGTTGAAAATGTTGTATAAGTTATCACAGATAATGCCTCCAGCTATGTTGCAGCTAGAAAGATGTTGGAAGAAAAACACCCCACCATTTGGTGGTCTCCATGTGCAGCCCATTATTTGGATCTCATGCTTGAGGATATTGGCAAAATTGAGTGGGTGAAGAAGTGTGTGGATGAAGTGAAATCCATAACTAGGTACATCTACAACCACTCATGGTTTTTGAACCTTATGAGAAAGCACACTAGGGGTAAAGAGCTTATTCGATCAGTCATTACATGATTTGCAACAAACTTTCTTTCATTGCAATCCTTTGTTCAACAAAAATCCAACTTGAGGAAGATGATTTTCTATGATGAATGGAATGAATCTCAGTGGAGCAAAAAGGCTAAAGGGAAACAGATAGTTGACCAAGTATTTGACAAAAAATTTTGATCAAAAGCAGAGGAGATTGTGCTATTTAGTGAGCCTCTCATGAGAGTTTTGCAAATGGTTTCATATAAAGCATAAGTACATTCCTCTATAGAGAATCATTGATGAAAGAAGGAACAAACAACTCCATAGACCTTTACATGCAACTAGCTACTACATAAGTCCAAGGTATGTAATTTTGGATTTCAGTGCTTGTAGCTTATAACTCATAACTTTTGTCATTCATTACTAATTAAAAAAGATTTACCAAATATTCGAAATTGGTTGATGAATACTTTTTTGTTTTCTGAACTTTGAAGGTACCATTTGATCCAGGTGGATGTTGGTGGCCACCCGCCTATTCCACTTGGACCCCCACTATTTTCTCTTTCAGTTTTACAGTTTCCTTAATTGTAGCACAAGTTACTATTTTTGGCAGTTTTTCGAGTGTTGAACTTCCAAAGCCATTTTGAGGCCCTAAACGGCGTTTTTTGGGAAAACCAGAACAAACATAAGTCTTCGAATATTGTTTGCCATGCAAAAGTTGTAGTCCTCAGATAGATCTTTCTAACGAGGTATTGTGCGCATCAAACAAAGATCGTATGCCAACGTTACGACCCTGAGAAGTCGATGTACCAATTTACCCACACGAGGCCCATAGTTTTGGCGTTTTATCTCCTAGGGTTAGGTTTTTGTATGTTTAGGGTTTTCATTGTTTCTCAATAATAAATAGGCCTTCAAGCCTCATTGTAACACAGTTCAAAGGCATGTAGCCGCCACATCTCTTCTTAGAGATAAGCTACCATAGTCTGAGCTAGTTTATTTCCATTTTGTTTGTAAGCTTATTTCAGTGTTTGATATTAATGAAATGAAGTGTTATTTTTGTTGCATCTCTGTATTTATGGTTATATCTGTAATTTGTTGCGTTCCTGTTTAAGTTCGGATCAGTGGTATCAAAGTGGTTTGCTCTTTCTCGGTTTTTCTTTGCATGTCCCCAACGAGGTCGAGATATAAGGAGTTAGGGCTTGAATTGGTCGAACCTTTGCAAGACCAACCACGCAAACCCCGACGACCTCCCATGGGGGAAGAGAAGAAAGACAAGGGGGCAAGAGATCCTTTCAAAATCTTGCTCGAAGAAGCCCTTGAGCGACAGAGGAACACAATGATGGACAACTTTGTCCAGATCCTTCAGCGATTACCCGAAGGCAACGCATCTCCTTCCAGCAGCCACTCTGGAAGTGCCACACCCTTCAAGGTACAAGTTAACTTTGACATCCCCATATTTGAAGGTTAGATAGAAGCGGACGTCGTAGATAAATGGTTAAATCTGCTAGAAGAATATTTTTCTATTCATGGTTTTTCCAACTGGGAAAAGATTACTTTTGCACTTCTCAAAGTCACCCCCCACATCAAGGACTAGTGGGAAACCTACTGTGAGAAGGATGAAAGTACACCCTTATTTTTTCAGCCGCACCCACTTGGAATTCGTTCCAGGACGCCATCAAGGAGTAGTACTACCTTGTCGGGAGCTATGAGGATAAATACATAAAGTGGACCATGTTGCGGCAGGGAAGGGACCAAGACATGCCAGAGTTTACCAATGTTTTTCATACCCTTCGCACAAAGTTGGGTATCAAGGATTCTGAGTGGCATTTGGTAGTCAAGTACCACGGCTGTCTACACAGGTACATCCAGGACAAGATGGAGTTCTTGGACATCTCGCTCGGCATGGTGTACTGATACGCTATCAAGATTGAGCAGAATTTTAAACAAAAAAAACGAGACTTTGGATCTACGAATCCAAAGTAAGGGAAAGGTGCCCCCAAACCGCAGAACAAAGGACAAAGCCAAGGCGAGGCGACCCAAGATAACCAGTTGAAGTCGCAAGCAAAGAACAACACCACGAAAACAAGGACACAGGAAAGTGGTGTGAGTTCCATAAGAGCCCCACTCACAACATAATTGAGTGTCGAGCCAAGAAGTCACTGGTGGTCGAGCTGAAGGCTTCTGAATCAGACGAATGTTCCAACTCTGAGTCAAAACCCAACAAGGGGAATGACAAAGAGAAGCAGATCATTGAGACAGAGTCCAGTGCCACTGTGGCCACCACCAAGATCCATAAGATTGAGCCTGAAGATCCAAAGGAGAGGAAACACCTCTTCCACTCACAGATGTGAGTGAAGGGTTCTCCGCGATAATTCATTGTCGATAGTGGGAGCCAAAAGAATCTCATTTCAGCAGAGGTCGTGAAGCGGTTGGGCCTACCAACTACATCACATCCGCACTCGTACACCATCCGGTGGCTTCACCAAGGAAGAGATCTTCACGTCAGCCAACAATGTCACCTTCCCTATAGCATCAAGCCCTTCAAGGATGAGGAACTGTGTGATGTTGCTCCTCTTGAAGTTTGTGATGTATTATTAGGACAACCATACTTATGGAAGCGACATATTGTATATGAGTTTAGACCTCGCTTTGTTATTATTTCTTTGGGTAATACGTTATACAGGATACCAGAGGTAGCCCCACCTACTGCCATCTTTTTGATCTCTGCTAAGCAATGCAGTAAGATCATCTCCTAGACTGGAAAATTTGTTTTCTTTTTTATTTGCTCTCAAAGTAAGGGGAAGATCGTAGCCACATCCATGGCGCCCAGGAAGGATTCCTCCGCACAACAGAAGCAGGTGGATACGATCGTGGAAGAATATAGGGACATCTTCTCCTCACCCAGAGGGGTACCCTTGCATTGTCAGGTCAAGCATTTGATCGATCTAACTCCCGAAACACCTTTACCTACGTTACCGGATCCGCGGGGGTCAAGCGGTGAAACCTCGGATCCCCGAATCCGAAACTGGTACGGATACGGATACGGTGGGATCCGTACGATCAGTTAACAAAATGTATGTCGCAGTTCAAGTGGGTTTGGATCCTCAGTTAACAGTTGATCCAACTCAGTTAATTGAAATTTTATTATCGTTTAACTTCTAGTTTCACTCCTAGTTTAGCTGCAAGGAATTCTATAAAAGGGCGACAGTGAAATCGATTTTGGCATGGGCGAGTCTCGTTGGCAGCGTCGTGGGAGAGCAGGCATCTGTGCCGCGTGTGAGAGCAGGCATCTGTGCCGCGTGTGAGAGCAGGCATGAAAGTACACCCTTATTTTTTCAGCCGCACCCACTTGGAATTCGTTCCAGGACGCCATCAAGGAGTAGTACTACCTTGTCGGGAGCTATGAGGATAAATACATAAAGTGGACCATGCTGCGGCAGGGAAGGGACCAAGACATGCCAGAGTTTACCAATGTTTTTCATACCCTTCGCACAAAGCTGGGTATCAAGGATTTTGAGCGGCATTTGGTAGTCAAGAACCACGGCTGTCTACACAGGTACATCCAGGACAAGATGGAGTTCCTGGACATCTCGCTCGGCATGGTGTACTGATACGCTATCAAGATTGAGCAGAATTTTAAACAAAAAAAACGAGACTTTGGATCTACGAATCCAAAGTAAGGGAAAGGTGCCCCCAAACCGCAGAACAAAGGACAAAGCCAAGGCGAGGCGACCCAAGATAACCAGCTGAAGTCGCAAGCAAAGAACAACACCACGAAAACAAGGACACGAGAAAGTGGTGTGAGTTCCATAAGAGCCCCACTCACAACATAATTGAGTGTCGAGCCAAGAAGTCACTGGTGGTCGAGCTGAAGGCTTCTGAATCAGACGAATGTTCCAACTCTGAGTCAAAACCCAACAAGGGGAATGACAAAGAGAAGCAGATCATTGAGACAGAGTCCAGTGCCACTGTGGCCACCACCAAGATCCATAAGATTGAGCCTGAAGATCCAAAGGAGAGGAAACACCTCTTCCACTCACAAATGTGAGTGAAGGGTTCTCCGCGATAATTCATTGTCGATAGTGGGAGCCAAAAGAATCTCATTTCAGCAGAGGTCGTGAAGCGGTTGGGCCTACCAACTACATCACATCCGCACTCTTACACCATCGGGTGGCTTCACCAAGGAAGAGATCTTCACGTCAGCCAACAATGTCACCTTCCCTATAGCATCAAGCCCTTCAAGGATGAGGAACTGTGTGATGTTGCTCCTCTTGAAGTTTGTGATGTATTATTAGGACAACCATACTTATGGAAGCAAAATATTGTATATGAGTTTAGACCTCGCTTTGTTATTATTTCTTTGGGTAATACGTTATACAGGATACCAGAGGTAGCCCCACCTACTGCCATCTTTTTTATCTCTGCTAAGCAATGCAGTAAGATCATCTCCTAGACTGGAAAATTTGTTTTCTTTTTTATTTGCTCTCAAAGGGGAAGATCGTAGCCACATCCATGGCGCCCAGGAAGGATTCCTCCGCACAACAGAAGCAGGTGGATACGATCGTGGAAGAATATAGGGACATCTTCTCCTCACCCAGAGGGGTACCCTTGCATTGTCAGGTCAAGCATTCGATCGATCTAACTCCCGAAACACCTTTACCTACGTTACCGGATCCGCGGGGGTCAAGCGGTGAAACCTCGGATCCCCGAATCCGAAACTGGTACGGATATGGATACGGTGGGATCCATACGATCAGTTAACAAAATGTATGTCGCAGTTCAAGTGGGTTTGGATCCTCAGTTAACAGCTGATCCAACTCAGCTAATTGAAATTTTATTATCGTTTAACTTCTAGTTTCACTCCTAGTTTAGCTGCAAGGAATTTTATAAAAAGGCGACAGTGAAATCGATTTTGGCGTGGGCGAGTCTCGTTGGCAGCGTCGTGGGAGAGCAGGCATCTGTGCCGCGTGTGAGAGCAGGCATTTGTGCGGCTTCTCTGTGCGGCGTCGTGGGTCAAGCTGTGTGGCGTTCTCTGTGCAGCGTCGTGGGTCGAACAGAATCGAGGCAGCGTTGGCGTCGTGTGTCTCCACTGTCCAGTTCTCCGCACGCGTCGTGTGTCGGGCAGAGCAACAGCTGTGGGCGTCTTGGGTCAGCCCACAGAGTTGCAGGCGGTAAGTTTTATTTGGTTAAAAATCATAGTATTTTTTTTTATGCGTTACGACTCATGGACCATAGGTTATATTTTTGTTTTATGCGTTATGGGCCATAGGTTATATTAGTATAAAATTGGGCCGTAAGTTAAAAATAAAATTAAAAGCCGTAACTTGTAAGTTGAAAATAAAAATTAAAAAAATATTTTATGTTTATAATTTTATTTTAATAATTATATCAATTATTTAATATGTGTATTGTTTTTTATTAATATTTATTAATTTATTAGTTTTTAAATTATGTATATATATATAATTATTTATTTATTTAAATTTTAAATTATTTATTATAAAACAATAATTTAGAATTTTATATTTTTTTTGTAATTTTATTTTAATAATTATATCAATTATTTAATATGTGTATTGTTTTTTTATTAATATTTATTAATTTATTAGTTTTTAAATTATGTATATATATAATTATTTATTTATTTAAATTTTAAATTATTTATTATAAAATAATAATTTAGAATTTAATATTTTTTTTGTAATTTTATGTTAATAATTATATCAATTATTTAATATGTGTATTGTTTTTTAATTAATATTTAAATTATGTATATTTTTTTTGTAATTTTATATTCTATATTAGGAATAGCAATTTAGAATTTTGTTTTGAGAATGACAATTTTATTAATTTTATTTGGTTATCAACACAGGTGTGATAAACATGGAACCATTACAACATGAATCGAGTGAAGGAATAAATGTCAATACAGATCCAAGATCTCCTTTATGGCAGTATGTGGAAATTCTTGGCAAAAACTCTGGTGGTGGTTCGTACAAATGGAGATGTAGTGAATGCAATAGCATTCGAAATGGCTCATACACTAGGGTGAAGGCCCATCTCACTGGGCAAACTAACACAGGTGTGTTAGTATGCAATGGTCCAAATGGTCCAAATGGCCAACCTGGGACAGGTTTGAGTCCTGCAAAAGTTAAGTTTTATGCATCTTTGCAAGATGTTGTTGATAGGAAATTCAGCAAGGGAAAACTCCCTGTGCAAGCCTCTACAACCAAGTCTTCATTGCCATCTACACCAGCTCTCACAAGTAATAAAAGGTCTACTCTAGGACCTCTTGAGGCAGCATTCAATAACCAGGGTAGAGAAGTTGCAGATGAGCATGTTGCTCGTTGCGTCTATGCAAATGGCCTAGCATTCAATTTGGTGCGCTTTCCTTATTGGCAACAAATGATTAAAGCAGTTAATGAAGCACCAAAAGGATACAAGAGCCCCGGGTATGAAAAGGTATGCACCACTTTGTTAACATCAGAAAGAAAATTTGTGGATAGACAATTACAATCAATCCGTGATACATGGGCAGAAACAGGGGTGTCCATCGTTTCTGATGGATGGAGAGACCAAAGAAATCGCCCTTTAATTAATGTTATTGCAATTTGTCCCCAAGGAGCAATGTTTTTGAAGGCCATTGATTGCAGTGGAGTGGAAAAAGATGCAATGTTCATCTCGACAATTCTTATTGATGCAATAGAAAGTGTGGGGTCACAAAATGTTGTCCAAGTTATCACAGACAATGCAAAGGTTTGTAGAGCAGCAGGCCTGATTGTGGAGGGTCAATACAATCACATATTTTGGACTCCATGTGCAGTGCATTCATTGAACCTTATGCTAGCCAAGATTGGTGAAATTGAGTGGATCAATGAAATATATGTAGCATTAAAGGAGATCCAAATGTTTATCACCAATCACTCAATGTCCCAAGCCATATATCGGAGTTTTGCAAAGTTTGAGCTACTAAAGTTACTCCAATTTTAATCATTGTTATGCATTATGAGTTCTGAATTTTAATGTTCAATTTATTTTATGTCTGATTTAAGATTTTACTTTTCAATATGTTTATGTAGGTTGCCGAAACTCGTTTTGCTTCCCACACTTCAGTCATAAAGAGGCTTTTGGAGGTCAGACAAGCATTACAGGCAACGGTCATTGACCCTCTATGGGAATCATGGAGGACTTCAACTTCTGATAGAGGACAAAGAATAAAATATATCATTCTTGATGATGCATGGTGGGACAAGGTCCAATACCTTTTGCAGTTCACAGAACCAATTCTAACCATGATTAGGGCATTTGACACAGATATGCCTTGCTTGGGGGAAGTCTATGAAAACATAGATAATATGTTGGAGAAAATACGGGAAATTATCAAGGCAAGTGAGAATGACCCCTTTGAAGTATTTTACAATGAAGTGAAAGACATAGTTACAAAAAGGTGGAACAAAATGACCACGCCATTACACCTTTTGGCATATGCACTACACCCCAAATATTACCATTCCAAAATATTGTCTTTACCTGGTAGAGCAGCTCCAAACAAAGATTCTGAAGTGGTACAGGGATATAAGACAACTTTGAGGAAAATCTATAGGGAAGTTGGAATTGCAAAGGAAGTACGTGAGGAATTTGGAGCATTTGTACAATCCACTGGGATCTTTTCAGATCCACTAGCCATGGATGATCGAGGGCATATGGATCCTATTACTTGGTGGGGCTTCCATGGTGGGGATAGCACTTATCTCTCAACTCTAGCCACGAGGTTGTTATCACAGGTTGCCAGTTCCTCATCAGCTGAGAGGAACTGGAGTACATATGGCTTCATCCATTTGGTAAAGAGAAACAGATTGGGAGCAACGAAGGCACAACCACTTCCTACTTCTACAACAACTTCTAACATTCCTGATGCACGATCGCCTATTCATGATGTAGAGTTGCAATATGTAGATGATGATGATGTAGACCCATTTCATGATTTGTCGACACACCTACTCTATATTATCATATTAATAAAGTGATCATTGATGAAATATTCATTTTGTTTTTACTACTATCATCTTTGTATGAGGCAAATGCATCGAAATTGTCCAATAATTTTAGTTCTAATGTTGTGATTCATGAATGGTTTTGATTTTAAACATCAAATGTACTTTTTAAAATTTCAAAAAATATTATTATATATTTTTGTACTTGCCATATCCTCGCCGTATCCGGATCCTGGCTTTTCAAAAATCCAACGGATCCGTATCCGTATCCGGATCCGGATCCGTATCCGTCTCCTGGTAACTTAGACCTCTACCCAACGGGCCGATATATCGTCGCTCCATTCTGGAAAATGAAGAGATCAAGCTACAAATCTAAGAGTTGCTGCAAAAAGAGCACATCTGACCAAGTTCCTTGCCTTGTGGGAGCCCGATTGTACTTGTATAGAAGAAGGATGGGACCTGGAGGCTCTGCATTGATTATCGGGCACTAAACAAAATCACTGTCAGGAATAGGTATCCAATCCCATGGATTGATGACCTTCTGGACCAACTCAAGGGGCCAAGTATTTCAACAAGATCGATCTAAAGTCTGGCTATCACCAGGTTCCAATAGAGCCCATAGATGTATGGAAGACTGCCTTCAAATCCAAGGAAGTCCTTTTTGAATGGTTGGTTATGCCCTTTGGGTTGACAAATGCCCCTGCTACTTTTATGAGGTTAATGGATGACAACTTGCGACCCTTCACCAACTCATTCGTGTTTGTTGATCTGGACATCCTCATCTTTAGCAAGAGTTGGGAAGAACACTTGCAACACATTCAGCAGGTCCTTCAAACCCTTCAACAGCACAAACTGTGTGCCAACTTGGAGAAATGCACCTTTGGCATGAGCTAGGTCCAATATTTGGGTTACATCATAAATGAGCGTGGCGTGCATGTGGATCCGACTAAGATCCAAGACATTCGGGATTGGCCAGCCCTGACCACTCTAATAGAACTTCGCAGCATTTTAGGCTTGCAAATTTTTATCAGAGGTTTGTGTTGGGATTTTCCCATATCACTTGGTCTTTGAGTCAAATTACCAATGGTGAGGCGAAAGCAAAATTTTCCTAGTCTGAGTCCCAATAGAAGGCGTTCGTTGAGTTGAAGCATCACCTCTACTTTGCATCGGTACTCACACTATCAAACCTGCAACAACCATTTGAAATTGAGACAAACACATCAGACTATGCTATTGGTGCAGTCCTCACCCAGCACAGGCATCCAATGGCCTACCATAGTGAGACACTTTCCGATACAATTCGGAAGTACCCCACCTATGATAAAGAGATGCATTCCATCATGCAGGCTTGTCGGCAATGGAAGCATTACATTCTGGGGAAGGAGACAGTCATCCACATCGATCACTGACCTCTTCAGTTTATACAAACACAAGGGAAGTTGCAAAACGATTGCCATCAGAAGTGGTCTACATATCTGCAATAATTCCACTTGAACATTAAATACAAAAAGGCCAGCACCAATAATGTTGCAGACTGCCTCAACTGGCCCCTAGTTGTAGCACTGACTACTATTCTCAACTCTTGTGGCCACGAGACCTCTAGATGGCCGCAACTATACAAAAATGATCCAGAGTTTGCCTCCACATACCAGATGCTAGTAGATGGAAAGAAAGTTCCTGATTTCCACCTCCAAGACGCATTATTATGCTACCTGGGCCACCTTTGTGTTCCTTCAAGCAAGCGTGCCAAGCTGATTTGGGAGGTGCACTACAGTTGAGTCGCAGGACACTTTGGTGTGGAGAAAATTGTGGTTGTACTACAAAAGTACTTTTATTGGCCAAAACTTCGACTAGATGTTGGGAAATATATCAGATCCTACACTGCTTGCACCATCGCCAAGCCAACCATCAAGAAGCAAGGCCTGTACACTCCTCTACCTACTCCCAGCCAACCGTGGGAATCCATCTCCATGGACTATATGTCTGGCCTCCCTTCTACCAAGCATGGTAATGATTGTGTATTTGTGGTCGTGGACAAATTTTCTAAGATGGCTATATTGGCGGCCTGCAAGAAGAGTATCACAGCAGAGGACATTGCCAAACTCTTCTTTGAACGAGTGTGGGTACATTTTGGGATCCCGCAGACCATTATATCAGATCGAGATAGTAGGTTCCTGAGCACATTCTGGTCAAGCCTCTGAACACTATTGGACACCAAGCTCACCAAGTCGACTGCCTTCCATCCCCAGACTGATGGCCAGACGGAGGTCGTCAATAGGATGATAGTGCACATACTCTGCATGTACAACTCCAAGCATCCATGAACCTGGGATGAGAGTCTTCCCTATTTGTAGCACAGTTATAAAAGAGCTCTCCATAGCTCGATTGGTAGCAGTCTCTTTCAAGTGAGTCTAGGATTTCAACCATTGTGTTTGATTGATGTTGCCATGCCTCGTGCGACTACACAGAGAGAATCGATACATGCATTGTCCGAGGCTGATAAAGCAACCAGATTTATTGAACGCATCCAACACATCCGCTAGCAGGTTCACGACATCTTGGAGAAGTCAAATTCCAAGTACAAGCAACGACATGATCAACATCGGGTGCCACACAAGTTTCAGGAGGGCAACAAAGTTTGGTTGCATTTGCTGTTATGCTCTTAACCTGCAAGACGATACCCAAATAGCAAATATGCGAAGAAATATACCCAAAAATAGAACAATGAGAAATAACAGCAAGTATTTTATTATTCAGAAAGCAATGTTCACATGCCTCTTCGAGGGGGCAACCTCCAATAGAGCTGAGCTCAATTACAAAATAAGACACCATGCTCCTCAAGGGGAGTCTCTATCCTTTATATAGGATTCATACATGCAATACCATGGTTCTTATTAATACCATCTATCTAATACCATGGCCCATTTGCAACTAACTGTGGTCCCTTCATTAAATGTGGGTTAACCACTTACAATTATTAATATGGGCTTTATTGACTCTTTACTTAATTATAACTATGACTCGATCCTATTACATAAATAAGGGGGTTAGGGTTGGACCCTAACATGCCCTCCCCCATAAGAATAGCCTTGTCCTCAAGGCTGAAGCTGCGGAAACTGCTGAAGGATAGTAGCTGGTTCCCAGGTTGCATCTTCCGGAGAGGTGTCTTTCCACTTGATGAGGACTTCCTTGATCGTGCGGCCATGCAGGTGCCGCTCTCGTGTGTCAAGAACCTGTTCAGGTTGGAGCCAGATTGACCCTTCTTCATCCACTTCAGGTAGACTGGTTTGAATTCTGCAATGGTTCCCAATCACTTTCTTGAGGCATGAGACATGGAAGACTGGATGGATTTTTGCAGTGGGTGGCAAAGCTAGCTTGTAGGCGAATTCTCCAATGCACTGAAGTACTTGATACGGTCCGTAGAATTTTGGAGATAATTTCTGACAACCCTTGTCTTTGAGTGATGTCTGCTTATATGGTTGCAACCTCAAAAATACTTGATCCCCTTTTTGAAATTGGCGTTCTGAGCGATGTTGATCTGCCTGTTGCTTCATGCGGTTTTGGGCTTGATGAAGATTCTCTCTAATCTGGGCCAGCATGGTTGTGCGATTCTATAGGAGTTGATCCACTGCTTGTACCTTCGAGCATCCCTTGATATAAGAAGTAAGGAAAGGAGGGAGTTGACCATAAACTGCTTCATATGGAGTCATTTTGGTGGTGGCATGATAGTTGGTGTTATACCACCATTCAGCTAGAGGTAACCACTGTACCCAGAGATGTTGCTTTTCTGAAGTGAAACACCTAAAGTAGGTCTCCAGACATTTGTTGACTGCTTCAGTTTGACCATCAGTTTGTGGATGATAGAAAGTACTGAGTTGTAGTTGGGTACCTTGTAGTCTGAAGAGTTCCTGTCAAAAGTTACTGGTGAAGACCGGGTCACGATCAAACACAATGGAAGTGGGCATGCCATGCAATTTGAAGATCTGATCCATGAAAAATTGAGCGACCAAAGCCGGTGTAAAAGGGTGGGGTAGGGCGCAAAAATGAGCATACTTAGAAAGTCTGTCCACAACCACCATGATGACTGACTTGTTTCCTGACTTTGGAAGACCCGTAATGAAATCCATAGAAACCTCTATCCAGATTAAGGCCGGGATGGGCAAGGGCTGTAATGTGCTTGGGGATTTGACTGTTTCTCCTTCGTGACGCTGACAGACGTCGCATTCAGCTACAAAAGTAAGAATGTCTTTTTTCATGCCTGTCCAGAAAAATGATCTTCGAGTGCGAGCATACGTCTTCTGAAAGCTTGAATGTTATGCAGTGGGAGATGAGTGCAACTCCGCCAAAATGCGGCTTTTGAGGGTAGATGTTGGTGATATTACGACTATGTCCTTGTAGCGAAGAATCTCATCATGCCACAAGTAGCCCGCTGTGGAATTTGGATCCGCCTGCAGTTGATTAATGAGTTGGGAGAGCCAGGGATGTGAAAACCATTCCTTGCGAGCCTCTTCAATCCATTCTGGAATGGGAAGGGAAATTGCGAGCAGGGTACTTTCCTCCTCAAATTGGCGGGATAACGCATTTGCTACAATATTTTCGCACCCTTTCTTGTAAATGATCTCATAATCATATCCCAGCATTTTTGCGAGCCATTTATTTTGTTGTGGCGAGGATAGGCGTTGCTCCAAAAAATATTTAAGGCTTTGATGGTCTGTGCAGATTTGGAAACGTCGCCCCAATAAGTATGGTCGCTAGGTATCTACTGCATGTAAGATGGCCATCATCTCCTTCTCATAGGTAGATTGTCCCAGATTCTTCCCACTTAGTTGTTGGCTCATGAAGGCCAAGGGTCGACCTTCCTGCATTAAGACCGCCCCAATACCTGTACCAGAAGCATCACATTCAATCACAAAAAAATTGGTGAAGTCGGGTAATGCTAAGACTAGAGTGGAACACATGGCATGTTTGAGAGCTATAAAACCTGTTGTGCTTCATCATTCCAGAGGAATGAATTTTTCTTGAGGAGTTGAGTGAGGGGCCTGGCAATGCAACCATAATTGCAGACAAATTTGCGATAGTAGCCTGTGAGACCCAAAAATCCTCTCAAGCTCTTCAAGGTCTTTGGTTGAGGCCAATCCTGCATTCCCTGGATCTTTTTGGAGTCCACCCTGACACCTTCACGCCCCACAATGTGGCCCAAATACTCAACTTCTTCCATGCCAAAAGAGCACTTGGACATCTTGACAAATAATTTATGCTTGCGGAGGAGTTGTTAGAACAAATCTACATGTTGAAGATGTGTGGCCTAGGTGCGACTGTAGATGAGAATGTCATCAAAGAAAACAAGGACAAATTTTCTGAGATATGGTTTGAGCAGGTGGTTCATAAGGCTCTGAAAAGTGGATGGGGCATTACAAAGACCAAATTGCATGACCAGGAACTCATAATGGCCTTCATGAGTTCGGAAAGCAATCTTTGGAATGTCTACTTCTTTCATGCGAATTTGGTGATAGCCCGAGCGAAGTTCGAGCTTAGTAAAGAATTGAGCCCCATTTAGTTCATCCAGCAAATCATCGACAACCAAGATGGGAGATTTATCTTTGGCCGTCAACTTATTGAGGGCCCTGAAGTCTGGACATATACGCCATTCCCCATCTTTCTTGAGCACCATGACCACTGGCGATGAATAAAGACTAATGTTGGGACGGATGACGTCTGCTCCCAAGAGTTCCTTGATGATTTTTTCAATTTCATTCTTTTGGGTGAACTGATATCTATATGGGTGCACATTTGGTGGTTGGGCCCCTGGGACCAAAGTAATGCTATGATCATGTTCCCCTCTCGAGGGTGGAAGTTCATGAGGCTTGTCAAAGACTAGCAGATGGTTGTTTAAGATCTGTTGCATCTCAGGATGAATATGAAGAGAATTGGATTCGAAGGCCTGGATGGCATTAAATTGGGCTATAACTCCATGGTGGCCCTTTTTTAACAATTTTTCCATCCAATGTGAGCTGATGATAGAGGGAGCTCCCGCCTGGAGTCCGTGGAGGGTATGTGTATGGTTGTTCTGCTTAAAGCTCATATATAACTCTTGGAAATCCATTGTGATTGGCCCAAGTGTGCGAAGCCATTCAGCACCTAAGACAATGTCGCACCCTCCCATGTGTATGGCAAACATGTGGGTCTTTAACTGATAATCCCCCATTTGAAGTTTGACATTTTCACAACGGCCTTCACATTTCATTGTCCCCCCATCAGCAATTTGGACCTGGAAGTTAGAAACTGCTCGGACAAAACAATGCACTACTTCCATGACTCTTTGATGGATAAAGTTATGTGTACTACCACTATCAATCAAGACTACTACTGGGCGATGCTTAATAAAACCTTTGATTTTGAGAGTTTGGGGAGAAGAAATCACGGCCAAAGCATGCAATGAGATAATTGGTTCTTCAGGTACATTGTCCTGCTGGTTGTCCTCTTCTTCCTCCTCCGGTTCCTCAAGTGGTGGGGCTTCCTTCGATGAACTGTGATCAATAGCATCAATTTGAAAGAATTTGGGCTCCTTGCATTTATGCCCGGGGGAGTATTTCTCATCACAATAGTAACACAATCCTTGCTTTCTTCTTTCCGCCATTTCTGTTGGTGACACTTTTTGAACCTTGAGTGTCTGGTAGTGCTTTGAGCCTGGGTGGGGTGACCCTTGGCTACGAAACTTGGGCGATTGGATTGGGCCGCTAACGCATGTTCTACTTCACGAGCTATCCTGCAAGCATCCAGCCATGAGATAGGGTGTTGCAGTTGGACGTGGGCTTGTATGGCTTCTTTGAGACCACTGACAAAACATTCCAAGTAGAACTGATCATGTAGACCTCCTGCGCAGAAGGCTAAGGATTCAAAGGCTGTAATACATTCGTTCACTGTTCCTGTTTGTCGGAGCTTAGTGAGACGACCCAAAAAGTTAGATTCATGGTCAAATCAATCCATAAAAGCTTTTTTGAATGTATGCCAAGTCAAGGGCCTTCCATAGCAATGTTGATGCCATTGCCACCATTGCCATCTTTCATTGTCCAAGTACATGCTACCCACATTAAGCTGAGTCGCATCATCCATGATGTGAGCAGTGTGAAATATTGCTCTATTTGTGCTATCCATGTGGCCGGATGAGAGCCATCAAATTTATACATGTCCAGCTTGGGTGGTCGCGGCTGGGATTGTTGGTGGGTGCCAAAGAGGTGAAGAGACTGACTAGACTCACCCTCAATGTTTTCATTGCCAATATATGCCTCCGCGCGTTCCTCCATCTTGCCCTTTGAGAGTGTTTCATCTAATTTCTTCCTTTGCAACAGTACATCTTTCAATTGTGATTCGAGGTTTTCAATCCTCTCATTGGCCATAGCTTGAGCTCTAGTTTGTACCATGCACCGATCCGATGTACTTGAAATTTGTAAGAACTGTGAATAATTTTAAAAACTATTCCTTATGAACAGAATATGAAATAACAGAATATTACAACGATTGCAGAGACAGTAAAGGCTTCTGAAATTACACATCATGATCCTGTAATAAAAATTCCTGAATTTTATAAATTTAATTGACAGAACCAATGAAAGTACTTACCTGTAATCCTACGGTCGATGATGCCTCAAACTACTCCTGCTTCGGTTACCAAAAGACCGAAACCACCTAGCCAAACTGAGCAGAACCTTGCTACTCAGTCCAGTAAACTTCTCAGTTGAAGCAGACTGTTCCCCCGTGCCCAGAAACCTCAAAACAAGCAAGGCCCAGTTGTTCCTGATGATAAACAAACTCTCTGTGTATAAACTTTCCTCCTCCTTTCTTACCCCCCGGTCTCCAACCGTCCCTTCCTTCTTATAAGTTGCCATTTACCGACATCCTTCATCATTGTGTCAAAATTATGATACGTGTTGATTTTTATAAAGAAAATTTTATTTTATTTTATTTGAATATCTTAATTTGAAATAAAATTTATTTTTTTATTTTAATGATTTAATTTTTAATTTTATTTAAATTTATAAATTTTAATTTACTATAAGTGGGTCATTACATAATTTGGGACCGCCCGAAATTTTTTTGCACTAACAATTGAATGATACCACCTTGCTCAGCTCATCGACCTAATTCTTATGGGCTAAGTCTCTAATAAGCATCTCGGGGGCCTTGCTTAGGAATACTGCAGTGGTTGAATCCCAGAAAATTCAATGCTGCCCAAAGTCCTATGAAAATCACGCCCAGGTATAGGAACCCACACAATTAGTCAGATCTGAATGGCGGATCTGATTGTTGCGACGACTACAGAGCCCAAACTGCTAGATCTGGATGGCGGATATGATGGATCTGATAGATCTGAATGGCTGATCTGATAGATCTGAACGACGGAACTAATTGCTGCTGCTGCGACAAAACCGCACTTGCGAGATCTGATCTGGAAAAGATGATGCTTGATCCAGAGATAGAGAAGGGAACTATGGTCTCCAGGAGTGTCGGGGGCTACAGATCGCAATATACATAAGGGTCTAACAGTAATACTCAGCCCAATCTTTCAGGGCACTAACCAAGGAGGATCAACCGTACCCTTAGCCGTACAACCCGACTACCCTATCGTACGTGCAAGTAATCTCCCCAAGTGCTGTTCTCGGTGTACTGTAGCAGCAAGACAGCCAACGGTTTATCTATGGCGAGGTTTCAAGGGAGCTAGAGGGCTTCAGATATACCCAGAGGGTACTTGGAAGACAGTCTGTGCGTGGTTCTGTCTAATGCGCTACTACTCGAAGGGGTACCCACAGGGGTTACAAGGGAGTCCAACAAGCGTGAACACCTCTTGTATTTCCTGTGTGCATGCCTCCCAAAATCTGTAGGTTTATGCGCTCAACAACAGATCCCGTGGTTTAAAAACGCCGAAACACGTCTCTAGCCAAAAAAAAAAAATTGCTAAAAATTGGAGATCCCACCGGCCCTGGAAAGCGCTCTGATACCACTTGTTATGCTCTTAACCTGCAAGATGATACCCGAACAGCAAATATGCAAAGAAATATACCCAGAACATAGAACAATGAGAAATAACAGCAAGTATTTTATTATTCAAAAAGCAATGTTCACTTGCCTCTTCGGAGGGGCAACCTCCAATAGAGATGAGCTCAATTACAAAATAAAACACCATGCTCCTCGAGGGAAGTCTCTATCCTTTATATAGGATTCATACATGCAATACCATGGTTCTTATTAATACCATCTATCTAATACCATGGCCCATTTGCAACTAACTGTGGTCCCTTCATTAAATGCGGGTTAACCACTTACAATTATTAATATGAGCTTTATTGACTCTTTACTTAACTATAACTATGACTTGATCCTATTACATAAATAAGGGGGTTAGGGTTGGACCCTAACATTTGCAAAAAGAACGCCTTACCAGAGCCCATCGGAAGCTTAGACCACTTCGATATGATCCTTACACCATTACCAAGGTTGTGGGAGACAATGCTTTTGAGCTCAGCATTCCCCCATTCCTTGGCTTGCACCCAGTGTTCAATGTGGACCGCCTTTGACCATACTTTCCACCATTACTGGACACATCAGACATTGCAGAATAGCTCACACCAACAGAGTTAAACCCAGACTGCATGGAATAGGCCACAACTGATCGGATTATGGACACACAAATCAAGAACACTCGCCAACAAAAGATCCAACTATATCGAGTTGTCAAAGCTAGCCAACTCCTGCACCAAGGCAAGTAGCTCACCAAGGACCAAGTTCAGCAGAAGTTTCCCCATCTCATGGAAGCACTCAATGCAATGGGGACCATTGCTTCCTAAGGGGGGAGGACTGATCCAGGTGGATGTTGGTGGCCACCCACCTATTCCACTTGGACCCCCACCACTGTCTCTTTCGGTTTTTCAATTTCCTTAATTGTAGCATAGTTTACTATTTTTGGCAACTCTTCAAATCCTAAACTTCCAAAGTCATTTTGAGGGCCCTAAACGGCGTTTTTTGGGAAAACCAAAGCAAACATAAGTCTTCGACTATTGTTTGCCATGCAAAAGTTGTAGTCCTCAGATAGATCTTTCTAGCGAGGTATTGTGTGCATCAAATAGAGATCGTATGCCAAAGTTACGATCCCGGGAAGTTGATGTACCAATTTACCCACACGAGGCCCATAGTTTTGGCGCTTCATCTCCTAGGGTTAGGTTTTTGGATGTTAAGGGTTTCCATTGTTTCTCAATAATAAATAGACCTTCGAGCCTCATTGTAACACAATTTAGAGGCATTTAGCCGCCACATCTCTTCTCAGAGATATGCTAACATCGCCCGAGCTAGTTTATTTCCATTCTGTTTGTAAGCTTATTTCAGTATTTGATATTAATGAAATGAAGTGTTATTTATGTTGCATCTCTGTATTTATGGTTATATCTATAATTTGTTGCGTTCCTATTTAAGTTCGAATCACCATTACATTAGAAATTTTGAGGCAGATGGGGAGGTACTAGGAGGATTGTATAAATGCATTGGGCGCATGGTCCCAAATCCCAAGACTCAAGATCAAATTCATAACAAGCTCTTGAATTTCATTGAGAGTATCGGTAACTTTGGCATTTCTATGGTTGTAAGAAATAGAGCAAGGGATCCCCTAGGTAAGAACTATCAAAATTTGCAAATTATTATATTACTCATTTCAATTTGCAATTGTTGAGTCCAAGTTTCAAAGTCATTTGCTAATACTTATTTGCCTTCCATCCATTTTGCAACCTATTGGTGGCAACATTTTGGTGGTGAATGCCCTCAATTGTAAAAATTTGCAATTCAAATATTGAGCCATACATGTAGTACTTCAGGGTGTGAGTAGAATTGGAGTGTGTTTGAGCATATACACAATAAGCAGAGGAGTTGTTTGGAGCAAAAGTAGTTGAATGACATGGTTTATGTTCAGTACAACCTTAGGTTGAGGCACAACCAATTGCTGAACAAAACCCCTGAATCAAGCAACATTGTCTTGGGTGACTTTGATCCAACATCAGAATGGGTTGTCAAGAGTCAAGCACCAACATTTGACAATGAATACCTTTCTTGGTTGGACTTGGACCCACCTCCACAGGTTGCAGAGGAAGATATATCAAAAGTACCAGCTTCAGGGCAGGGGAATCAAAACATAATCCCATTACAGACTTGGAGGGTACTCAATCTGTAGATGAGGATGAGGAGGAGGATGATTCTAATGATGACAATTAGCACTTGTAGTTGTAGTATTGTAGTATCATGTTATTTTGGACTATAGAGGCCTTTTAGAGCCTACTTCATGATGTATTTTGGTTCAACGATGTTTTTACTAAGTGCTATTTTGGTTAATGCACTATTACTTGCTATATCAATGAGAACTTTTGCATATTTGTGTATAAATGGTTTGGATTCTCATGAACACATGAATATATATGTTTTTCTTTAAAATTTGAATATTTTATGTGTTTTTGGCATACCGGTTTCGGTCCAGTTCTAATAAAGTCCCAGTCCACAAGGTTTTCTGATTCAGACATCGGTTCAGTTCTGATAACATTGCTCTAAACCTCCAACTTGATACAATGTGCTAGTCATTAACCCTCCAAATTTGCAAGTAGGCAAGCTCCTAGGCATTAACAAGGCTCAAGCCTTATGTTGCAAATGGGAGATTCCAGCCTTGGATTGTAAAAGGCCTAGAAGGTACTATTAAGGAATTCTATTTCAGTAGGTGCCCCCTCTGGGGGAAAATCGTATCATAGTCTTACTATTTAATGTCTTATTATGACACCTATTATGGCCAAGATAAGAGGATCCTTTCTTTCCCAAAGTATTTGGAAGACCCAAGAGTCCATTAAGCCCTTGTTGACCTAGTGATATCTCTAAATAAGAACTGCGTATCTTTCAATGATCACTACATATGGTGGGCTCTATTATTGGAGGATGGTAACCCAACATCCTTGATTCCCATCCCTTATGTTTTACAAGAAAGACATTATTTCGGCCAATGATCTCAATGACAGCTAAACGAGGGATTGAATTTCTTGACCTAAATTAAAGAGAATTGTTGAACTGTCCAATCTCGACAAGGTTACCCTTGACAATGTTTAAAGTTTGATTCCTAATGCTTTCTCCCACAAGTCAGATCTTTAGCCCCCGTGCTTGGTGGAAAGATTGGAAAGAGAACAATTTCAAAGCTTTCACTAAGTACAAGCTATTGATGGCTATAGAGTGTTGCCTATAGATGCCAAAACAAATATGAAGGCTCAAGTCTAAGCAAAATATCTCATTGTTCTAGCTACAAATCATGTGGAAACCAAGGTTGGAACCTAGAAAATAAATCTTTGCGTGGTCATAACCATGGGGAGTCAATCTATACATGGGAGACTCACTCTAGGTGTTCAAGATCCAAGATGTCCTTAGTTGTGGACATGTTGAAATGCTAAAACACTTTTTGGTTTTGTCCCCTTACTAAGTTTGCCTAAGGGTGGATCAGGTCACTATGTGATCAGGTTCTCCCTACATCCGTTTCTTGGAGAGTTGCTCTTTTGGGAAAAGTCTCCCTTAGCCTATAGAGTTTTAGACTTTAATCTACTTGGCTTCTTGTTAAAGGTGAAATATTGCTTCTATGTGGAAAAGCTGAAATGATGCTATATTTAATAAGATGGAGGATTCTCGGTATTTCTCATGGGTTAACAACCCTGTAATCTAAATGAGCTTGTCCTTGCAAATCACTATATAGGTACCGAAAATCTAGGCGGGAATGGGCCCCTTGCAATATGAGCAGGGACCACCTAATGCATCCCCGTCATAATCAACGTAATTGGCAATCTCAACGACCAAGGGTAGGCCATGTCACAAGGTAAGAGAGCATGAACAGAGACAGAATTGGCCTTCCCCACCAATGCAACAGGATGATAAATTCCTGAGCTCTTTTCATTTTAGAGGTTATGAATTCACGTGAACCCAACAATTGATTATTGTAGAGTCCATCCCTGTTAGACTGGTTGGAGGCCAACCCCAGAGGGCCATGATCCACCACCCAATGATGGTCTCGTACCTGTGGCAACTTGATGTTCATGTATTTATGCTTGGGCCTTGAGGGCCTTATTTTGATTTTTCATGGAATTGTGTATATCTACTGTTAAGACTTTGTATTTCAGCCAGCCCAATTAGTTGCAAGGGTTAGCCCGATTGATAAGACATTCCAGTGCAATCTCCATGAAAGGTCTTGGAATTCATTCCCATTGGACCGTCTGGGGTTACCAGTCACCTCTGCAGCTGGCGGTTTATCTGCCTCCGTCAGAAAATTCCAAGGAAGATGGCGGAGGTTTTCTGTGAGGTATTTCTTTGGAAAAAAAATAGCATGCCAAATCGTGAGCTTCGCTAGTGCTTGTGGCCCCTGCATTTGCAGCTGCTTTATTCTTATCAAAACCTTATATATACTACATATTGTTCTATTAATAGCCAAAAGAAGTTATTCTACTGCAAAGAAAAAAGTAGTCTTGAATTAATTATTTGTAGGTTAAGATTTGCGAAAAGCTCAAAATTTCAACACAAAGATATTTGATATAATTGAAAATACTCAGAAACTGAAACGAAATACAGACAGAAGAGATTTGAGTCATGCTTAATTTGAGTAAAAGCCCTATGTCATACCAGGAGGATATTCTCTAATTTCACTTGCTCATGTTAAAATAGCACAAGGATATATACACTCAGGCGAGACAAGTGCTGGATAACCCATGTGGGGTTGGGAATTTACCAGCATTTTGGGTCACGGTCATTTGAATCAAGCAATGTATCAGGTCTATTAAATATGAACACCCAGGTATCTTGAATTTCAATATTTTTGAGATACGAAAACAGATGGATAGGACAGGTATAGATTACAAGTAGATGGAAAATATATTCATGCAAATTACAAAATGTTGGGCTTCCTTGAGGATAATTCAGTTTGCTGCTCCTGGTCAGGAATGCAGCTGAACTGTAAAGGTAAGATAATACTTTTCACAATTGAGGTAGTTAGTGGGTTTAATTCCTCTTCATCTGGGTTTTATTTTCCTAAGACATGTTAGTTTGTTAGTTTGTGTGGCAAAATTTTGAATATGATAAAAGAGGCCGAAAATTTTGAAATATCATAATTGCAGCCGTTGTGATTCAATCATGCTCTTGTCCAAAACAGTCTTCATAACAGTACTCCCAAATTACCAATTCACCCATTACTATTTAAAAAAATGAATACAGTGGAAGTATAGTTTAAAATTCAATGTCAATAAATAAACAGTTAAATAAATTCTCACCGACTCCGCCAGTGCCTCCGACAACCAGCACAAATTTAGACGAAACCTTTATGGATTCTTGTTCTTCACGTGACAGCGCAGGCGATTCAGCATCTGTTTTCACGCACACAATTCTATTTCGCAGGTTCTCCCTCGTCACCTTCCGCTTGAACTTAAGCTCATTTCCTTGACCAATCAAGAATCTGCCAGCCCTTAGCCCAACATGACTATTAACAACCGTAATTGTTCTCCCCTTCTGATTCAATCCGCCAGAGGTGTGGAAGATGTGGCAACAGTGTGTTGAAGAGCATGCGGCCATTCTGAGCTTTCTGTGGCGTTAAAATTGCGAATTGAATCATAGATTAATGGTTCGAAGCTAGGAGTAGCCGGGTTATTGATTGGCCTTATCTCCCGTATTAGAATAGGATAAAGTGTGTAGGGCCTTGCTCTACGTGCATTATTTGCGGCGGCTATCACGCAGCGTCCAATTAAATCTGAGGCAATTTAGAGTAGTGGTTTGAGGGGTGTTGATTATGGAAGGATTTCACTTGCAATCATTTTTTGGGTAATGATTATAGAAGGATTTGACTTGCAATCATTTATTTTTATTTTATATTTTTTAAATTAGAATGAGAATTGTTGTAAAAAAATAAAATAAAATAAAAATAATGTCTCGTAAAAATAAAATAAAAATTATTATATGATACGATATTTAAAATAAAAATTATTATATGATACGATATTTAAAATGTTCCATATCTATCTTTTCATATGGTGTTTCAATATTTCATAATGTTTACCCTTTCACATGGTGTTTCAACATTTCATAATATGTTCCATATCTATCCTTTCATACGGTCTTTCAATATTTCATAATGTTTACCCTTTCACATGGTGTTTCAACATTTCATAATATTTAGCGTTCAAAAAAATATGTAGTCTTATTTACTACATATTCCAATAACAAAATTGAGGATGAGTCATAATATGAACAAAAATAAAAATTTGTGCATATAGATGCACTCCAACTAAAACAATTCTCCAACATTGCATATATACAAGTCCATAACAAAATAAAAAACTTTGCATCCATCACCAGAAGAAGAAGAAGACCACACTAGTGCATATGTCAAGTCATGGGGATGATCCCAACTTGGCATTGCGCACCTACGAAAAATCTCAAAATGGATGCACCCTAAAGGAGACGTGAGAGCCCTTTAAGGGAATCTACAGTAGAGTTGAAATCTCGAAGTATATGTTCAAAAGAGATCATATATAAAGAGTCTTTCGGCATCAATATCCTCCTCATCCAGTTTTGCAACAGTGGTGGAGCAAAGGTAGCTCTGCGTCTAATTCAGTCAATGACCACCCTGAAATCACCATATCTGTTGATTGATCCTGGATCAAGCCTCCTCACACAATGTAGCAAACCCCAGAGCACAATCACCTCGGCTCTCGACTTTGTTACTTCGCCACAACCCCAGAAGAATTTATACCTCAATGATACTAAGACATCAATATGAGCACCACAACCACAGAAACCCTATTGTGTGACCTCATCAAAATATCCAGCAAGATATTGTGCCATATGTGGGGTTGTCATGGTTCTTTGAGGCCATTCATTGCAAGATTTTTGCGCATATTCCTTATATGAGGCACAAATGCTATCATAGGTTCTATCAATGTTGTATGTGCATCCCTAAAAAATGATAGCATTTCTACCATTCCAAATACCCAAATAATGAAAATGAGGAGAGTCCTATGTTCCCCAAATTGACACAACCATTGGCAATACATTCATTCATAGATACATAGTACCATCTCATATGAATGTTAAGATGAAAAAAAAAACTTGATTCCATGTAACGATGGCAAAGGGGAATTTTATGAATAAGTGAAAAATGTCTTTTGTCTCACCTTTGCACAGGTAGCATCGCCCAGGTCCAGGTGAGGATCTTATTCCCCCATACCAACCAACTAAAAATTTTGATTTTCAAAGGCATGTTCCATGACCCTAGATACTAAAAATTACACAATGTCTCATTAGCCTTTAGGGAACAAGAAATCATTTGATGGGTCTTTGCTACTTCAATCTCACCCTATATAAGAGTACCTTTCCAAGTAATCATGTTGGCCACACACTCGTAGAAATATCGGCCCATTGTAATTACTCAATATACCTCTCCCATATCACAACATCCTCGCACGACAATGCCCAACTCCATAGCCCCTTTCAACGATGGGAATGGTTGTAAAGCATTCGAATGGTTCATAATTTGGTTTATAAAGCTTATTCCCCTCTTTTGTAGGTGTCAGAGGATTGTAAGCAAAAGTTGTGGAAAATTGCAATGCCTAGAATTGGACCAATCCCCACTTGTACAAAGTTTCTTGTACCTATCTCCTATTGTAGATTTGCCATAATCTAATTTTTTATTTTTAAGAAACTATACCAGATGTGTTATCCATATTTTTTGACACCATCCTAGACCTGTACCTTTCCAAAAATGCACGCTTTTTCATGTATTTTTCCTTAATAATAGTCTACCATATCCTTGACCCATAGATGACCCTCCAAAAACTCTTGAACAATAGAGCCTATTCGAATATTTTCAAGTTTTTTTGCAATAACCCCAGGATAAAAGTTCATGTAATAAAGTTAACAAAGGCAAAATAAGACAAAGGACATGGGACACGTATTCCAAAATAAATGTTGGGCGAAACATCCTAGTCAGTGTTCATTTGGTTTATTATGGCTAGGGAAATTGACGAAGGCATTGACAAAGGCTTTGGAAAGACAAAGAGGCATTAATTGGAATTCTATTTATGAAAATAAAAGAAAATAGGAGAAAATGAAGGTGAAAGGTCACAAAATTGCATGAGGAGGAAATTGAAGGAAAATAGAGGAAAATGAAGAAAATAGAGGCCTCAATAATAAAAAGGCTTATGAGGATCAGTTCACAGCGTTTGCATTACCTTTTGTCAGTTCAGTTTTGGAGTTCTCTCTCTATTCTCTCATACTCTTGTACACCTAGATCATTCTCGGACCACTCTAGCATTGGAGAAAGGAAAGCAGGGGAAGGACAGGAAGGCAAAGGAAAGCAAGGGAGAAGCAAGGACAAGTTGGATCAAAGAGTTTTAGCAAAAATACTTGCAGGCAACAGGTTGCATGTGTGATTTTCTAGCTGGTTAGTGAATGCATGGTAAGAAACAAAAAAATTCCTCAAGGTATTGGTGAAGAAATTATGAAGCATCCAAGCTTGTTTTGGGCCTAGTGATTCCTTGACTAGTTTTAGCGGGATTGCGGTAAAGCTTGGTTTTTTATGTTCTTGTGTTGGGCCTAGTGATCCCATGATCAGTTTTGGCGAGATTGTGGTAAATCCTGAGGGTGGAGGTGGTTTAATCTCCCGAAAGCCCTAGTTATTTTTGTCTTGAGTCCCGCATTCATGTTTGGAATATGGCATGGGGGTGATTAGGTGAAAGAAAGATTTGATTCAACTCAATCTATGGTCGGGTGGTATGTGGAAGTCCCTGACTTGGTTGGCTTTTGCATATGTTAATAAGAGTTATTTTCCCCTTTTAATTTTCATGAGCATTTGTACTTGTTATTATGTGGTCTTGATGGTTGTTCTATTATGATTATTCTTTTGGTTCTATGTTGGTTATAAGCATGGTTTCATAACAGGTTCTAATTATGGCTCCTAACATGTTTGATTGGTAATTGAATGGTTATTGAATGCATGACCTAACAGATGTTATTGTAGCCATTATGAGAGGGCATTAGACCTTCTTGATGATTCTCAGATAAGTATCAGACCCCTATATTCATATATGCATTCATGACCTGCAAATTACATGTTCTCAATGTGTTTGACGAAACGAATGTCATGGTTAGGCTTGGATAGGTCAAGTCTTTGATCACGTTTGTATGAATGGTCTTATCTCAATGTCACTTAATGTTCTGGAAAGTCTCACTGAGTTTTGGGCATTGGTATGGAGGCTAACCTGGAATTTTGGCTCAAAATTTGGGATCGCATGCTCTGAACTGGACACTTTAGGTTATAATTGCATGGATGCAGGCTTATGCATGTGGTTGGAGGCTTCCAACCACATGGAGGCCTTGTTGTGGGAGAGGTTGGGGACCTAGGTCAAAGAAAAGGGTGTCCAACTCAGGTTTTGGCCACCTGGGGTGGTTACTCATCCTCTGAGTGACTTGTAGCCCCTATAGGTTGTTGTGAGATGTCAGTTGTTCGTCAGTAGTTGACCCCACTTCATTGATGGAACCTAGGAGGTTGGGTCATGTCATTGTAGCTCTTCCTTTCATGTTTACCCAGGCAGATCGGTGAAAGTGGGTAAATGTGGGAGGGGTGGTTACAGAGTGGTATCAGAGCGGGTTTCATTCTCTTTAGGTGATATATGATACCAGAGTGGTATCAGAGCATGGTTCAATACTTGGACTAGATGGGTAGAATGTGTTTGTCATGCATGCATGTCAATGTCTATGTGGTTTTTATGCATGTATTGTCATGGTTATGGTTTTCGTGCATGAGGTCATTGTGTGCAATTGGTGTTATCATACATGATGTTGGTATCTTGATGTAATTATGTATATATGTATATCATGTTAATCTGGTTGATCTTGTAGACGAGACAGCCTCCCTTGAACTTCACTGAGGTATGTTGGTTATGTTTATGTTTGGTTTATTTGACATGGTATGTTTGCAGGAAGAAGAGGATCAAAGATGACTAGTAGAATGGTGGACTACAGTTCACATGATTCTCCCTACAGGTCAAATGAAAAACATGGTGATGGGTACTCTCCTAACATATCAGACATTTCGAGGATTTTAAAACAAACATCAGAAGTTGCAAGGAGGATAGTGACAGAATCATTCAGTCACAAGAAAGACTTGCCATGGCACAAGGAAAACAAGTAGAGGTTAATGCAGTTATCCTTTAGAATTTTTCAGACTTGCAAAGGCAGGGAAAACCACATATAATTTATGGACAAGAGGACATTACTAATGGGGCATATGGTATTAGGTCTCATGGTGGGCACAAGTTGGACAAGGATGACACCGTAAGGGATGGCAGGTGCTGGGATACATCTAATAGGAGAGGCAGTGGACATGGGCTCTACTCTAGTTCTGGTTCAAATAGGTATCATGGTCATCATCGTTATCATCCTTACAGGAGGGGTGAGAGGGGATATTTGCCAGATGAGTTTAAAAAATCCAAGCCACCTACATTTGGTGGAGATTTGAAGAAGTGGAGGATGCAGAGGCATGATTGCTTGGAATGAAGAAGTTCTTTCAGTTGCATGACTATATAGAGAACTTGAAGGCCAGAATAACTATTTTCAATCTTAAAGGAAAATTAAACTTCTGGTGGGAAGATGTAAAGCCTGTCAGAGACATCAAGACAGAAGAGTTGAGTTGGCATGAGTTCAAAAGGATTTTCTAAAAAAAGTACTTGTCAAAGAGATACTATGATAGTAAGGCCAAGGAGTTTTATGAGCTAAAGCTGGGATTGATGACAAATGAGGAGTACACGACTAAGTTCCTGGAGTTACTAAGGTATGTGCCATATCTAAAGGATGAGAAAACAAAATTTCAGAGATTTATTAGTGGACTGCCATTAACATTCAAGGATCATATTGAGTATGATGAGCCTTGGTCACTAGAAGAAGTAATTGGAAATTTGAAGCATTGTTATGAGCAATCGAAGCGTAAGACTGAGTCTAAGCAGGGTTGGAAAGGGAATGACAAGACTAAAGGTAAATGGCCACTGAAGCAAACAAGACCTCAGGATGCAAGTGAGAAAGATAATGTTGCTCCTTACAAGAAGTTTAATGCAATAGAGAAGGGACATGGGTCTGAGCCTGGAGAGCAGCAAAATAGAGGTGATGGTAGGAGATAGTTGCAGTGTTGGATATGTGGCAAGGATCATCTCAAGAAGGATTGTTCGTTGTATCAGGGTGGTAGGCCTCAGATCTACAATGCTCAAGAGGCACATATAATTGGGGATGTTGGACAGAGCATTCCTTGGATCTATGCAGCATTTGATAAGAAGTAGGTGGATCACCGAGCATCTATTATTGAGATAGAAGGTAACCTATGTGATCAAGTTGTTTCTATTTTGATTGACCCCCGATCTAATTATAGTTATGTTAATCCTAACCTGGTGGATAAGTGTGGTTTAAGAAAAGAAGTGCATGTTGAGTCTTGGTTGATGTAGTTGGCTACAGGTACTAAGAAAATAGGTCATCGTTGGGTAAGAGCTTGTGCATTTGAGCTTAATGGAATGCCTACATTAGCGCACCTGAATGTGCTTTCGTTTGGTTCGTACAATATGCTTTTGGGTATGGACTGGTTGTACCTTCATAGGACTAAGGTGGATTGTTATGAGAAGGCTATCGAGTGTTTGGATGATGAGGGAGAGAAGAGAATCTTGTAGAGTCAGAAGAAGCCTACATTGGTTAGGATGGTTACAACTATGTAGGAAAAGCGCAGTAGCAGGAAAGGATGTGTGATGTTTGTGGTTCATGTTTCCAGTGATAAAGGTAAGGATGTTAAGGATGCGAAAGTCTTAAAGAGGTATTCGATTTTACAACAAACTTAGGATGTATTCCCAGTAGAGATTTCAAAGTTTCCACCTCATAATGAAGTGGATTTTCTATTGAGTTGATGCTTAGAGCAACACTAACATCAAAGGCACCTTACAGGATGAGCACTCCAAAGTTAGTGGAATTGAAGTTGTAGTTGAAGGAAATGCTTGACAAGGGATACATTAGGCCAAGTGTGTTGCCTTGGGGTGCACCAGTGTTGTTTGTGAAGAAGAAGGATGGTACTCTCAGGTTGTGCATTGATTACAGGCAATTGAATAAGGTGACAATCAAGAATAGATACCTTTTGCATGGATTGACGACTTGTTTTATCAGTTGGAGGGAGCATCAATTTTCTTGAAGATTGATTTGAGATCATGATATCATCAGGTACGCATCAAAGAAGAGGACATCTACAAGACTGCTTTCCAAACCAGGTATGGGCATTATGAGTTTGTTAAAGTTCCTTTTGGTCTAACTAATGCTCCAACTACTTTCATGTGTTTGATGAATAGTGTGTTGTGTCCCTATCTAGACAAGTTTGTGATTGTATTCATTGATGATATATTCTAAGAATGAGGAATACCATTTTGAACACTTAGTGTTGGAGAGGTAAATCCCCTCTGCGGACAGAGGCAACCCCTATTAGCCTAGACCGGGTCTAGCAACAATCAAACAATGCTATCATGCAAGTTCCTAATTGCAAATTAAAGGTGGATGATGAAAGCCTACTTGGATTCCAACGCTAATATTCGTAGAAGAGTCGTCGCTCTCATTCCTTTGCTTCGGTCGGTCACGATCCCCATGATCTTCGTGAATGGACACCTGCACATTCAAAGAACAACACAAATACAAGCATAAAATCCAATAGATGCAATTATATATCAGTCAGAAAAGATATAACTCAAACATCATTACAATGAACAACAAGAGTGGAACCATAATGATAGTCATCTATTATTGATAAACAACAAAGAAGAATACAACCATAGTTCTGACGTCAAATCCTCCTTTGGCTGGGTGATCAGCTACATATGTCTTGCAAAGCTTGTCGGGATTGGGAACAAGCCTCTCTCTCTTTGATTATGAATGCAAAGAAGACTCTTACAGCAATCTCTCAGACTTCCGAAAGTATAATTCTCCCTATGCTTGAACTAGCTTGTCAAAGGCAATGGAACAAGCTTTTATAGATGGAGGAGAGGGAGATACGATGAATCAGGACATCCATGGGATTGGGTTTATCCTCAAAAGCTATTATGGATAGAGGAAAGGGAGATACGATGAATCTCGACATCCATGAGATTGGCATTATCCTTAAAAAGCTTCATGAGTCGAAAGGAAAAAACCTTCGGGCGTGCGTTTGTTAAAAAGCTTTCCCAAAATCGGTTGGCGCGGTTATAACTCTGAGACAGAGCGCCAACTGGCGCGCCCTCTTTGGAGGATTTCCCCTATTGGCGCGAGTAATACACTGTGGATCCGTGCTAATGGAAAAAGGGAATTTTTTAAGGATATTCTGTAGGAGATGTCTTCAGGGCATATGAAGTCCATACTTAGGGGAACATAATGCAAGTGTTTTCAAGTTATGTCACTTCTCACAGGTCCCGGAATGAGTCCTCCAAAGTGCGGGAAAGGGGTAACAGGGACGGTGACAAATTACTGTGTAACAGATGCCCCCTAAAGCATGAGGCCCGAGAGAGAGAGAGGGGTGAAATGCTTTACAAGAACACATGCAGCTGTCGCCGGAGAATCTGCATAGAGAGGTACAACTGATAGCTCAAGTACATGATATATGTGGTATGGGCGCAGCCATCCATAACAGAGTACATAATAATCTAGATCCAAGGTATGGGCACAGCCATCCGGTGAGGATCAATGAATAGACTCAAGCATGGTCGCAGCCATCCAGTGAACGAGTCATGTAATAATCACAATAATCCACAAAATTGCAGCCTGGATTCCAACAGACAAAACCCAGGGTCTTGCGCTCTATCTCGACCCAAACAAAAGTACAAGTTCAAGCATGCGAATACATGAGTTGAAGTCGAACATGCATGAACATCGTCTGATTACCAGTCAATAATGAAAACTGTTAACAGACACGAGAGGTACCACCAATAATGACAATGGCCCTCAAGGTACTATAGGTACTATCTATGGCGTGCGAACCAGTGAGCTGGCGTCGAACACCCGTACAATCATTCAATCGGAGGTCAATGATGAAAACCTCAAGTCGAACACGAAGAACCTGCCATTGAGGCATGCAGGCTCCAAGGCACCGAAAGGGAGTCTCTAGATCAGCTTCCCGGATAATGAGATGAAGTCGACAGGAAGTGACCTTGATCGAAGGTGGGCCATAGTGTTTCCCTCATCATCGACACGAGACAGAGGAAGAACATTGTGGTGAATCAGAATTATGCGAGCTATCAGAGGGAGGTTGTTATTCTGCAGAGGTCAACTTCTCTTGAACATATTGGCGGCACGACAGTGGACTTGGCAGTATTTGACATCAATGGATCAAAGTTCATGGTGACGAGGCAATGAGCAAATGAGAGGTCAAACAGGATCACCCAAATCCACGGAGGCAAGTGAAAAACGAGATGAGATGTCCCCACCCAGACACGAAAGCAGACAAGTGCCATGTTCAAGAGTGACATACTGCCGACACGACAATAATTATGGTTCCATTTTCCCCCACCATTTCTGGCGAGTACCCCAGTTATTTTTATTAACAAGCTTGACGGGGATAGCATATGCTTGTGAGGCGTCATTTCGACGGAATCCAATGTCATCAGGTTTTAACGAGTCTGACAGAGGAAGAACTCGGCGTCTTTTCATGTTTAGAGAGTTTGAAAAGAGCTGAAAAGAAAACTCCAAGCGTGTCCTTTTTCGTAAAGTTGTGTCTCTCGAGCCCGAAAAAGTATAAAACGATGCTCGAAAGAACCGCCCGACCATTACGATCGAGGATTAATTTTCATGAGTAGTGATTTCGACCTAAAAAAGTAAAAAAGCGATCGAAATCACATCGCTTCGTGACCGTTAACGAACCTGAAACGACAAGGGTCCGACGATCTTTTCGTTTTTATGCGGTCGGAAAAGAGTTTAAAGACGACCGCCTCTTATTTACGTTTAACGAGTCAAGAGGAATAACTCGGCAATCTTTTCGTCTTTAAACGGTCGGAAAAGAGCTGAAAGCATACCTCCATTTTTATTCTCTTTAACGATTCAAAAAGGGAAAAATACTCTGCAATCTTTCCATTTTTACGAGTCAGAAAAGAGCTTAAAGGAGACTCGTCCTAGAGGAACGAGTGGTATAAAGGGTAGCAACTGGTTCCGGCAATGGTGGAACTACTCAAAACATGTAATGGTCAAGAGGCTGGCTAATAAAACCACTCATCGCCGCGGTTCCTCAGGAAAGGATAAACAACCAAGTGAAAGCATATGATCGGCCAAAGAGATGGTGGCGATGGAATGAAACAACCAAGGCTCATCTAACAAGATTTAGCAGATAAAAGGAAATCACGAGATGTAAATCAGGTATGGGTTCATTTTCACACAAGCTTGAACCATGGAGAACTCTGCTTGGATTCAGTTTCATGTTTACACAAGCTTGAAATGAAAAACTATGCTTGTTATAAGTTCGCATGCCCCCAACATAATAACGCAAAATGAGGTACATGGCCCCCAAGCTTCATTGCATTCAACAAAGTGGATGGAATGAAGGTTCACTCTCGAGATCTATGAAAAACTCGACTTGTATTTTACGAGATCTTAATCAAAGACTCGATTTGGAAAGGAGGAGATGTTTCATTTGTTTATGAGGTTGACCTAGGAAAAGAACTATCCTCATAACCCTTATTTCATTTTTTAATGAGCTTGACACAAGATCAGGAACTATGCTCGGCCCGACCTAGTTTCATTTTTTAAGGAGCTTGACATAGGAAAACGAACTATGCTCCGATCAAGCCTAGTTTCATTTTTTAAGGAGCTTGACATAGGAAAACGAACTATGCTCCGACCAAGCCTAGTTTCATTTTTCAAGGAGCTTGACATAGGAAAATGAACTATGCTCCAACCAAGCCTAGTTTCATTTTTTAAGGAGCTTGACATAGGAAAACGAACTATGCTCCGACCAAGCCTAGTTTCATTTTTTAAGGAGCTTGACATAGGAAAACGAACTATGCTCCGTCCAAGCCTAGTTTCATTTTTTAAGGAGCTTGACATAAGAAAACGAACTATGCTCCGTCCGAACTTCATCATAATGAACAGGAAGTCGGGGCTTCCAAGAGTGCCACTCCTGATGGAATTCCAACATCTTGGAAGTCAGGGCCCAATGCCCCCAGGACACTATGCACGACGGCGGCATCACTGGATATAGGCATGGGATAAGTGGCCACGTAGTTGATCTGTGGTGCAACTGGTGGAGGAAAGCCAGGAGGGGATGACAACTGCGCAGGAGGCACCCGGGGATGAACGAACGATAATTGATCTATAGTCACGATTCTTCCATCGTGTGGAAAGCAAACCACATGGAAAAGTGAAGAGACAAGGGCCCCCATGGCATAAACATAGTCACGACCAAGGAGAAGACTGAAATCTAAAGTACCTTGGGTAACCGATACGTCTATATAGACGGTTTTGCCTCCCAAAGTAATAGGGAACTTTGGAAGGATCCTTAATGGTTGACTAGTTCCTCCGTCAAAAGCCGTCAGATTCGGTGCGACGGGCACAAGCTGTGGGGAACCCAAAGCTTGCCAAGTAGTGGCAGGCATAAGACTAATAGATGCACCCTCATCCAAAACAGTGCCAGGTATCGCCTTATTATAGGCATGTACCATGACCCAGAAAGACACATGGGATGGAAGGCGGGCGGTAGTCAAACGACTCCAATCGAAGGAAACGACTGAACTACTTGGTGGGGGAATCGTATGATTGCCCCCTGCTCTAAAAGAACCGAAGCAGGACTCTCGGGAGCAGCTGGGATAGGAGAGTCATTTCCGGACTCAGGAGAATCTGAGGAGACGAGAAGAACATGGGAATGATGCTCTTCCGAAACAGAGTGGTCGACGGGTGGTGAACTCGAGTCGACACTCTTTCTGATCAATGGTTGGTCTGGAACAGGCTTGGCAGAGCCAGGTTCAGGAAGAGGAGGCTGGACAAGAGAGGAATCTTGGTCGATCTCTTTGTCAGCAGGGGAACGATCTGCGGCTGCAGAGAGACGTTGATAGCCAACGGGTAGTTGGGGTGAAGGAGCTGTGAGACTTTCCAAGACAACGGAGGCTTTATCCATGAGTGGACAAAGGTGAAGGGGATGATTGCCTTCACAGAGTCTACAGGGGATTCGAATCTTCCCTTTTCCCTTACCATTTCCAGCTGATAGGGTAGCATCGCCGTGAGCTCCAGAGGACGATGAGGGGCAGGCCGGATCACGAGACCATACTTCTAAGACCCTGGGAATGCCAGGACAATCGCGAAGAAGATGGTCCTCCTTGCATAATCTACAAGGAAATTTGACCTTCCGCGGAGGAGCAGAAGGTGGCCCGGTGGGAGGTGTACTCGAGGGACTAGCTGTAGTTTTAGCCTCTCCCTTAGGAGACTTCTTCTTCTTCGTCTTCTTCTTCTTCTTCTTAGTCACCTGGTTACTCGAATCTAGACTTTCACCAGGCGAAGTAGAAAATGAGGACGTAGAAACAGGCGAAGAAGGGGAGAGGTCCACCTTAGAATCAACATGATGTCGTTCAGGTGGAGGGACTGATTGAACAGAAGTTGAGACGGCAGGGACCAAAGAGGTTGGGAACAACCAAACAGGTAACCCAACAGTTAACCCTGGGAGGGACAACGTTGCCATGTAAGGAGCACCGAAAAGACCAGGGTTTCCGTCAGAGGGGATCCCTGGGTTGGTGAACCCCGGAAAAGTTGCCATCGAAAAAGAAACCTACTCAAGCTAACGCAAACGAGATCTAACCGGGTAAATGTGAATCGTGGCCGAATAAATTTTAAGACAAAGGAACCAAACTTGACCTTTTCACTTTTTAAGAGTCGAGAAAAGGACAAAAAGATGACTCTAGTCTCCTTCGAATGTTTAATGAGCCCGAAGTGACAAAATGCTCAGACGAGCCTTTTCTTTTAGGGAGTCCGAAAAGGATCAAAAGTGACTACTCTGGAGAAACTGGGCAAAGGGTTTACCAAACAAATCCGTAAAACTGCATATACACCTTGGCAATCATATGAAAACCAAGGACTTTCCGTACGACAGTCAATCTTCCTGAATTCTGTGTTTAGTGCGTTACGGTTTGTAAGGCGGCAGACACGGCTTCCTGTGGATAAAGGATGATAACCTAGTGGGGTCTCCCCATATACTTGATGGTACGTGGGAGCACAAATCCGTGCTAGAACACTATTGAGTCACAAAAGGAGGAATCACCCAACCTTAATGTGAAACAACAGTGACTAGGTTTAACGACGCTGGAACACGTCTCTAGCCTAGACCTCTAGATGTATGCGTTAAGTTCCAATGCGTTTTTATATTTATTCAGTTCATTTTACGGTTGATATTTGATTAGGTTTCAGTTTCCAGGTCCTACCGTATGTAATCTCTCACAATTTCCTAAATGCAAGCTATATGCCAAAATATATCATTTCATTCGATGAACACTAACTATGAGAGAGTTGAGATCTTTCAATCAAACAAAATGACTATAAAACAATCAACAATAACTCTAATGCAACTAATGGCAATAAACGAAACTTTTCTTTAAAGTCACTAATTGCTAACAACAACGAAAAGCTCTAATTTCCATTCACTAATTCAAAGCAAAAGAGATTGTTCGTTTTCTTTTCAATGGCAAAGTGCACTAAACAAATTTTGAGAGATAATAACAAAGAGTGAAAGAGACAACTTTCACTCAATGAAAACACAATCAAGTCCCTGAAACACCAAGGTAACCTTTCAAACCAAGAGAATCCACAAAAACCTCAATGAGCTATGTGATCTAAGCCCAAAACGAAGCCAAGTGGAATCCAAGTGAAAAATAAGTGAATCACTCGAATAACACAATAAAAAGCTTTAACAATCACTGAACAAGTGCAAGAGAGTAACCAAAAAGTCGACTGGACCAACAGAAGGCCAAAACTTCTAAGGAAGGCTCGATGCACAAAGCCACTAGATGCCTTAGGGCTAAAATATGAAATCGGTGGAAAAAAGCAAACATCCAAAGAGTAAAGGCCAAAAACCAATCAAACAAGACTCTAACACATTCAAGTGATTGAAAAATAGTATCCAGACACAAAAACCAAGCTTGGAAGGCTCAAAACAAGCAAACTCTAAAAGTTTCCCTGAGCTGGCGCGACTTTCAGGCTAAAACTAGCGCCAATTGAGGATTGGCGCGGGCTGTACATTGACAAGTGGCGCCAATTGGCGTGACTGTCATGCAAAAAAGAGCGCCAATCAAGTTTTCTATGCTAAAATAAGAAACAAGCAATCCAAGACTAGGCCAGCAGTATCCAGACAGACCAGGCAGCAAGAGACAGCAAAGAATCCAACCCAGAAATCTATCTAAGCAATCAAAACAAGAGAAAACCAAAGAGACAAGACAAACTCCAAGTTGTTTAGTTCGTAAACCAAATCGGAGATTGACTGAAGTGGCGTTGATCTACTTCGCTAATGCAAAGCAATAGCGTTTCGAAGGCTATCTGGCCGTACTTCAGGCTCCGTCTAAAGTTTACAAATCAAACAACAAGCTAAATCCCCAGTGGAGTCGCCAAATTGTTGGAGAGGTAAATCCCCTCTGCGGATAGAGGCGATCCCTACTAGCCCAGACCGGGTCTAGCAACAATCAAACAATGCTATCACGCAAGTTCCTAGTTGCAAATTAAAGGTGGATGATGAAAGCCTACTTGGATTCCAACGCTAATATTCGTAGAAGAGTCGCCGCTCTCGTTCCTTTGCTCCGGTCGGTCACGATCCCCATGATCTCCGTGAATGGACACCTGCACATGCAAAGAACAACACAAATACAAGCATAAAATCCAATAGATGCAATTATATATCAGTCAGAAAAGATATAACTCAAACATCATTACAATGAACAACAAGAGTGGAACCATAATGATAGTCATCTATTATTGATAAACAACAAAGAAGAATACAACCATAGTTCTGACGTCAAATCCTCCTTTGGCTGGGTGATCAGCTACATATGTCTTACAAAGCTTGTCGGGATTGGAAACAAGCCTCTCTCTCTTTGATTATGAATGCAAAGAAGACTCTTATAGCAATCTCTCAGACTTCCGAAAGTATAATTCTCCCTGTGCTTGAACTAGCTTGTCAAAGGCAATGGAACAAGCTTTTATAGATGGAGGAGAGGGAGATACGATGAATCAAGACATCCATGGGATTGGGTTTATCCTCAAAAGCTATTATGGATAGAGGAAAGGGAGATACGATGAATCTCAACATCCATGAGATTGGCATTATCCTTAAAAAGCTTCATGAATCGAAAGGAAAAAACCTTCGGGCGTGCGTTTGTTAAAAAGCTTTCCCAAACTCGGTTGGCGCGCCCTCTTTGGAGGATTTCCCCCATTGGCGCGAGTAATACACTGTGGATCCGCGCTAATGGAAAAAGGGAACTTTTTAAGGATATTCTGCAGGAGATGTCTTCAGGGCATATGAAGTCCATACTTAGGGGAACATAATGCAAGTGTTTTCAAGTTATGTCACTTCTCACAGGTCCCGGAATGAGTCCTCCAAAGTGCGGGAAAGGGGTAACAGGGACGGTGACAAATGGTGACAAATTACTGTGTAACACTTAGCAACAATATTGAGACTGCTAATAGAGCATTAGTTGTATGCCAAGCTTAGTAAGTGCAACTTCTTTTAGACAAAGGTACATATTGTTTCCAAGGAAGGCATAATAATGGATCCAGAAAAGATAAGATTTATCATGGAATGGGATGCTCCTAGGAATGTGGATGAAGTCATATCATTCATGGGGTCAAAATATTATTACAGGAGGTTCATCAGGAACTCCTCACGGATTTCATATCCAATTGCATCATTGCAACGAAAAGGAAAGACATTTGAATGGACACAAGAATGTGCATCTAGTTTTGTGCAGTTGAAGCAATTTCTTACAAACGATCCAGTTCTAAAGATTTCAAATCCATATTAAGAGTTTGTGGTATGTACAGATGCTTGTAAGGGAGGACTTGGTGGAGTCATAATGCAAGAAGGACATGTGGTATGCTACGAGTCAAGGAAACTGAATGAGCACGAGCATAATTATGTGACTCATGATCTGGAGTTGGCAACGATCATTCATGCATTGAAGATGTGAAGGTGATATCTTCTTGGCAAGAGCTTTGTGTTGATGAGTGATCACATTGGATTGAGATACTTATTTGACCAACCTAATCTGAATGTCAGGCAAGCTAGATGTTTGGCCACACCAAGTGAGTTTGACTTTGAGATCAAGTACATCAAGGGTAAGGAGAATAGGGTTGCAAATGCTCTTAGCAGAAGAGTACAGTTAAATCACATAGAAGCTATGAGCTCATATGGGACAAATTTACAGGATCAGATCTTATAGGCAGGAAAACAGGATGGCAAGTATAGGGAGCTTAGGCATAGGTTGCAGTAGCAGGGTACATGTGATCAAGATGTGGATTATCATCTCATGACAGATGGTTTGGTCAGATTTAGGGACATGATCTATGTGTCGGACAACAACGAGCTCAAGAAGCTTATCTTGCAGAAATTTCATGTCAAGCCATAAAAAGGTAATCTGGGATATCAGAAGACTCTAACAACAGTTAAGAAATTCTACTACTTGCTGAATTTGAAGAAAGAAGTAGTTGAGTTCTTCGCCAGGTGTTTGGATTACCAATAGATAAAAGCAGAGTGTAAGCATCTAGGTGATCTATTGCAGCCGATTCTGATTCCAGAGTAGAAATAGGAGGTCATTTCTATGGATTTCATCACATGTTTTATGAGAACATCTAGACAACATGATTCCATCATGGTTGTGGTTGAAAGGTTGAGAAAGGTAGCTCACTTCATAGCGGTTAAGTCTACTTATTCATCTAGTGAGGTAGCTCATGTCTTCATCAGTGAGATAGTGAGCTTGCATGGTATTCCCAAGAAGATTGTATCCGATAGAGATGCCAAGTTCATTTCTTGTTTTTTGAAGGAGTTATTTGTAGGTTTGGGTACAGAGTTGGCCTTTAGTACAACTTATCATCCGTAAATAGATTGACATACAAAGAGGGTTAACAAGATTCTGGAGGACATGTTGAGAATGTATGTTGTGCATCAACAAAGGAAGTGGGAAGAGTATCTTCCACTGGTGGACTTTGCGTACAGCAATGGGTATCAGGGGTCACTAAGGATGAGTCTATTTGAGGCACTTTATGGGTAGAGTTGTAATACTCCCATCAGCTAGAGTGATCCAGCGAAAAAGGTGTTGATTGGACCAGACATGTTGTTAGAGATGGAACAGGAAATGCAGGTTATCAAGAAGAATCTAAAGGCAAGACGAGACATTTAGAATTGTTATGCAGATCAGCACATGGCATTTAAGGAGTTTCAGGTTGGGGAGCATGTGTACTTGCACATCAATCCCAAGAGGAGCTCCTTAAGGATTGGGTCATGTGCGAAGTTGGCACCTCGATATTGTGGGCCTTTCGAAATCCTTGAGAGGATTGGACTAGTAGCCTATAGACTTGCACTACCTCCGACAGTGAAAGTGTATGATGTTTTCCATGTTTCATTGCTTAAAAGATATGTAAAAGATGTTGATCATGTGATTGATTGGTTTGTATTGCAGGTGGATCCAGAAGGAGAATTCCTGTCGAAACCTTAGTGCATATTGCAGCGGGAACAACTCATGCTCTGAAACCGACAAATTAAGCAAGTTAAAGTGCAGTGGAAGCACTTTAGGCCCGATGAAGCCACATGAGAGATGGCTGAGAAGATGTGAGATATGTATTATTCATTGTTTATTAGTTGAGCCAAAGGTGTTTTGGTATATGTATATATTTATGTATGGTTATCATTATAAATACCGTAATGAACTATGTTGTAAAGCTCCAATAAGCAGTTTGTTTGTCACGTGTTATGTTGTCATGTTGGTTTTTCTTTTCAGTGAGTTTTTCATTGTAAATACTACATCAAGCTAAGTTATAAAGCTCCATGGGCAATATGTTTTGGTTTTCAACGGTCTTGCTGGTCATAGGTGCCATAAAACACCTAGGGTGGTGTTCCCCTAAGGGGGAGGGATTTGTAACAACCTTGGGTTAAAAGTTCATGTAATAAAGTTAATAAAGGAAAAATAAAACCAAGGTCATGAGACATGTATTCCAAGATGAATGTTGGGTAAAGCATCCTAATGGGTGTTGATTTGGTTTATTACGGCTATGGAAATTGGCAAAGGCATTGGCAAAGGATTTAGAAAGGAAAAGAGGCATTAATTGACATTTTATTTATGGAAAAGGAAAATAGGAGAAAGTGAAGGTGAAAGGTCAAGATTTGCATGAGGAGGAAATTGAAGGAAAAATAAAGGAAAATGAAGAAAATAGAGGCCTCAATAATAAGAAGGATTCTGCGGACCAATTCACAACTTTTGTTGGTTACCTTTTGTTAGTTCAGTTTTGGAGCTCTCTCTCTACTCTATCATACTCTTGAACACTTAGAGCATTCTTGGAGTACTCTAGCATTGGAAAAAGGAAAGCAAAGGAAGGGCAGGAAGGCAAAGGAAAGCAAGGGATGAGCAAGGAAAAGTTGGACAAGTAGTTTTAGCGAGAATACTTGTAGGTAACATGTTGCATGTGTGATTTCCTAGCTGGTAGTGAATGCATGGTACATGCTTATATGTATTTGGTTCTCTTGATGTCGTTGGCATGGGTTTTTCCAGGTGTGACAATGGTTTCAGCTTTGACTTGTCATTTCCGAATAGACATGGTGCGATGGGGTTCTTTACTTGGTTGAGATTTGGATTGCTAGATGGTTTTGGAACCGGTTGAGGTGGTCTCAAGAAAATTTCCAAGGGCCTAGGAATCCCTTAACCAGTTTTGGCAGGATTGCGGTAAAGCCTGAGGGTGGAGATGAGAAAATTCCTCAAGGTATTCGTGAAGAAGTTCTGAGGTATCTAAGCTTTTTTTGGGCCTAGTGATCCCTTGACCGGTTTTGGCGGGATTAGGTAAGCCTAATTTTTTATGTTCTTGTGTTGGGCCTGATGATCCCTTGACCGATTTTGGTGGGATTACGGTAAATCCTGAGGGTGGAGTTGGTTTAATCTCTAGGAAGCCCTTGTTGTTTTTGTCTTGAGTTCCACATTCATGCTTGAAATATGGCATGGGGGTGATTAGATGAAAGAAAGATTTGGTTCAGCTCAATCTATGGTCGGGTGGCACGTGGAAGTCCTTAACATGGTTGACTTTTGAATATGTTAATAAGAACTATTTTCCTCTTGTATTTTCATGAGTATTTGTACTTGTTATTATGTGGCTTTGATGGTTGTTCTATCATGGTTATTATTTTGGTTATATATTGGTTATAAGCATGGTTTCATAACAGGTTCTAGTTATGGCTCTTAACATGTTTGATTGGTAATTGAATGGTTATTCAATGCATGACCTAATAGATGTTATTGCAGCTATTATGAGAGGGAATTAGACCTTCTTAATGATTCTCAAATACATATCATACCCCTATATTCAAATATCCATTCATGACCTGTAGATTACATGTTCTCAATGTGTTTGACAAAATGACTGTCATGGTTAGGCCTAGATAGGTCAAGTCTTTGATCAAGTTTGTATGAATGGTTTTATCTCGATGTCTTTTACTGTTCTGGAAAGTCTCACTGAGTTATGGTCAGTGGTCTGGAGGCTAACCTGAAATTTAGGCTCAAACTCTGGGACTGCATGCTCTAACTGGACATTTTAGGTTGCAACTGCATGGATGTAGGTTTGTTCATGCGGTTGGAGGCTTCCAACCATATGGAGGGCTTGTTGTGGGAGTGGTTGGGGATCTAGGTCAGAGAAAAGGGTGTCCAACTCAGGTTTTGGCCACCTAGGGTGGTTACTCAGCCTCTGAGTGACTTGTAGCCCCTGTAGGTTGTTGTGAGATGTCAGTTGTTCATCGATAATCAACCCAACTTCATTTATGGAACCTAGGAGGTTAGGTCATGTCATAGTATCTCTTCCTTTCATGCCTACCCAGACATGCTGGTGAAAGTGGGTAAATGTGGGAGGGGTGATTACACTTTTAAACCCCATCCACCACTATTTTTCGTCTTAATAATGTCACTCAGGGATTCCAAATGAAATGTCTTATCTCCCCTCACCCTAGACCATAGAAAATTGGCAATGATAACATTGATTTTTTAAATGACCTTAGTGGGCAGCGTAAATAAATGCATCCAATACACAACAATCTTCTGCATAACCAACTTAACGAGGATTAGTCTGCCTCCCATCGATAACCATATGTGTGACCAAAGTGATAATTTGCATTCAAATTTGTTAATTATTCATTTCCAATCCATATTACGATAACAATTTGGCTTTAATATGTAGCCAAGATAGGTGAAACCCTCATCCAAAGGTGAGTTTCTGACATCATATGTATGATAAATCTTCGATATGACCTCCTATTGATCAGAGGCGTGGATGAGTAAAGATTTTGTGCCATTCATAAAAAGACCAGAAGCATCTCCAAATTTTGGGATGACGAGCAAAAGTTCTTTCCACTAACTAATGGACACATGTGAAAATATTAGTACATTGTCAACAAACATCAGATGAGTAATAATTACCTTCTTATTGACCTGTAGATCAACAAATCTATTGTCGACCTTAGCTATGACAATTTTCCTACCCAGCCCATTAATGAGAAGCAAAAACAGAAGTGGAGAAAGTGCACAGTCATGTCTCAGCCCTCTATGTTCCAATTACAACATATTAGTACTATACTTAATACAATTATTTCATAGATATCATAAATGAACCAATTACAAAATATTTTTGGAGACTTGAATCCACATGATTGGGGAAATGAATTATTCACCAAACCACTTGTGCTAAAATACCTTGATTATTTAATAAATATAATAATAATTTAATGAAAGTATTTTTAATATTGAACAATGCAATATATATAGATATAGACTTTATCAATTAAAAAAATAGAAGTTTGTTTGAAAAATGGAATTTGTAATTATTAATTTCTATGGAAAATATTTGTAATAAGTATGATTAAAAAATATTTTAAATTTCAATATACTAATTTATTTATTCATTGTAATTAATTTCAATTAAAAATAATATTTCATTTAAATTTTCATGATGTTTGAAAATATGAAAAAGTGGTTGAATTAAATTTAGAAAATTTAATCTCTTAAAAATAGTAAAACGTTAATAAGATTAAATTTATAAAATTTGATCTTGGATCGAGGTGTTGGAATTTAGGACATTGGAGGATTGGGAAGCTCACCACCCCACTACCCCCATCATATTTGGGGTGGGGGGGGGGGGGGGGGGGGGGAGGGCTGTGTGTGTGCGGGGGTGGGTGGCGTGGCCAACCCCCCCATGCAAACAATTATTATTGTCTTTCATCCTTATGATAGACTACTCTTTGTTCAAGTGCTCTAGGATGAGAGACCTTGCTCTCTTGCTTTTATGCTATGCCTAGGATATACCTCCACTGTAGGTGGGATAGTTCCTTTGGGCGACAGGCAATGCATGACTTTCATTCGGTGGCAAAGACTCAGGGCTGTGGTGTAAATTATAGGGCTACTCTTTAGTTCGAGAAATGACATTTTTCCATGGCCATGGATTGGCATACACTGGAATTTTAGGAGAGTTAGCTTCAAGGATTGAGGTTATTTAGTTGATGCACTGGATGCTTAACAACGGCTAGGGGAAAATCTTGGGACAAGTAGTGGAGGCATCACCCGGGGTGCTAACAACAACCATGACGACAAATATTGTAGGAGTGGGAGACACCAACCATCAACTAGCTCTCACGACTACGTAGGTTCAGGTCTAGTGGGTTAGTCAACATTGGGAAATTCTCTCTATGTTCAATTCCTTTGGTTTTGACAATTCCTTCATAGATTTTACTTTTATTTGGGGGGTGTTGGACTGTAAAGCTCTGAGCTTAGTGGCGGTGCACTTTGGCTTGGATGTTGTTGCCTCCCAATGGTTGTTGGAATCTACCATGAGTATTTAATCTACCCTCCCTCGTCAATTGTTTTCCATTAGAATCTATCATAGACCTCCTTGCCAATTCATGCCTCCCTGGGTTTTACTTTTATATTGTCTTCTCATTTACAATCCCTTAGGTTTCTTGGTGTTTTGTGTGAGAATTATATCCTGGCCATTGTTTATTTATTGCAATATGCTCTGACAATGAATGCACTGCCATTAGGGCTTTGGGGGTAGTGCTCCGTAGGGCCAATGGCAAGCTCAAGATGTTGCAGCCATTGTCCACTCTGCAACTCCTCCATAAATTCAAGAAGAAATTTGCCAACTTGAAGCCTTGACCACCAATGACTGACAAGCCTACTTTAAATACAAAAATCAAGTTGAGGTAGCCAATTGGGTTCCTGACTCGGGACACACCAGGGGAAGACAGAGCCAATACATGAACTCCATCACCCTTCATTGGTAGATGAAGACACTCTTATGCAAGGCCTTGAAGGAGAGACATGAAGATCACAATGATATAATCTCTTCTCTAAATGGAATTAAGCGTGTGCAATGTTACCAACACCCTTGTCTTTCTATTTTGGATGCTCGACTTGCTCACCTTGAAACTCATCTACAATGTGAACTAAAACTCTCTACAACACCTAGAACAAGTGCTCAAGATCCACTTGGTAGTTGTCTTTTACTTTCTATAGTTTAGTCTATGTTAGTTGTCATAAATTTCCTAGTGATAGTTGTTATCATTTTGTCTTATATGAACTCTTATCCATCATCAACAGATGTAGTTTCCCTTGAGGGTAATTGTGATTGGACATAGCATGAACAATGATATCTTTTGTTATTGTATGAAGAAATTTTGAGGCAATACAATTTAAATTCACATTTTTTTTAAAGATTGAAGTTTTTAAAAATAAGTAATTTAAGCCATACTTACCAAGGTTCAATTCCTTTTGAAGATAGGACTAAGTGGTTGAGCATATTCTTTTTAGGATTTGAACTTGACAAAAGCATGGAAAATTGGTTGGGGCCAAGTGCAACAAGGTTCAATGCCTTTAAAGATAAGAAGAGACAATTAGGGTTAGACCTATCAAAGTTCACTTCCCACAAAAATATGAATAAACAAATTGGGTAAAAAATGGCCAATGTTTCAGTTGTCTTGAAGACATAAATACATAGCTCAAACCAGGTGGAAGTCTTGTATGGTTTTGATGTAAGAAAATTATTTTTTATTCCAAAGAAAAAAAACATAAGTTTCTATCAAAGATCGAATGGAAATTATATTCTCATGTGCATTTTGCATTAACAAATTTAATATTACATATTAATATACATTTCATTTTTGGCCCATTAAAAAATAGTCCCTGGCATTGCATCTTTACCCTTTGTTCTTTTATGCCACCCCCTTGGAGAAGGTTCCATGGTTACTAATAGTATTTTGGAAATCAAATGCCATGATTTTTATGAGAGATAAAATTTAGATGGTGTATTGACTCTATTGAAATTGGAATTTTCAAATTCATGAAGTCCCTTTGGTCCCTTTGATGAGGTTTCATTTATAACTGCCACGCTCGAGGTATTCTTATCTTCTTCTCTATCCCCACGATAAAGAGTATTGTTTCCTCCACCTACATTTCTTGGCATCCATTGGTATCGTTATTTGAATCAATAGTTTATTGATTTTATGCAATCTATTTCTCTTCATTATCGAACCACTATTGCTCAAATGATTGTCATTCTTTCAGTTTCAGTTTATGCCATTTTCTCCTTTTAGGATTAGCTCATACTCGAGGATAAGAATCTTACAATGTTATGTTTACTGACAAATTTGGCAATGGAATGTTGTATTTTCATATTCTAATTTCTATACCCATGTAGAGCCTCTCCTTTCAAATATAAGCTTATCTAATAATCCCTTACTAATGTTGCTATCCACACTTATATACATGCATATGCAAAAATACTATGCTTAGCCCAATCTATATATAATCCTAAATATCTAAACATGTATTTCTGATGTCTTCAAAGCCTATTAAATCCCAAATTTGTATTCACAAATTTGGGGGGCATACCTAAATAGGTATTTTGACGACTGGCATATTGGAAGGGCTAGATTTAGTGAACCAAGCCGTAAAAAAAAGACCCGTTCTTCCTCAGAATGAGGGGGTTTCCTTGAAAACTTTTTGATGATTAGTGAGATTGTGAAATTAGACATTAGAGAAACCTCTGGAAATGACATATACCTCACAACCCTTTCTCCAATTTGAAAATAACGACTTGTACAAATATGATGAAGCATGATAGGAACCATTAAACTAGAAAATTACCACCTCATATTCTTAATATGAAATAAAATCAAAATCAATCTCTATATTACCTCCAATACTCAAACCTCCTCAAATGTCTTGATGATATACACATTAGATAGATAAGGCATAAGCACAATAATAAAGGGTTTGCTATTGAATACATCCTTAAAACAATAACCCTTGGACAAAGATGATATATCTTTACCTCTTCCTCCTCCATGAATACAAATGACTAAGTATAACATTGAATCCTTACCCCTTGACGTTGTACAAGCTCCTCCCAGGGTCCAACAAGATGTCTCCTCTACTTTGACAAGTTTCACTCACTCTCCAATGGAACCAAGAGGTATGTGATCTCTCCTCTCAAGCTCAACCAAAGAGTCTCAATTTCACCAGCATTTACCCTCAAAATGTTCAGCTTCTAACCTCCCTAGTCCTCACCCCAATGCCTGTATTTATAGTGCAATGGAGGGAAGTTACTAGGTCCTCCTTCAAAGGGATAAAGCCCTCCTTCAAAGGGATAGCTCCTTTAGTAAAGGAATTAGCTCCTTCTCTTTTGGGATGCATGAACCACCTCAGAGCGAACAATCCACGTCAAAAATCCTTCTAGAAAACTCTAGAATTAACCCAAAGTGAGTTTTTTAAGATAAAAATTGCGCCTTTTGATTTTCACAGGGGTCCGCACCTGCACCGTTAGGAACAGAGCGGGTAGGTACGCAGCTTTTGTACACAGAAGGTGCAGGACCGCAAGTAACCATGGGAGAAAGTGCGGAACCAAAGTTACATTGAATTTTAATGTCTTTCTCCCACTTCCAAAGCTTGATTTGAAGAGCTGAGGTCTTAGACTTGCTTAGGAGGACAGTACAAGTGATGATAGACCCATACTGACAGCAAATAATCATGGTGACGATATTTTTGTGTAACAAATTGCCCCCTAAAGTGCGAAGTCTGTAGTAGATGAGGATTTCATTTATCATATAGGAAGAGTGAAGTACTTTATCATTTCGAGGATTATCTTGTGGAGAGCCCAGTCGGAACCTGTAAAAACATTCAATGCAAGATATATATATGAGATCATATCATCACTGAGGTAGGCATTCCCATACTCAGATCAAAACTAACTAGAAAACCTATCTATTGTCTGATACAGGAATGATCTTGTAAAACATCATAAGTATAGACTCGTGTGAACACAGTATGGACGCAACTATCTGTTTATGAATAGTCCACAACATAATGAATACAAAATTACTTGCAGCCTGGATGGTGGAAACTAGATCCAGGGTCTTCATTTCTATATCCCGAAATAGTACGATTCTATCCATGCGAATAAATGTGTTGATGTCAAACATGGTAGAAACCACTCGATTACCAGTCAATGATGTAAACTGTTAACAAGTGTGAGAGAAACCACCAGCGATGTCAATGGCTCTCAAAGTACCCAGTACAATCCATGAGATGTGAGTAGATGTGTTGATGTCGAACATGTCACGGAATCCTTCGATTGAAAGTCAATGATGTAAACTGTCGTCAAAGGCGAGAAACCTGCCATTGAGGCATGCATATTTCAAGGTACTGATGATTCCTAGATCATCTTTCTAGATAATGTGTTGATGTCGATAGAAAGCGATCCGTCGTAGGCAAGCCCACAACACGAAATCATAGATCAAGTTGAAGAAATTTAGTTGCAAGGACTGACTCAGGGATGGTCAAGATGGATGACAGATATTTTGCAGATGAATGGCTTATTGGAAGTGACCTCTTGAACACATAACGACACAACAGATGGCTTGGTGACAATTGACCCAAAGTTAATACCCAGAAACCGGCTGAAGACTTTCAATGTGGTTTGATCAACTGTTAGGCAAAGGATTTCCCAACCCAGGTGAATAAAAGTGTCGTGTTTAAGAGTGGTTACAAAGTATGACAAACAGACTCATTTTCCTCTCTTTTCCCCCACCATTTCTGGCAAGTACCTCTTTATTTTTTACAAGCTTGAGGAGGATAACATTTTCTTGATTATAAGCTCATCCTTCGGATGAGTCCAACTTAGTTTAGATTCGAACCCTAAGAAGGAGTGGTTCGTTCCTGTTTGTAATTGAACAGGTCCTTTACTATGAAATTTTAACGAGTCCAGTATAGGAGAAACTCGGTGTTTTTCAATTTTAGAGAGTCTGAAAAAACTTAAGAAGACTCCAGGGTTGACCTTTTTCGTAAATTTGTGTCTCCCAAGCCCGAAAAAGTATAAAATAATACTTGAGAGAACCGCTTGATCTTTCACGACCAAGGAGTACTTTTCGTTATTATTGCCCTTGACCCAAAAAAGTAAAAAAGCAATCAATGGCACGTCGTTTTATAACCAATATCGAATTCGAAACGAAAAAAATCTGGCAATCTTTTCCTGTTTTTACGGTCGGAAAAGAGCTGTAAGTGGACCGTCTTTTAATTCCGTTTTAACGAGTTTAAAAGAAAAACTCGGCGATCTTTTCATGTTTTAGGAGTCAGAAAAGAGCTTAAAGGTGACTCTAAGGTTTCACTTTTTCGTAAGTTTTAATGAGTTCAAAAAAATGATAAAAATGTACTTATGGTTTTCACTTTCTCGTAAGTTTTAATGAGTTCGAAAAAATGATAAAAATGTACTCATATGGCCGACTTTCAATTTAATTTACGAGCAGGAAAAGATGGAAAGAACTCGGCATTTTCATTTGTTTTACGAGAATGAAAGATAGCAAAATAATCTCGGTATTTTCATGAGTTTAACGAGTCTTGAAAATAACTGAAATTGACTCGAGATAGGTTTCATTTTTACAAAAGCTTGAATAGAGAAAAACTATGCTTCAAAGTAGTTTCATTTTTACACAAGCTTGAAACAGAGAGAAAACTGTGCTTGATGCCCCCTAAGAATAATTGCTAGAGTGCATGCCCCCCCAGCTTCATTTAATTCAACTAAGTACACTGCTGGTAATTATTAGCTGGATGGAATGAAGGTTCAGTTACGAGATCATTTGAAAGACTCAACCTAAAACTGTAAGAAAATTATGCAAAAAACTGAAATAACTAACCTAAATATACAACTTAACATTTATGAGATCTAGTCAAACTCTCGGCTCAATTAGAGGAGGATTTGTTTCATTTTTTAACGAGCTTGACACATGAAAAGAACTATGCTCGGATTCAGTTTCATGTTTATGCAAGCTTGAAACGAAAAACTATGCTTGTTATAAGTTCGCATGCCCCCAGCATAATGACGCAAACCAAGGTACATGCCCCCCAAGCTTCATTGCATTCAACCAGGTGGATGAAATGAAGCTTTACTTTCAAAATCTTGGAAAGACTTGTGGGAGTTGTTTCATTTTTTAGTGAGGTTGACACAGGAAAAGAACTATCCTCAAAACCCTTGTTTCATTTTTTAAACGAGCTTGACACAAGATAAGGAACTATGCTCATAACTACTCTCTACAATCTACCTAACAATGAACTATACTCTAAAAAACCTTGATTCATTTTTTAACGAGCTTGACATAAGACAAGGAACTATGCTCTAAAATCCTTGATTCATTTTTTAACGAGCTTGACACAAGACAAGGAACTATGCTCATAACTCCTTGTTTCATTTTTTAACGAGCTTGACACAAGACAAGGAACTATGCTCAAGACATCCGGTTTCATTTTTTAACGAGGTTGAGACAGGAACAAACTATCCTCGTATCTACTTATATAACCTATCCTTGTTTCATTTTTTAACGAGGTTGACACAAGACAAGAAACTATCCTCGAACCTGATTCATTTTTTAACGAGGTTGACTCAATAACAGGAACTTTCCTCGAAACATCCAATTTCATTTTTTAACGAGGTTGAGAGAGGAACAAACTATCCTCGTGCTCACTAATCATGGCTTCCAACTGGAAGAAAGACATGTCAATGGACATTCCTTGATCATGGCTTCCAAGAGGTCTTCATCAGAAGGAAGAATTGTTCTCTGGAAGGAACACATGTCAAGGGACTCAAAAGGGATAAGAACATCGCGTTCAAGTAATCCCATAGAGTTTTCCATGTCAATTACTGGATCTAAATCAAAGGAAGATGAGCAAACAGTGGGAGGCTCACTTACATCAGTAACTAAAAACATGGGACCAATTGCCACATAATTAACCCGTGGCGGGGTAGATACCACTTTAGAATCAGGAACATTTAGGGGTGTCATATTGTTGGTAGTTGAAACAAGACTAGGGAATGTTGGTAGATCGACGTCTGTTTGTCATACTTTGTAACCACTCTTGAACACGATACTTTTATTCACCTGGGTTGGGAAATCCTTTGCCTAACAGTTGATCAAACCACATTGAAAGTCTTCAGTCGGTTTCTGGGTATTAACTTTGGGTCAATTGTCACCAAGCCATCTGTTGTGTCGTTATGTGTTCGCGCGGAACGAGTCGATCTTGCGGACAAGATGGACCTTCCTAGAATCTAAAGAAGACCTAACGACAAGCAGACCAACCAGACACTATCTTTCTCTAAATATTCTTTAATTAACAATAGCAAACAAAGGTTTTTAGGGCCTACCTTTGGTCCAACGCAAGCTTGTGGATGCCCTCGCTCCTTTGATCCAAATGAGCTCCTTTTCGCAAATCTGCAAACACAAACAAGGCAAACACATTAAATAGCACCTGAAAAACCAATTGCATAAAACATATTTAACATGAAAGTCAAGGAGTCCATGAAACAAATAACATAAGATACTTGTTGAGAAAAATGAGTTTGATTGTATTAATTCAAAAGAAGAAGAACCTTACAACCTTTGCCTTGATGCTGTACAAGCTCCTCCCAGGGTCCAACAAGATGTCTCCTCTACTTTGACAAGTTTCACTCACTCTCCAATGGAACCAAAAGGTATGTGATCTCTCCTCTCAAGCTCAACCAAAGAGTCTCAATTTCACCAGCATTTACCCTCAAAATGTTCAGCTTCTAACCTCCCTAGTCCTCACCCTAATGCCTGTATTTATAGTGCAATGGAGGGAAGTTACTAGGTCCTCCTTCAAAGGGATAAAGCCCTCCTTCAAAGGGATAGCTCCTTTAGTCAAGGGATTAGCTCCTTCTCTTTTGGGATGCATGAACCACCTTAGATCGAACAATCCACGTCAAAAATCCTTCTAGAAAACTCTAGAATTAACCCAAAGTGAGTTTTTTAAGATAAAAATTGCGCCTTTTGACTTTCACAGGGGTCCGCACCTGCACCGTTAGGAACAGAGCGGGTAGGTACGCAGCTTTTGTACACAGAAGGTGCGGGACCGCAGGTAACCATGGGAGAAAGTGCAGAACCAGAGTAACATTGAATTTTAATGTCTTTCTCCCACTTCCAAAGCTTGATTTGAAGAGCTGAGGTCTTAGACTTGCTTAGGAGGACAGTACAAGTGATGATAGACCCATACTGACTGCAAATAATCATGGTGACGATATTTTTGTGTAACACGTGTTGCAAAGGCGAGATCATATTATCTCAAACATCCATGGTAAGGAGACTCCATACGCAATTTGGAAGGCCTTGACAGACCTATTTCAAAACAATAGTGACCACAAGAAGCTGGCATTGAAGGACAAGCTCAGACTAGTACTTGACCAAGTTCACCCAATGTTGGGATGAGATTGAAAGTGTTGGTATTACAGTTGTTGAAGATGATCTGGTCATCCTAGCACTTCTAGGCCTTCCCAAGAGTTGGCACAACTACCAGGATTCGGTAAATGGGAGGGAGAAGCTACCAGAGTGGGGGTGTTTTTGGTCCGACTTGGTGCAAGAAGAGATTAGCAGAACACCAGAGATGGATCCTCATCCAAGCATGATGATGAGGAGCACTGTGTCTTAGATGGAAAGGCGAATAAATTGAAAGGGAAGTCATCCCATTCCAAATTAGATTCCAGTCAAGGCGGTAAGAAGAAGGACTTGTCGAAGATTAAATGTTTTCATTGTCATGAGCCGGGACACTATGCCACAAAGTGTCTGCACAAGAAGGCTGACAAGAAGCCCTCTAGAGGAGTGGCAAGTGAAGATTTGATTCAAAAATTGAGCTGGATTTCACCCTCATCGCTTGCATGGTTACATCGGTGATTGGTAGTGTGTGGTGTCTGGATAGTGGAGCCTCATTCCATATAATTGGGCAACAAATAATCTTTTGTGACATGGACGAGAAGGACCTCCATATGCACATTGAAATGGGAGACGATGGAAGGTATAGCGCGACTAACGTCAATACTATTACTAGTATTGAGAGGGAGATTGGTTCTCCTCTCACATTAAAAGATGTCATGTATGTTCTGGGTCTGAAGAAGAATTTGGTTTCAATTTCTATGTTGGAGGACCATGGTTATGTTGTGATATTTAGCAAAGGAAAGGCTTTCCTTTGTCACATAGCCTCAGGACAAGTGAAGCGGATCAATGTTCGAGTGAAGAACCTATACAAATTGGATGTAGAAGATTGTGCTACTTTGAGCACAAAAGCGGAGAAGGTGTAGAGGCGAGACATTGGTGAATTGTAGCATAGAAGATTGGGTCACTTGCACCATGGAGCTTTGAATATCATCCAGTAGATTTCTATAGGACTTCCCAAGGGTACACTAGAGCATAGAGATACATGCAAAGGGTGTACAATGGGGAAGTACACCAAATACACATTTCATGATAAGGATAGTTAAGCACAAGTGATTCTTGAAAGAGTTCACTCAGATGTATGTGGACCGTTCTCGATAGCCTCCACGACCAAGCATAAGTATTATGTAATATTTGTAGATGATTTCTCTCGTAAGTGTTGTATTATCTTCATGCAAAAGTAAGATCATAAGTTCACTAAATTTTGTGAATTTAAAGCACTTGTCGAGAAATACATTGGAAGGAAAGTGAAGGCTCTCAGGAGCGGTAATGGTGGAGAATATGTGTTGAATGAATTCAAGAACTTCTGTGCATTAGAAGGCATTCGACGAGAATAAATAAAACCCCATAACCCACAACAGAATGGGGTGGATGAAAGGAAGAAAAATACTGTTGTGGGAGTTTCATGAGAAATGTTACATGATTAGGGCCTACATTGCACTTGTGGGCTGAAGCATGCAACACAACTATATATGTGCAGAACAGGAGTCCTCATTGGATTCTCGGGATGAGTACACCAGAAGAAGATTTTTCAGTTAAGAAACTAGATGTGGCACACTTCAGGATCTTTGGTTCATTAGTTTACTATCATGCTACCAAGGATGTAAGGAAAAAGCTAGAGCCAACAACTAAGTTGGGCATATTTGTGGGTTACAATCATACACCTCACAACTATTGGGTGTACCTGCCATCTCTTAGGATGACAATGGTTCATAGAGATGCGAATTTCGATGAAGAGAAGGCCATGAGATGTTCCCTTGATAGGGAGCTTCAATTGCATGTAGATGAGGAGCTTTTAGCTCCAAAGGAAGAACCTCAGGATGATTTGGAGAAACCACATGCAAAGGAGCAGAGAGTGGAAGCACCCACTCATGCAGAGATTTCTAGAGATGGAAGGAAGCACACAAGAGAAGCTGATGGATTGATGCATGAAGCTAGAGAGAATGTGGGAGCACCCACATCATAATGCAGGAAGAGGAGGTCACTAGATCGGTACACTGGCTACATGGCTCTGATGAGCGAAAGTGTAGAGATTGAGCCATCCTCTTTCGAGGAAGTAATGTAGAAACCAGTATGGGTTGATGCCATGGTAGAGGAGTATGAATCCATTATTAGAAACAATGTTTGGGAAGTGGTCCCATGACTAGCAAACAAGTCAATGGTGAGCAAGGTAAAGCAAGCAACAAATGGGAGTGTCAAGAAACATAAGGCCAAATTTGTGGCCAGAGGGTTCTCTCAGGTGGAGGGAATTGATTACAAGGATACCTTTGTTCCAATAGTAAGGTACTCTTCAATTAGATCTATTCTAGCACTTTCAATGTAGATGGGATAGAAGATACATCATATGGATATGAAGACAACATTCCTTAATGGATTGATTGAGGAAGAGGTGTACATTGAGCAACAGAAAGGATTTGAGACCTTCAACAGAGAGTCACATGTGTGCAAACTCAAGCAAGCATTGTATGGATTGAAACAAGCACCCCGTGCTTGGTACACCAGTATTGACAACCATTTCACCAGGTTGGGCTTCAGCAAAAGTGAAGTAGATGAAAACCTTTACCATATTGTGGTTGAAGGTAAATTGTTGATTATAGTATTATATGTCGATGATTTAATTCTAACAGGTGATGAGAAGCTGGTAAAATATTGCAAAGAGGATCTTTCAAGAGAATTTGAGATGAAGGACTTGGGGCTCATGCATTATTTCCTTGGTATGGAAGTATGGCAAGGAGATAAGGAACTGTTTGTCTCTCAGGGCAAGTATGCCAATGAGATACTGAAGAAGTTCCACATGTAGAGAAACAAACCCATGGATACTCCTCTATCAAAAAATTGGAGGAAGGAAGATGCCACTTCGGGTGAAGTAGTGGAGGCTACTATTTATAGGCAGCTTGTGAGTTCACTTATGTATTTGGTGAACACATGTTTTGCAATTAAAAAACTTAGTTAAGCAATGGTTAACCAAGCAAACTATATTGGAAGGCAGCTAAACATGTGTTGAGATACCTCAGAGGCACCACTTAGTTTGGTATTTGGTACAGATGGACAAAGGGAGTGAAGATACATGGCTTCACAGATGTAGTTTGGGCAGGAATTCCATTCAACAGGAAGAGCACATTAAGGGGAATTCAAAAACAGTTTCTTGGTACAAGAGGAAGTAGAGATTAGTTGCATCCAGTTCGACAGAAGAAGAGTACATGGATGTTAGTCAAGCAACTTGTGAGGCTATCTGTATGAGGAAGATCATTGTTGGGTTATTTAGTCAACAGATGGATCCTACAATGATTTATTGTGACAATCAGAGTTGTATCAAACTCTCTGAGACTATAGTTTTTCATGATCGGTCGAAGCATATCGACATCTGGTATCACCATCTACGAGATTGTGTATAGAGGAGAATCATGTTGTTGGAGTACATTCCTATAGAGGAACAAGATGCAGGTATTTTGACAAAGTCATTGTCAAGATGAAAATTCAAGTTTCATAGAGGCCGAACTAGGGTCGCAGATAATCCCTTTCTTGTTGAGAGGGAGTGTTGAAAATGCAACAAGAAAATCCTAATTTAATTTTTTTCCTTGAATTAAATTAGGAATAAAATTGTAATTCCACATCACATGACGACTTGTATTAGTTAACTAAGTTAATTTTGACTTAGTTGGCTTAGCTAATTCGAGTTGAGGGTCTAACTTGAGTCATGTAGAGGGGATCCTACTTTATAGGAGCCTTGGTTGAGTTTATTTTGAGTTGTAATTAATTAATTCAGTTTAACTAAGTTAAAGTCAGTTAAACTAGTTCCAACTGATGGAGGAACTAGTAGGAGGTTAGACAGTGGGGTGTTGCTTCATGTGTTAAACCAGTTAACTGATGATTCACTTATAAATAACTCATGCATGTTAGATTTGAGAGTTATCCAGTTGAGATTGGAGTTTAGGGACATTGTACTATTAGTTTTATAATCATCTGAATTGTACAAGTGGTGCATGTTGTTAGAGGAAGGACTATGAGGATTGCACAATTCTAATTGAAGAATTTCCCTAATTAACAGGGGCTAACTCCCAAGGAAACAACACAAGGAAATAGGGACTTAGGCAAGCAGAAAATTGGTTAAGTATCGACCTGGGCTTGTCTAGGAAGCTGTGAGAAAAATAGAGATAGTGCAGAGGTTTCTCAAGCTTGAGAAAAGCATTGTAATCTTCGCATATTTTCTGACTAATGAAATATACTGATAGTAGGGGTTTTTAGTTGTGGCTTTCCCCAGAAAATCACTGTGTAATGTGTTGATTGAATTCTTTCTCTTGTATGATTCGTGATTTTGTGATCATTTAATTGTTTCCACTGATAATTATAGTAGATTTGAGTCTATTGTTTTAGTAGATTACAATTAGCAGTTTGAATCTATAAGGAATTGCTACACTTCGTAGTTCAAGACACATTAACAACACAAGCCTTGTAAGCCCTTCCAAACCATGAGAACATTCACATAAGCATCTCATTACAAATAACCAAGAGTAACATATTCCTCCAATGCCATTGCTGATATATTCATTACTATAACACACAACAACATATTTCATTATTCACAGTGTAACATATATACAAGTACATATTCTTATTTCATTAACTTAGATGAATGTCAACTGAGGGAGAGACTTCAACTCTCCACTCAACCATAAGCCAGCTACACTACAATATTTCTTGTTGTTATATACTCCCAAGTTAGATTTAGAGACCGAGGACTCAAGTGCTCAAATGAATTCACACCAAAACAAGTCAACAAGTTCACAAGGGAACCCATAGCACACAATGCCTTCACTCGATACTCAAGAGTCTAGAGCACATAGCGTCTCCACCCAATCATTAACTTTAGGGAATTGAGCACACAGTGCTCAACCCCATAATCACTATAGGAATCTAAAGCCCATAATGTCTCCACCCAATTCACACTACATGAATCTAGATCCCATAATACCGCCACCTACCATCCTGTAGGAATCCGGAGCACACCATGCCTCCACTTGACAAGTTTCATGGGAATCTAGACTCCACCCTTAGGGTCTCCACCTTTCAAACACCACAAGAAGTATCAGAGTACACAATGTCTCCACATGTTGGGTAGGAATCTAGAGTCCACCATGACTCCACCTTATCAACGTAACAATCTTCCACTTTACACCACACTCCTCATTGTGCTACCTAGCCTACACATACATTGAGATTTTTGCCTTTCTCTTTAGCAACCTCTCTTGCGATTCTCCTTACACAATTGAGAGAGTTTGGCATATTCATATGATTCTCCCACATAATTGAGCATTTTCTCTCTTGCTATCCGAGCACCCCCCCCCATATTCCCCCATTGGGCCTTTTCTTTCTTGAATTTTCATTGCGTGTTGACCACACCAACACATTCCCCGAGATTAGGGAATGTATAACTCGTCCTTTGCTCAGACAACCCATACATTCTTTAATGCTTAAACCAAAAATGCCATTAATTCATCAGAGAGATAGGAGGTAAAGTAAATGTAGTGGCTTGGGTTTAAGAGCAACTCCTCTTCCTCAGACCTCTGAATGCGTGTCCACTCCTCAATGTTTACATTTCCACATTATTGACATGAATTACAATTCATAGTGACATTTACAAGAGGGGTAGCAAAAACGGTTATCATAAATACCTTGTGTTTATGAGAATAAATAATCAAATATTTCATGTAATCAACTCTATAATCCACTTTAAAAGTGATTCAATAGGTTAAGTGTATCTACATTGTGCACTCAAGTGCACATATGAATAGTACACAACTATTGCTAGAAAGGTTGAACGATTTGTCCTAGGATTCAAACTAATAATCACCCACTTAAGTAGGGAGATGTTATTCATGAAGGCTCATAACCAACTCCAACAATAAATAACTTGGAAAGTGACTCAATGATGGTAGACTAAGTTCATTTGCACTGTAAACTCATAAAACTAGGCAACTAGCTTACAAGGAATGTTTATAAAGAACAAATATATTCTTCTGATTTTTACTCAAAACCATTCACTTAAGTAGGAGATGTTTGTAGCAAAGCTCATAGAAAAACAAGATATGGCATATGAATTTGTTCATTAAAGTTCAATTTCTATGAAAAAGTTGTTAGGGGAAAATTTATTTAGATTTATATTCCTTTGAACATGAATGAGTGGTTTAACTAAATTCATGCTCAATTTTCTTGAAAATAGTTTAATTTGTACCTACCAATGTTCAATTCCTTTAAAAGAAATAAATGGTCGAAGACAAATTCATCAATTAAGTCTAACTCCCATAAAAACATGGTCAAATGCTTCATACCAGGTGTACTAAGGTTTAATACCCTTAAAAATAACTAGAATGTATAAAGGTTTAATACCCTTAAAAATAAGAATAACTAAATGGTACTAGATGTATGAAGGTTTAATTCTTAAAAAAAAAATCAAATCAACACTTAGATGAAAAAAATCATCACTAATTTAATTTTTGAATATAAAATCGGGATAAAAGCAAGTTTAAAATAATTTTGAGAAAATAATACCCTCCGAAAGCCAATTTTTTTGTTTGGTGGCAAATTTTTCAAAAGCATTTATCCACATAAACAAATCACTTATTTTGTTCAATTTCTTTAAATAATTAAAGCATTTTTAAACCATATTTCATCACCAAAATATTCATTGAAGAACAAAACAAACTCTTTAAAAATACCAGACTTTACACTTTTCAATTTGATTAAGCTTGCTTTTAATTATCTCTGATAATACAACTTACCATTAGTTAAATTAGTAGGAATTTTCAAAAACTTTCAAAATCATTTAATCTTTATCAATTCCTTCACATTAAAACAAACGACCGAATTTAAAGCAAGTGCAATTCATAGTATTTTATAATTAACTAAAGTTGGTTTAAAAAAATATAATATTTTGATTAATTATGAGAAGGATATTTATATTTGTTTGATTCGTCTCTTTTCATGTAGATATGAATTTAGGAATATTAAAAGATGTGAATTTAGGAACATTATTCAATTAGGCATTTTATTTTATTTTATGATTTTAAAGTATATTATTTTATTTTCAAAATAATGATCCTCTAATTATATATATATATATATTTATTATAAATGTAATTTTAGGTAAATTAATTCATTATTATTATATATATATTTATGTTTGAATTCTATCTTCTCATATATAAAACTTATTAGTCCTTTTCTTTGACATTGCAGGGATTCTAGTGATCGCTCGATCATTGACGAACAATTAATCCATGCTTTGACCAAATGTTTTTCCACTTCAATCAAAGTTTAAGGTTGGAAATTTCCCATTATTGAAATTTTAACCAAAGTTTTGAGCTAAAAAGGATTTGACTTCTTATTGGAAACTTCACCTGCTCTGACGTTATTTTAGCCAAAGTCTGAATGAAAGGTTGGCGCAACATTACATATCCAATTTTTTTTAATCCAAATTTTGAAATGAAATTGATGCATAAGTCTTCCACTTACTTTGCTATCTGCTATCTACCACCTATTCTCGCTACCTCTTCAACTTATCACACAACGTTTCCTTCAACCTGCCACCTATTCTCACCCACTGCCTCCTTCAAATGCCTCCCCACCATCTATTTTCATATTTCATCTGCATACAAATTTGTAGTAACGACTATATCTTTCTTATCCTCTACTCAATACATATTTCCCATAGCCATACATATCTTCACAGTAAGTTAGCAACTAATTACTAGCTAGTTGGGAAAGCAGACCAGGACCTTGATGGCAGGAAAAACGAATATCCCTACCTGCATAACCATATCCAATGCTAGCCGGTATTTCCCTATACCGCCGCCTTTCAAGGCCTGATTTTGGTTTTCTAAGCTTTGTTGCCTTCATCGGGATTGCATAGGAAGACCTTTCGAGACCTGTCCTATTCTATACATAGATAAGAACGATTACAATTGACGTTAATGGTAACATCTGATTCTTCAGTTGCAGAGACCTTCCACACCAAAAAGTATATCTATTCCACTCTAAAGTCTCTTTATCTTTAGTCGGAACATGTTTCAAATGTTTCAGAGGACATGTTTCAGAGCAACACTTGTTTTAGAAAACCAATTGGTGAGGAAGATTTAAAAATTACTTGTCACGTTATTGCATATTTTATTTCAAACTTAAAACCAAAAACATCACTTGTTTCCTTGCAAAAATTTAAAATGCTAGAGTTGTTAGAGTTACAGAATTGTTAAAGCACAAAACCAAACATATAAATTTTAGCTTCTCACTTATAGATAAAAATGGAAAAACAGACAATCATCGTTATAAACTTTGAATCATTATGTATTATACAAAAACAAGGGTTATATGCAAATGCTATCAAGGAGGAGGTCACATTTTCTTTTCATTGCCTTGTTTCAAATCATGAAAGCATGTCTAGGAAAAGGATAGGTCAAACTAATTTCTATTGTTGTTGCAATTCCAAGGAGTATAGCTAGGTAGAATCAACAAAATTAACATACAATCAACAAAATGACAGAATCCTATTGAATTTTTCTTGTTGTCCGTATGCTAATTTTTTTTAGTTTAATGATTGATATATAAGAAAATAAAAACAAATGATAGGTTGTTTTTCTAATTCATCAACCACCTGATAGTAGAATACTTTCTTCTAGGAAACACAAGGAACCAAAAACATTACCTCTTTATCAGAGTCCTCTTTTTCTTTGGGTTGACAAAACCAAGGGAACCAACCATGTAAAACATGCATGAGGTTCAAGATCGCTTGAAATCAATTCTTCATGTTGTATTTTGTCGAATTCCTATTCATCTTACAAACTATAAAACACTCATGTCTTGTCCCAGGATTGATATATTATAATTCTTGATCCACTAGAATTATCTATGCATATCCAATAACTTGCAACCTTTATTGTCCAAATTTGGGCGAGAAATCGAAATATTTGGTTCATTTAACTAGAAATTGATTCAAGATCACTTGAAATAAGTTCTTTACACTGTATTTGGTCGAATTTCACTTTCTAAATCGAGTTGTTGTGTTTGAATTCAAAAAAATGACTACCACGGTCCAGATGCCACTAGTACCCTCTGAAGGTCTTAGAACTCAACGTGATCATTATTTGTTGGAGTAGTCTCACCAATCTCTGTTGTGCATTGAGTTGAAGTTATATGAGAAATTGAAGGCCATCAACTCTCTTTCAACTCCACAGGGCAATGGACGATGTTCAATGGAAATCTATGAGGCTATGTTATGCTTGTTTAATGAATAAAGAGATAGAATGTTCGAAATACAACTAAATTTCTATCTAAACTAGAATTTGATGTGAGTGTAGGTAACCATGAAGGCTTAGGTCAATAAAGAAGAATAAAAGGAAAAGCTTCCCTACAAAGTCATCACACAACTCTTCAAACTGTACCAAATCTATGTCAGTCTCTTGATCGATGAGAAAACCCTACCCATGTTTTCCAAGGAAAAAACTTTAATACTCTCTAATGACCAACAATCCCAGGGTAAATAGCCAAAAAGAAAATTGAAGCATTGTTGCATCTAGCCTCTTAGAAAAATTCCTCCTTGAAGTTTGACCTTAGCGGGCTTTTCCTGGACAACGTCCTAGATGCAATAAAAAAATTTCATCTATGCTTTTCAAGCTCAATCTCTCTAATAACAACTCAAAGGTATGATTATTTCAAAAATGTTCTTTATTTGTATTCTAGGGATGAATATCTTTGAAGAGATTGATGGAGATTTAGTTGTCTATTACAAAGCTTTCCCGAATCTATGTCCCTTCCTTGTTCACATGTTGTCTCTACTCCTGCTACCTTTGTAGCTAGATTCAATTACGCTTGTTCATGGGTTGAATCCATAGTTGAAACACACCACAGAGCATGGGGCAAGGGAAACATGCAAGTAGGAGGCGGAAAACCTGGCTTGTGGGGAAGGGCCTTTTGTCACTTGTATCAGATATGCCATTCAAGTGGGAGCATAATGCACAATCACCATGCATGGAAACCAAGTGGAACATGCACAATTGTTGATGCATGACATGAAGACCTTGAGAACTTCAACCAGTTAGCATGTGGAAGAAACAAAAAGTGGCTCTCGAAATAAATGACTATGTGTACGAAGTTAATTACGTTATGATAAAAAACTATGATAATTTTTTAATCGGTCTATAGTTAGAAAGACATTTAAATGTTTTGAAAAACAATAGTGATGAGGGCATTTTTATGAAAGGTTGAAACTTTTACGTGTACCTCTTTCAATTTTTGTTTTTTCAGTGCTGGAATGTCCAACATGATGCTTGACTCTAGTACTCTACTATTTTCAATTGTAGTAAATTGATTTTTGACATCATGGCATTGTAAAATTAGCCAAAAAATTAAAACTATTTATATATCTATTAATTATTTTAAAAATTAAAATAGCTAAATGGTGGGGGAAAGTGCTTCTTCGTTAATCAATAATATGGTTGTCGTGACCTGACATGACCAGTTGTATAAGGAGCACTAATTCAAAGAAACAAACTACCAGCAGGGACTACCTATTGTATGCAACGCTTGTTATGTTATGTCTTTCTTAAATGTTTGAACCTTTTGCTCATAATTTCATCTGACTATAATCATGCATATAACACTTAGTATCACTTCGCATTTTTGCACAATTTAGCATTTGGAAATACCCACCTTCATGCAGGCACTTGTACACCTATTAAAATATATGCATAGGAACCACATAACTGAATCCCATTTTGTAACCACAATATGAGCAGTGCACACAAATCAAAAGGAGACTGTAAACACAAGACTGATCTGAATTACACATTGTATATTCCTTCCTTTCTTGATTAAATAATGTTTACATTAGCTAAAACAACTACCCAAACTGAATCCCATTTTCCATGGCAGTTAGTGTAGTTAAACTTGAAGCAAAACTGAAGCTAGTGATCAGTGCCTTAATTGCATTTTCTTCTCTGACCTCGAACCTCTAAACAGTTCTATTAATGAATCATAACCAAATGAGATATATCCATCCATGGATATGGTCTTTAATGCGTTACACACTAACACGTAGATTGACCTATTTATAAATTATATGAGTAAGAGACCTTCACGACATATCAATTCTGAATCTTGATACCTTTAGAACATGCCAATTACTCTCTGTTTTGGCGACACATGTCTCACTTTTTCTCAGGAATTTGGAAAAACTTTCTGTCAAACTTAGATGCAAGATCGATCTTATTAGTCCCTGCCCCTTCGGGGTAGTGGGACTACAATAATCGATTTTGTTGTTTTTCATTAGTCCGGCACAAAAACCAAGCTAGAAATGGAGTTCATAATCTAAATTTTTAATTTTATATTCGATAAATAACATTTTTTCAACCGCTAAGAAATTTGTCGCTGCTATTTCGACCACTAAGAAATTTAGAGGTCTTATTTAGCCTCATATCGAGGCAAGATCTGGGAAAACTTAGGATAAAATTGGTATATAAGATGTGGATCCAATGCATTTACTTCATTCATATTACTAAAATGAAAAATGGAAACTAATGCCAACATTAGATAATAAACATTAAATGTTTGGTGTGTAGGTAATTCATAATGTTTACTTGAGTAATATATCAAATGACATGCAATTAGATGGTAATATATCACAAGATGGCTACAGATGGTATCATGCATGTCTTGGTGTGGTGTCAACCAAATGGTACACCAATAAAACCTTGTGTGCATGTCTTAGTGTGGTGTCAACTGAATGGTACACCAACAAAACCTCTATCAAGGTGGGTGCAAATCAACTTCTTTTCCAACTGTTAATGGAAACTACTCTTCTTCATCTCATCCAAACCCTACTTATCATCCAGACCCTTCCTTCTAAGCTTACAGTCCCGCCTCTGAAGAAATGAGAGCATTGGTCCATATCCAAGCTGAAGAAATAGGAAGTGTGATGCCAAGATGAGGAGAAGCCACCCTTTGGACAATCATATCATCCACGCTTAACATCTTGAACCTATAGCGGCAGTAGCAAAGGTAGAAGCTAGGGTTGTAGGTACTCCCTTTTACCAAAACCATTTGTTAGCCTTTAGCATCACAGAATTCATTTTGGCTCCTTAAAATTTTTTATTTCATTTAGCCTCACTTGTTTAAGCTCGGCTTGTTGAAAACTACTTTTACCGACACTGGATCACAAGTCTTCCGGGTACCGTTAAAGAGCCAAGCCATTTCTTCCGGGCACTTCCTATCAACTGCAAGGTACTATGCTCCTAATCAAACCCTGTATTAAGACTGATATTCCAGAACAAATAGGTTGTTATAGATAAAAACAAAGTGAACTATGTGAAATTTATGGTGGGTGCTGTAGCAATCTTCAGGTCTCTTCTATACTAAGGATCTCCTCTATATTGAGTATGTGGTAGGATTACTAGGCATTGTGTGGTTGGGAAATTAGGCAGAGTTCTAGGTGGGATGGACAATATCTCACGAGGATCCTTCCGTGCCATGTCGCATAGAAATTTCATGCCTCTGAACTATAAAAGTATCACACCCATGGAAGCCACCGCCATCTATGATTATAGCTATGCCAAGCATAACAACTCAGGTGACACACTAAGGAAAAATATATTTTGAACAAGCATTCACCGACTTTAAAATTGATACTGAAAAATAGCATTGGTACTTACTTGTATGTAGCATTCACCGTCGAAAACCTGTTGATTCCCTACCTGCCCTTTGCTTCAATGATTTGGAAACCGGCCTGCTGAAACCTTCCCACCCTTCACCTTAGAATGATGGAGGAGTCCCTGACGAACCTAGTCATTCACTCCTAGTAGATGTTTTAGCACCGTAATTGAAAAAGCCAAAATTACGCTTCAAATGAGGGCAAGCATGGGTTCACGAACAGGTTGCAACATAAGCCCTCCAACGCTGAAAATACCAGCGCCCCAAGCTCTCTCTTCGAAGACGTTGGTCTCTGCAATCCATAAAAAATTAACTCTCTCTTCGAAGACGTTGGTCTCTGCAAGCCATAACAAATTTGGCAGTTTTTAATAGAATTATGGCAAACAGGACCATTTACAGTGTTTATAAATTGTATAGCCATCGTCTCAATTTGGAGGCGCTTGTTTTATAGTCTGGAGGCACTTGGTTTAAAAAAAAAATGTAAAATAATCGTTTGGCATTTGGGGCAGGTTGAGGTGGGCACATGGATTGCATTCACGACAATGTATCCACCCAAACATTCATTTATTTATTTTTTATTTCAATTATTTATTTTTATTATTATTATTTTTTAAATTTAGCATAACAGCCTTGCATGCATGGCACATGTCTACATGAAAATCTTTCAAAGTTGAACTAAGGTCAGTTCATGGTAATGCAGAGTATGGCAGTATGTGATGGTGCAGTCGGTAGCAGTTACATTTGAGGCACTAAGGATCCAGTAACTTCAATTACATTTGGAGGCACTAAGGATCTAGTAACTTCAATTACATTTGGAGGCACTAAGGATCCAGTAACTCATGGAATATTGATGTCAATTCTAGGTTTGGGTCTGATACCAATAATTCTCAGAATTACAGGTCCTTTTTCTAATTAACAATTCTCACGATTACAGATCCTTTTTCTAATTAACACATGCACGATTTCGGATTGGCAATGATTGTAGACTATCGTTCTCTGTTTTTTAGGATAGTAATTCATTTTGAACATATGGAGAGGACTTTGTCTTGGAAATATTTTGATAAAAAAAGCCATTCCAGCCTGTCATAGGCTTTAGCCATATCTAGTTTTAGCAAAACATTGCTGCCCCACACATCCCTGTACAACTCCCTTACCATTTCATGTGCTAATGCCATGGTTTCTGCAATTGACCTACCCTTCTTAAGCCTTCCTTCTTAGATAAGCTTTCTTAGATGAATGAGGGAGTCTGAATGTGGATGGAGGGAGACTCGAATAACTGCTTGACCCTCGACTTCTACAGTGAACTAAAGCCCCTCGAGCTCGAGTCATTCAATTTGCAATTTATATAACTCCACCCCCAAAATCCTTACAATTACCATTCCTTTTTCGTGTTGGGAAATTTGGGTCAGGGGAATCCACTTATAGTGGAAATCTATGATTCTGCTGATAAGGCATGGAGAGTTGCAGGGCACCTACAGGGGGATGTGGTGATAAGGGGGAGGGGGTGGTTTTTTGCCATGATTCCTTCTACTTTTTGACCTTCAAGTCTGGGGGTTTCATCATAGGAGAGGGGACTTTTATTTCCGAGCCATTCTTGCCTGAGATGGATAAATTCAAGAACCAGATTAGTCCTTAGTTGCTTACTTGCGGGTCGCAGATCCTTGTCACATGGGGCATACTAAGAGATGGGGGGAATCTTCAAGGCAAGATTTTACAGGAGGTGGTTATTTGGGAATTTGAGAAGGTGAAGGTGGACTCATCCTTGTCCTCTTCCTCATCATTCTCCTGGAAGGAGATTGCAAAGATGCCTCCATCCATGTGTGAGGATTTAAATAGGAACTTTCCTCATCATCAAATTAATAGCCTTTCAAAGTGCGTAGTAGTGGGGTATTGTGTGTGCTTCATACTCTATAAAGTTACAGAGGTGATGGAGGTGGTGGTTTACAATTTAAGTGAAAATCAATGGAGTTGGCTTCCCAACTGTTCCTTAGGTGGCGACAACGCCATGGCTAGACAGGCAGCTTATGCCACTGTCATGGCTTTTGAACCGAGGCTTGACATCAAAGCCGAATGAAGCTTAGTATGTGTATCATTTCCTTTTACATCTCTACTTTGTACAATTTAAACATCAACACTATCTTGCTTAGATTTAGGCATTCTCTTGGCAAGTTTCTTGTCTTATAATAATCTTAGACTGTAAACAGAGGCATGTAAGCACAACTTTCAATTAACACAACTGCAGGCCATCATTAAGATCAAATCACAATTTTAATCTGAATATATCAGGAGTATATTGTCGACGTTCCTTTTAATATCTCAAATGGGGAACTAAACCTAGAAAATACATAGCTGATCACTGAAATGCAATGATTTTTCTAGATTTCCAAATTGGCGACATAACACACATAGTTCTTGCAAAAGCAGGGTCTTCATTTCATGAGGGGAGATATTTGAATCAAGTGATGATTAATCTCTTATTCATCAGCTAGATGTTGGAGCTATACTTTTTAAAGTTTTGGCAATGTTTATTAGAGATCAATGTCAGGTAGCCAGCATAGGTAGATGTAAAAATTTGGGTCTACTTAGAACTTCATACGAAATCAAGCAATGACATGCATTCCATGACAAAGGGAGTGGAAATTTTAAATCAATAATGCAGAGTAAATCTAACTGATATGCACGAGAAGCTAAATCACTTTTGCACTGCAGTAAATGATATTGCAAACACCATATCTGTTGAATCATTGCACACATTCATTGGCTTAAGCTTGTTACTTATGGCAGTAATAGAATACATCAAACCTATAGGGCTCTTTGCTACAACTATTTTCCATTTTGATTGATTTATTTTCTCTCTTGTTCTCTATGGTTTCTTTTTGACGATTTCCTTTTTGCCTTTCTTAGTAGCTTTGTTCATTATTTCAATAAATTCATTCTTTAGGATGAGGAAGTTGATCAGACTGGACTATTGATCATGTTCAGTTGAAGGGGTTTTGTCTTCTGCTTTGAGAAATTTGAATGGATTGGTATGGAAACGAGATGGACCTAAAATGGTTGTTTCCACAGACTCTATTTTATTTCAATCACTCGACATTGGTTGGTCCTTACTATAGAAGGGGCAATCAGGGCATACCTATGAATGAGGTAGGAGAAATACCAAGTGTTTAGTCAATTTAGTGTGTCCTAAATTGCTACATAAGTTATCAATCTGGGAGTCATAAATTGATGAAGTGTAGTGCACTGTATGTGCTAGACAACCCTTTTCTTACCTCACTGTTTTCAATTTTATCTTGTTTTGGGGTTTTGTTCTTGTTGGTCTCCTAAAGTGTTTTAATGCAAATGGAAATCCTAGTTTAAAGTTTTAAGAATATTTTAAAAAATCAAGTGTGGATGTAGAATTGAAGACAAGGTTTATTCTTCTTATGATAATTTCCAAACTTAGAACTTGAATGAGAGTGTAAACATGCAGCTACATAAATCACTAAAAATGAAGTACTGAAAATGACGTTACTATATCTTATGTCCATCCTATTTGCAGAATTGAAATATAATAAACTGCTGCACTCAAAACCAAAGAGTAAAGAAACTGGAAACTAGTCAATGATGTCACCCATAATCACAATATTTCGTCAATTAACTTCTAAAACGGAGTTAAGCTAAAGACTTTGGAAATATCATCATATGGCATGAAAAGAATGACATTTAAATTGCACACTAATGAAAGCAAAGTCAATTAGTTCATCTATAATCACCATATTTCGTCAATTAACTTCTGAAACGGGGTTAAGCTAAAGACTCCAGAAATATCATCATATAGCATGAAAGAACTGACATCTAAACTATCTACTTGTAGACCAATGAAAGCAAAATCAATTACTTCACCTATAATCACAATAGCTCGCCAATTAACTTCTAAAATGGGGTTAAGCTAAAGGCTCCAGAGATATCATCATATAGCATGAAGAACGGATATCTAAACTATCCTAAACAGTAAACAAATATCACTAAATAAAAGCATAACAATTGGAATTGAAAACTAAAGTTCAGCAGAGGAAGCAAGTCTCAGATCACCATTTGATGCAAAAACTACATTAAGAAGCTTGAGCATAACCAGACTTAAGGACCTATTCTGAAGTGCACTGATCAATATTAGTAGAGAATGTAACAAGCTGCAAAAACATGTACAGGATTAGAATGATTAAAATCATAAACAAAACATGAGAAATGTATAGCTCAAATGAGAGAAAATATACATGAAAAACTATACAAAACAAAAGAAGGGACCTCAGCTACGCAGGGGCCCTCTACACAGCTTTGGACTAACACGCTGTTACTTCAAACCACGCTTAAACAACCATGTGAAAAACAAAGTTTTGTATTATGAAACCGAGGAATATGTCTCTTAGTTACGCAACAGCAAAATAACGTTATATCAACAGTATCAAGAACTAACTACCTGCGTTGCAAATTCTTATATTTATAGAGAAAATGGATAACTGTATCTCAGAGGAATTTGTTGAGCAATAGACACGTGAACAGGTCAAAATCCGAGGATTCAACTTCTCGGTTGCCATGAGAAGTAAATATATGCGAGGTGGACGTTGGATTGCATTATGGAGATGGCCTGCAGGTGGCGAAAACAGATCCACAAGTTCAGAAATGGCTTCGAGCTTCTTTTACATGCAGGAACAGAGTCCTAGTTGACGTAGAACTCTCTGTTGACCACCCTTTGATCGGTACCTTTCCTTATGAATTTGGCTAAGAAAATAGGACCTCATCCATGTGTGGATCAGTCCTGAGCTGCCCATGTGTCTCATTCCTCCTACTGACACCTGTAACCTACAAAACAATGAAAACGGTTGTGGAATTGCGAGTTAGCTGCGGAAAGTGGCTACATTCTGTAGATGATAAACAAAACCTAGATCAAATAGCACACACAATGGTATAATTTGAAAATCACTCAAATACACTTCTAAAATCAACATGTAACAACTTTTGATAGCTTAGGAGGCTCTGATATGGGAAAATAGAAGAGAAAGGGTTTAAGAAAATGCATGGAAGAGAGGTAGTTTTGGGGCTCAACACTAGGTTGGTTTCTAATTCTTTTTTAAGTTGGATCGGGGATATCTTACACACTCCCTTGTTCTCTAACAGCTGTAATTTTGATTCCCTTCAACTCTTTTGATGGTTTCTTGACATTATTAATTTTCTTCATAAGTTCATTCTTTTTGTTTTTTGAAAATTTCACTTGATTGCTATCTAGTATCGATACTATGGTTTTCTCCATCTAGAAAATAGAGTTGTAAATAAAAGAGTCATACATTGCATAAGATAAGAAAAAGATAAAATAAGATAATTTTAGTAATACATAGAAACTTTATTTTTGCATTATGATGTTAAAGAATCAAGATGTAGTTATTTTCCATTAACGATATCTTAATTATTATGCTAAAGCTATAGCAACAAAAATGATTGTTTTGACTTTTAGGGTGAACATAGTTAGCATTCCCTTTTCAATTGCAGGGTTCCAGTAGTGACACTTCCTTGGACAGGTATTCTCATGTTGGAGGTGAGGCCATGCATTTTCCATCATGTATGAATTTGAGAGACATCTTCTCTATTTACTGCCCCTTATTTCATCTCATCTATTGTTTCTCTCTATCTCGGGTTCTGATTTAAATATGCTACTTTAAGTGACATCAGAAAATCACTCCTAGGCTTGTAGCCTAGAATAGTGATCACTGCAAAGTCATTTTTATGGTTGTTGAACACAATGAATAAAATGCATTTTATATATTTAATGTTTACCTAAATTTGCACATGTTCTTCGATCTCCTATACTGTTGTGCTGCAACCACATCCCTAAAATTCCTTCCTTTTTACAAAAAATAATTGTTGCACCACCATGCCTGAATTTTAAATCTAGCAACTGCTTTTGTACCTGCAATTGCACCTAACCACACTGATGTTACACGACTTTAGAATATATGCCTTTTCTTTGGCCTACTTTAATGTCTTGTTGACGTCCTCAAAATAATTTGAGTTTTGAATTCGATGGAAAGATCTCATTTTCAAGGGATCATTAGAGTTGTACCTGCTAATATGATATATCTCTAGTGCTATTTGTTTTTTTTTTGGAGATAGTTGTAGTTGGGGCCATGTTCAGAGTCCAGCCTCAATTTTGCTTCCTCTCATTTATGTTTCAAAATCTTTGGTTAGTTGTTTGTGCTATTCTTTTAGTTATTTAGCACAATGTTGCCTTTGGTCGTATTTCTAGTCATGAAGTAATTTTGCTTTCAAAATCTATAAAAGAATCTTAATTTTTAGACTTTAGTTATAGCTAAAATGCTAGAATTTACTTTAAGGTAATGAACGCTAGGTAGATTTATACTATGTTGCTGGGCTGATGCTAACCCTTCAGTATGATGCCTTTCAGAGATCCACACAACAGAGAGGACTGTGTAATGATGGTGCAACAACCACACACATATCTGTCCAGCAACGTACTACTCCCTATAGATCTGCCTCGGTTTCTGCTAGGGCATATATATGAACAACAATGATGGCAGAGTTATGGTGTAGCAGTGAGAGGAGGGACATGAGCACTGGATATCTAGGCTGAAGGGTTGCATGCTTGCGTAAGAATGCATGCACGTTGGTTGTTTTTAGCAATAAGTCCCTTTATAATACAATTCTAATATATTTGGAAAGTTCTTTCGATTGCACAGTTTATAGGAGTAAAGCCCAAACCATGAATCTAGAATAAAGGGCAAAGATACCAAGAAGGATTGCATGCTTTTGGGGCATATTTCATCCTCTAGTGTGAGTTTTCATACAGGCTTGGTGCCAGGGAAAAATTAGGTCAATTTGATCGTAATCCATGACCCTCTGTTTTGGTTATACAAAGAGTTTTGTTTTTTTTCTTCTTAAATTTAATTTAAAATAAGTGGCTAAGTGGTTTTGTGAGTTTCCTGTAGCAGATTTCTTTCCCAGAATTAACGAGAAAGCAGTAGCAAGTTTTACTACCCATTTAGCTTTAGCTGATCAGACTTTTTCAGTATAATGTATTTCAGTTTTCAGTTTTAGGCTATTTTGAGAGAAGGTTAAAACTTTTTATTTCTAGCTGTTAGGGTTTTTATCCAAGTGCAGTAGATTGTTACTATGAACTGAAAATTTATACATTCATATACAGTTTATACTATTTGAATTGCCTCTTGTATGGGCAAAATCTGCATCTCTTCGCAATTACATAGACATTTGCGAGTACAAGATCCTAGCAACTTTTGTTCCTATTATTTAAATGCAGGTTTTGATCCAAAGCCTCAATTCCTTAACGAAATACAAGTTTTGATATTTTAGTAGACATAATGATTACAGTTCTTTCATGAGACCAACCCACAACTCACAGTTTGGAGATTTGGAGATTAACTCGGTCAACTCTAGTTCCCTTGTTCCTCCCCCTTAAGGCAGCGCCAAGTTATTCTCTTCAAGTGTTTAATACTCCACTTGTATATCTTTCAGTTTTTCCTACCTAGAAAGGCAATCATCCATCAGAGGTTGACGCTCTGCCTTAAGTTTTTATTCTTTGCTTTTATGCTACCATATGCTTTTTGCAGTCCTCTCACATTATTTCAAGCCCACCTAGTTTATCCAGCTCTCTTTGCATTTGTTCAATTCATAGTAACTGCAGGTTTTTAATTTGACACGTTCAGGATTCAACCTTGGAATTGATAACTACTCTTTGACCACATTTTTAGATTCTGCCTTCAAGTTCTTGTTTTCTATTTTCAAGTTACTAATCACCAATCTCTGACTGAATTTTCTTGTTTTAAGCGTAAAAGTTCCTCTTCAATATTAGAGATACATGCTCCTTTACTTGCAACTGAAACAAGTTTGTTTCTCTGATGCTTCCACTTAAGAGTTCTGTTCTTGTGGCTTCAGCTTATGCCGATAGTCTCCAAGCTGTTCAAGTTCCTACAATGCAATTTCAAACTGTTGTATATGCTCTTGATTGATTTCTAGAGCTTCTGATGTCATCTCTTTGAAATCCTTAAGTTAATCTCTGACTGAATTTTCTTGTTTTAAGTGTAAAAGTTCCTCTTCAAGATTACTTAAAAAGTTCCTCTTCAAGATTAGAGATACATGCTCCTTTACTTGCAACTGAAACAAGTTTGTTTCTCTAATGCTACCACTTAAGAGTTCTGTTCTTGTGGCTTCAGCTTATGCCGATAGTCTCCAAGCTGTTCAAGTTCCTGCAATACGATTTCAAACTGTTGTATATGCTCTTAATTGATTACTAGACCTTCTAATGTCATCTATTTGAAATCCTTAAGTTTTGGATGGTTCAAAGGTTTCCTTTGTCCACTGCTTTCTTCTGAGATAAACTTTTTGAGTCTAGATTTGTTTTCTTGTAGCTGGATAGTATCAGCATCTAGTATATGCTACTGGTTCAACACGTGCAACTTGAACCAACAACAACTTACTAGATGCTACTAGTTCAACACATGCAACTTGAACCAACAACAGCTTAGGGCTGACAAGGCTAAATAAATTCTGCTTGAGCAACTGCCCCACTCAACGCAGGGACTTGCTTCCTCACAACTGTTCTTGTTCAATTGTTGAATTTGATTTGATTGTAGTTTTTTTAATTTAATGGACAAGAGTGAAATAAACTCTTTGATTTTGCTCCCGTCTTTTAAATTTCTAAAATATTTGGTAATTTTTAATCTAGGAAAGGATGACTTACTTACAATAGTGTGTCCTATACTAAGTTAAAGTTAATAGTTGATTTTGTTTTTGTGAAGTGTTGAAGTTGAATTGATGGTATATTTTTTAAATTTGATGGATAGGAGCGAAGTCAACTATTTGACTTTGCTCCTATCTCTCAAATTTATGAAATATTCGAAAATACCATAGTCTATCTGTTAGAAGTTTTGGAGGCTTTTAAGTCTATTTTTTAGGTCCAATTTGCCTAGAATATGGCAAGGATTTGTTGGAATCAAAAGTTTGAGTTGTGAACTTCCTACAATCCAAGTGCCCCAGGGTAAGGTGTTGAATCCATACATGCAGTCAAAATCCCAGTTTAAACAACACAAATCAAGATTTGACCAAAAAATGTTTCACTAGATTTCAGCCAAGAACTCCATAATGTCAAACAATTAGACAACACTTTTGAAAATCAGCACTCTAGATAAGGATGGCCTACTTGGAATTGGGTGTCCTCTACTCAGTCAAAGTTAACACTTGACTTTTTTTTTGTATCCAATATGATCCCCTAAACATGTGAACTATGCTTATTCTAAGTTTGATTACCTGAACTATTACAATTGATTCAAATTTTTGGTTTGTTGAAAATTTAATATTTCCATGATGATGAAAATGCATTAACCTAATTTTTTTAAGTTTTGGATTTTTTCTAGCCAATTTTCCCCAAAATTCTATAGATATTTGTTAAAATTACAAATTTGAATTGTGTAATTTTCACAATTCAAGTGCTCCAAATTTTTTTTAGGGAGATGAATCTATTTATGTAATAAAAAAAAAACATTTTAAACAACCAAATATCATAGTCTCACCCACCATTGTATCACCAAATTTCAAGAAAAAAAATCCAAATCATAGAGTAGTTAGACAATGGCCGATGAAAAGACTTTGCTATTTCTTCTAACTGGGAATGTTCATACAATTTGAACATTAATTACTTCATGAAGGCCACGTTGTGAGCTTGATCTAATTTGAATATGTTGTTACAAATTCGTTTCAGAAGTGTCTATGATCCACACTTGATCAGTTTGAAGTTGTGATGGTGTCTTCAAAAATTTGTTTTCTAAATGTAGCATACCTTGTTGCTCACTTGGAACGGGGAAGGACTTCTGTGATGATCTCGGGGCTGCTTTTACTTTTGTTGAGAATGTTGAAGAGTTGATTTCACTTGAGCATGTATGTGAACAATGTTCATATAATTATTGTGTTACCTTGCGAAATCGTAGGTGAGAGAGCCATGTTAAGAATAAAATATCTATACTAACATCACATAAATCATGATATAATTTATTTTGGAATTTTTTTATCAATAAAAATGAAATTGTAGTAAAATTTTGGAAAAATTATGTATATAAAATGTTTATACTAACATCGCATAAATCATGATATAATTTATTTTGGAAATTTTTTAGTAGGAAAAATGAAATTGTAGTAAATTTTTGGAAAAATTATGTATTATTGTGTAGAGAAGCACTTTTCAAAGTAGTATGGTAACAATGTTGTGATGTTAACATAAACATTTTTATTTGGTCAAAAATAAGTTAAAATTAAAAATAATAATAATAAAATAAAAAAAGCACAAATCTCTTGATAATTAGAACTATAAAAATATTAGTTTAACTTAAAATAAAAAAAGCACAAATCTCTTGATAATTAAAACTATAAAATAATTAAGTTAAATTAAATTATAAATTTACCTTGGTTTACATGCCCATGGTATTGGTTCATGGTATAAGGAAATACATTATGGAATGCTAGAGTAGTAGGTTAGATCCATCTTACTTCCATACTTGATCCCTCTCAACCCTTGTAGATTGGACTTAAAATACATCTAGATTGATATAGTTAAAAGAGTGTTACAATCCATAATACTAAGTTGATTAAACTGATAGGATTTTTATGGTGAGGTTCCTCCTCACGACACTATAGAAAATTCGACAGCCTTCATAGAATATACCATTTCGACGGTGTGATTAACTGTGAGCCTCTGATCTGCGATTTGCTCTGCCTGAGGTTCTTTGACTCGTAATAACCGCGCACCAGCCACATGGTAGAGTGTGACATCATGACTGTGGAAATGACATTACTTCATAAAGCTAGTGACCAGTGCCTTCTGAGGCTAGGCCCTTTAGCTTGGGATAGGGGGCCAATTCTTTAGAATAATGCACTACAAATTGTTCCATGTGTAATGCATGGGACCACATCACACGTGCATGGGCCTTTATAATATCATGAAATCACAATCAATGATTTCACAATGTAGCATTTGGTTGTAGTCCTAGAACTTGCAATCTCCGATGAGTGAAGTGGCCTGATCTACGTGGAGAGGAAATGGGTGAAGCCCCAAATCAGAGCCCTCTCTATTGGCGATTTCCAATCAGAGGTGTAACCTTGGTGCACGACATGTCAATTCGCTGATTGCCGATTGCCAATCACCTTCTGTGTTTGGGCCTTGGTCCTATGGCTCTTCACGTGACCGCAGTCTAGCCCCTGTATTAGAGCCCTTCAATTAGAGGTTATCAACCAAAGGTTTCAATTCAATGCATAGTACACCTCAACCTACGATCGCTGACATCCCATACGCGATGTCATCGTTGCCACATATCTGCCATGTGTCACCTTTTGAATAATGCCACGTTCCGCCCTTGATTCCTTTGAACTCTTTATGATTGTGGTGTTAGCCCCAAAATCGAAGCTCTCTCTATCGGTGATTTCCAATCGGAGGTGTAACCTTTGTGCATGACATGTCAATTCGCCAATTGTCAATCATCGATCACCTTCTATGTTTGGGCCTTGGTCCCGTGGCTCTTCATGTGACTCCAGTCTAGCCCTCGTATCAGAGCTCTTCAATCGAAGGTTATCAGTCAGAGGTTTCACTTCGATGCACAATACGACTTAACCTCCGATTGCTAATCTCCCATACGTGATGCCATCATTGCCATGTATCTGCCACGTGTCACATTTTGAATAATGCCATGTGCCGCCCTGTTTTGGCCTATTGTGAGCCTTGAAATTATTGAATCAGCTTGCCACTTGTCAACCTTGTTGGCACGTCGTGATGATGTCAGCCTCCACGTGTCACTTGTCGCAAGCAATTGCTGGCTTCAACGCGTCCCTTAATGCATCTAATCACTGTTGGCCGCGTGTCTCTTATTAGAGCCAATGTTTTTGCTACCACACGTCCCTTTGGGAGGAGAGAGAAAATGCTCAAGATTCTTTGGTTCTGTAGACAAATCATTTGTTAATTTGTTATCGTCCATCCCAACACTTTAACACTAGTGGTCCATTGCTAGTGGTTTCCTTGCATATCGCAACTTGTAACTCACAACTCGTAATATCGACACTTTTAAGATGTGGCTGAGAGCAGATGCGATGTTCTATTGAATTCTAGATATCAGAATGAATAGCAATCTTCGAAGTCGGAAGTCGAAACTTGAAAAAATAGGGCATTTGGAGGCTGACAAGGATCGCTAGATATCTAAAACAGATAAGGCACTGACATCTTGGACCTACCAGACATTCCTATTGGTCTAATGGTCGGACGAACCTCTTTATAAAAATATTTCCATAGAGCAAGTAGGGATGAAGAAGAGTTCTGGAGACAGAAGTCCAGAAATATTTGGTTACATTCCGGAGACAAAAATACAAGCTACTTCCATAAGCAAGCTGAAGCACGCAAGCACTTCAAAACAGTAAATGAAATTCACTATAAAAACACTGTGGTTAAATATTTTGAAGGCACAAAGAGAGCAACCCTCTTCTTCTTCAAAGATCTTTACTCAGCCCCGGGAGACCCTCCTATCGTTTCTCAAGCCTACCCGATTGATCTAATTCCTCATTGTGTTCAAGATTCTAATAATATTATGCTGACTGCTCTGATCAGTATGAATGAGCTTAAAAAAGCTTTGGATTGCATGGAACCGAATAAAGCTCCTGGCCCTGATGGGTTCACAACAAGGTTCTACCTGATTTGCTGGCCTACAATTAAAAAACATCTTCTGAGAATGGTCGGGAAATCTTAGACATGTACCAAAATTGGAGGCAGTACCAAATTGACCTTCCTTGCCTTGATTCGGAAAGATAGAGGCGCCACCGACTTTAGCAGATTCCGGCCCATCTCTCTGTGTAATGCAAGTTATAAGCTGGTTACCAAATAATAGCCAACCATCTTAAGAAAATTCTGTCGGTCATCATCCCTGAAAACCAAGGAGGATTCATTAAAGGGAGAAAGCTTCTTGACAATATTGTGCTGGTGCAAGAAGCAATTCACTCAAGCTGTCATCGAAAAGAGAAAGGTATGGTGATTAAGCTAGATTTGGCAAATGCCTTTGATAGGGTGAGACATGAATTCTTGTTTTCTGTGATGGAGAAATTTGGCTTCTCAAAAGCTCTCATAAATTGGGTGAAAGCTTGCATAACCTCCCCTTGGATAGAACCATTGGTTAATGGTTGATCAACATAATTATTCCAAGCCTCGAGGGGGCTAAGACAAGTTTTCCCATTGTCCCCGCTTCTTTATGCCATTCAAGCTTCGGTGCTCAGCTTCTAGCTAGACTACTGTCAACAGATCCAAACACAGCCAAGCCTTAGGATGGCTCCCAATGTTAAAGACATAAATCATGCCTAGTTTTCTGATGATACATTATTGCTTTGAGGAGCTAGCATAAATTCTTCTAGGTCCTTCAAGAAGGAGCTGGACATTTATAGGGAGGTTTTGGGCAGCAAGATCAACTACCTTAAAAGCACAATCTATGGTTGGAATTGCTCGATCAAGGAATTGACAGACATAGAAAGGCTGTTAGAAATGGAAGGAATCCTGACCTGTGAATCATTTAAGTATCTTGGGATCCCAATCTTCAAATCAAATCCTAAAGTAGCTCATTGGATACCCCTGCTAGACAAGCTAAAATTCAGAATACAAGCTTGGGGAGCCTCATGGTTGAATAATGCTGGGAAGGTAATCCTAATGAAATCTATTCTCATAAGTCTACCTTTATATCAGAATTCCATTCTACTTGCCCCTAAAATCTTTATTAGTAAAGTGGATGGTCTTCTGAGAAGATTTCTGTGGGAGGGGGGGGGGGAATAATGAAAGAAGGCTCCATTTAGTAAACTGGGACACTCTTAAGAAGCCATTCTTGGAAGGAGGTCTCCAAATACGTGATCTGGTAGCACAAAATCTTGCTCTGGGTTCCAAGCTCCTTTGGAACACTGTTTCTGGGAATCCTAGTTAGAGCACGAGAGTTTTGTGGAAAAAATAGTTTCATGGGCAGTGCTTGAGGTGTTTGGACTAACCTCCAAGAATAACCAAAGGATCACCAGTATTCAAACTCTGTCTCACAGCTATGGAGCATTTCAGTCACAAGCTATATTGGATCCTAGGTAATAGGAAAAAAATAAGAATTTGGGAACATTCGATCCTTGGAGATCAACCCTTGAATCATATGGAAGAACTTGTAAATATCAGAGTTTGGCTTCAAGCCAACAATCTGAAAATCCTTTGGGACATCTCCAATTGGACTGATGATGCAGGAAGTCTTTGGGATGGTTGGAATCTAGGGGAGGTCCCTCAATGGTTGGATGGTGAAGCCACTTTATTGTTGGATTTTCTCCAAGGAAAATCTCCTTTAAAGGCCTCTTCTAAGGACAAAAGAGGGTGGGACTCACTTTCAGGCTCATATTCAACAGCAGAAGGTTACAAAAGTATGATGGCTGTCCCAAACGTTCCCCCAGAGCCAACTTAATGGAAATTTATTTGGTATTTTCCTTCTCTTCCCCAAAATTGACTTCTTTTGCTGGACATTGGCGCATAAAAGTATCCTCATTAGAGATAACCTGAGAAGGCATGGAATGGAAGGACCCTCTAGGTGCCCTCTCTGTGTTTCGGATGAAGAAATAGCTAATCATCTGTTGTTAATGTGCCCCTTTTCTCAACAAGTTTGGAGGGGTGTCCTGATGTTAGGACCTAAAAAAATAGAGCTTCCCAGAAACATTCCAGACCTACTAAGAAACTGGGCCAAGTTATCCCTGTTCTATCTCTCCAAAAAAAGCCTTCTCAAGACTGGCTGGATGTGGATTCCCAAATTCACATGCTGGAAACTGTGGCTGGAGAGGAACAATAGAATTTTCAGGGAGGAGAGTTGTAATCCTGTCAAAATTATCACTAAAATCAAAGCTCTGTTGGGTGAGGCCTTAGAAGCCAAACCCGCCATAAGAAATGGTATGATTTTGGACAGCGAGGAAGATCAATGGCTAAAAGAGCTAGTTCCAAACCATCAGGATAGACCCATTCCTCCTGCAAAAGCCTTTTCTCATTGGGAAATTCGTCTGGAAGAACAGGAATTCATTAAATGGAGATCAGCTCTGGATGATCACTGCCTTTTCTTTGATGGGGCCTCTAAAGGTAACCTAGGAGCGACGGGTGGCGGTGGAGTTATCTTGAGTCCTGGAGGCTCAATTGAGCTATGTTTTGCATGGGGTTTGGGCCATGAAACAAACAACAGAGCGGAGGCTCTTGCTCTGTGGCAGGGTCTAAATCTGGCTATCAAGAGGAATTTCCTATCCATCTCAGTCTTTGGAGACTCTAGACTAATTATCCACGCTATGAACTCTCAAAACAACCCTTATCAGGTACAATTAGCCTCCACACTTAAAAAATCAGGCTAGTTTTGCCCACATTTCACAAAATCTTCTTCTTTCATATTTTGAGGAAGTTAAACTCACATGCGGACTTGGAAGCCAATCTAGGCTCTCTCCGGAGCAGGAGATCACTGTTAGTAAATGATATTGAATCGAACTGCAACATTCCATAATTCTGGAGAAGACTGGGCCTCTGTTCCTCTGAGCAATCCTCTGTTTCAAATTACTCTCCAATACCCAGAGCTTCAGGACTGGACCAAAATGAGCTGGCAGCTGTTAGGAGACTCGGACTCATCTACAAGGAAAAAATCAGAATGCAACCCCGTCATTTTCGCTCTCTGCTCTCTGTTGGAATTCATTGTTGCGTCATTCTGCAATCAGTTGGGTAGGTGCTGGGGGGTTCACAAGGGCTACATCAAGGCTAGTTTAGATAGCAGAAAGGCCTCTGCTACAATTTATGATGAAACAACAAGCAATGCCGGCAATGTTGACACCTCACTTGGCAAACTTGAGCACAAAGTAAGAATCCACCAGACAAACCAAAAGAAAACAAGCAATGAGCTATTGGAAGACTCGGCAATGAAAGTCTGGTGCGATGGGTCTCCTCTCTGCAAGCTAGGAAGCAGAGCTAAGACGTGGCAAGCAAACGCAACAGAAAATCAAGATGCCACTCTGAAACCAGATCAAGTGCATATTCAAGCCATTATCTGCAAACACAGTGTAATCCCATCAGTGTACTTATCAGAAGCTAAATGTACTCTCCTCGCCTCCTATCAAAACGAAAGCAAAATCTGTAACAAGGAAACACAGAGTAGCCCTGTTAAAGCCCTCGGCAGCTATTTTTCCGAATCTTAAATAAAATCTAGCCGTTATTGTCAAAAATAAAGACATCGTGGAAATTACTTTTGAAATTTCCAATACGTGCAGCATTGGTCCTGTATAATAATAAATAAATATCTAAATTCTGAATCTTCGAACTGTGTTATGGACCTCCAACCACTAATATGCCATTGAAAATAGAAACAAGAAATGCTAAAAAATAGAAATGCTATAAATAGCATTTCAGGTACCAGTGTTGAAAATAGCAACAAGGAATGATAAAATAGAAATGCTAAAAATAGCATTGCTATAAATAGCATTTCAGGATATATTCCAATTTTAATTAGTCCCTGAATTAAAATTGAGAATTAAAATTCGAATTTGGTCTCAGCAGCTATTTGAAAAATAATTAATTAATTCATCTTGAGTTAATTAGTTGGAGAAAATCAAACATGAATTCTTTGTGAAGACATGCAACAGTTATCCCTTTGATTGAGGAAGTTATCCCTTAATTAAGGAGATAAGGATGAGTTGTATTTGAGTTGTAATTAGTTAGCTCAGTTAACTGAGTCAAGTCCAGTTAAATTAGTTCCAAACAGTTTGTGGAACTAATTGTGAGTTAAGTCAGTTATTGCATGCATGCATGCAACTAGTGTTCTCGAGATAACTGAATATTCTCCCATAAATAACTCATGCATGTTAGTTCAGAGAAAGATCTAGTTGAGATTAAAGGAAGGGAAAATGTACTATCAGTTGGAGGAATTTTCCTATAAAGGAAACTCATCCATGCAGAAGGAATCATCTCCTTCAGGATTGCACAATTATTTCAGAGGTGAGTGAGCAGTGTGTGAGGTAACTAGACACAGGTGGCAGCTTGAGGGCCCAGGAGAAACTGCGCAAGTAAATAGGAGGCTTGGAGGACTGAAGGAAGGAATATGTGTTGTCTATTCTGTATATGAGTAGCAGTGAGGGATTGTACTAATAGTTGGATAGCTTGAGAGCTACAACTTTGTGTAATCCTGAGATATTTCCACTTGTATGATAATACAGATAGTGGGGTTTTTAGTTGAGGCTTTCCCCAGAGTATTCTTCTGTGTTTCATGTGTATGATTTCTTCTTCATCTGTTAATGTGTTCTATTTGATCTAGCTCAAAATCGATTAAGCTTCTGCAAGTTTGTTTGTAGAAGTAGATCAAGTATTTTGCTTTAGTTACATTGCATTATCACGTGATCTATAGTGGGAATTTCTACATATGCAACCTCGATTGTTTTATCATGCTAAACTTAAATGTGAAATTGCATCCGCACCTTATTGTAGATTTTGGAATACAACCTCCGATAAGATCCACTGTCTATGCATGTATCTTGCTCTTGCTGTCTATTTTATTCATTAATTACCACTAGTTAGCCGATTATGTGCATTTACTATCGTTTTATTCTCCCTCATATGAAGATCACATGTTTTACACTATTTTACATAGGTAAATTAATATGATCAATCGACCTTTTTATTTTCCACAGATTTCCAAAATATTTCTTCTGGTGTCAAGGTTTCAATGCCCAAAAACTATGACATATATTTAATCAATATGCCACATTTTTTAAACGATTGCAACTTAAATCCTCTACATGCATCTTGGTCTTGGCAGCTACTCTATTCATTAATCTAATTAATGGACCGACTATGTGCATTTATTTTCGCTTGCACAAAATTGCTATGTTTTATGCCCTGGACACTTTATTATATGCATTTATTTAGATGAGCCACATTTATGCTGGATCAGACTTTTGACTTGCAAGATTTCGAAAAGGATTCTTCTCATGCCAAAGTTTCAAAATCCCAAAACTCCCATGTATATTTAATTAATATGTCACATTTTCCTGTGATTAAGGTTTGAAAATTATCCACACATCCTGATGTCGAGGAATGTTCTATTCAATAATCTAATTAATAGCCCGCCTATGTGCATTTATTCTCACTTTAATCTTGCTTAGACGAGCATCTCTGTCATTTTCTCTGTCATTGGTAACCCTGCGACCTCTGCCACATGTCCTGACTCTGATTTATTGCTCCCGCTGCTTAGCTGGTAGATGGGCGTGTGCTCTATTTAGCCTCTTCACGTCGCACTATTCCATTGTTCTTTTGAATTGCATTTTCTTCTGTTGTTGTTGTGCTATTCATGTTCTCTTGTTGTTGCTCTTACTATTGCCACTACATGTCATGCAACTGCCTTCAACCAGATAACTGCCCCGAAATTTCAATAACAAATAGGTGAGAATCGAGAACCTGCTAACCATATCATCTTCTGCACTCAAATGGAAAGTATCAATGTTTTCATACTGTGTATATAGCTTAGAATACTATGTGCATTGTCACGATGTACAACACACCTGCCTATAGAGTTTCTGAAATGCCATATATAGACAACCAACTTTCTATGCTTAAACATTTCAATTTTCCTTTCCCCTTACCTTTGACTATTGGCAACAATCTAAATTGTAAATCTTTCTTCTTTCATTTGACTCCAAGTATGCCAATCCTGTGAATGACCGCGCTTACTGCTTTATTTCCGCTTCTCTTCCAATGTTGACAACATTTTATGGGCTTTCACCTTTCAGGACATCTCCTTTCCTCGTCATCATGAAATTTTTCTTGACAACGAATGCCATCACTTTTTTGCTCGTTGGATCTACAACGATTCAACCATCGCTCTAGATTGTTGAACTCGACCTTCCTTCTTCCACAAAGACATTGTCCCAATGCTACCACATTTCCCTCTCTAACGGTACCTCTTAGCATAGAACTTTGCTTCCATCTGCTTACAATGGCCATGTCATCTCTGGTGCCCTCCAGTTGGGCTCGATTATCATTCTCAAAGAAGTCAGTTGCACTTTTTTGCACAACTATGCATATGTTCACTCTTCACCATATTCTTGATGTTTTTCTATTCCTTCCATCTCTCCGCTGTTGTCACTCCGACGAATGCCACATTTATTTTCTATTTCTTTCCTTCTTTTCAGGACTCTGTAAATTATTGAATTGGAATTTCTCGAACGTCATGCAACTTTGATTGGGGACCTAGACCTTCTTCAAATTGTACAAACATCGACATACCAACCTAGCTCTTCAACGTCACATGCCCACACCTCATCTATTGTTGCTTCAACATAGGATTCTACGTCATCATCAACTTAGTTGTCCTCCACTCTGCCTGCTGCCATTCCATTCATGGCGCTAAGACCCTATCATAAACAATGGTCGATCCAGGGTAGGGTGCTTGGAAAAACATCTGTTCACTCCTACAACAATGCTTGAGGCTTTGGAAAGGTCTTTGGATTTGACATCATTGATTATTCCAATGATACAATCCATCTCTCTACCTTTGGTGATCTAGAAGATTCCTTGCATGACCTTGTCCAAATTGGGAAGCTTTACATGGTTTCAAATGGCACTGTGAAACAAACAAACACAAATTACAACCATCTGGATAGCAAATGGGAAGTCTCCCTCTCTGTAACTTCCACTGTTGAACCTTCATTAGATGACGTTCCTGACGTTCCCACAATTCCTTTTTCATCGTTTTCGTTTTAAATCTATAGATGAAATCAGATCTGCAAACCTCGGCTCAATTGTCGACATCATTGGCATTGTCAAGTCCACTTCTCCAACTTCCACCATTTGTCGAAGAGATGGCTCTGAAACACCTAGGAAAACTCTCAGCTTGGAAGACATGTCTTACTATAGTATTGACACCACCCTATGGGGGGAGCATTGCCACACCTTGGGTAAGAAACTCGTTGAACTCGCCTCTTCTGGTGCTTTGATCATGCTTGCAATCAAAGGGGGTTGCATAGTCGAATTTAATGGAAGAACTGTTGGGACTATCTCGACCACCAGCCTCATGCTAGATCCCACCATTCTAGAGATTGAAGAGCTGAAATCATGGCTTCATCAAAGAGACTACTTGGCCTCTTCACCATCGTTAAATAGAAAATTCTCGGGGCCTTCCAAGTGGGGCCACCCACAACATACAATTATCAACCTCATAGACTCGCATCCCGCCAGAAAACCAACATGGTTCTCTGTTCGTGGAACCATCACCTCTATTGACATGCAATATTTCTACTTCCTTGCATGCCCTCTCTCATATATAGCATGCAATGCATGAAAAAAGTTTTCAACCACTCAAATGGAATGTGTCACTACAAAAAATGTGGTGGGGCCTTCTTGGAATGTGACTATCGATGTGTGCTTAAATTTGAAATGCATGACCACACAAGCGTACTAGAAAATTTCATTGCATTTGATAATGCTACAACTAAACTCATGGGTGTCCAAGAAAAATACTTGTTCATACTCTCCAGTGATCCTGGTGCTATCCACGAGCTTCATGCAAGGGTTTCATGCCATCCTTTCCTCTTCACATTGTCTGTGAAAACAAATATCTTCAATGGTGTGGACCATTTGAAGTTTGTACTAATCAATTCAGAAGAAGTCACCTATAGCTATGCATGTTTCATTCTTCTCCAGGAAATCGAAAAGATGTCTATTGCTTTAGTTGTTCGACATCTTTGAAAGTCTATTTCTTTTCCCCATGCCACCCTGAAGTGTAAACAATAAATTCTATATGATTTTCCGTTCATTGTCATTTCATCCCTTGCCACCCCCCTTCTTTTTGTTCACTTCATCATTGTACTTCTCTTCTTTATGTATATACACCTATGGTACATGTTGCAGCTTCCACCTTTGCATATTTCTCCATCTTTTGATTTTACATATAGTATATATGTTTTTTTTCTTCTTCCTTCTAAACAAAATAGAATATTTACATCCTTTTATATTGTTCTTTGTGCACCTAAATACAAATTATGGCTTCTTACAAAGGGTTTTCGTTTGGTTGCCTTAAATCTACTTAGTAAATGAATGATAGATAGTTATCGATCACTGCAAAAATACTTCATTGACACAAGATTGATTCTAATCTCATTCTACACTCGAAAGATAGCTTTGACAAAGTTCCAACAACAAAATTTGAATAGCAAGACATTAGTACATAAACTCTATTATAAAAAGGTTTCTCTGCCCACTAAACTTCAACTACTTTGTCAAAAGACACATCTACTTTATAAGCTAGAAGGCACTATTTCAAAAATATACCCACTAATGAAGTTCTTGATTTTGGGGGCTATGTACTCTATCTTTGTGCTTAAGACAACTCTTTCTCATCTCCTATATTCACTTGAACTTGTGTCCCCATATTTGTATCAGGATGGACATGCCAACATCTTCTGCAAACCCTTCAAGAAATGCTCAAAAGAGACTCCTTTATGTACAAAATAAAGACGCCTCCAACAAACAAAGACGACTCAAATATAAAGCTGATTTAAACACCCAAACATTTCGAGCTATAGCCCCGTCTAATGTTTCTCTTCCCCAACATCCCAAAGCTTCACTTGAAAACCCATCTCCCTCAACATTCCCTGCTTCAATTGTACCTACCCTTCAATTTCCTCCATTCACTTCCACTTCTTTCCCATATACATTGCACACCCTACCATCGACTCATCCTCCTTCACCCTCCCATCCCCATATTTTGGTCAACCCTGCCCTTAACCATGCACACCGCTGATTTTGTGAAAGGATAGATGACCTCTCTCCATTGCATATCTTCTCCATATGTGAAGAATCATACCCAAATATGAAAACAAAATTCTTACATGGTAACCTCTGTTGCTCCCGATGTGCAACTACAAAATCCACCTACCAATTCTCCCTTGTGAACAACATGGACCTTGGCGACCAACCTTTTTTACTTGCTGCTCTAACACAAATAGAAGAAATGCTCATATCACATATCAGCCCAATCTTGCAAGTCACCCATGCACAAGGTGGAAAATACAAATACATTGGTCATACTATTTGTTTCCCGCAAGACATCAATGCCATCGCCAAAAATTCACCACACTTGGTTTTCGAATTGGACATTGTCGTTGTTACTAGGCATGACTCTGACCAAAAAACTATGATTTCATTGTTAGTCAGACACATGTTCTTGCAGCTTCAGTGTACAAACTAGCCCATGATCCCTACTACAAGGATGTCCAACTGGACCAAGCTACAATATCTGCCTTGCCGACTCACCCTACCGATATGTCTTCTCTCGTGCGCCGCATCTACCCCTCCTCTCTTGAACCACGACTTGTATTCCCTACTTTTGATGATAACATTATTTCACACCCCACTCCAACAAACCTCCAACCATTCTCTTCTATATCAACACTCCCTAATTCCCATATTGAGCTTGAAGAAATACGCAACTACCTGTAATCTCCCCATCTTAATTGCACTACTTCACTTTCCTAGCCCTCTATTTCCCCCTCCGCTATCAATGGATATATCAAAGAAGGCCTCTTTGCTATGGCGTTCCCCACACTCTTCCCCACAGGGGCTGCCATGATTGGTCAACCACGTCTTAGAAAAGTTGAAATGCAAGAATATGTTGTTCACCTCATACGCTACTATGATAACCATTTTTCCCAACATCCAAGATTCCAGTATTACTTGTACAATCTTATGTTGCGACATCGTAGTCAAGAAACTGCTGCTGTTTTCATGAAGAGAAACCTTGAAGAGGGCTTTCCAATGGTCGTTGCAGACCTTCGTGCACACCTTCATGACATGCTTGATTCCATGCTTCCTGACTAGATTATGTGCTTCGAATCAAGCCTTAGAGGGACATGCTCGTTCTGGAACAAATGCAGAGGTGAAATCACTAATATGATCATACAAATAGGTACACAACTCTGACATGCTATACATATGGAGAGCAAACATCGATTGCCAACTGGCTTTGTCTCGACATGTTGTTTTCTGCTACATCGCACAATATGCATCGAAACTAGAAACAAAATCAAAAATTTATCGACAAATGTTGTCACGTGTCTCCCAGGCTGTCCACCCCAAAACACTTGTTGTTAATGTTGTCTGAATTTTTTTAACAAAAACAATTGTCGAGAGGGACATCAACACACAAGAAACATGCCACGTGCTACAAAAACTGCCCCTTTCACTTTATAGCCTCTCATTTGTTTCCCTCAATGTTACTTGAATTGTTTTTTGATGTGTTTCGCATGGTCTAGGTTCCCCCTTCCCAACACCACCCTTCATTGTAGCATACATTAATAGACCTACTTCGGTTCTTGAAGTTGCAATTTCCTGGTCTTTCTTTGCTCGTCGAAAACATAACCAATGGAAACAAATAAATCTTTGCAATATTGTTCATGTCCTCCCTTTCTATTCCTTGATCACTTCTCATACTAATGCATCCTGCACTTCTTTCTGCTGGAGTGAACTACGTCTATACTTCCCTTTCCACACACTCACATCAGACATAGGATCCACTGATGAATCAATCATTTCAAATTGGGAACAAAAAATATATGCGTATATTCCATGGCATGTTCATTGAGCCCTTAAACCCCCCTTTCCCCTTGCTCTGATGACACCTCCACTAATGATATGTCGAACCCCCCTGAATCTGTAGACATTAATGAATGGAAATTCCTTTCTCAGCTACACCCTGGAAACAACATGGAAATTGATGACATTGACATGCTTGGACATCATGACTTTGACTCTAACCACAATTGGGCCCATACTACCATCCCTCTCCCTTTGCAAGAGACAACCATATGTTTCATAGACTTTAGTCGCTCATCCACCCAAATCCATTCTAGCCCGTCTCTAGTTCCCCGCTCTCTCACCTCACTATCGCCCACCCAACAAGTTTCTTTCACCATTGTCCTCACCCACTTTAGGACCACTTCCTCCATTCCTCCATTTAGAATGCTCATCTAAGGTACTACTGGCACAGAGAAGTCTCATTTAATTGATTTCTTGAAAGATACATTTCTTGTTGAATCTCTTTCCAATTCAAGTCCATTGCTCCTATTCGCTCCAACAAGTGTTGCAACGTTTAACATAAAGGTGCTTACAATCCATTCTGCCTTTAGAATTCCTTTAGTGTAAATGCGTCCTTTTGAGGTCCAACGACTTTTGCATTTCCAAGAAAAACTTCATCACATCAAATACATTTTAATTGATGAAATGATATTTATTGGCCCTAATTTTTTTCACACATATACGATCGCTTAAGGGAGGTATTTCCTTCATATCAGAATGTGCCTGTTAGCAACCAGTCTATCATACTTGTTGGTGATACTTGGAAATTACTTCCTGTGAAGGACATCCCCATGTATGTCAGCACATCACATGGAAATTCCCCTTGGCGCACCATTGACATGGTTGTCACACTATCTACCATCTTTCGTCAACAAGGGGTAGACCCTCTTCAAATTGTATTCCGACAATTGCTCACAAATATAAAAAATGAAACAACAACAGTAGAAGACTAGAACCTTCTCATGTCAAGGAAAAATTCCTTTTTTTCAAAGGATGAGCAGTAGGAATTTGACAATGCAATCCACCTATATCCAACCAACCTAGCTATCGAATTGCATAACAAACAAATGCTCAAAAAATTGAACATGCCAATTGCACGATGCTACATAGAGAAAAGGAACCACCATCCTACTGGTGCACACGAAGAAGATGAACAGTTGGATGCAAAAGTTATTATTTGCAATGAACAACATGTTTTCCTCACATGTAACTTGTGGGTTGAAGTAGGTCTTGTAAACAGAGCACTTGGAAAAGTAATTTCCATTTTCTATGTAGCTGGATCAAAACCCCCTCAATTACCATCCTTTGTTGTTGTTGACTTCTTCCAATACAAAGGCCCGCCATGGGACACCTTCAACCCATCTTATGTTCCACTTCCCCCAATAATGCGAGGGTCTCGTAGGCAAATTCCCCTTCGAATGGCATGGGGTTTGACAATACATAAATCACAAGGAATGACATTACCAAAGGTGACAGTGGACATTGGCAACATAGACCAACAAGGCTTAACATTCATTGCTATCTCTAGAGTTCAAACATTGGCTGATCTTCGCATCTCTCCACCATTTTCCTTCAACCGCTACTCTTGCATGCAAGGCAATGCTTACATCAAGCGTAGGCAACAAGAGGAATCCATACTAGCATCAAAGTCTTTACAACCACCTACAGTCTGATCGCTGCGTCTAGCCCCTTTTGATTCCATTTCAGTAAGCATACTTTGCATTCAATTTCACAATAGTTGCTTTCTTTTACAAATAGTTGTTGTGAAACTCAGTTAAAATTCCATAAATTTCCCCCTTTGTACATTAATCTTTAGAAAAAAAAAGGCAAAATTTACAAATTTCATTTCATTGATTGATATGAGCATACTTTTACAACTTTGCTTCAAATCAAATACTTTCAAAAATGCTTGTCAAGGAAATAGAAACTAAAATATCTGTTCTCAGTTACTGCCAAATCTCTTTTCAGCTCTCCAAGGAGTGACTTATGACAGAAGTTCGCTGTGATTTTTTGAAACAACAAAAGGACTCAAAACCTACTCTAAACAAACTCTCCAAACTGTTGTTGTAAAAAATACAACTCCCCCAACTTGAATTTATTATTATCATATTGGTAATGGGAAACCCTATTTATTTGCAACTCCCTTTTGGATCATTTTTTATTTCACTTTTTCTTATGCTGTCGTTCTATTTTATTTTTCAATTTGAATTCATCTTATTTTTAAAGCTTCTTTTTTATTATTCCTTAATTAGAATAAATGAAACAAATAGCCCCTGAGTCCAACACTTGTATTGCCGTGTGACTTTAACCCTTTTACATTGAACTAGCCCCTTCCGATTTCATTTCAGTAAGCATACTTTTGATTCAATTTTAAAATAGTTACTTTATTTTATGAATAGTTGTTGCGAAACTCAGTTAAAATTCCAAAACTTTTCCCCTTTCTAAAAAAATATAATGTTCACTTGTGTTTAGGATTTTTTTTTTTTTTTAAAGTTCGCATTTTTGTGATTGATGTGAGCATGGTTTTACAACTCTGATTCAAATCAAATACTTTCAAAATGCTTGGCAACAAAAAAAAACCAAAACTTCTCTCACTTACTCGCAAATCTCTTTTCATCCTTGGTGTCTGTTCCGATAAACGATTACCTCCGACCTCCGATATTAGAGAACTTGTGAGATTAGCATATCGCAATATCGCAGTGCAACCCTTTATCGCATATCAGAGAGTAGAGATTTTGAATCGTGTCACATAATAAAAACGCCGATAGGGAATCTTTGGTTTGCCAAACTGGAGTATAATATGCCATGTGGTCTCCTTCCATATTGCTTATTATAATATGCCGAAAATGTTTAAAAGGGCTATCACTTATGTGTTTTAGAGTTTAGATATTTTCTTATTATTATAAAGAACCAATGTTATATGTATTAGAGTTTTAGTATCAAATATTTCTAAAATAATTCCTCCAATGTCATAACTCTAATATAACTCTATTATCAAAAGGGTCCTCCTACCAATAGACTACACCCACTCTATGGATTTTTTTCCACGTCATTCCGACCAATCACGCAAGGGAAAATCTGGTTCCACCAATCAGAAACCTCCTTTGACTTAGGGTTTTGACCATCCAAAGGATAAGGTTATCCCAAAATTTCCTTTAAGTTCATAGCCTCACTCCTATGCATCGAAACAAGGCCTTCTCTCTGATTCTTGTCATGACTCGACCAAGGGACCTCGACTTAGCATCACATAGTGTCTTAGACGAAGAGCTATAGAACCTCCCTGGTTCTAATCTCTACTGTTGCAAAGGTTTCTTTGATCCAGTCTTTCTGACTATGTCTCTATCTCAGGAATCTCGTAGACTCCCAGATGTGCTTCATGGTTTGCTGATGATACCTTTGGTTACTTAGGACAATCTACGACGTTATCCATCCTGAGCTTGGGTGATACGTTCTGCAATGGATTCCTGGCCGACAAGTCTTCCCTTCCCACTAGGGGGGAATCCTGTCCAAGGTGGCATAGGCTCTCCTGCATCTCTTACGTACCATGGGTTTTGTGTACACTCCTAAGAGGTTCCTACCTTGCCTGCCACACACTGACAGTGCTAAACCCTATGCCAAGCCTGCAAGCAACTCCATGGCGCTTGACGAAATCTTCAAGTGCCTCGAAAACCATCCTAAGACGCTAATAGTAGGTATCTAGCCTGCTGAGAAGGCTAGGTTGAACGTCATTTAGGCAACGCTGTCGGCTTGTCTAATCCCAGGGGAAAACTCCCCTTGACATTAATCCAATGCTTGCCATGAAACACAACAACTTGTAACTTGGAAAACAAAAGGCATGCAAGCAGATAAGGACCCTACTATCCAACGAGTCTTCCATGTAATATTCATATTAATAAAAGGGTCTTAGAACCCACTATCTTTCAAGTTTGATCCAACCTCTCATGGATTGACCATGACATGTAATGAGTTCTATCTCTTCCTTAATAAGTTATTAATCTTTGTTATCATGCAGTTTGTTATATCATGCAATTTATTCTGACTCTTAAGCATCAAACATTCTATGTTTACCTTTAGCATTCATTACACACATATTTGCCTTCAGATTTTACACACATGCATATATATATATATATATATATATATATATATAACTCATCCCCACAGGGATGTACCACATATGCAAACATAATCAACATAATGCATTCCTTCAATCCAGAACTAGTAGTGGAATCAGAGGTTTACTCATCACAACATTCAAAATGAGACAACACAAAACATTTGCGATATGGGTACCTCCGATGTGGAACGGATGTGATAACATAATTAACTCATTTTAATAATTGTATCGGGTCCATAATATCGGAGGTTTTGATATCAGAGATAATCACAACATGCCATAGTTTGCAAACTTGTGCTATAATAAAGCTCTGATATGGTGGACACCAAATTATAATTAAACTCGTTTTAATATCAATATTTCATCCATATTTTTGACCATTTTAGATGATGGCACATAATGAAAGTTCCGATAAACGGATGTGATCTTAGATTAAATCCAATCTTATAATTATATTGGGTCTGCAAGTGAATCGACAATCGATGATTTGATATCAGAGGTTTCATTCAAAAGTCTTAATATCAAGGCAGACGCAAAATTCTTATTAATAAACGTTAATACACCATATCAGGTCTAGATATCAGAGATTGGAGCAAATCTGAGGTTGAAGATTATCGCATATCGCAGCACACACCTTCAAGAATATTGGCAGGATATGGATATCAAAGGAAGTGCTCTATCGCAAGTTAGAGATCAGGGGGTTTCAAGTGCTAACATATAACAAAAACACCAAATCATCAACTGCACATATATGATATCATTGTTCGTCTGTATACTTAACAAATTTTGATTAAAACACATCAATGGTGATACTAATCTAATCGCATGCAATAACATATATGACAAACTTGATTTAAAACAAACTTCAATTAAAATAGTACTTCAGCTCAAAAACATAGCATCAACGTAAAGATAATAGTACCCGATACACATTCACTCTGCTCATAAGTAAAATCGGTGTGGTTCTTCTTTCTATTAAGACTTGTTTACAACTATAGTAGTAAAAACCAAAATACTTCTTGCAAAATTTTAGAACCCCCTTTCTTCATAACAATGAAGAGGATTTAAAGTTTAAAATCAAAACTCAAATATAGAAAATTCCATAAAATGTTGCCTTGGTCCAAACAAACCACACTTAAAAATAAAAATACAAACTAATAGTACACTAATGTTACAAAAAGTTGATTAAGACATGGACAAAGATTGCTTTTCCAATCGTTATTGAAGTTCGCATATATCTGTCATTGGCTTCAATTCAGGTGGATTTTCAGGCGTAATGTGCATATGTGTAGTGAATAATGCATCATTGAGTGTTGGCAACACCTAACTAATTAAATTCAGAAGACACCTCAGCATCAACCATTGCCCATGTGGTTTGACTAGGAAATGGCAGTGGCATTCCAAGTCAATCTTTGATAGAGCTTTTATCCGCTCAACCTTCTTCTTTGATGATTCTTGCCAAGATTTTTTCAATATTTTAACATTAGGCAACGTATCTTCTGGGTACTCCGAGATTAAATTTACTTGCAACAAGCTATCATTGATTGATTCAATCATTTACTAGATATGTCCATGGCACTATAGATTTACATCTCCATATTTCTAAGCCTTATCTCCCATTGTTGGAAGACAACCTCTTTTTGAGATTCTTCTATTTTGGGTAAATTTTCTAATTGACCCTCAGAGCTATTCTTCCAGTCAATAAAATCAAAAATTTTGTCTTCAACTTCCTTGCTATATGTCCTCATATTGGATAGATGATTCACAAGTGCATCAACTGATTGGCACATCTCTTCGATTATGGCCAACTTTTGGAAAAATAGAACTTGTTGATGAGTAAGAAGGTTATTCATCTCCTCCGATTCTTTCATGAATTTTGTCGTCTCAGGATTAGCCTTTAGTTGCTCAATCCTGTGCTCTAGCTCTTGTATATGGGCATCCCAACTCTTCATGTCAGATTCATATTGAATCTTCAACCCATCAAAACTAGTTTGCAATTGTAAAAATTGAGCTTGCCATTGCTGGACGATTCCTTGTTTTTCATTTTCTAAATTTTGTTCAAGGTGCCTTATTCTATCATATTTCTCCCTTAGGAATTGTTGCACTTCTGTGGCTTTCTCAATTATTGCACTAGAATACACTCATGCATATTATGATAGTCTCCCAAGATCTTCAATAGGGGTCACTTGGGCATATTTCCACAATACTTGAAAGGAGCTATTTGTAGGGACCAAAGCCTGCCTTTGTTCAATCCTTCTCCTCTTTCTCTGCCTGCTAACTACTACTCTATGTTTGGGACTATAAAATACATCCAGAGGAGGAATCTCCTCAATATTGAGAATGACCTCAGAGTTTGAAAAAAACTGGGATGATTTCTAGATCATTAGTGTCCATAGTTTCTTTAGAAGCCTCAACAGTGAACGAGGTCTTCTCAGTGATTACAAGAGTTTGAGCAATTTGTGTTTGCGACGAAGTTTGTTGTTTTTTAGGGTCAGTCTCTTTAAGAAACTGATCCCAAATCACATCCAAAATTTCTTCTGTCATTACCTTCTTTGCCTTTGATTTTCTAGCTGTCGATGTTTTAGTTACATGAACTACATCTTGACTTTGAGATGTGCTCGTTCATGTGTCTTGTTCCGTGTTCTGGTGATTTAGATTCAAAATTTCACTGGGAAAATGGGAAATCATTTTAACCCTATATTGATGAAACTGCACTAATTCCTTGGGGCTGAGATATGTTGTTGCTTCTTTTTCAACCTCTGCATAATTTGAGGCCGATTGAAAGAAATCGTCAAATTTATAAAGCTCATTTGTTAACTGCCTGATCTTTGCCTGTGTTGTAATAATTTTGGCAGTATCAATTGGATCATACTACTAATTTGGAATGGTTTGGAAGTTCATCTGTTGGATTTCATCCATCTCCTTAGTAGCATGTTTGAAATTCTTTAAAGAATATAATCCACAATGAAATGGAAAAACAAGCCACATTGTCTTCTCGCTTTCTTTCATGACCTTAGGCAGGTCATTTCCCACAGTATGGTAGGCTATTTCTCGGGCTAGGAGCTTATCGGGGACATACAGGGGCAACACATGAGGTTGTGTAAGGCTGCCAAAAATTCGAACATGGGTAAATGATTCCTCCCTAGACCATCTTCCAACTGATAATTTTAGGTCCCTATACTACTAGTGTAACCCCTTATTGTTATTAGTGCAACCCCCTTATTGTATTATTGTGTGCATATAGTCCCCATGTTGTTATTATTATTCCCCATAGAAGCCCACTATTGTTATTATTGTGCCCCTACAATATTATTGTTGTGTAGGCTCTGATTGTATTGGGACAACTTAGACTCCTATATATAGAAAGGAGGTATTGTCATTTGCATGATCCAAGAATTGTTCATTTGTGTAATGTAAAGGAGATTTCCCCCTCAAAGAGGCTGATTTTGAAGTTGTTGATCTATATTTTCTATCTTTTTTAAAGCTCCTTTCATAACATTTGGTATCAGAGCTTTGGATTCTAGGGTTTCGCTGCTCCAAACAGGTCATCATGGCATGTTTGCTTTAAATTTTTCTTTGTGAAGTTTCAGAAGCTTAAAAAACAACCCATTTGAGCCAAAATCGTTTTGAACCTTAGGTACGAATTTAAGATCTTGTATAGGTATATTTTTGGAGATATAATCTGAGGAAGTTAGAGTTTTTTCAAGCTCTAGAATTCCATCTCAAACAGGTCATCGTGGAATTTTCACTATAATTTTGTTTCTATGAAGGTTCAGACTCTAAAATTAAAACCCATTTGAGCTGAAATCTTGGTGAATCTCGGGCCCAAATTGAAGATCTTGTTTCGTTATATTTTCAGAGATATGGTCCAATATATTTATGGTTTTTGTAGGCTCCCTAATTACATCCCAAACAGGTGACCTTGGGAAAGCATCATAACTTTCTCTTTGAGCATCATATTGAAATTTCGTCAAAAGTTACAAAAATAGGACAGACTGTACTTCTCTGTGCAAAATATTTTGATCTACATGATGTGCAACTGTTACAAAAGGTACGTATTGCATATTTATATTTAGAACCAAATCAAATTTTAGGGTATAAAGGGCTTTGTTCTCATAAACCACTTGTCACCTGGTCAATTTTCATGGAGGAAATGATAGCACATTATGAGGATACAAAGAGAAACACATTCTTTGGCCAATTGATAAATCTCAAACAAAAGGGTTCAAGGATAGAGCACATTGAGGAATTCCAAAAATTGAATATAAGGGTAAATGATATTCCAAATAAACAAATGATTGATGTCTTCATAGGGATGTTAAAGGATAACATTCAAAATGAGGTTCGTCTTTGGGAACCTGATTAATTGGAGAAGGCATACATGTTGGCAAGAAAAATTGAAAGAAAAATTATGGCAACAAGGAAGCCTACCACTCATAACTATAAAGATGGAAGTGTTGTTGCTCCTAGCTTTTCACCACCTACAAGGTTGACACCACAACAATTGGAAGAAAAAATAGCAAAAGGGCTTTGTTACAATTGTGATAGAAAATACACTAAAGGTCATAAGTGTGATGAGAAGAAATTAATCTACATAGATGGGGAAGAGGAGCAAGAAAAGGACCAAGAAACGTCAAAAGAAGAGGATATACACTAGGAACCAATCCTAGAGAAAGAAGAAATGAATCTAACAATATCTTGTAATGCATTGACAGGAATTACCACTCCTCAAACTCTCAAGATATAAGGGCATATCAAGAAGAAAAAGGTAATAATGTTGATTGATTCGGGTAGTACCCATAATTTTATTCATTGTAAGATAGCCAAGGAATTGAATTACTTCCTATATCTAGCACCATAGTGTCAAGTAATGGTTGAAAATGGAGGAACCATAAATTGCTTTGAAAGGTGTCATAATATCAAGCTATCCATGGGAGAATATGTCTTGAATAGTCCAATGTTTTCCATTTCAATGGGTGGTGCAAATGTTGTACTAGGAGTCCAATGGATACAATCTTTGGGTACGATAGCTTTTAATTTTCAAGAACTTTTCTTGATTTTTTTTGGGAAGGAAAGGAAGTTGAATTAAGGGTTATCGCAGGGAATTAGGGAAATATAATCAATTCTAACAACATGACAAAGCTTCTAAAGAAAGAACAATGGGGCATAATTGCAAAATTATGTTCACTAGAGGTTCCCACATCAAAATCATCTATTTCTCAAGATCTTCAAACTGTTTTGGACAATCATTCCAAAGTATTTGAGACTCCCAAAGGCCTCCCACCTATTCATGATCATGATCATTCCATTCATTTGATTCCAAGAAGTGTTCCCCTAAACATCAGGCCTTACAGATATCCATATGCCCAAAAGAGTGAAATTGAACATATGGTTGCAGAAATGTTAGAGGTTGGTATAATTCAACCTAGTCAAAGTACTTTCTCTACTCTAGTGGTATTGGTACACAAGAAGGATGGATCATGGTGCATGTGTCTGAATTATAGGGATCTCAAAAAGATTAATATTAAAGATAAATTTCCTCTTCCTGTCATTGATGAATTATTGGATGAATCACATGGAGAAATTTACTTCACCAAGTTGGATCTTCGTTCAGGATATCATCAAATCAAAATGCAGATTAAACACATTCCAAAACCAACATGTAGAACTCATGAGGGTCATTATGAATTCTTGGTCATGCCTTTTGCCTTACCAATGCACCTTCTACATTTCAAGGTTTGATGAATTCAATTTTCAAATCCTTCCTTAGAAAATATGTGTTAGTATTTTTTGATGATATACTAATCTAAAGAAAGTCTTGGAAGGATCATGTTAAACATGTTGACAGGGTGCCAAACTATTGGAGGAGAAACAATTATATGCAAAAAGCTCCAAATGATTCTTTGGAGTACAAGAGGCAGAATATTTGGGTGCTCAGTTAGCATAGATCATCTTATCATCCTCAATCTGATGGGAAAACTGAGATAGTGAACAAATGTCTGGAAGGATATATTTGTTGCTTTGTTTCTGATAAACAAAAATAATGGGTCAAGTGGTTTCCTCTCGCTAAATGTTGGTATAACACTTCCTTCCATACTGCAGCAAAAATGACCCCATTTATGGCACTTTATGTATATTATCCACTGTCCATCACATCATCTTTAAAAAAAAATTCTAAGGTTCAAGTAGTGGAAGATCATATCGAGCATCAACAAAAAGTTCTCAAACTCTTAAAGGATAACCTCACTTTGGCGTAAAATAGAATGAAACAACAGGCATATGAACATTGAAGCGAAAGAAGTTTTGATGTAGGTGATTGGGTATTTCTATGACTACAACCATACAAACAAATGTCCCTCAAGCAAGCTGAGATGGATAATAAATTATCACCAAAGTATTATGGTCCATAAAAGGTGTTACAAAAGATTGGTACTATGGCATATAAATTGGAGCTTCATGCGTCTTCCCGAGTGCACCCAGTTTTCCATGTTTCATGCTTAAAGAAGAATATAGGTGAGAATATCCCAGTTCAAATAATATTTCCAGAACTTGACGAGGAAGGAAAAATCATTTTGGAACCGGAAGCAGTCACAAAAATAAGAAATTGACAGCTACGAAATCGATCAATTTTAGAGTATCTCATCAAGTGGAAGAACTTACCCACTGAAGATTCCACATGGGAGGATGAGAATTTTATACAGAAACATCTAGAATTGCTTAAGCATTGAGGAAAACACTTTTTTAAGGATAGGGGCATGTTAGGTCCCTATACTACTAGTGTAACCCCTTATTGTTATTAGTGCAACTCCCTTACTGTATTATTGTGTCCATATAGTCCCCATTGTTGTTATTATTATGCCCCATAGAAGCCCACTATTGTTATTGTTGTGCCCCTACAATATTATTGTTATGTAGGCTCTGATTGTATTGGGACCCCTTGTACTCCTATATATAGAAAGGAGGTCTTGTCATTTGTATGATCCAAGAATTGTTCATTTTTGTAACGTAAAGGAGGTTGCCCCCTCGAAGAGGCTGATTTTGAAGTCATTGATCTATATTTTCTATCTTTTTGTAAGCTGGTTTCATAACAGATAAGAGGTCAATGTTTCCTTCAACAGAGATTCTAGGGCACTTCTCATTGAAAACAAAATGGTAAATAAGAAGGACGAAACCATGGCTAATATTGTAAAAATGGGGTCTATATTTCGACTCCCATAGAATATTATCTTAAATGTGAATAGGCAAAGGGTCTTCAGTAGTCCATTTCCATCCTATGGATGGAAAAGATGAAGTGAAACAAATAAAATCCATAATGTAGGCACTCATGTAGGATGGGAGAACAATAGCTTTAGAAAATTATGCTTTTTCCCATATTATAGGATTTCATTGCTTAAGTTGTTGGACATAATAGTTTCCTAGTCCATTACATAACTATTATACGCAGCTTCAATCAAGGGTACCCATTGGTCTGAAAACTTATGGGTATTGGAATAACCAAACAATCTACACATCATTGCAACAACAAAACAATAGGGTGCATTAATAGAGGTTATAACATACATACCCTTGTCCTTCCGCTTATGCTTTCTTGGGTCTCTTATTCATACTTGAATGACCTCATATTGGTGTTCATTTTCCTGCATGAACCTATCAGTAGAGTCTTTATCATATTTCATTTGAGCTGGTGGGAGGTGGTACATTGCAGACAAATATTTTCCAGTGAAAGAGATGATGACCATCTATCTCTTGGTCATAAAGTTCCCATCTGTGGTGTTCATATGATCAATAACCCATCTGATCATATCCATATAAGGCAATATGCTTGGCCGAGCGCCAATTCTATGAAGAAACTAATTGGCCACATCACTGTATGTAATTTTTGAAACATGAACCCTATCCTCTACTGTGATTATTCTTCGTGTGACTTTTGGCCCTTCATATTCAAAAATCTTAAACATGTCCTCCCAGCTAGAGACCCTAGCATCAAGGGTGCATGTCGTGTCAGAAAATAACACAGGCATTTCTGTGACCTTAAGAGGAGGAGAAACTATCTATTTTTGAACGAGAATTTTCCTTCTAGGTTTAGCCGGTCGAGACATTTCTTATGAATTCTATTTATCGGGACTAGCCTGCGAGGAAAAAATAAAAGAATTAGGTCAATGCCTACACTTAGAGAAATTGACCAATTAGGCATGAAACCAATAATTTTATGAGATCAATCTTCAGGAATTGTTAGTATTAATGAAAGCATTTAGAATATCGAAAACCATAAATTCATTGAATTTCACCATTAATTGACAAAACGTGCATCCACATGTCCTTCAACACATGCCAACTTTACCGAAGATTTTTATCGGAGAAATCCCTCTATCTCCGGACCCGATTACTTTTATCAAAACACCTTTAATATAAAATCTCATCCGCCCTTCATCGCAACTTTTGGAATGAAAACTTTTCTTAGATCTGTCAATCTCCGATTGCGATATGTACTATGCCCTCGATTACCTTTATTATAAAGACTTCAATGTAATATTGTACACACCAGCTTTACCAGAGATTTTTATCGGAGAAATCGGATGGTTTTTCTAGTAAAAATTGCGATCTCATCTATCTCCGAGCCTGATTAATTTTATCAGAACATCTTTAATATAAAATCGCATTTGACCTTCATCGCAGTTTTTGGAATTAAACTTTCGCTTACATCCACTGATCTCCAATTGCGATATGCTAATAGCCGTTGATTCCTTTGAACTCTTTGTGACCGTCGTACTAGCCCCCAAATCGAAGCCCTCTCTATCGTCCATTTCCAATCAGAGGTGTAACGTTGGTGCACGACATGTCAATTCGCTGATTTCTGATCACCGATCACCTTCTGCATTTTTCCCTTGGTTTGGTAGATTTTCACGTGACTATAGTCTAACCCCCGTATCAGAGCCCTTCAATAGAAGGTTAATAATCGAAGGTTTCACTTCGATGCAAAATATGCCTCAACCACTGATCACTAATCTCCCATACATGACGCCATTGCTCACGCATATTTTCCATCTGTCACCTTGTGAGTAATTCCACGTGTTACCCTTTTTTGACCTATTGTAAGCCTTGAAACTGTCGAATCTACCTGCCACGTATCAACTGTGTTGGTACGCCGTGATGATGTCAGCCTCTGCGTGTCACTTCTTGCAACCAATTACTAGCTGCCATGCATCCCTTAACGCATACAGTCGCTATTTTCTATCGGATTCAGTATTTTGCTACCACTCATCCCTTTGGGAGGAGAGAGAAAAGGCTCCAACTTATTTCGTTTTGTAGACAAATCCTTTGTTAATTTGTTATCGCCCATCCTGACACATTAACACTAGCGACCCATTCCCGGCGATTTCATCGTGTATCACAACTCGCATATTGCCATTTTTGAAACATTGTTCCTCTGCCTCAATTCCAAAGATAAAGTACATAGCTTGGACCCCTGACCGCCGATTGTCGATATCATAGGACCTTCGACTACTGATATTGACTTTCATATAGTGTCACCTCTAATAATCATTGATCGCCGATATCATATGTGGATGCGATTCGTTTTTTTATAATGTTTTCGTGTGATTTCGCCTTTGCTGTGTCACAACTTTCCAATATCACATATTTGTGATGCTTGTCATGTTAAAACCTCTGATACCTAATAAGCTCTCTTTTTGGCTCAAACATGGATGAACTCAGGGTCCCATGCCCTATCAGCGCTGCTTTACGCGTCTTAGTACAAATGCTATTTTATAGATTTTATTATATTTATATTTATATAAACTGTAGATTTAACAAGACAATTAAGTCAATTACTTATGTTTATCATATTTTTTCGATTATTTAAAAATATGTAATCAAATTATGCTTAGTACTTCCTTACATGCCATGCTATAGATCTATATGATTTTGAAATATTTTAAATTTTGTAATCCAACTATGTCAACATTTTATCATATATGTTTTTGAAATATTCCAAAATATGTATTCTATTTATACCCAACACTTTATTACATGTTAATGTTATACCATGGTCACTAATACGATATGACTGTAAACTAAATTCATTGGCTATATATATGTTAAATTTAATAGAAAAATATCTATGAATCACTTAAATTGCGTGGTCAAGTATATCATAATTTACAATTCAAACATATTTATGATGATTTACAGGTCAAACATATGTATAGAGATCTTAATGCTATTGAAAGAAGAAATGCTCTTGGTCACTAGTGAATGTCATCTAAATTATTATTATATGGGTATTTGCAGGTCAAGTAATGTTTTTCCCATGTTTGAATTGAAAGGCCACCATTAGACTATGTTTGATGATAACTGAATAGTACAAATATTAGTTATGTCTTGAAAAATGCATGTGCACTATTTTTGAAAGATAAAAACTTTAACTTTTTATTTAGTAATGAGTTAATGAATCATAACCAAATGAGCTCTATCCATCCATGGATATGGTATTTAATGCATTATACACTAACACGTATATCGACCCATTTATAAATTATACGAGTAAGAGACCTTCACAACATATTAATTCTGAATCCTGATACCTTCAGAACATGCCAATTACTCTCTGTTTTGGAAAAAAGTGTCTCACTTTTTCTCATGAAATTGGAAAACTGACTCTCAAACTTAGATGCAAGATTGATCTTGTTTAATTGTTGAATTTGATTTAATTGTAGTTTTCCGAATTTTAATGGACAAGAGTGAAGTAAACTGTTTAATTTTGTTACCGTCTTTTAAATTTCTAAAATATTTGGTAATCTGTAATCTAGGTAAGGATGACCTACTTACAATAGTGTGTCCTCTACTAAGTCAAAGTTAATAGTTGACATTGTTTCTGTGGAGTGTTGAAGTTGACTTGATTATAGATTTCCCAAATTTGATGGATAAGAATGAAGTCAACTATTTGACTTTGCTCCCATCTCTCAAAATATTTGAAAATGTCATAGTCTATCTGTTAGAAGTTTTGGAGGCTTTTAAGTCTTATTTTCTGGTCTAATTTTCCTAGAGTATGGCAAAGATTTGTTGGAATCACAAGTTTTAGTTGTGAACTACCTACAATCCAAGTGCCCCAGGGTAGGGTCCTGAATCCATATATGCAGTCAAGAACCAAGTGTAAACAACACACATCAAGATTTGACCAAAAAGAGTTTCACTAGATTTCGGCCAAGAACTCCATAATGTCTAATAGTTAGAAAACACTTTTGAAAATTTGTAATCTAGATAAGGATGGCCTACTTGGAATAGGGTGTCCTCCACTTAGTCAAAGTTAACACTTGACTTTTTTTATATCCAATATGATCACCTAAACATATGAACTTTGCTTCTGCTCAGTTTGATTACTTGAACTATTACAATTTATTCAAATTTGAAAATTGAATATTTCCTTAATAATGAAAAGGACTTAAACCAACTTATTTAAGTTTTGGAACTTTTCCAGCCAATTTTCCTTCAAATTCTATAGATATTTGTTAAAATGACAAAATTTAGTTATGTAATTTGCACTAATCAGGTGCTCCAAAAGTTTTTTAGATAGATGAATCTATTTGTGTAATAAACAAAGCATTTAAAAAAACTAAAAATCACAGTCTCACCCACCATTGTATCACCGAATTCCAGGAAAAACAATCCAAATCATAGAATAGTTAAACAATGCATAATGAAAATAATTTTCTATTTCTCCTGACTAGAAAGGTTCATACAATTTGAACATTAATTACTTCATGAAGTCCGAGCTGTGAGGTTAATCTTATTTGAATATGTTGTTACAAATTTGTTGTAGAAGTGTCTATGATCCACACTTGATCAATTTGAAGTTGTGATGGTGTCATAAAACAATTTTTTTCTAGATGTAACCATACCTTGTTGCCCACCTAGAACAGGAAGGACTTCTGTGATGCTCTGAGGGTTGCTTTTACTTTTGTAAAGAATGTTGAAGAGTTGATTTCACTTGAGAACATATCTGAACAATGTTAATATATTCATTGTGTTACCTTGTGAAATCGTAGGTGCGAGAGCCATGTTAAGAATTTTATACGAACATCACATAAATCATGATATAGTTTTTTGGAGAACTTTTAGCAATAAAAATAAAATTGTAGTAAATTTTTGGAAAAATTATGTATATAAATTGTTTATACTAACATCACATAAATCATGATATAATTTATTCTGGAATTTTTTAGCAAGAAATATGGAATTGTAGTAAATTTTTGGAAAAATTATGTATTAATGTGTCGAGAAGCATTCTTCAAAGTAGTATGACAACAATATTGTAATGTTAACATAAACATTTTGATTTGGTCAAAAATAAATTAAAAAAAAACACAAATCTCTTAATATTTAAAACTATAAAATTATAAAGTTAAACTAAATTATAAAATTACCTTGGTTTACATGCCCATGATATTGGTTCATCGTATTAGGAAATCCATTATAGAATATTAGAGTAGTAGGTTAGATCCACTTACTTCCGAACTTGATCCTTGTCAGCACTGGTAAATTAAACTTAAAATACATCTAAATTGATATAGTTAAACAAATGTTACAATCCATAATATCAAATTTATTTATAGATTTTATTATATTTATAATTATATAAACTATAAATTTAAAGGAAAATTAAATCAATTACTTATGTTTATCCTATTTTTCCCTTATTTAAAAATATGTAATTAAATTATGCTTAGTACTTCCATACATGCCATACAATAGATCATTAATATTATATGATTTTGAAATATTTTAAAATTTGTAATCCAATTACGTCTATTTATACCCAACACTTTATTACATGGTAACGCTATACCATGGATCACTAATACGATATGAAGAAAATGAGATACTGTAAACTAAATTCATTTGTTATATATTTGTTAAATTTAATGGAATTTATTCTATGAATCACATAAATTGAGCGGTCAAACATATCTATAATGATTTGCAGGTCAAACATATTTAAAGAGATCTTAATACTAATGAAATAAGCAATACTCTTGGAATTTATGTCATTTAAATTATTATTATATGGGTTTTTGTGAGTGAAGTAGTGTTTTTTTCAGGTTTGATTTGAAAAATCATCATTAGATTATAGCTGAATAGTACAACAATTAGTTGTGTCTTGAAAAATGCATGTGCATTATTTTTGAAAGCTATAATTTTTGATATAGTAATGAGTTAATGAATCATAACTAAATGAGATATATCCATCCATGGATATGGTCTTTAATGCATTACACATTAACACGTAGATTGACCTAGTAAGAGACCTTCACAACATATCAATTATGAATCTTGATATCTTTAGAATGTGCCATTTACTTTATGTTTTGGTAGAAAGTGTCTCACTTTTTCTCATGAAGTTGGAAAAATCGACTGTCAAACTTAGATGCAAAATCAATCTTATTTAATTGCTGAATTTGATTTGATTGTAGTTTTCTTAAATTTAATGGAAAAGAGTAAAGTAAATTATTTGACTTTGTTTCGTCTTTTAAATTTCTAAAATATTTGGTAATCTGTAATCTAGGTAAGGATGAACTATTTATAGTACTGTGTCCTCTACTAAGTCAAAGTTAATAGTTGACTTTGTTTCAGTGGAGTGTTGAAGTTGACTTGATTGTAGATTTCCCAAATTTGATGGATAGGAGTAAAGTCAACTATTTGACTTTGCTACTATCTCTCAAATTTCCGAAATATTTGAAAATGTCGTAGTCTATTTATTAGGAGTTTTGGAGACATTCAAGTCTTATTTTCTGGTCTAATTTTCCTAGAATATGGCAAGGATTTGTTGTAATCACAAGTTTGAGTTGTGAACTCCCTACAATTAAAGTGCCCCAGGGTAGGGTGCTGAATCCATATATGTAGTCAAAAACCTAGTTTAAACAACACACATCAAGATCTGACAAAAAAAAGTTTCACCAGATTTCGACCAAGAGCTCCATAATGTCTGACAATTAGACAACACTTTTGAAACTCTGTAATCTAGATAAGGATGCCCTACTTGGAATAGGGTGTCCTCCACTCAGTCAAAGTTAACACTGGATTCTTTTTGTATCTAGTATGATCACCTAAACATATGAACTTTTCTTCTACTCAGTTTGATTACTTGAACTATTATAATTGATTCAAAATGGTGGTTTGTTGAAATTTGAATATTGCCATGATAATGAAAAATTCTTAACCTAATTTTTTTAAGTTTTTGATTTTTTTCGGGTCAATTTTCCCCAAAATTCAGTAGATATTTGTTAAAATTACAAATTTGAGTTGTGAAATTTGCATAATTCAAGTGCTCCAAAAGTTTTTTAAGAAGTTGAATCTATTTTTGTAATGAAAAAGCATTTTAAAAAACCAAATATCACTGTCTCACCCCCATTGTATCATCGAATTCTAAGAAAAACAATCCAAATCATAGAATAATTAGACAATGCCCAATGGAAAGACTTTGCTATTTCTTCTTACTGGGAAGGTTCATACAATTTGAGCATTAATTACATCATGAAGGCCGATCTGTGAGGTCAATCTAATTTGAATATGTTGTTACAAATTCGTTGTAGAAGTGTCTATGATCCACACTTGATTAGTTTGAAGTTGTGATGGTGTCTTCAAACATTTGTTTTCTAAATGTAACCATATCTTGTTGCCCACCTAGAATGGGGAAGGACTTCTATGACAGTCTCGGGGCTGCTTTTACTTTTGTTGAGAATGTTGAAGAGTTGATTTCACTTCAACATGTATGCGAACAATGTTCATCTAGTCATTGTGTTACCTTGTGATATCACAGGTGCGAGAGCCATGTTAAGAATAAAATGTTTATACTAACATCACATAAATCATGACATAATTTATTTTGGAAAATTTTTAGCAATCAAAATGAGATTGAGATTGTAGTAGATTTTAAGAAAAAATATCTATATAAAATGTTTATACTAACATCACATAAATCATGATATAATTTATTTTGGAATTTTTTTAGAAAGAAAACTAAAATTGTAGTAATTTTTTGGAAAAATTATGTATTAATGTGTCAAGAAGCACTCTTCAAAGTAGTATGACAACAATGTTGTAATGTTAACATAAACATTTTGATTTGGTCAAAAATAAATTAAAATTAGAAGCACTCTTCAAAGTAGTATGACAACAATGCTGTAATGTTAACATAAACATTTTGATCTGGTCAAAAATAAATTAAAATTAAAAAAATAATAATGAAATAAAAAAAAACACAAATCTCTTGATAATTAAAATTATAAAATTATAAAGTTAAATTTAATTATAAAATTACCTTGGTTTACATGCCCATGGTATTGGTTCATGGTATGAGGAAATCCATTATAGAATGCTAGAGTAATAGGTTAGATCCATTTTACTTCGGTACTTGATCCCCTTAACGCCTTGGTATATTGGACTTACAATACATCTAGATTGATATAGGTAAAAAAGTGTTACAATCCATAATACCAAGTTTATTTATAGAACTTTTTTTTTTTTTTCTATGTAAGGCTAATTCTATTAATAAAAACAAAAATATAATTACAAAGAGGCCCTGCCTCAACTGTTGTCACTGGAGTTCATCAAGAAAGTCTAAACTGCCCCAGATTTGGGGAAACCAGTTTGACATGGCAAAAAACCAAACATATATCTCGAGACCGTCACCAAAGGAAACCCATACATAAGACCTAGATCCATGTTTTAAAGCAAAAACCAGAAGAAGATTCAACACAGCACCATCGGATGCGATAGCAAAATGACAAACCTGCTGATCGTTCATACAAATAGTAAAAACAATAAGTGACTGGATCAAACCCATCAGCAGCAGAAGTCCGAGTTGGCTCGTGGGTGGCAACGGATGCCACTTGGCGTCATTTGTTATCATCCTCATCAAGTGTCTCCTCAACAATGAGGTAGGTGTACCGGTCCCAATCTTCATCCTTCGTCGCCACGTCACCTTTCGCTATGCCACCTGGAGGCTCCCTTGCATGCTGGGTGCCGCTTGAACTGCCAGCTAACTCCATCGTTGTCGCAGCTCCGCTGAGCTGTCACCAGCGTGAACTCCTTCACCATGCAGACGGCCATGCCTAATGCCCCTGCAATCATCCTTCATGCTTTTCTCAGAACCACTACCCACTCCCTGATTTCTCTCCTCTTGAGAAGGCGCTTCAAAATTTCTCGCCTGGGCACTGTTCTGCTCATTTTCTTCAGAGAAAACTATAGTCACATTGGCAGTAATGATGGGCCTGTTCAGGCTACTCTGGAACCTGAACTGGGTAGAGTGAGGGATGGAGCCGGGATGCAGAGGAGAAATTGCAGTGTGGAGCCAGAAATCCCTGTGCGCAGCCATTGAGGCCGGCCCTTGCCCCCGTCCACTGCGCGTATGGGGATAGTGACTGTGCGGTGACCTGGGAGGAGGCGAATTCTCATGGGGATGAGGGGGAGAGGCAGGAACTGAGCTCTGCGCTGCTTGTGGGAGAGCGCTGCCACCGCGGGTGCCTCCTCCGCGACTCCTCATCCGGTGACGGACCATATCAGTGTGGTTGGAGTGCAATTCAGCTGGACAAGAGGTCGGGAAGGAGAACAGGTTGTGTACAGAGGGCTCCTGAGTAGGATTCAAAGGGCAATGCTTGGAATGGGAGTAATGGTGTCCATTTCCCAGGTCAATACAGCAGAGAAGCCAACATCGGCTCCCTGTGGCAGTTCTGCTGCAAGAATTTTTAGCCTGACGCAAACAAAGGCTGAGGGAAGGAGGATAAACAGAGGGTTTGAGAGGCTCCATCTTATTTCCAACTGCGTCCGGATCTCGGTCTGAGGGGCCATTTAATGCTACGAACAGGCTGGCCAGGTTTCGTCTCAGGTGAGCTTGGAGTAGAGCGCTACCCACCGTCTGGCAGGTCCTAGCACTGGCGGTCCGATGGGTGGCCATTAATGGTCTTGGATTTCACTCGAATCCGGGTAGTTTATTTATAGATTTTTTTATACTTATATTTATATAAATTGTAGATTTAACAAAAACAATTAAGTCAATTACTTATAGTTATCATATTTTTTGATTAATTATACTTAATACTTCCTTACATGCCATGCTCTAGATCATTAATATTATATGATTTTGAAATATTTTAAAATTTGTAATCCAATTATGTCCTTTAGTGGCCGCCATAAAGTAAACAACAATAAGGCATTTGAATTTGGAACATATATATGATTTAATCGGTATGGTCACCCATCACATGATGATTAATGTGAGAGGGTTATGCAATTTGGTTCTTGTAATGCTTTTATCATCGAGTTGGGACTGCCACACACAATAATTTTCACCTTCGTAGGCTCATCAAGTTTATGCAATACATGAACTAGGGTGACTTAAAATTTCTGCTATGCGATTGGTGCGTTTTTCTGTGTTGAATTACCAAATGAAATTTTCATTTACAAATTTTTTTTGAAACAACAACAAACGAAAATAGAGTAATCTCTAGTTATGTTCTTTTATTATTTGAAAAACCTTCAAAATGAGAATACAAAAATAAAAACAAAAACAAAAACAAGCTCAATTTAGAAGTCCCCATTTATTTACTAGCAACATTAACTGCTCTAATTACCAAACACTATGACAACAACTGCACTTTATTTATTTATATGGAGGCAGGTTGTAGAAAATACACCAAGGTTCCACAGTCCCTCTTAATTTATACCATTGCATATTTCAACATTTACAATTTCTAAATTCTCTTTTTGAAATTCAAAATTATCTTCTATCAATATTTTACAAAATTTCAAATAAATTTTACCATTTCTTACTAATTTTCTAGTAAGATGATATCTCATGTCGATATGTTTGTTGCAGTGGAATACATGGTCTTTGATTCGTAAACTGTTGTAAATGTACCACTGGACAATCCATCACAATGTCATAACAAATCTACTAAAATATATTGGAAAATCCAAAATCTACACGAGAGTTTAATTCTCCTTAGATTTTTGGATCTCTTGATTACTGTTTATTGCATATACATGGAAATTATAATTATGTAGAAAATAGAGAACAATGAAACAAAACGTACATACCATAAATTTACACAAAATATGACTTGGGAAACCCTTTCGCAGAAAACCTATCTGGAAGGTGAAGTTGCTTTGCTCTCTTTTTTTGAATGGAAAATGGATGGAAATACAAATAAAATAGGCTTGTGGCCCATGGGATGCTATAGTGAATAAATCCTCTATGTTTTCTCTCTCCCTATCCTTTCTCGGCTACTCTACCCATCTATGGAACAAAATGCATTCGAATAGAATGACAACCCTTTTCCTCCTAGTGGCTCAGTTATAACACAACCCAATAGCCTACTAGTGGTTAAATCAAAATCCTTCAAATATTAACTAGAGATAAAATATTGACTCTTATATAGTCTTCTTCATCATGGTCGTGTGGCTAGCACCTTTTCCATGAATAATGGGGTTGACTTGGCATTCTTTTGAATTTTGGTGGTCAAACATGAAGGTCAATGTCCAATTGGCATAAATTTTGTATACGAACTCCAATTGAAATGGTTCTTGTGTTATTGGAAAGATCTCTATGTGTAGAATAGTGAAAATAGGTGCAACACTCAAGTGGCAAAGTTTTACCCCACTAAAAATGCCATTTGATACATGAAGATGCTTCTAGAAGAATTTAGACCCCAATTTGCCAAACTAGGTCCCACCAGTAAAAATGGTCTTGCGAATTGATTCATCCATCTTTTCCACTTTGAAAGCATCAAGATGAATGGAAAACTATACAATGATCCAATTCGAATCACATCTCCCATCCTTTCCACTTTGAAAGCATCAAGATGCATAAAAAACTATACACTAATCTAATTCGAATCGTTCCTCTCCATTTTGGGGACCTTCTAGTTTCCAAAAACTTCTACTGAATTAGGCGAGGAATTGTTTCCTCCACCCTCTCTCGGGGGTACCATTTAGATTTACCTAGAAGATGTCCTTGGAAGTTGTTGTTCCAACCCAATCTGCCAAAGTTCATGTTCTTTGTAATGAACAAGATTTATATACGAAATACTCAAAATATTTGAAATATGTAATAATCCATTATATATATGTTGAATGTATAGAAGATATGATATATGAGATAATTATAAATGAGGGCCCACATTTATATGTAGGTAGATGCCCTTTCATGAACATTCATGCCCTTTAAGACTTGCATGTTCAATATAATAGTCATTATTATGATTATTATTATTATTATTGCTATTATTTAAATCTTTTATATATATTATCTTTATAACAAGGTGAAAATGTTTGTCCCCATGTAATGTCCCTTCCTAAATTATTTTGGAACATGATTAATTTCTATATTTTGGGGCTGATTTTGGAGGTGATGGGGCCCATTCGATTTTTATTAGGAGATTAGACTTAGGAGAAGTTATTTTGTTGTGGTTAAATTACACATGGGGGCCACCCACACTAGGGAAAGATACACTTCCTAGTTCGGTTTGCATGAAGGTGGTTAAGTTTTGCATGTAGGTGGTTAAGTGAGGGCCCATGATGAAGGTAAAATTGGGGGGAAAATTTCTCCATGAAATCTATATAAGGAAGGTAGCTCTCCTCATCTCATTCATCTTATTGGAGTATATCGATTTCTCTTTGGTTCCTCGAGCTACTTAGCCGAGTCACTGACTATTTAGCATGATTTCTTCAAGTGAAGAGCTCACCCTTTCTTCGAGGGACTTCAAATGCCACCCTAGGAAGGTTTTCTTCGTTTCTTCAGGAGGAGGATCACATTGTGATTCCGAGCAGTAGCATTCCCTTCCAGGTTGTGCGTATTACTGGGGGACGCAGTGGAGAGGAGGCTGAGTTCATTGGTGGTTCTTAGCAGTGGAGATTTGACGTGAGATTTTCTAGAGAGGAGGCTAGGGAGTATTGTCAGCATCTAGGAGATTTTGGGAGCTGATTGAGCTTCTGGCTTAGCAGTGTGACTTTTGCACTACCTGGGCTAGCGCAGAGGCAGTGTGTGGGAGCTCATTTGGTGGGTAGAGTATCAGTCGTTGAGGTTGAGCTTTGCCGTGGAGGTTAGAGAAGATATTTGGAGTTGTGTTTGCTTCCATTTCACAACTCGAAGGAGGAATTTGTGGTCATTCCTTACAGGCCGTATTTCTAGAGCTGTTTGGAGGGCGTGATCCATAGAAGAGGTCGAATTCTGGAGGTCAAAATCTGGACAAACCATTTCTGGGTTTTTGACAAGGATATGAGATATAAAGCTTCAGAATTTTCTGAGCACTGGAAGTGGGTTTTTCAGCCATATATTTACAGCAGACAGTGCAGAATTGCTAGGGATTGCACAGTGCTTTTGGGGGTCGATTTTGGGAGGTCAAAATCAGGCGAAACCATTTCTTTGTTTTTGTGGGTTTTGGCGAAGAAGCTTGTGGCTAAAGTTTCATCACTTTCTAAGCACTGGAGGTGGGGTTTCTTGTAGCTCCTTTTCAGCCAACAATTTTAGTTACTGGGAGACAGTGCAAAGCATTAGAGGAGCAGTTGTTTCCAACATTGAGATTACTATTTGACACCTGAGTTTTGTTAAGATTTTCTTTGAGGCAAGCCCAGGTGCATTTTCCGCACTATTGTACTTGCTCCACTCCATTAATAAAATGGCTCAGCTGGTTCACATTTCTGTTGTGTATTGAGCATTTTTTTTTTGTTTAATTTTTCTGCGTATGAATCACATTTGCTTTTATATATCACTGTTTGATCCAATTTTTTTGCATTTGGGAGATTACAATGGTATTAGAGGATGATCTTGGCCCAACTGTGGAAAACTAGTAGGAAGATCATGGAAGCTTTGGGTATGAGTGCACAGTGACGGGTGAAATCAGAGACAAACCCATGGCTTAAGGGAAATCCAGTATGTAGAAATTATGGGGTAGAATTCATTGGGATGATGAGTGGTTAGCCCGATTGAGAAGGGTGATAGATCAAATGCATCCTCACCCTTACAATAGAGACGTTAGAGTTGAGCAGGCTGTGGGGATGCAACCATCTACATCATGTGGGGAAAGTCGACCAAACCAGGGCACCAGATCTCCTGAAAAGGAGTAGGCGGGATAGAGACAATTAGAGGGTGAGACGAGGGAGTGCTTTTGGTGGTGGAGACATGGCTTTAGATATCAGGAGCCCGAGGAGGAGGTTGAGCATGATGCTGAGAGCCCACATGATGGTGAGGAGCACATCGATATACCCGGTGTGGCACAAGAGTCTCCTTTATTAGAGACCTCTTTGATAGCCCCAGTTGACACCTTGGTGGAGAAGATAGAGCCTACACACATAGAGCCATCTGTTGAGGAGGAGCCACCCATGGATGAGATGCCAACAATTGTTGAGGTATCTGAAGCTGTAATTGAGTTTACAGGCGATAGATGCCCACGAAAATTCCACCAGTTTCAGGCTGACCTTCTAACATTAAAAAGGAAGGTCGCATTAGTGCGCGAGGCTATTTTGTAGTATAACAAGGAGTTGGAGGGCATGAGAGCAGTTTGTGCTGAGTCCATGAACAAATTGACTCACGTTGGAGGGCGGTTGGATTCTCTAATAGTGCAATTAGAGTGCATGTTGAAGCGTGAGAGAAGCCCTCTTTGGGCATACATAGATGGGGATGGAAACACTCTTAGGTTACCTTGGCCCATTGGACAGAGAGAGACAGAGCTACCTAGTCATATTTTATGTATTGACCAGGATAGAAAGATGAGATGACCTGAGTTGCACAGGGTGCAACACCCGCATGCTGGGGTTGTTCTATGTGTGGGAGTTCATGCATTCGATCCCTCTCTTGGGGTTGGGTGGCGAGAGATTCTGAGTTGTTACCCGGTGGAGTGGGCTATGGAGATGGTAGTGGACCCAGGTGGAGCTCAGCAGGAGTTTCCAGGCACTAGGGATGCTAGAAGCCCCGACTAGCATTGGGATCCAGGAGGGACGACCAATCATTTCCCAGGTATACCGGTTGACTATGACCTAGAGGGTATAGTTGACTTAGTAGTCGAGCGTGCACCACCACTAGGAGAGTTTCAGTCAGCACTAGTGGCCAACTAGTTTATGGACAAGCTTCTTGGGTTGACTTGGTACAACGTTTGTACACAGGATCACAGGGTGATCAACACACTCTGGCAGGAGTTTGTCGGAGAAGGTGGGATTGGCAAGGCACCAGATGGGGCCTTCTATGGAGTTGGGGATTATTCACTTTTATGTGGGTGTTTCGGGGAAAACTAGTGTCTTGTCGAATGACTAGCCCTCTAGGTTTGGCAGCTACCCTAGAAACAATAGCTTAAAGCAATTCAACGATTTCTTCTATGTGCAACAGATAAGAGAAAGATAAAGGAACCAACGTGGAACTTTCGTTTAATCCCTTGCTTGATCTCTCTCCCCCTTGACAGGGCTTGCAATTCCTCTCCATACTTAACCCGCTTGGAGAGTACCTGCACAAGTACAACAACAAAGAACTGTCAAAGCATCATGATCTATTACAACATAAATATTATGGAATTAGATATATAATGAAAAAATGATAGCATTCACAAATGATAACATTCACAAATGATAACATTCACAATTGCACAATCATATGAAAGAAAACTTGAAGAACTTTATTAAATAGAAGGGAGAATTACAACCCAGTTGTCTGATCTAGCATCATCCTCCCATATTCAATCCCTCTTCACCTCATGAAATAGCAAGATCACACCAACAATACAATGCTCTTTCCTCAATTACAAACTATCAACACTTCCTTGCAATTCACAATATTCCAGCCCCTCGATCTCTTAGATGAGGGATCCATTTATAGATGTGTGCAAGGGTGTGAGTCATCCATGGGGTTTGATTAGTGTCATTCTACTTGTTACAATTGGTTCCACTTGGAGATTTCTTGGATCTCTTACTCATCCCTGGGCGAATTCAGAGAGGTAAGTGGCATAGGAGAAGTTTCTAGAAGATTCCATGAGCAACCACCTAGCAAACTATCTCGGAAATTTGTCCATCCTCACCCATCGCACCCTATAGAAGGCATAATCAGTAGGCATTGCACCCTCGCAGTGTACCACTCAGTATGCATCACACCCTGCCAGTGGAGCAGTCAGTATGGTTCAATTTAGGCCATTTATGGATGGTTTCTCAGGTGGAACTTTTGGGGAATGATGTAATCAGATGACTATGTTCTTTTAGGGTATGAAACAACTCTTTTAGGGGTCAAATAGCCCTAGTTTATCGACATATAAGTTTGGGGTTGATGTGCCCAAATATGTCTATAACAGTTGCCCCCTAAAGCATGAAGTCATAAATATTGATGTCGGGTGAAATGCTTTATCATGAGGATCCGAGGTTTCAAACTAGAAGGTGACCTGCATAAGTTACAATACAATACATCATCATAATATAATTTTCATGATCTAGCTAAGGGAGGCATTCCCATGCTCAACTTTATAAATTCATTTCATGTACATAGATCAGATAGTCGTCTGTAGATGCAGACTGGTGATTCTTCAGATGTAGAGTCATCATCCTTGGTTCGGATGACCATTTGTGCAGCGCCTTTGTACATTTTATGTTTTTATATCCCTAAACATATCGCAGCCCAGATCGATGAAACTAGATATGGGGTCTTCAAACTCGTTCAATTGTTGCTTGATGTACAAGTCAATCCATGTGAAGAGATGTTCTGAAGTCGAACATGGAAAGACATCGTATGATTACCAGCCAATAATGTGAGCTGTTAACAGATGCGAGAGGAGTCACCGATAATGATAATGACCCTCAAGGTACTACAGTACAATTCACATGGTGTGAATATATGATCCGATGTCAAACACCACGCAAAATCTTTCGGTCGAAGGCCATTGATGTCAACCTGTTGCCGGAAGTGAGAAACTTGCCATTGATGCATGCAAGCTTCAAAGCACTGAAAGGGGTGTTTCTAAGTCAAATTCTTGGATAATGAGCTGATGTCAACAAGAAGTGACTCGTCGTAGGAGGGCCTTAATGTATCCCACATCTATGACACGAAATGAAGCAAATGATTTCTGGAGGTGAAAACGGACTGACGACACAAGGTTCAGGAATGACGGTCATGAAAAATGAAGGTTGGAGGTATTGCAGTGGATGAGACATTAACTGGATTGTGGTTTCTCAACTGAATGACTTCTCTTGAACATGTCGGCGACACTGAGATGGATTGGTAGCGTTAACCCCAAAAGATGGATGGTGTGAAAGACCAATGGTGAGATGACCAGTGAACAGAATAACCCAACCCAACTCAATAATTGTGATGGAGTGAAAGTGTCATGTTCAAGAGTGACCTGCTACCATAAATTCTTCAAGTTTTTTCCCTTTCTCCCCAGTCATTGCTGACCAGTACCTCTTTATTTTTTTCAAGCTTGAGGAGTATAACATATGCTTGTTCTATAATTTGCCCTTCGGGCAAAACTGTCACTATGTTTTACGAGTCTAGCGACAGTGAAACTCGACCTCATCTAGAATGGACAAGTTTGTCACTATTGTTTTAATGAGTTTAACGACAAGGATAACTCAGTTCTTTTCATGTTTAGAGAGTTTGAAAAGGGACGAAAAGAAAAATCCATAAGTTCTTTTTTGTAAAATAATCCCTCAAGTCTGAAAAAGGATAAAATAATACAAAAGGGATGACTTTTCTGATCACTTTAACGAGTCGAAAAAGACAAGCGCTCGACTTTTTTGTAAGATAATCCCTCAGGTCCAAAAAAGTATAAAATCATACAGGAGGGATGAAATTTCCAATCACTTTAACGAGCTGGAAAGGCTGGTGCTCGACAATATTTTCATATTTAATGAGTCTGAAAAGGGCTTAAAGGAGACTCGATTTGAGGAATGAGTGGTGTCTAGGGTAGCAACTGGTTCTAGTGAATTTGGAACTTCTCAAAACATGGTGAATTCTGTGAAGAGGCTGGCTAATAATACCACTCATCGCAATTGTTCCTCAAAAAGGGTAAAACAACCAAGTGGAAGCATATGATCGGCCAAAGGAATGGTGGTGATGAGATGTACACGACCAAGGTTCAAAAGGCTGATAGAATGGAAATCACAGAGGTTAATTACCTGAAGGTGGGTTCATTTTTTGACAAGCTTGAACCATGGGGGAACTATGCTTGGATTCGGTTTCAAATTTTTACACAAGCTTGAAACAAGAAAATTATGATTGGAGTCAGCTTCATTTTTACTCAAGATCAAAATGACAAAACTATGCTTGGAGCAGTGGTCAAAGATGTTCAATTCACTGTTTAGCACATCAGATTCTTTCTTCAGTCGTTCAACCTGCTCAATCACTCCATCAAATTGATTAGAAATACATATATATGGATGAAAAAGAACTAAAACTAACATTTTACTTGAAGTACATGAATATTAAACATAAAAAGTAGTTTTACTTTTAACTTTCATCATTTCTTTTCAAATTTTGGATTTTGGAGCTCTGGAGCAGTTTTCCCCCTCAAATTTCACCAGTGGATTTCGGGAGATCCTATGGACCATTCTCCACGCCGTCAGGACCCGGTAGGAGCTATCTTTGAGCTTTTCATTTTCATTCCACCTTTTCTTGATTCTGAGCTAGTTTTTCCACATTTATGGGCCCTTGGGGTTTAAATATTTTGTTCCCCAATCATTGCACCTAGCTTATATCGAAAGGTGCGATGCATGCTGAGCTGTACACTGGTCAGTCAGTATGCATCTCACCTTGCTCAAAGGTGTGATGGGCGCAGAATGGCAACTTTACACTGTTTTTTCATCAAAATTTTGCCTGTTTTTGCTCAAATTTGGATCCTAATTCATCTTTTGTCTGCATTTCAGATATTTATTGGATCAATATGGTTGTCACATGGTGTGAACGAGAACATGAAGAGGAGGACATGATTGCTTTACATGACCAGGGCACAGTGGATGCATTAAGAAACTGTGGCTTGCTGAAGTTCTTTCGCATATCTAGTATGAGACAACAGATCAGTTTGTTGCAGTATTTTCTTGATGCTTGGGATCCTATTGACCAGGTATTCCAGATCAGAGGTAAATCTATTCCTCTCACGATCGAGGATATTTACTTTCTGACGGGGTTGTTGAGGCGTGGTGCCCCTCTTTCACTATCAAGATTTGCTCGTGGGGGCGAATCTGTGAAAGATTACATTCATCAGTTCTACAGGGACGGATCTCAACCCAGTAGAGATGGTAAGATTAACATCCGGGATGTCACTGATCAATCTTTGAGGACCTTTTTTTTTATTTACCTTTGCTAGATTTGCTGGCAGTGCGGCCTTACATTCAGCGAACAGATCTTACATGCAATATGCCTTGGAATGTCTGGAACTGAAGGTGTTCAATTGGTGTGAGGCGATACTTCCTGTCATAAAAGATTAACTGTCCAAATTAAATAATGGAAGAACCAAGAACTTTGGTTATGGATCCATATTGACTGCTTTTGCTTTGGAGAGAATTCCACTTATGTAACCTTAAAACATTTCACTGAGATTGCCTGCATCGAGGGAACCACAGATGCAGATATGGGTGGATCTTATGGCCAGACACCAATCACATATTTCCTTCTCTGATGCCTTTTTCGAGTGGTTTAACCACTAGGAGATGGTATTTGTGGAGTATCCATACGTCGGGATGGATTTTCGATGTGACTCGGATTTGGCATTACCAGCTGGTGAGCAGTGGAGTGCTATAGGTAAAATGATTCAACCACATCTTTGTTTTTTTGTTTTATAATGTTTTTTGTGTTTTTGATGTTACCAAGACTAAACAAACTTATATGTATGTGCAAATATTGGACCAGTGCGACCAGTGGCACGCCCACAGGTGGCAGATGACGCTCCAGCTGGGGTGGCTGCAGGGAGGGCCGTCCTTCAGGATCCGGACATATCGGAAACCTTGGAAGTGTTGCAGGATCAGATCGAGGGCCTCACTCTTGGCATTCAGGATGTCAGGACCGATGAGTTACCTTTGAGGTTACAGTGCCATACTACTGGTGTACCGAGTCGTTGGACTAGGCTCCTGCGCATGATAGCAAAAGCGGTGACATGTTATCACCAACATCATTAGTCTAGGATGTTTTTCTGCATTCATTTTAAATTTCTTGGTCAGATGACTGATTTTGTCTTGGATACAAAACATTTTTTAAAACTATAAACAACTATCTACTTTTGATTTTTGGAGTTTTATTTTGGCTAAGTGGCGCAAATGTTGATGTGAAATGCTTTCTTTACAAATGCTGCAAATTTATATTTAACACATAGTTTGCTAATGAATCAGTTAATGTGTTTGAGTTTCTGGAAATGTGTTGATATTATATGGAATCAAAATGCCTTTCCAAAATCCTAACTCTTAGGAACATGCGATAAATAGCTGGGTTCCGAACGGAATAAATGCTAGTAAGCTGTAGAATGACGAGCTGTGAATCTAGCCTGACAATGAGTCGGTGTATGCCATGTGAAATGGCATTAGAGAGAAGTTCAATAAACGTGCTATACTTAGTGATGTTGTTCGTCAATCGACCAATAAATATCCCCCTGAAACTCACTAACTCGCTGCTTGGAGCAAAAATGGCCTAGGCTGCAGAAGGTAGGTTCTGCGTACTACGACTAGCTCCGTCGGCATACCCAACAAATGGTTCCAGAAAGTCTGACATTTGCAACAAATGTAAAGTGGATTACCTAACCAAACTGACAACTCTAAAAGAAAACACTAAAAAATGCAATAAAAGCAGATGTACAATGAATTTACTATACTTAATCAAGCATAGTAACATTTAAGATACAACCCGTTCTGGGGCTGCGATAGTGGAATCCCATCATAATCGACTAGCTCATAGGATCCTTTTGTCAATACTAATTTAACAATGTAAGGGCCCATCCATAATGATTTGAATTTACCTGCTCCTAATTTGTCGGAATCCTGATTGTAAAGCAAGACTAGGTCACCTTCTGAGAAGACACGAGGCTTGACATTTTTGTCATATTGCTCCTTGACGCGTTTCTTATGTGCTTCATTAGCCAACATGGTGTCACGACGGGTTTCATCCAGATGCATTGATTCCAAGAAACGAGTCTCTTCTTCAGAAGTTTCGGGAAGCAGATCGATGGCAAGCTTGAGGGATGAGATTTCGAACTGAATTGGTAAGACTGTTTGTAGACCACACACCAACTGAAAGGGCATAAATCCAGTTGCATTTCTCACCAAAGTCCTATATGCCCATAGAGCTGAGTACATGATTAAATTCCAATTCCGTTTGTGGACTCCAATCATTCTCTGCAGCATGTGCTTGAGGACTTTGTTGATTTCCTCAACTTGTCTGTTAGCCTGCGGATAATATGGAGTAGAACTATCATGGGATAGTCCTAATTTGGCAGTCAATTTGATCATCATGTGATTGCGAAAATGTGACCCATGATCTATGACTATAGCCTGTGGTACATTAAATCTAGAAATTACATGATTGAAAAAGAAAAGAGCAGCCATTTCGCCGCTGTTGTTTAATGTAGGCATCGCCTTGGCCCATTTTGTAAAATAGTCAATAGCGACTATAATATACCCATGCCCCATGGCCGAGGTGGGGGTTACATGTCATGAAATTAATGCCCCATATAGCAAATGGCCCAACAACAATGACTGGATGTAGTGGTGTAGGTGGTAATCTGGTTTTGCGATCAAAAATCTGACAAGCATGGCAACTTCTGACTGCAATTATGCAATCTTTGAATATGGTGGGCCAGAAGTAACTTGCTCGTAAGATCTTTTGTGCAATAGCATAACCAGATAGATGTCCCTCACAAGCACCTAAATGACAATCATTCAAAACTTTTTTGGCCTCCTCATGCGTGAGGCACCTTCGTAGAACTGTATTGACACCACGACGGTAAAGTGTATCACCAATGATCAGATAGTCTTTGGCTTGGTATCGAGTACGTCGCTGTTCAGAGCGAGAGGTGTTAGGCCTAAATTTTGGGTTTGGAGATAGACCAGTATATCCCCGTACCATGGATCGCTTGACGATATCAGAAACAGAGTCTCATCCACGATTGATGCTTGGGATGTTAAATCGTTGGATGATGAAGGAAGGTCACAAAGTAACTCTGCAAAGATGAGAGACTTCTTTGATTTGGATTTTGTGAATTCCAGATCAAACTCCTGCAAAATGGCTATCCATTTGGAATATTTTCCCCCCAGTAATTGACGACAGAATGTAGGTCATAGGGTTGCAATCTGACACAATGGTAGTTTTGCGAAAGAGAACATAGTGTCGAAATCTCTGTACTGCTTGAACGACTGCTAAAGCCAACTTTTCAACATAAGAGTACTTGCTTTCTGTATCATTAAGATTGCGAATTAAATAATATATAGGATGTTTAATTCCATTATCTTCTTGCACTAAAACCATAGCGATGGTTGTATCTGCAGCGACGAGATATAGGTTGAAGTCTTTTTGATAGTCAGGAGCGTACATTAATGATGCTTTTATCAGGGAATCTTTTAAAGCATCAAAGGAAGCTTGCGCAACCTGATCCCAGTGGAAGGGTACTCCTTTTTTCAAAAGATGTGTATAACCTTTAGCGAGCTCAGCATAATGTGGAATGAACCTCCTCAGAAAGTTAGCTTTCCCTTGGAGTCTCTGAATTTGAAGCAAATTTGAAGGTGGAGGCATGTTAAGGATTGCCTGAAACTTAAATGGGTCAAGTCAAATTCCGTCCTTAGAAACTACAAAACCAAGCAATCGACCAGAACCAACACAAAACACACATTTGTGCGGATTGAGTCGTATCTTGTATTTTCAACAACGTAAAAATATGGCTCTCAAATGCTGCGGATGATCAGTCCATTTTCACGAATGGGTAGGTAGATCGTCGAGATATGGTTGAACGATGTGCTTGATGTCATGGAAGGCGTAATTCATTGCCCTCTAAAATGTTGCCCCTGCATTCTTCAAACCGAATGGTAATTTACGATATGCGAATGTGCCCCACGGACATATAAATGCAGTTTTTGACTGGTCCTGTGGGCGAATATTGATTTGATTGTATCTGGAAAATCCATCCATGAATGAAAAGATTTCGCATCTGGCACATTCATCAATAATCTGGTTGATAAAGGGTGTAGGATAGTTGTCCTTCGGACATGCTTGATTTACATCCCTATAATCGATGCACACTCTAATCGTTCCTTGTTTTTTCATCACAGGAACAATATTCGATACCCAATCAGTGAGAGGAACAGGGTAAATGAAGCCAACACGCAAAAGTTTTTCAACCTCTACTTTAATGGCATCAGCTTTCTTCGGATGGACAGGTCGAAGCTGTTATCATACTGGTTTGACATCTGGATACATCTTGATTTCATGTTCAACAATTCTCGAGTCAATGCCTGGCATTTCTTCATATGACCATGCAAAGACATCTCTGAATTCGCGAAAAAGAGCACAAGTAAATCTCTAGTTCTGATGGAGAATAGGATTTTCCAACGTGAATATTCTCTACAATATTAGGTTTGGTCGAAATATTAATGGCGATAGTTTCTTCAATGTTGGACAGATTTCGCTCGGAATCTACTGTGTTTACAGAATTTAATAAAAAATCAAAAATTGAAGGATGATTGAGGTCGTTCGAATAATCTTCATTGTCATCTCGAAGGTGGGAACGATGGTGGTAATCTTCCCATGGCGTCTCTTCTATCATCATTGATTGGATGATCCCTTTGTCTATAGAATGTATACGAGACCAAGGATCAGAAGAGGTACCATATTATAAAGACCTATCTACCCAAACACTCGTTGAGTGTTGATTCGGGTTTGCCACCCAAGCCCAGAAAATTGATTGCTACAAAAATTCAATGGGGCTAGGTGGCAACGCCTCGCGATGATCCTCATTATCAAAATAGTCAGAACTCTTCTTAAACTCAGATGATGTAGAAGAGATCGTTTGACAGGTTTCCACTGTGGCCACTTCCGCGAAACCAGATGGAGGCAGGAGGGCAAAAGTACCCATTAAGGAAGGGTCTTTTAGGAGACCTACTCCAACATTTTGAAGTGATTGTTAACTTCCATGGATCAATGGAATGCTTCCAGTAGCTTGTGAATTGTTAGAAAAAAAGGCTAGTTGGTCAACGATTGTGATTCCACCTTGGAAGGGAAATGCAATCTTTCTAAAATATGTAGACACAACGGCAGCCATAGCATAAATCCAGGGCCTTCCTAGTAAAATATTGTAATCAAGGTTTCCATCAATGACCTCGACTTCAATTTCCACTGTCTTGCCCCCTAGTTCAACTTGCAAGTTACTTAAGATCCCATATGGAGTGTATGTTCTTCCATCGAATGCTTTTAATGTTGTTGGTGATCGCGACAAGGGTGGTGAACCAAGAGTTTTCCAGCAACTCATTGACATAATACAGGTGGATGCCCCCTCATCAATGATGGTTCGATGAACATTTTTATTGAGGGCTTTTACCTGTATAAGGAAAGCGAGTTGGGCTGGTAACTAAGGTGTATATCCTTTATGATTAAAGGCCACAAGATTGGAATCCATTGGATCGATCCCACCTATTGCTGATAACAAAGCCTGCTTTTGGGAGGGACAATTTTGCAATACCTCAAGTGTCGACATAGCGGATGGCGATTGAGCCAGATCCTCCACTATATTATAATTCTGAGCAGCTCGAGCACGAGGATTAAATGTCGATTTATGTACAACTCCCTTTGGTGGCTTTATAGTTAATTCAGGAATAATGGGTGGAACAACTTCTGGCAAAGTCGTTGTCGAACTACTAGGTTGATTAGTAACCTGGTTGTCCGACGACGATGGATTCCCATAATCTTTATTCCTTGTTGATACCAAAGCATCATTTTTCTTTTTCGAGATGGATAGCATTAGCACTTGGGATGTGGAAGCATTATCGATAGCAACCAGATTAGTTTCTGGGTTTGGAAACAGATCAGTCAACACCGTTGAGGTTTTCGAAACCTTCAAAAGTTTTGAAACCTCAGATCGATGTGGACATTCCCTCGTATAATGCTCCTCGTTGCATATCAAACATGGAAAACGAGGAGGTTTCTTTGGCCCAGTAGGGTTTCTAGATGATTTTTTAGGAGTTGAATTTTCCTATTTCTTTTTATTATTTTTCCCTTTCTTCTTGCCCCCTGGTTGCTTTGGATTTTTGCCCTTGTCAGATGACACGACATTAATCTTCGAGGCAAGAGGTTTGTTATTTGAATTTTGACTAGAAACAATAAGAGCTTTACCAGATGGACCCCTCACGGTTTGCGTGCTTGGGGCACCGATCACACCGTCACCGGCATGAGAGTCCCTATTCGATTTAAGTGGGGGTGGAATGGAAAATTCTGGTCTAGGAGCGTCAGGAATTTTGTCGTAGAGTGTGCCAGACTGAGTATAGATCAAGTCTAAATATTGGGCACGAGCAATGACTTGTTCTTAAGTGACAACTCCTCCTTTCGCCACGTCCTCAGTGATGGATGGCAATAAGGACTTAATAAACCAATCAGCTAGAAGTTGATCAGGAACATACGTCTTTACCATTCGACGACGACACTGCCACTCATGAATATGATCAGATATGTGAGTGGCCGTGGTATGTTTAAATTTGGTAAGGATTTATGTTCCCATTTCGTACCTGATGGGCAGCTGAAAGTGGGTTAGAAAAGTAGTGGCAAGGGTGCTGAAGTTATCAAACGAAGCTCTAGGCAATTCAATATACCATTTTGCTGCTAGACCAGTGAGCGTTCTCTAAAAAAGGCGAAGCCTAATCGAATCATCATTCAGGGTGTTAGATGAGCACCACAAATGAAAAGTCATTACATGATTCGATGGATCTTCACCTGGATTTCCATTGAATTTAGGAATATCAGAGGGAAGTTTATGAGGAATCACTGGCCACCAAGGGGCATATGCAATTGGATCATTCGTTAGCCGGTTCAAATCTGGTAATTCTAGAGTTGCTACAAAAGGAAACTGTTGATTCAGGTTAGGTGAAGCATACCCAGGATAAGATGGAATTACCTGAGCAGTAGGTCTTTGCATACCAGCATAATGTATTTGATGTTGGTAACTTTGATAAGGCTGTTGGACATAACCAGTATAGTGTGGTTGTTGATAACTGTTTTGAAAATACAGCTGCCCATAACCTACAAAGCCTTGTTGCTCAGGTCCTCGGTGGGCTTGGTATTGACGAAGCCTAGTTTGAGCTTGTAAACCGAGCGCAAATTGAGGTTGGGTTTTTTGGAATTGTGGTTGTTGGTATTGGGCTAGCCATGGTTGTTGGACCATTTGTTGTTGCCCAATACTGGAAGATTGACCAAGATGCGGATTGACAATACCCATTTGTGTTTGAGTCGTTCCAAATAAAGAAGCACTAAACTGAGGTTGCGATTGGGCCGTACAGACAAGTGGTTGTTGTATCGCAACCTGAGAGACTTGAGGTTGAGACACAAAAAGCTATGCTTGTGTTTGCGACACGGTCATAATAGCAGGTGTAGTGGGAATATTTGACACAGGTTGGATCGATTGCGTTGGATATACAACCCTTGGTTGTTGTGGTAGTATTGGTATCCAACCACTGGATGTAATTCCAGTTTGATCTGAATTTTGTTGGAAACTCTCATATGGTTGTTCCCCAGGAGGAAACAGTGAAAAGGCATACTGCCCCCCATACGGTGGCAGTCTAGTTTTTAAAGGATATATCGGTCTTTGAAGACTGGTTTGCCCAAATTGATACTGGCATGCAGGATCAAATTACTGAGTTTCAACATAAGAAATACCAGATGGGACTCTGGATGAATAAATAGGAGTGGACCATGTTACTGAAGCAACCCCTGAGTGGACTCCAACTAGTGATTGATAACTAGCTGAAACAAATGGTATACCAACAAACATTGTAGGAATGGCAGTAGGAAGTTTTGCCGCAGCTGCATCAGATGACACATTCCTAGATGTCGATGGTTGCTCAGACATGTTTAATCTATCCAAAATATTTCCCAGCGATTCGACAGGAACTTGCGACGAAGGAGGATTAAAAGAACCAAACTCAGGAGTAGAAGGACACAAATGAATCCCAGTTCCAAAATGTAACGGGGTACTAAATGGAGGATCCTCTACTATCTCCTCTATAGCAATCAGACCAAGTGGAAGAGGTAGACCGTCCGGTCCGTAAAAGATTCCTGGAGCTGAAGAAGGTATAGCTTTTGCAGTGACAGACACTGGAGAGTTGACACCTTCTGAATTCTAAAACTCAACTTCCAGATGTTCAGGTAAGTGAACTTCAGTTTCAAAGGGAGGTTCTTGAACAACTACTGGTTCCAATGTAGCCTCGGTTTGAACTGAGATGGGTTCTGGATCAACTCTAGATGGAGTTGTTTCAGGTACAGAAGTGTCTACCGTTACACTAGGATTAGTTCTAATGTCCTCTTGTAACTGCGGAACTTCTTCTCTAAAGGCAGATGTACCAGAAATAATTGGAGTAACTGGAGTCTCTGACGATGTTGAAACCAAAGTTTCAAATAAACCAGATGAATTAGACTCAATTAAATGAGACCGCTTTGTCCGGATTGGCTTTGCTTCTGGAGTCAAAGACGGTTGACTCGCTAGTCTCCGCGAACGACGGGGTTTTGATTGACTTTCTTCCACGATTGCGGATTACTTGATCAACTCAAAATTAAGGGGAAAAAGATGTTATTCTGAATTCAATTAATTTTAATGACGCTTTGACACAACTTTTCTTTTTCAGTTTTTAAGAGTCGAGAAAAAGCTAAAGATGACTCTAGTCTCCTTCGATTTTTAATGAGCCTGAAGTGACAAGTGCTCAGATGGACCTTTTCTTTTAAAGAGTCGAAAAGGAACGAAAGTGACTACTCTGGAAAATCTAGACAGAGGGATTACCAAACCAATCGCAAAACTGCAATATACACCTTGGTGATAAATTAAAGAGAAATTACCAAGGACTTATGTACGACAGTCAATCTTCCTGAATGCTGTGTTCAGTGCATTGCGATCAATAAGGCGGCAGACTTAGCTTCCTATGGATAAAGGATATAAGACTATTGTGGTCTCCCAATATATATGCGATGGTACGGGGAGAACAAGTCTGTGCTAGTACTTGTCATATCAAGGAGGAGGAATCATCCAACCTTCAATGAAAACGATAGCCACTAGTTTTTATGACGCCGGAACACGTCTCTAGCCTAGACCTCTAGATGTGTTGTGTTAAGTTCCAAAGCATTGTTAGGTTCATTGAAATTTATTTTAAAGTTGATCTTGTTTAGAGTTTTCCTTTCAATGGTTCACCGCGCAATGATGATTTTGAAATTCCTAAAATGCAATCTACAATGATAAACAATCTTTGTTTATTTTGAGCAATGAAAATCCTGGCTACTAGGGAAAGAAGATTACAATTCTTTCAAACAAAGAGCAAAGAGCACACACTAGTGCATTTTCCTAAATCAATTTTTCACACAAAAACTAAAAAATACTAAATGAAAATGCATGTATTTGTTTTCGTTCTCCTTAATGCGAAAAATGCCAAAAAGGAAAACTAAATGTAGCAAAGATCTGAAATATTTTACTCAAAATGACATTTTCGACAATTTCTTTTTCAAAAGAGAAAGGAAGACTAAACGTCACTTTTCAATTTTGAATTAAAAAAATTCTTTTGACACTTCTAATATAAACAAATCAAATCAAATACATGAAGAAAAGTTCAATTGATTATCAAGGGAAGGAAGAATTCATGACACTTCTCTTTTTGACACAAAACGACAATTACGACATTTTTGTACCAAAGCGACAGATCGATTTAAGCAACTTTTCGACAAAGGATTGTAAATGATGAACAAATACACAAAAACATTTACTAATCCTAATCTAATGGAGGCTGATCTATGTGATGCGGGTAGGCTTCAGTAAGGAGGCACTGTTCATAAGCAGCAAAACAACTAAGCAATACTGAAAACAAGGTAAAAAAACCCCCAATTTCTAGAATGGAAAAAGGGTTCAATGGAAAAAGGGTTCACCTGGGCTTCTCAAAAATAGGGATGCATTGCACTTACTACACTCGGGAGGTGCGATGCATACTGGGTTACAATGGAAGATGGTGCGATGGGCCAGGGAGCACAACTAAAGTGTGTTTTGGCTTAGATGTGCAGCTGTTTTCAATGAGTTATGTTGAGCTTTGATGGACAGTAAAGAGAAAATTATAGAGGAAGGTCTTTAGAGGTCACTAAGCTACCAAAAGGCATCTAGAATGCTTGTAATTCTAATGTTTAATTCATAAACTAAACCAGAGATTGACTAAAGCAGCATTCATCTACTATGCAATTGCAGAGCAAGAGCAGTTTGAAGGCTACCTTATTGACTTCAGGATCTGTCTATAGTTTATAAAACAAAAAATAACAACAAACAAACATCTATTCTTCCCCAGTGAAGGTCGCCAATTTGTTTCGGGGAAAACTAGTGTCTTGTCGAACGACTAGCCCTCTAGGTTTGGCAGCTACCCTAGAAACAACAGCTTAAAGCAATTCAACGATTTCTTCTATGTGCAACAGATAAGAGAAAGATAAAGGAACCAACCTGGAACTTTTGCTTAATCCCTTGCTTGATCTCTCTCCCCCTTGACAGAGCTTGCAACTCCTCTCCATACTTAACCCGCTTGGAGAGTACCTGCACAAGTACAGCAACAAAGAACCGTCAAAGCATTGTGATCTATTACAACATAAACATTACAGAATCAGATATATAATGAACAAATGATAGCATTCACAAATGATAACATTCACAATTGCACAATCATATGGAAGAAAACTTGAAGAACTTTATTAAATAGAAGGGAGAATTACAACCCAGTTGTCTGATCCAACATCATCCTCCCAGCTTCAATCCCTCTTCACCTCATGAAATAGCAAGATCACACCAACAATACAATGCTCTTTCCTTAATTACAAACTATCAACACTTCCTTGCAATTCACAATATTCCAGCCCCTGGATCTCTTAGATGAGGGATCCATTTATAGATGTGTGCAAGGGTGTGAGTCATCCATGGGGTTTGATTAGTGTCATTCCACTTGTTACAATTGGTTCCACTTGGAGATTTCTTGGATCTCTTACTCATCCCTGGGCGAATTCAGAGAGGCAAGTGGCATAGGAGAAGTTTCTAGAAGATTCCATGAGCAACCACCTAGCAAACTGTCTCGGACATTTGTCCATCCTCACCCATCGCACCCTATAGAAGGCCTAATCAGTATGCATCGCACCTTGGTAGTGTACCACTCAGTATGCATCGCACCCTGCCAGTGGAGCAGTCAGTATGGTTCAGTTTAGGCCATTTCTGGATGGTTTCTCAGGTGGAACTTTTGGGGAATGATGTAATCAGATGACTATGTTCTTTTAGGGTATGAAACAACTCTTTTAGGGGTCAAAGAGCCCTATTTTATCGACATATAAGTTTGGGGTTGATGTGCCCAAATATGTCTATAATAGTGGGGCATAGAGGACATAGAGGAGTAGTGCAGGGGTAGCATCACTATTGAAACATAGGGAGATTCACTTCTCCGATACCTCAGGAAGGATTTGGAGCGAATATCCATTCACTGGAGGGTATGATGATGCAACGATCGAGGTGATGATACTAGTCAGGTGTGGGCTGACGCATAGGGACAAAACTTTAGGCCATCTCATTTGGAAATGGGTAGGAGCATCTAGCGTGGAGCATTAGTCTACAGATGGACATGGAGACGCATGGGGGAGTGCCTCACGTCGCATTGAGTACATGCGGGGAGTGACTATTGTAGTGACACAGGACAGTACAGGATGGCATAGCTGTAGCTGGGGGTACCCAGTGGTGTACAGGGACAGGTTGCGGCATATGGTGGCATGTCGAGGAATGCAATGTTTCTTGGTGGTGTGTAGTGACGCATGGTGCGACGTAGTAGGCTCTTGGATTGTTGCCTCCAAGGAGGCATATGGGAAGGTTCATTAGGTGTACTGTTGGATGCAGCTCACCTAGGATCGATGAGGAGATTGTTGAGCACCTGAGGACACCATGCTTAGCGGAGACAAGGCTTCAAGGGAGTTATCAACAGATCTGAGGTAGAGAGAGTGTCGTCTGTAGGATCACTCTTGGGAATTCTGGTAGAATTTTGATCATACCGTTTGGGATATACTCGCCCATCATCCTCCAATGTTGCTTACAATCATAGAGTGTTTGGTTGTTTCCCCTTAACACTCTTCATTTAGGCAATAGGGTATGGGAGGCTCACCCTAGACAATTGGATGAGACATCGTGTTCCATTAGTCGAGAGGAGACTCTTCAGTTGAGACCCTTGGTAGGAGCACGAGCTGTAAGATACAGGCTTAGGGATGGCATGGTTGGTAATTGAGGTAGCATATATTCCACCCCTGAGCTCACACTTGAGGGACGATGGATGGTAGAATTCGTCTACAGGAGGGTACCTAGACTCTGAGCAATGTTGAGGTGTATCATCAGGAGTTGGGATAACAGTTTTCACTGTGTGGTCTAGCAGGAGCAGGGAAGGTTCACAGGCATCAGACCTACTCCTTATACTTGGGGTCCAAACAGGGAATACATTCAGGGATCATAGATGAGGGTCAGATGGGTTCTAGTTGGTAATGAAATTACATAGCGACATCCTTTGAGGAGTGGGAGTTATGAGATCCTCGTATGTTTGGGGAATCCAAGGATCCAGTTGGTGGGAAGATCACTCCACTTTGTGACGAGCAACGTCATGGTAGAGGAGGATCTAGTTCACTTTGGGTTTGAAACATGGGGGATCTGAAACCTCCACTGCATGGCGAGGCATAATTTTCCTTTTATGGCTCAAAGTTGAGATTGGAAGTGGAGGGCTAGATATTGGCATCATGGAGATGCCCGGGCAGGATGAGCTTGACTCTCACAAATTTTTCACCACTAGGCCTCAAGAGGAGAGGATACTGTCTGCGCACGATGGGGAGTATGTCATAGTCAGAGTAGCGCAATATCAGCATGGTGGAACCAATCTGGGACTAGCAGGGAGTTGGGGCATCACAACTCTTCACAACTCAATAACCTTTAGGGATGCATTGGCTACTACAAGGGGAGATCATACAAATCTTCCATTGGGATTTAGCGAGTCACTGATGGAGTAGAGGACTTCTAGTACTTACACCGGGCAGGATAATGAGTGGAGAGAGAGGAGCTTCATGTTGGACATATTTCATGTTGGACATATTGAAGGCTTATTTCATATCAGGACAGTGCGGAGGTCAGGCACAATCCAGTGGCACATTTGGGACTCTGGCACATTTTGTAGTGACAGTGGGGAGCAACAGTTAGAGAGGATGCTTTCTCAAGAATTTCTTGAGGACAAGCAATTTTTTTTGGTGCATTGGAGGAGCTTGCTGGATGAGGATGCTAACTGGGAGGGTGAGCACATACTTGAGCATCCAACACTAAAATTGCTTGGGGACAAGCAACATGTGGGAGGGGAGGACTGTAATGTCCCTTCCTAAATTATTTTGGAACATGATTAATTTCTATATTTTGGGGTCAATTTTGGAGGTGATGGGGCCCATTCGATTTTTATTATGATATTAGATGGAGGAGAAGTTATTTTTTTGTGGTTAAATTACACTTGGGGGTCACCCACACTAGGGAAAGATGCACTTCCTAGTTCAGTTTGCATGAAGGTGGTTAAGTTTCGCATGTAGGTGGTTAAGTGAGGTCCCTCAATGGAGGTGAAATTGAAGGGAAAAGTGCTCCATGAAATCTATATAAGGAAGGTAGCTCTCCTCATCTGATTCATATTATTGGAGTATATTGATTTCTCTTTGGTTGCTTGAGCAGCTTAGCCGAGTCACTGGCTGTTTAACACGATTTCTTCAGGCAAAAAGCTCACCCTTTCTTCGGGGGACTTCGAGTGCCACCCTAGGAAGGTTTTCTTCATTTATTCAGGAGGAGGATCATATTGTGATTCGCAATAGTAGCATTCCCTTCCAGTTTGTGCGTGTTACTGGGGGACGCAGTGGAGAGGAGGTCGAGTTCATTGGTGGAGCTTAGCGGTGGAGATTTGACATGAGATTTTCCGGAGAAGAGGCTATGGAGGATTGTCAACATCTAGGACAATTTTGGAGATGATTGAGCTTCTAGCTTCACAGTGTGACTTTCACACTACTTGGGCTAGCGTAGAGGTAGTGTGTGGGAGCTCATTTGGTGGGTAGAGCATCAGTCCTTGAGGTTGAGCTTTACCATGGAGGTTGTTATCACCCTAAATTTTTTTGTAAACTTTGGAAAGTTTTCCTCCTTTCTAGTCATGGTTTTATAATAAGTTTTGAGTCATCACATGCTTAGAGTCTAAGTCATAGGGTTAGAGTCTCATTTCCATCATCAAATAAAGTTCAACAACCTTGTTTTTCTCCTTATGGATCCCATATCATGTTTAAAGTTTCATGTGTCTGGTCATTTCAAAAATTTGAACGCATTATGAAACTGTCTAGGTGTTTTCATAGTGCAAAGTCCTGAAATTACACTACCTGCACTACGAAATCAGGGATTCGTAGTTAGGCGTTTTTGTAGCGCAAAACCCCGAATTTACATTGGATGCGCTATGAAATCGAGGATTTGTGAACAATAATGTCTAACTATCAAATCCACCAGAATACGTTAAAATTTCATCATCAGGTGTTAGTCCATGAACCTTACCTCTCACATGCAACCATTCATATCCATCATTAGATTCGTTAGGGGTCATTTGTCCGCAGTCATTTCAAATTTCAAAAAGGGAAAGGGTTAGTTGATCCTGGTCATATTCATGTTGATCTTGGTCATATTCATCCAAGAGACACTTGATGCTGTTCTTAAGTTCGAGTAAACAAGCCCAAGGTGAGCAGAGACCAGAATTCTTCCGCAAGCTTCAAGCGAGGCAACTCTTCATCAAATTCAAGCAATGCAGTTCCTCAATTAAGCAAGGTAGTTTCTTAATTAAGCAAGGCAGTTTCTTCTAGGTCTTCTATCTACAGAGATTTCAAAGGAGAAATGTCAGAACAAAGAAGAAATCACAAGTCAGGTCGATGTTTGAGAACTGAACCTGAAGGCTTAGATGCTCTCACGAAGGATAAAACAGTTGAAGAAGCCTTCAAAAAAGTAGGTTGCTGGAGGTTCTGTGAGAAACTACAGGGAGGACATAACCAAGTGACCAAGGAATTTGCTCTAAATTTCACAGGTTTACATACAAATATTGGAGTGTTAGAATTGCCAATTTCTCCTGAAGTTATATCTTTAGTCACAGAAATTCCTAGAGGTCAGGAAAAGTGGTTTAAGAATTTCAAGTTTGAAATGGCACCTTGCAAGATATTCTTGAAGCTAGAGTTTGTAGACACAGATTTAACTAAAGTAGTGCCAAGGGGTTATGTCAAAGATTCATATGCCAACCTACTCTCATGCATACAAAGGTACTTGACCTATGAAGGAAGATACCACAAGCTGTATTCTTATCATTTAAAACTCCTATTGCATTTCACTGGGATAATATCTCTAGATCTACCTTTCTTTCAATTTCAGAGTTTAGGCAAGATATCTGACAAAATACAGTTGAAGAATGAGGCATGTGAAACATCATTGTTCCATCATGGCTTAGTTAAATTAATTGTCTTGCATGAAATTTAGAAGGTAGATAGAGAGTGGTCTTCTTTTCTCTTTATGTCTGGTTTTAGAGTTGAAACAGGACTTAGCCCTAGGGCTAAGGAAATATCATCACTAGTGACTAGTCACCATGCAGAAGAAAGGTCAAGCAGGTTTGTTAAATTCAAGGCCAGAAAGCAAGTTAAGGAGCCAATGACTAAAACAACATTGGCTGTTTAAGATACTCCTCAGCACAAATGAACAAGAAAGTAAGTGATGAAACCCTAACAACAAATTTGGTTGAAACAAAAACATTACTTTTTGAAGATGTTTCAAGAATGGGTGATGTTAGGTATATGTGGCATATGTACATAATGAAACAGCTGTGAAGAATCCTTAGAAGGAAAGTTTTTGGAAAAAATTGTGTAAATTGATTCACACAATAGTTTCGTAGTGCGCTACGAAACTGCTGTAGGTGCAGTTTTAGTGTTTTGATCACTCTTCAAAGGAAAGAAGCGACTATTTTTGGATAATGATGCTGCTGGAGAATGTGAGGAGGTCACTTGTGAATGTTTAAAGCTCAAGTAAGGGAAAAAATCAAAGAATAAAGGAGATATGTAAAAAACCTGTTTTGCGCTACGAAATGACTGAAACAACATTTTTCAGCAGAGAAAACTCTCTTTTCTGTTTTAAGTAGTCAACTTCTAAGGGGTTTCTTGAGCAGCTGAAAGCATATTTTGGAAAACTGAAAGAGGTTTTTATTCCTAACATACTAAATGAAAAAAAACTCTTTCATTTTCTTCAAATTCAGTACGAGGTGGGAGAAATTGATGGTTTAACTTGCGCTACAAAACTGCTGTAGCTGCAGTTTTTGAGCAGCCAGACCAGCTCTCAAATACTACTTCAAGGAGTTTAATTTTTTGCACAAGTTTAAGAGAAGGGTTCTATGGCTAATTCAACATTTGTTATATGATTAAAGGGGCTAGTTTGGTCAGCAGGAGATTCGAGGAACACCATTAAAGACCAAGGCTACACTGCAGGGGACATTTTCCTAGTTTTCAGGACAGATGAAGGAGAAGTTATTGAAGGCCAGCAGGAGGGTTGTGGACATCACCAAGGTCGAAGTTAAGGAGGAGCAGCTACCAAGTATCGAATTGAATTCCTAGTTTAAGTTGTTACTATCATAATAAGGAGTTGTACTCCTAATTGTATTAGGATCCTAAGACTGTTAGATAATTGCTACTTGTAATTAATAGTCTATTTTAGGAATGAATAGGTGTCAAGATAGGAAATTCGAATTCCCCTCATGTTGGATTAGGGAATCCAAGATTGGAATGATAACTCTATAAAAGACAAGAGCTGGAACTCCTTAGAGGTTGGAAAATGTTATAGAAAAAGATTACTTTTGTAAATGCTGTGCAGGAACTGATATATACAGAAGCAGTTTGGCTTTTCTGAATCTGAGATTCTTAGTGTACTTAAGTGAGCTTTATCTTTTATCTTTGATATGTTTTACTTCCATAGTCTTAATGCTTATTACTCAAAATTCATGGAGGAACATGCTTTGACTTCCTTTAAGTGTTAAACTATGGTGAATTGAGTTCTTGGGTCCTATCTTTGGATGTTTTTCATCAAAGTTATAATACTTATTACTCAGAATTCATGGTTACTCATGCTGTGACTTCCTTTAAGTATTAAAAGTCTGATGTTTTAAATACTTTCCTTTATAATACCTTGATGTGTTATTACTCAGAATTCATGCCCACATGCTCTGACTTCTATGAACTTCAAGCTATTGAGACTTTCCTGAATGTGTTACTCTTTCATTGAAGTATATACAAGCCTCAATTTTATAAGAAGAGCTATTTGTTATCTTTATCTCTATCATTGACTCCATATCCCAATGGTAGAAAGTCTCCATCTTTTAACCTATAAGCATATAAAATCACAAACCATATATTTAGCCATCTATCTATATCTTTAATCAATATCATTAACCCTTTGAGAGAGCCCTCTCAGGCTGAGGAGGCTAAGCCTTAGCTAAAATATTGGTTTGAAATCGTTACACTGAGCTAGTGTGATAAGCAGCCTATCAGGGTCTTATTTTGGTGATAACATTTTGGTGTGTCTGCCGGGAGTCTGAAGATATACATATCCCGAAAAATCATGAAGCTGAACTCTTGAAGGTAGCAGGAGCTTCAGAATCTGTTCGAGGCTGCAAAACTACCTTGGTGACTCCACACATCAAATAACAAATTGGAAGGTGACTCCACTGCTAAGAAGATCAGTTGCCTAGATGAAGTTTCAGGATGAGTTCCATTGCAAGAAAAAATGCCAGGTATGCTCCTATGAATTGGTCTCATATCCCTGGTTTTCCAAATCCTATGCCAAAGGTTGATTGGTTAGATGATCTTCCAGTATTCAGAAATGAAAAGAAAGACAATGCTGCTCTTCATTTGGTTAGGTTTCATCTGCATGTACATAGTCTTAAGGTTCAGTTCCTTGAAGGTTGTCTTATGAAGATGTTTATGATTGCTCTAGAAGGAAAAGCATGGTCTTGGTATAAAGGTTTAGCAGATGGTTTATTGTATTCTCTTGCTATTTTTCATGATGAATTCTATGAGATGTATAAAGAATGTCATCTTTCCTTATTGCTGGTCAAAGATTGTTGTAAACATTTTGTGAGTCTTATTTAGTATTTGGAGGATTGTTATGATGATGATGAATTTATGGATGAAGAAATTTTAGAGGCTCTTCATAACAACACATTTCAACAACTAGAAGAAAGGATAACATCCCATGACATGCAACATAGAAATCAACAAGAGTATATATATGAAAATCATATTACGTTCTCCAAGATTGATGTAGTGATGCAGCAGACTTGTCAGTCTTCGGATCATAATGAAGATGAAAATAATTGTAAACACTAAGAAGAAATACTGGAAGAAATTTTTTATAACCCTCAGGTAGATGGAAAGGTTGATCAGTTCTGTAATTCCTTGCAGCAGATTACTTCAAAGAATGATCATAATAGTGAGGAAAATTACGTTGTCTATGCGAATCATGCAGAAAAGAAGTTGGATAACTTATCAAATAAATGTTTTGTGACTAAAGATCAGTTGTTAGAAGTAACCGGATGTTATGAGGATCATCAAGATGATCATGTATTCTGGGATCCTATAGCTAAATACATGGAAGAGTTTTACTCTCCAGTGTTTCAGTTGTTCTATGAAGATCAAAGGCAATTTCAGTGGCAGTGGTCATCACAATATCATAGCTACTTTGAATTCTGATGCAGTCGAAAAACTCAAATATCAGATAAAACAAATGATTGGCTACATTGGAAATTTCACATTGATTGAGCTGAAAGAAGTTTACAATTGATAGGGTAGGTAGGTAGGAAAATGAAAATAAGCTCAAGGTTGACTGAGCAATTTTTACTAGGTACAATTTGAAACAGATTGGGCAGAATTTCAGAGCTTTTATTTTTTAAAGGAATGGATTGTAGCACTAGAGCTACTAGTTCTTAGCATACCACAGGGGGCATACTATCCCTAGTGGAGCCACTGTTATCACCCTAATTTTTTTTTAAAGTTTGGAAAGTTTGCCTTGTTTCTAGTCATGGTTTTATAATAAGTTTTGAGTCATCGCATGCTTAGAGTCTAAGTCATAGGGTTAGAGCCTCATTTTCATCATCAAATAAAGTTCAACAACCTTGTTTTTCTCCTTGTGGATCCCATATCATGTTTACAGTTTCATGTGTCTGTTCATTTCAAAAATTTGAACGCACTACGAAACTGTCTAGGCATTTTCATAGCGCAAAGTCTTGAAATTACACTACCTACGCTACGAAATCGGGGATTCGTAGTTAGGTGTTTTCATAGCACAAAACCCCGAATTTACACTAGATGCGCTACGAAATTGGGGATTCGTGAACAATCATGTCTAGCTTTCAAATCCACCAGAATCCGTTAAAATTTTGTCATCAGGTGTTAGTCCATGAACCTTACCTCTCGCATGCAACCATTCATATCCATCATTAGATTCGTTAGGGGTCATTTGTCTGCAGTCATTTCAAATTTCAAAAAGGGAAAGTGTTAGTTGATCCTGGTCATATTCATGTTGATCTTGGTCATATTCATCCAAGAGACACTTGATGCTGTTCTTAAGTTCGAGTAAACAAGCCCAAGGTGAGCAGAGACCAGAATTCTTCTGTAGGGTTCAAGCGAGGCAGCTCTTCATCAAATTCAAGCGATGTAGTTCCTAAATTAAGCAAGGCAGTTTCTTCCAGGTCTTCTATCTACAGAGATTTCAAAGGAGAAATGTCAGAAGAAAGAAGAAATCACAGATCAGGTCGATGTTTGAGAATTGACCTTGAAGGCTTAGATGCTCTCACGAAGGATAAAACAGTTGAAGAAGCCTTCAAAAAAGTAGGTTGTTGGAGGTTCTGTGAGAAACTACAGGGAAGACATAACCAAGTGACCAAGGAATTTGCTCTAAATTTCATAGGTTTACATGCAAAGATTGGAGTGTTAGAATTGCCAATTTCTCCTGAAGTTATATCTTTAGTCACAAAAATTCCTAGAGGTCAGGAAAAGTGGTTTAAGAATTTCAAGTTTGAAATGGCACCTTGCAAGATATTCTTGAAGCCAGAGTTTGTAGACACAGATTTGACTAAAGCAGTAACAATGGGTTATGTCAAAGATTCATATGCCAACCTACTCTCATGCATACAAAGGTACTTCACCTGTGAAGGAAGATACCACAAGGTGTATTCTTATCATTTCAAACTCCTATTGCATTTCACTGGGATAATATCTCTAGATCTACCTTTCTTTCTATTTCGGAGTTTAGGCAAGATGTCTGATAAAATACAGTTGAAGAAAGAGGCATGTGAAACATCATTGTTCCATCATGGCTTAGTTAAATTAATTGTCTTGCATGAACTTTAGAAGGTAGATAGAGAGTGGTCTTCATTTCTCTTTATGTCTGGTTTTAGAGCTGAAACAGGACTTAGCCCTAGGGCTAAGGAAATATCATCACCAGTGACTAGTCACCATGTAGAAGAAAGGTCAAGCAGGTTTGTTAAACTGAAGGCCAGAAAGCAAGTTAAGGAGCCAGTGACTAGAACACCATTGGCTGTTCAAGGTACTCCTTAGCACAAATGAACAAGAAAGTAAGTGATGAAACCCTAATAACAATTTTGGTTGAAACAAAAACATTACTTTTTGAAGATGTTTCAAGAACAGGTGATGTTAGGTATATGTGGCATATGTACATAATGAAACAGCTGTGAAGAATCCTTAGAAGGAAATTTTTTGGAAAAAATTGTGTAAATTGATTCACAACAGTTTTGTAGCACGCTATGAAACTGCTGTACGTGCAGTTTTGGTGTTTTGATCACTCTTCAAAGGAAAGAAGCGGCTATTTTTGGAGAATGATGCTGCTGGAGAATGTGAGGAGGTCACTTGTGAATGTTTAAAGCTCAAGTAAGGGAAAAACTTAAAGAATAAAGGGGATATGTAAAAAACCTGTTTTTCGTTATGAAATGACTGAAGCAGCCTTTTTCAGCGGAGAAAACTCTGTTTTCTATTTTAAGTAGTCAACTTCTAAGGGGTTTCTTGAGCAGCTGAAAGCATATTTTGAAAAACTGAAAGAGGTTTTTATTCCTAACATATTGAACTACAAAATCTCTTTCAGTTTCTTCAAATTAAGTATGAGGTGGGAGAAATTGATGGTTTAACTTGCACTATGAAACTAATGTAGCTGCAGTTTTTGAGCAGCCAGATCAGCTCTCATTATACTACTTCAAGGAGTTTAATTTTTTGCACAAGTGTAAGAGCAAAGTTCTATGGCTAATTCGACATATGTTATATGATTAAAGGGGCTAGTTTGGTCAGCAAGAGATTTGAGGAACACCATTAAAGACCAAGGCTACACTACAGGGGATATTTTCCTAGTTTTCAGGACAGATGAAGGAGAAGTTATTGAAGGCCAGCAGGAGGGTTATGGACATCACCAAGGTCAAAGTTAAGGAGGAGCAGCTATCAAGTATCAAATTTAATTCCTAGTTTAAGTTGTTACTATCATAATAAGGAGTTGTACTCCTAATTGTATTAGGATTCTAAGACTGTTAGATAACTGCTACTTGTAATTAATAGTCTGTTTTAGGAATGAATAGGTGTCAAGATAGGAAATTCGAATTCCCCTCATGTTGGATCAGGGAATCCAAGATTGGAATCATAACTCTATGAAAGGCAAGAGCTGGAACTCCTTAGAGGTTGGAAAATGTTATAGAAAAAGACTACTTTTGTAAATGCTATGCAGTGACTGATATATACAAAAGCAGTTTGTCTTTTCTGAATCTGAGATTCTTAGTGTGCTTAAGTGAGCTTTATCTTTTATCTTTGATATGTTTTACTTCCATAGCCTTAATTATTACTTAGAATTCATGGAGGAACATGCTCTGAATTCCTTCAAGTGTTAAACTATGGTGAATTGAGTTCTTGGGTCCTATCTTTGGATGTTTTTCTTCAATGTTATAATACTTATTACTCATAATTCATGGTTACTCATGCTCTGACTTCCTTTAAGTATTAAACTCTGATTAATCATTTTAAATACTTTCCTTTAGAATACCTTGATGTGTCATTACTCAGAATTCATGCCCACATGCTTTGACTTCTATGAACTTCAAGTTATTGAGACTATCCTGAATGTGTTACTCTTTCATTGAAGTATATACAAGCCTCAATTTTATAAGAAGAGCTATTTGTTATCTTTATCTCTATCACTGACTCCATAACCCAATGGTAGCAAGTCTCCATCTTTCAACCTATAAACATATAAAATAACAAACCATAGAGTTAGCCATCTATCTATATCTTTAATCAATATCATTAACCCTTTGAGAGAGCCCTCTCGAGCTGAGGAGGCTAAGCCTTAGCTAAAATATTTGTTTGAAATAGTTACACTGAGGTAGTCTGATTAGCAGCCTATCAGGGTCCTATTTTGGTGATAACAGAGGTTAGAGGAGATATTTGGAGTGGTGTTTGCTTCCATTTTAGAGATTAGAGGAGGAATTTGTGGTCATTCCTCGCAGGCCATATTTATGGAGCTGTTTGGAGGGTATGAGCCATAGAAGAGGTCGAATTCTGGAGGTCAAAATATGGCCAAACCATTTCTAGGTTTTTTTTTGGATTTTTGACAAGGATCCCAGATATAAAGTTTTAGAATTTTCTGAGCAACATAAGTGGGTTTTTAAGCTGTATCTTTACGATAGACAGTGCATAATCGCTGGGGATTACACACTGCCTTTGGGGGTCGATTTTGGGAGGTCAAAATCGGGCCAAACTATTTCTGGGTTTTTGTGGGTTTTGGCCAAGGAGTTTGTGGCTGAAGTTTCATCACTTTCTGAGCAACGGAGGTGGGGTTTCTTGCAGCTCCTTTCTAGCTAACAGTTGTAGTTGCTAGGAGACAGTGCAGAGCATTAGAAGAGCAGTTCTTTCCAGCATCGAGATCACTATATGACACCTGAGTTCTGTCAAGATTGCCATTGAGGCAAGCCCAGGTGCATTTTCCACACTATTTTACTTGCTCCACTCCATAAATAAAATGGCTCAGCTGGTTCACATTTCTAAATTGTGTATTGAACATTTGTTGTTCGTTTAATTTTTCTGTGTATGAATCACATTTACTTTTGTATATCATTGTTTGTTCCAATTTTTCTGCATTTGGGACATTACACCCCAAAGCTTATTGTTGACAATGTGTGTCATCTGTTTCTTTATTTTGTAATCTATTTGTATCTTTCAAAGTTCTTTGAGTTGTCTTATTTGATAATACAAGATGATAGTATTTTCTGAGTGATGAACAAAATTGTCAAACTGAGAAGGGATTTGATAGTCCTAAATCAATCTTTTGTGAAATTTTGTAATACACTGATAACTAGGATAAATTGCTATTGTAAGACTGAATTGTGTAGACATTAGTGTTCTTCAAAACATAAGTTTGTTGTTTATGTTCTAAGTGATACATATACACAAACTAATTGAGATGTTTTCTCTTGTGATTTAGATGCCGAAAAGGAGTTCTTGTGGTTTTATTTTTTCTTATCATGTGTGTAGAAATTTCCTGATTTACTTCAGGTACTGAGGTTGTTGAGTTGGTTACATAATCTACAATTGGAATTTTCATTATCTGAACTACAACATTTGAATATGTTTTCGCGTCAACTGGTTTTTCATATTCTTGACTTGTGATATTGATTGGATCAGTATTCATTCCCTTTTCTTCAACTTGTACTGTTACTTCTAAATACTTTGATACTTCTTTCATGATAAGTTATTCTAATTTGTTTTTCAATTATTTCTTATCATTTTTAAGTTTCTTAATTTGAGTGAGTAGAATTTGATTATGACTTATGGGATCTAATAGTTCTTTAATTTTTTATTCATCAACCTTATTTTTAGTGTTTTGATGTTTAAACTTTTCATCTTTTAAATATCTAATTTATTCTAATAACCTTTGATTAAGGGTTTTTAATCACAAACTTTCTTCTCTTTTCTCTGATAGATTCTCATTGAGTTTCTTCCCAAAACTTTCCTTTTCTTGCTTTAACTTTTGCTTCTTAGCCCTGGACTCGACTTTTTCATGTAATTTTTGACTATGGTCCCTTCAACACAAAATTTCCTTGTCCCTTTATTTTTACTCATTGTAAAACATATCTTTGAGATCTTTATGTTTATTTTCTAATGCATTATTTTTTTGCTCAAGTTTTGTAATTTCTTCCTCTAATATTTTTATTTGTGTTTGTGTATTACCTTGATGTTCTTCCGTACCAAATAATTTCCCACATGTTGGACAACACAATTTGCAATTTTGAAGAATCTATAAATACATAATTTTCATTTCACAAAATAGACATTTAATCCAAAATGTTGACGTATATGTAGAAATCATCTTTCGTTCGTTCTTGCCTTTTTTGAAGTATATTTCCTTACAATTTATAAATTAATTTATTTTTTAAATAATTTAGATGCTATATTTATATTACCTCTTTTTCTAAAATTTTATTTATTAATTTTTCAACTCCTTAAATATAAGTTGAATACATGTAAACTTTACATTTTTTTTTGATATATTTTCTTTAAACCCCTTCGTACCTACTCAATGTTGATACTTTATAGCGCCTTCCCTTTTTTTTTGGCATTTAATTACTTGGAGTATAATATAAAACGGAATTATGTGCAACTTTGGGAACTTTTAACCTTTCAATATAAACCTTGATTTTTAACTCAATTGTTTTTTTTTTTTTTTAACTGGATTTGTAAAGGTCAACTATCACATTCCTTCAGTAAACTATTCATTGTACCTCTTTCTCTGAAGAAAATACAATGGCAATTTAGTCTATAATGGATCCAAATTCTCGGATGTATCCCTTGTTCGTGAGCAGTACAATGAATTCGAAATTTAATTCGGAGAGAAAGGGTTGAATTTAATACAGCTGAAAAGCAATGTCTCATTGAAATGTACCACTTGTACGGTGGTATTAGATAGAGCAGACGACAATGGTGGATTGATGGGGGTGGCTGTAAGTCAATGGTGATAGTTGGAGAACGTCTGACACTGGTTGCATATCAACGGTGGCTACATGCAATTGATCTGGATCTTGGGGGAGACCCCCAAGATTTGAAAAATTGAAATGTTAGAAGAAAAGAGGAGAACACATAATAACAAAAACACAAAGATTTTTTTTATTAAAACAAATAATAACTGTAAATGCTACATTATGGTGGACCATTCCCTCTTTTAAAAAATGCTACTTGTTACTTATGGCCTTTTTTGGTCACAATACCATAGGTAAATTCCATGGTTGGGTAAATACCATGGGTGAATGAATACCATGGGTGGATGTCACTTATAATACCATGGGTAAATTCCATGAGTTGATAAATACCATGGGAGGATGAATACCAAGGGTCTATTCCATTTACAATACCATGGGAAAATACCATGGGTGAATGAATACCATGGGTCAATGCCACTTACAATATCAAGGGTAATTTCTATGGATGGATAAATACCAAGGGTGGATCAATACCATGGGTGAATGCCACTTACAATACCATGGGTGAATGAATACTATGGGTGGATGAATACCATAGGTGGATGCCATTTTCCATTCGGATCAACAGCGGGTGGGTAGCGGGTGGGTAGCGAGGAACGGAGGTGGCGTCAACGAGTAATAGTGGAGGCTAGTTAGTGAGAAGCAACAATGGGGTTTGTAAGGAGCAGCAATGGCTACACCTTTTTTTCTCAATTTTTTTGTTTTTAATATATATATATATACTCTCTTTTTTAAGCTTTGTTTTTTATATATACTCTTTCTCTCTTTTCATAACTACATATTAAATTATAATTATATATATATATATATATATATATATATATATATATATCTATTTTGTTTTTTCATATATAAATATATATTTTGAATGTACAAAATATATGATATATGAGATTATTACAAATGAATGCCCATTTATATACCTAGGCATGTGCTTTTTCATGAATGGTCATTCCCTTTAAGACATGAATCTTCAATATAATAATCATTATTATAATTATTACTATATATATATATATATATATATATACTGCCCCTGTCTTGTAGTTTTCGATCTCTTCTACAAAATTGTATTTATGTCAACTTTGCTTGAGCATTTAGTTCCAAATCTTATACCGAAGGTAGGACTTGTTCCTCTTCCTGATCTAGCATGGAAGACTCATAAATTTTCATATTCTCTCCATTCACCACTGAATAATTGTGCATGTATGGGGTTAGATTGAATCCATAGGCATTGTTTCCCACCTTTTCCCATATCTAAAAAATACCATATTGCAGAGCCTTCATTTTCTTACGAGGACCTTGTAGCCTCTCCTTGTTCCACTATAACCATACTTTGTCTCCCACCTTAAAGTACTTCTCTATTCTACGCTGATCATGCCCAACACTATATTTTTCCTATGAATTATGCAGTGTCTCTTGTACTTGTATATGAATTTTCCTGATCTTCTCAATAATTTTTTGTACCCTTAAGGAATCCCCTATAAGATCCTCCCTTGCTCCTTGCTATCCATATGCAACATCCGAAGGAGAAGGTGGAAAATATCCAAAACAAGTTTCAAATGGGGAATTAATAGTAGAAGTGTGGACTATTTTGTTATAAGAGTATTGTATATATACCATATTTTAGTTCCAAGTCTTTAGATGCTTTTGATTGCACCCCCTCAAAAGTTTCAACAAAGTAATATTGAATACTTTTTTTTCCCATATGTCTTGTTGTGGACCTCTTTAACTTCATTTCCTTCTTCTTCCAAAATGTAGTCCAAAGTGCGTTGAGAAATCTTGTGTCCCTGTCTGAAATAATGCTCCTTGGTATCCCAAAGTGCACCTCAACCTATCCAAAGAGCAAGTTCACTGCTTCTTGACTATTGATGGTCTTTTTACAAGGCATTAGAACACACATCTTGTTGAACCTATCAACTACCACAAAAGGTAGTCACGTCCCTTCATTCTCGTTGGTAAACCTCCCACAAAGTCATGGAAATTCTTTCCTAAGGGCGAGTGGGTACAAACAAGGGATGATATAGCCCCTATTTACTATTACTATGCTTACTAGTACAATAAAATATGCATCTTCTTATGAAGATAACTACTTGTTCTTGCATCTTGGGCCAATACACATACCTCTGCAAGTTGTCCAATGTCTTCCCTACACCAAAGTGCCTTGCAACCTTGAAGGTGTGAGCCTCTCTAGTCAACTACAATCACTCACCTTTAAGAATGCATAACTTAGAGTAACACGTTCTGGAGATGGTATTTGACAATGCTCAGGATGCAACTTCCAACACTTCTCATTTGTACGACTATAAATGTTATAATGATTGTAGTGGTTGTTAGGATCTTCACATAGGTGTGCTATGGTTGCCATATTTTTATCTTTTCCCCCTTTCCACTTCTTCTTACCCTCCCTAGAAGCATCTAAGTGCTCCTTTTGCTTTGACTGACTTGATTTCCTTTTCTTCTGGCCTATGTTCTCCAAGTAGTGTGCTTGTACACAAGCCTCATCCACCGATCTACACTCGAACATCATCACTTGCTTTTGCAGATGGATTTGTAGCCCCCCAAGATACTTGAGGAGTACATCTTTTTAAATTTTGTGGTGTACTCTTATACATTATGCCCCTACTTCTACTTGAAGTAATGTCATCAAAACCACTAGTCATCTACATACCCAATAGGGTAAATTTGTGACGGTATGAGGTTTTTGAAATCCTCCCACTTAGTCATTGGAGGATATCCCTCCAATCGCAAGGTCTTCATGTGGCTTTGCCACCAGGTTAAGGCATGGCCCTCTAATTTCATCTGAGAAAATGAAATATTCTATTTTCCCTCTATATGATGAACACTACAATAAACTTCTAATTGATGCAACCAACGAATTAGCTTCAGAGCATCAATATCAACTTGATATGGCTTGATGTCAACCTTCACTCCATTTTGAATAGGGATTATGAGTGGTTCATGGCACTCAAACTAGGTTGATCCTTTTCATTTTCTTTCTTAGATTCCCTCTTCGATTCTTCCCAATTTGTCGATTTCCGTTTCACTTTTAAATCTACATTAGAACCTCCAGCTTATCTAAATAACCCAATATTATTTGTTAGAGTCACCATGAGGAGTTCCACATTTATGGTTTATATCTACATCTCATTCTTCTAGCTATGCAAACCTCTCCTCTATGGGATCTTTAAGGTTATTCACAAATTTATTAGACATGGCCAGGGTTTTATGAATTTTGTCTTAGCCAATTTGGACCCCTTGAAACTCCCCACAATGTACCCAAAGAAATTCTCTTTGATACCAATATGATCTATAAAATTCCATGTATATTCCCCTAGACAATTCATCACAATAGATCTACTAAAATATATTGGAAAATCCAAAATCTGCAATATGAGGGTTTATTTCTCCTTAATTTTTTGATCTTTTAATTGATGTTTATTGCATACGCATGAAATTATAATTATATATAAAATAGAGAACAATGAAATAAAACTCATAATCCACAAATTAACACAAGAGATAACTTGGGAAACCCTTTTGGGAGAAAACCTAATTGGAAGGTGAGGCCGATCAACTCTCTTTCTTTGAATGGAAAATGGATGCAAGTACAAGAAGTGAGGCTTGTGGCCCAGGCCATACCTTTTCAAAAATACTCTCTATTTTCTCTCTCCCTATCCTCTCTTGACTACTTTTCTCACCTATGGAACAAAAATGCACTTGAATAGAATGAAACCTCTTTCCTTCCCAGTGGCCTAGTTACAATAAACCCTGATAGCTTACTAGTGGTTAAGTTTGATTCCTTCAACTCTTAAATAGAGATAAAATATGGATTATTATAGAGTATTTTTAATTATGGTCATGTGGCAAGCCATTTTTCCAGGAATACTTGGGGCTAACGTGGCATCCTCTTGAATTATGGTGGTGAAAACTATAAGGTCAACTTCCGGGTGGCATAACTTTTGCATAATGACTCCGATTAAAATGATTCTTACGCCATTAGAAAGGTATCTCTATGTATAATAGTGTTAAAGGGTATAACACTTAAATGGAATAGTTTTTACCCCCAAAAAATTCCATTTGATGTATCAAACTTCTTTTGGAAGGTTTCATACCCCAATTTTCCAAACTATCCCATAGGTAAAAATGGTCCTATGAGTTGATTCCTCCAAATTTCTCACTCTAGAAGCTGTAGAAAATCTGATGGTAGGTTAACCCGATAATACAATATAAATCAAAGCAGAATACTATAACCTACTTCTACTATCAATTTTCGGAAGCTTAAAGATCGAGCTAAACAATATAACTAGAAGAAGAAGAATCAATGGCACAATACATATGAAAATACTTTGGGGAAAGCCTCAGCTAAAAACCCCACACTATTGTATTATCATACATGGTGGAAATACATAGGAGTTATACAAAGCCTTAGCTCTCACAGCTAGCCAGCTCTTAGTAAAATCCTCACATATGCTCATAGGCAATCTTGGCTTCTCTCCAGCCTTCCTCTCTACCCTCCAAGCTCCTATTTCCTTGTGCTATTCCTTATGGATGATCGTCCTTTTACCAAGTGGATGATAAACCTTCAAAACTACGCAATCCTCAAGGATTAATCCTTGACTGCATGCATGAGTTTTATCGATGAGAAAACACATGCAACTGATAGTACACTGTCCTTGAACATTTATCTCAACTGGGTCATTCTCAGAATAAACATGCATGAGTTTCTGATGAGGGAATCTTCAGTTAACTGGAGTAGCACTAGTTGAGTGCATTAATGCATCAACTGACTGTTAACTCACTATTAGTTCCTCAAAAAGTTTGAAACTAATTTAACTGGACTTAACTTAGTAAATTGAGTTAACTAATTAAAACTCAAATATAATTCAATCTTATCTCCTTAATTTAAGGGATAACTCTTGCATGAATTCAAAAAGACTTCTAACTTGAATTTCTCCAACTAATTAATCTAAAATAAATAAATTAATTATTTCCAAGTAGCTGTTAAGACTAAATTCAATTTTAATTCACAATTTAATTCAAGGACAAATTAAATTAGAATATTCTTGTTGCCATATTTCAACACTCCCTCTCAACAAGAAAAGGGTTATCAACTACCTTGATCCTGTCTCTATGGAACTCGAATTTACACTTTGACAATGCCTTTGTCAAAATGTCAACATCTTGCTCCTTTGTTGAAATATACTACAACAACATGATCCTCTCGACCTCTGAAAAGCCACGGGAAACAAATGTTTCCTTATGCATCTCCACACTACCATCAACAACTTATTTTACCTTGTAAATCCAACGGGAACTCACAACTGACTTGTTCTTCGGTCTCGGAACCACGTGCCAAAAACTGTCACGAACTATGGAGTCATACTCCTCCACCATAGCATCAATCCAAATCGGCTGCTGCACTGCTTCCTCAAAGGAAGATGGCTCGGTCTCATCACATTCCCTAGCAAGGGCCATGAATCCAGTGTACCTCTTAGGTGACCTCCTTTGTTTGCGCTGAAAAGATGGTGCTGCCACATTCTCTCTCTCATCCTCCAACAATCTGTCAGCTTCTCTTGTGAGCTTCCGTCCATCTCTGGAAGACTCTTCTTGAGTGGATGTCTCCACTCCTGGAACCTCTGCATGCGGCTACTCCGCATTAGTCTAAGGCTCCTCCTCCTTAGGAACCAACAGTTCCTCCATAGCCTGTAGTTGGAGCTCCCTCTCAAGAGAAACTCACATGGCCTTTTGCTCATCAAATTTGAGATCTCTGTGAACCACTGTCCTGTGACTGGTAGGCAATTACACCCGATAGTTGTGAGGTGTATCAACGTACCCCACAAATATCCCCAACTCTGCTATCGACTCAAGATTCTTCCATGCATCCTTTGTCACATGGCAATATACCGATGAGCGAAAGATCCTGAAGTGACCAACATTTGGTCTCTTATCGGAGAAAGCTTCCTCTGGTGTCTTCATCTCAAGTATGTAATGCGGGCTTCTATTATGCAAATAGACTGCTGTGTTGCATGCCTTAGCCCACAAGTGAAGTGGTAGGACTTGGTCATGCAACATTGCCCATGCTGCCCCTACAATAGTTCTGTTCTTCCTCTCAGCTACCCCATTCTGTTGTGGGTTATTAGGTGCTGTCAACTCTTGTTTAATTCCTTCCACTACACAGAAGTCCTTAATCTCTTGAGAGACATATTCTCCACTTTTCTCACTTCTCAAGGCCTTGATCTTCTTCCCTGACTCTTTCTCGACCAAAGCTTTGATCTCACAAAACTTTGTGAAGGTTTGGTCCTTCTTCTGCATGAAATAAATCCAGCATTTATGAGAATAGTCATCAATGAAAATCACATAATACCTTTGCTTCGCTGTGGATGCCATCGAGAATGGTCCACACAAATTAGTATGAACTCACTCTAAGATAGCCTCTGCTCGACTGTCTCGATCATGAAAGGAAGACTTAGTGTACTTTCCCAAGGTACAACCTTTGCATGTGTCAATTTGCTCAAGTTTACCTTTGGGAAGTCCTGTAGATATCTGCTGCATTATCTTCAAAGCCCCATGATGCAAATGGTCCAACCGCTTGTGCCACAACTCGCCACTGTCTTGGCTTTGCACCAATTCTACTTTTGTACTCAATGCTGCACAATCATCTACCTCTAGTTTATAGAGATTATTCATCTGAATCCCTATCCTCTTGGTTTGACCTGTGGCTATGTGTCTTAGGAATGCCTTTCCTTTACTGAAGACAACATCGTAGCCTTTGTCCTCCAACATTGCGACCGATACCAAGTTCTTCTTTAGTCCAGGCACATACATCACATCTGTCAAGGTGAGAGGAGCTCCATCCTCCCTCTAAAAAGAAACCGTGCCCACTCCTGAAACACTATACCTTCTGTCATCACCCATCTCTATGCGCATCTTGAGGTCTTTCTCCTCCAAGGCACTGAATAAATTTTTATCACCGATCATGTGGAATGAGGCTCCATTGTCAAGATACCAGACAAAACCCATCATCGATGACACCATGCATGTGATGAGGGTAAAGTCCATTTCGAATTGAGAGGCTAATGCCTCACCTTCCGATCCTTCCGAGGATCCCTTCTTGGACTTCTTCGATGGGCAATTAGTCACATAATGCCCCATCTTGTGACAATTAAAGCATATTACTTTAGACATGTCACCCTTCTTCCCTCCATGAGAAGAATTCGATTTGAAATGGGAAGCTTTCCCCTTCCCTTTCCTTGCCTTACTTGCTAAGGCCAGATTTTCTTCATCATCATTCTTAGATGAAGAACCATCTCGTGTGCTCATCCTGATCTGGTCCTGCATAAGATCTGACCACAGTCGTTCCCAATCTGGAAGTTTCTCCCTTCCATTCATAGAGTCCTGGTAGCTATTCTAACTCTTTGGAAGTCCAAGGAGAGCAAGGCTCACCATATCATTGTCGGTGGTAGTTATTCCCACACTGCCAAGCTCATCTCTGCAGGTGGTGAACTTGTTCAGATATGTGGAAATAGTATTGCCCTTCGCCATCTTTATTCTTCAAAGCTTATCCTTGAGCACAAATTTCCTCTGGTCGCTACTGTTCTAGTAGAGGTCTTTCAATGCCTTCCATATTGAAAATGGAGTATCCTTCCCATGGAGACTCGAGACAATATGGTCTCGAACTCCCTCAAGGATGATTCATCTCGCCTTTGCCACACACTTCTTCCACTCAACCAACTCTTGTTCATTAGTTGAAGCTGGCTTTGGGATTTCTTGATCAATGAATTCCTTCAAGCCATTGTCTTATAATACAACCTCCATTCTATCTTTCCATGCTATGTAATTCAAGCTACCTTCCAAGGCATACTCAAGCCTCAAGCCATAGAACGCTGTTGGCCAACCTTGAAGTATGATATGAATTCGATTTGCACCTGCAACCTCGAAATTCAAACTTCGAACTCTTCTCAGTATACTGTTCACAGCTCTAATAACATGTAGAAAATTTGATGGTAGGTTAACCCGATAATGCAATATAAATCAAAGCAGAATATTATAACCTACTTCTACTATCAATTTGTGGAAGCTTAAAGATTGAGCTGAACAATATAACCAGAAGAAGAATCAATGGCACAATACACATGAAAATACTTTGGGGAAAGCCTCAGCTAAAAACCCCACACTATTGTATTATCATACATGGTGGAAATACATAGGAATTATAGAAAGCCTTAGCTCTCATGGCTAGCCAGCTCTCAGTACAATCCTCACATATGCTCATAGGCAATCTTGGCTTCTCTCCAGCCTTCCTCTCTTCCCTCCAAGCTCCTATTTCCTTGCGCTGTTCCTTATGGCTGATTTTCCTTTTACCAAGTGGATGATCAACCTTCAAAACTGTGCAATCCTCAGGGATGAATCCTTGACTGCATGCATGAGTTTTGTCCATGAGAAGACACATGCAACTGATAGTACAATGTCCTTGAACATTTATCTCAATTAGGTCTTTCTCAGAATAGACATGCATGAGTTTCAGATGAGGGAATCTTCAGTTAACTGGAGTAGCACTAGTTGAGTGCATTAATGTATCAATTGACTGTTAACTCACTATTAGTTCCTCAAACAATTTGAAACTAATTTAGCAGGACTTAACTTAATAAACTGAGTTAACTAATTACAACTCAAATATAACTTAATCTTATCTTCTTAACTTAAGGGATAACTCTTGCATGACTTCAGAAAGAATTCTAACTTGAATTTCTCCAACTAATTAATTTAAAATAAATTAATTAATTATTTCCAAGTAGCTGTTAAGACTAAATTCGATTTTAATTCACAATTTAATTCAAGGACAAATTAAATTGAAATATTCTTGTTGCCATATTTCAACAGATGAATCAATATAGATGAAAAGAAATATAATCATCCAATCCAAATCATTCTTTGACAAATAGATCACTGAAATGTTATCACAATAAACACGATTTTATTCCTTCTATTACTACTTAAGATTAACTAATATTATTTTTAGCCAAACAACATGACAAGCTACTGAAATGGTTACCGTGTACTCTACTTCTGTTGAAGATATGATGACAATGGGAAATTTCTTGGATTCCCATGAAATCAACCTTGAACCAAAATGAAATTTAGAACCAAATGTAATCTCTCTATCATCAACACAACCTGCAAAATCACTGTCAGTTTAACCAATTAAATAGTCATAATTAGTGCATGAATACATAATTCCATACTCTGTTGTCCCTAAAATATATCATAGAGTTATTTTATTGAATTATGTGGGCCTTTGCAAATTTCCATGAATTTGGAATTTAAGCTAATTGTACACATAATAGCCAGACTTGTTGTTGTGAGATACAAGGGGTTGCTAAGAAGCCTCTTAAACAAAGTAGGATCAAACCTTGATCTGATCTGAATTAGATCGATATATTTTTTTCGTCCATCTCGATGCATTTGGAGTGGAAAAAGTGGAGGAATCAGCTCACGGGGCTGTTTTTACTGGCGGGACCCAGTTTGGTGAAATGGGGTCTGAAACCTTCCGGGAGAATTTTGGGGCATCAAATGACGTTTTCTGGGGGTAAAAATTTTCTGCATAAGAGTAGCACCTTTTCATGCTATTCTACACATAGAGAGCTTTCCAATGGTGCAAGAATCGCGTCAATCAGAGTCTGTATGAAAAATTTATGCCACTCAGAAGTTGACCTTCTTGTTTTCACACCTATAGTTCGGGAGGATGTCGTGTTAGCCCCCATTATTCATGGAAAAGGGGCTAGCCACATGTTTGTGATGTAAAAGACTCTATAAGATTCTATTTTGTAACTCTAGTTAAGATTTGATGTAGTCAAACTTAACCACTAGTAGGCTATCACGTTGTGCTATAACCGGGCCGGTAGGAGGTAGAGGCATTCCATTCTTTTGAGAGAATTTTGTTCCATAGTTGAGTAAAGATAGCCAAGAGAGATATGAGGTAGAGCACACAGAGAGGATATATGCACTGTAGCAGCCCACAGGCCACAAACATTATTTCTTTGTATCTGCAGCCATATTTCCAGACAGAGAAAGAGAGCAAAGCGACCTCACCTTCTAGCTGAGTTTTCTCCTGAAAGGGTTTCCTAGAGAGAATATCTTATGTGTTATGTGTGTGTGAGATTATTTTTTCATTCTCTACTTTTCTTCTTGATTTAATTTTACATGCATGCACTAATTACAATTAATTTTACAGATCTAGAAATTAAATAAAACTGTAATAGTGTAGAATCTCAGATATTTAGTTATAATATTATTAGATCTGTTCTGACGAACTGTCCAGTGGAATATCCACGATAGTTTATGGATCATTTGGTATCAGAGTGGGTTTCTTTGGGTATTTTTTGGAGATTGCATGGATCTAGATCAACGAGGCTGAAAATTGTAAAACCTTAATCATGAGCGAAGAATTTGTAAACGAACCTCATGATCCTGTAGAGGTGAGGTTTTCACAGCTCAAAGAACAAGTCGCATATATAAATTGTAATGTCAACCTCCTCATGGTAGACCTAAGCAATAAGTTGGAGATATTTGGAGAAGAAGGGGTTCGAATGTATAGGACAAATCAGAAGGGGGATTGGGGGATCAGGAAGACACAGACAACCAATCGAAGAGAAAACATGGAAAAGATCAACCTAGTTCAAGTGCCGTGAACCAATCGCTATTTAAAGTGGAAGAAAAAGCCGATATCAAGCCATACCATGGCGAGATAGAAGCTTTGAAGCTGAACCAACGGTTGCAAAAACTGGAAGTTTATTTCAGTGTCCATCAGATCGAGGAAGGGCAGAAGATCTCATTTGCACAGTTGAAATTGGAGGGCCATGCATTGAATTGGTGGGAGAGCCACACAAAAACCATAAGGTTTGAGGGAGAACCTCTAGTGACTAAGTGGGAGGATTTCAAAACCATCATTAAGTCATAGTTTTATCCCATTGGGTACATGGAAGACTAGTGGATCTGGTGGCATTACTTTAGGCAAAAGCCAGGTCAAAGCGTGCAGGAGTACACCACAAAATTAAGAAAGATGGCTATAATGTTGGGTATCTCTCCAAAGAACCCATATGTACTCGTGAAGTATTTGGGGGGTCTGCACCACCATCTGCACGAGCAAGTGATGTTGTTCAAGCCAAAAACAGTGGATGAGGCTTGTGTAGAGGCACAATACTTGGAGAACATAGGCTTGAAAAGAGCGCAATCAAGTGGATTGAAGAAAAAGAAGCAACAAGACACTTCTAAGGATGGGAAGAAGAAGTAAAAAGTGGTAAATAATAAAAATATTGCAACCACAACACACCAATGCAAATATCCTAGAAACCATTGCAACCACTGCAACATTGATGACCATACAGAGGAGAAGTGTTGGAAGTTGCATCCATAGCTAAACTTGAAGAACAAGAAGAAAGATAATAAGAAGAAGAATCTTATAGCCGTTGATTTGAGCAACCAAGTTGAAAGAAACTTAGATGTGAATGAGAATATCGTTTGTACATCAATGCAGAAGGAGGTGAATCTGAGTAGCCTTCAACAACAGGAAGAGAAAGAAATGACCAAACTCTTCCACGTAAAGATACAGGTCAAGAAGACGAAGATTGATGCTTTGTTTGACTCAGGATCATAGGAATATCTCATTACAACAGATATGGTCAAAAAATTGGGGCTGGAAGTTCGTGATCATCCAAACCCATACCCACTGGGATGGGTATATAAGGATGCAGAGCTAAAGGTAACAATACAATGTAAAATTATATTTTCTATCAGTGCTGATTTTATTGATGAAGTAGATTTGGATGTGGTTCCCCTATGTGGAGTCGTGCTTGGGAGTCCATACATGTACATGTGTAATGCAATTTTCATGAGGAGAGCTAACCAATCTATGGAAAATATCCTTAAGCTAGAATTAATTAAGAGGGCCCACCTCTTAGAACGCTATTCCGCTTGGTGATGATCTTGCTTCCTCACTCCAGCTATCTTCCGTTTCCTTCCTTTGAATACCTGAAACAAGAAAACAAACAACAACAACAAACATGATAGCATACAATATTGTATTCAGCCTACTTAATAGGTCAAGGAAAATTAAGCCATAAAGATGTAAAATAACACTTCATGTAGGAAATCAATCAATAGTTGTATTCATATAAATCAAAAAGAGATTACAACTAATGCCTTGATGTTGCTGGTCTCCTCTGACGTATCCAAGTTCCCACACTTCTGCTAGCATCTCATGGATAGTCCCAACAATGAAAGTTTTAAGGCCTCTTCCCCCTAGTTTCAAACCAAACGAAAACACACTATTCTGCCTCAAACATACACTAGAAAGCTACAAGCTATAGATGTCTTGCTGATCATTCAAACTCACTCCAAAACTAGTTTAGCTTGGGAAAAGAGAGGTTTATATAGCTTGGATGGATGGAAGATGGTTCCTCTCATCATGGGAGAAGGTCTTATCTCTTGAGTTTGTTCCATCCTAATAGGGGAAAGGAGCGTAAAATGACTTCCTCAGCTCCATCCAACCCAACCATCTACCAGACTTCCATTACGAAGCTTCTAGAGTTGGAAGCTTCGACTCCATATTTAAAAAACTTTCCAAAAGAAGATCAACATGACTGGAAAAGGGCTTAGTCGCTCCTTATGGTGCTAGGTATAGTTTTAATCTATGCAAATTGGTGCAAGGAGGAAACTGGTCAGTAGCGCCGGTATTGTAAACTGGGATAAAAGGAAGATTCTTGGGAAATGATGTACAGGGGAATTATTCTACTCATGAAGAGGGACATACTAGGAGTTTCTTCATGATGAGAAAGCATGTCATGTTCACTGTAGAGGTCCTCTAGGATCATGGACGGGGAGTATAGGGACAGTGACAAAATGCTTTGTAACAGATGCCCCCTAAAGCGTAAAGGCTAAAGTAGAGTGAGGGGTGAAATGCTTTACAAGTGGATGCGGAGAAATGGAGTCTGTTTTCGAAAAACTTGCAAGCAAGCATACACGTGCATATCTGAAATCTAATAGTCATGTTTGATAAACATGAGAGGCTTATAAGAATACATGAATCCATGGTATAGGCACATCTAACCATCCGACTAGAGGGATCATATGAAATAGATCCACGACATGGGCACAACTATCCATCTAAAGAATCATGTATATAATCATGAATGACCCATTACTCCTCGCAACCTGGAATTTTGTAATCTATGCCGAGGGTCTTGCACTCCAACAAGACCCGATCAAAGCACAAATTCTAACACGTGAATAAATGTGTTGAAGTCGAACATGTTAGAAAGTCGCTTGATTACCAGTCAATGCTGTGAACTATTTTTTTTTTTTTTTGAATCATTGACCGGAGAATCCACAGTTAGAACATTTTTGCACCAATAATGACAATGGCTTTGAAGGTACCAGAAACACAATTCACGGGGTGTGAATAAGGAACTGAAGTCAAACACCCATGAAATCATTCGATCGAAGGCCAATGATGAGAACCTGTTGTCGAGTGCAAAGAACTTTCTGTTGAGGCATTTAAGCTCTAAGGTATTGGAAAAGAGTTTCTAGATCAACTTCCTGGATAATGAGCTGAAGTCAACATGAAGCGATCCGCCGAAGGAAGGTCATAATGAATCCTTCATCATAGACATGAAATGGGAACATAATGAATGAGAGTAATCCAAGATGATCAGATAATTTACAGGTAGGAAGAATTCTCTTGAACATATGGATGACACGACTCCGGAGTTTGGCAACATTTGACATCATATGATCAAAGGTCATGGTGACGTGGTAGAGATCATATGAGAGTTTTAAAATGGATAACCTAGAACCCAGGGAGGCAAGTGACAGAGTGAGGATGTCCCAAAACCTAACACGAAAAGCAGATGAGTGTCAATGTTCAAGAGCGACAGGCTGCCTCAAATGAATACAACTGATGAAATACTTCCAATTTTCCCCCACCATTTATGGCTAGTACCCTAGTTATTTTTACACAAGCTTGATGGGGATAGCATATGCTTGTAATATAAATCCATCCTTCAGATGGATCCATACTAGTAAGTTTTACGAGCCCTAGGAAGGAGTAGCTCAGTCTCGTCATAATGAAAATTTCTATGTCTTTTAATTTTTTAACGAGTCTGACAAAGGTGAAACTCGACATCTTTTTCATGTTTAGAGAGTTTGAAAAAGACACGGAAAAGAAAACTCCAAAAGGTCCCTTTTCGTACATTTGTGTCTCTTGAGCCCGAAAAGGTAGAAAACAATACTTGAGAGAAGTGCTTGACCATTTCAGTCAAGGAGTTCCTTTTTCGTAAATAGTTTATCCCAACCTGAAAAAGGGGTAAACGTATACTGGGTAAATGACATTTCACAGCCTTTAATGAGTTCAAAAATGACAAGAGCTCGACAATATTTTCATGTTTTAAGAGTCGAAAAAGAGCTGAAAGCAGATGCCCCATTTTTATTCTCTTTAACGAGTAGAAAAGGGAAAAAATACTTGGCAATATTTTCATCTTTTATGAGTTAGAAAAGAGATTAAAGGTGACTCATCCTAGAGGAACAAGTGGTATAAAGGGTAGCAACTGGTTTTGGCAATGGTGGAACTGTTCAAAACATGTAATGGTCAAGAGGCTGGCTAATAAAACCACCCATCGCTGTAGTCCCTTAGGAAAGGAAAAACAACCAAGTGAAAGCATATGATCGGCCAAAGAGATGGTGGTGATGGAATGAAACAACCAAGGCTCATCTAGTAGAAATTAGCTGATAAAAACAACAATCACGAGATGTAAATTGGGCATGGGTTCATTTTTACACAAGCTTGAATCATGGAGAACTCTGCTTGGATTCGGTTTCATGTTTACACAAGCTTGAAATGAAAAACTATAAGTTTGCATGCCCCCAGCATAATGAATCAATCGAGGTACATGCCCCCCAAGCTTCATTTCAGTCAACTAGGTGGATGGAATGAAGGTTCACTTTCGAGATCTTGGAAAGACTCGACTGGGATTTTACAAGATCTTAATCAAAGAATCGATTTGGAAAAGGGAGTTGCTTCATTTTTTAATAAGGTTGACACAGTAAAAGAACTATCCTCAAGACCCTTGTTTCATTTTTTAACGAGCTTGACACAAGACAAAGAACTATGCTCACACCCTTTGTTTCATTTTTTAACAAGGTTGACACAAGACCAGGAACTATCCTCATGACCCTTGTTTCATTTTTTAATGAGCTTGACACAAGACAAGGAACTATGCTCACACATCTGTTCATGAACCATATGAGAACATGGCTCCCAAGAGGTCTTCACTAGATAGAAGAAGCATGCTTTGGGATGAATACATGTCATTTGGTACCAAACACAGATCAGGTTCCATTGCCCCTAGTACATAATGTACAATACCATCTGTGTGATCACTAGTAGATGCGGAGACAGAATGGGTAGCCACATAATTGACCTGTGGCGGGGAAGGTACTGCTTGCAAACAAGAGCCGATAGGGGATGATTGTTGCAAAGGAGGCACTTAGTGACCAATGAATGACAGTTGATTAATAGTCATAATTTTCCCTTCGTGTGGAAAACAAACTACATGGAAAACAGAAGAAACAAGAGCTCCCATGACATAAACATAGTCGCGTCCAAGAAGAATACTGAAATATAATGGGCCTTAGACTACCATTGCATCTATATAGATGGTCTTTTCTCCCAAAGTAATAGGTAACTCGGAAGGACCCCTAAGGGTTGATTGGTTCCTCTGTTGAAAGCCAACATATTCTGAGTGACAGGCACAAGATGTGGGGAACCCAAAGCTTGCCAAGTAGATGAATACATGATGCTAACATACGCGCCTTCATCTAATATAGTGCCATGTCCTACCATATTATAGGCGTGTACTGTGATCTGGAAAGGCACATAAGATGGGAGGCGGAAAGTAGTCAATTGACTCCAATCAAAATAAATGACAAAACTACTTGGTGGGGATATCATATGATCACCCCCATGCCCTACAGAAGAAGGAGAAGGACTCTCCTAAACAATTGGGGCGGGAGGGTCACTTTTCAATTCATGAGAATCTGAGGAGACGAGAAGAACATGAGCTGTATGATCGCTACTCTCTTCGGGAACAAAGTGAACAACTAAAGGTGGAGCCAAGTCGACAGTCTTTTAAACCAATGGCCAGTCAGGAATAGACACAAGAGAGTGATGCTCAGGAACAACAGGATGGGAAAGAGATGAATCCAAGTCAATCTCTTTACCAACTAGGAGAGGGTTAGAAGAAAGCCTCTGATAACCAAAAGGAAGTTGGGGTTGAGGAGCTGCAAGGTTTTCCAAAAATTTGGTTATCAGAGGCCATCTCATTTGAGACTGTCCTGGAATTATCTTCATCTTACTGTAAGTTTCATGCTCGGTAATGGCAAGGGTCCACCACCACTGGGAAATTTAATCCCATAGCCAGTAGTTGATTTGGTTGATTTAATTTTTAATTCCTTTCTATGAATTGTTCTGAAAATAATTTAAATCTAGTTTCTAGCAATTGATTGATCAATGTAATTTGTTTCCAGAGGTTCTTAATTCATTTTGCTTACATAACAACATTATGACATTTTGGCATATCTAGCTTTGGTATTTGAGTGAGCTAGTTTTCGTAAGGTTGGATTTGGTTATATGGAAAATGAGTAGTTTAATTAGAATTTACAGTTGATTGGATTGAGCATTCACTACAAGTTGATCTCAATAAGAACGCATTCCTTTGATTTCTTTTTAGGAACTCTCTGTTTTCAAAATGAATTAATGGTGACCTTTGTTCACTTTGTCTTCAAACCAGCACGTTGATAGATTTGATTCTTTGCTTCTAATATTAAACACCTTTCATAGCCTCTGCGTGATTGTTCCATCTCTTGTTGCACAATAATGTCGATCAATCGTAGGTATAACCCAAATCACAAGCTTGTATGCATGCCTTTCTGAGTGAATTACACAACAATCATCTCAATTCCTCCATAAAAGCCCAATTAAAAATACTTCTCTGAGCTCAAAGAACACTGAATGAATGTTGTGTGTAAGGTTTATGCAACAAGAGAATTAGAATTCACAGTGTGGAGTATCGACTGATCGATCTCATAGAATCATTGAAACTTAACATAAAAATACCAGAACTGTCAATTGAACTTGGTGTTATAATGGTTGGGATAATTGAGCTTTTGAGATAGTCAATTTCACTCTCTATTTCCATATATAAATTGCAAAAAAGCAGAAGATGTGTTAAGCATTAAAAATAACATAATTGAAGAATAGTAGTTACTGGAGGATCATTTCTCTTTTCGATTGATTGGATTAGGCAGAAGATTACTTTCAACTCAAATTTCTATTTGAAACAGAGTATAGGTTTGGAGTGACATAGGTTTATCAGTTTGAAGATAAGATTTCATTGGTTTGATAAGAAGAGTTGGCATCTCATTTAGTTAAGTTTTCCTTTCATGATGGTTGAATTCTAGAGGTTGTATTTTGTTAAGCTTGGGTTTGATAAGAGATTGAAATTTGTTGTGTCCTCTTAATTTTAGGCATAGGATTTGGATTTGTCCTTAGTCAAACAAGCAAGATGATTAAAATAGGGTTTTAGTTGGAAATTCTTTTGAGTTGCGCCCGAGAGTGAAGCTTATCATAGAGTCCTAAAGATTTAAAGTTCCCTTTGAAAAGTTTAGTTTCAAGTCAACTTTCCTTTCGAATATGCTTGAAGTAAATTAGGATTTGGCACCTTTCATTCAAGAGTAGCATAGGTATCAGAATTAGGGTTTCTTAGTGTTTTTATGGGATTTGAGTTATTGGATAAAGTGTTTTAATAAGAAGTTTTTTCTTAGCATATATCTCGTGATTCAGATTGGGATTTCATTTAATTATAATAGTTTAAAATATAGATTCATTAAGAGTTTCAAATTTAAAATTTGATTATTGATTCTGCTTGCTAGAATTTGATGAATTGTGTGCTAGATTCGGCTAAATCATTTTATAAAGGAAACTGTTAGAACACTGACCAAGAACTGAATTTAGAAAGTGTAGTACAAATCGTGTTTATGAGCCTGGATTGACATATAGATGCAGGAGAATTAATACACCCATTAAATCTCTCAACATTTTGGCACCGTTGCCAGGGAAGTTGTAATTTCTTATTCAGGTAACTATTATTATTAGAGTTTCAGGATCTTGCAGGACTGTCAGAGGGTGGAGAGTGTACGGTAAGACGTGAGTGAAGAGCCACACATCCACTTTTGTGGGGTTGCTCCAAAGTCTGATTGATCAGTGCTTGTTCTTGAGTTTCTATTTCCTTTATCTTTATGTGTAGGAGTACAGGTAGACCTAGAGATAGTAAGAGTAGATTTATTTCCAGTTCTAAATTCCTGCAACCTTTGGATCAATTAATATACCTCTTATTAATGCTGCTAATTGATATGCAGGACTGAGACAAGAAGGAGGAAGTGTTGATACCAACCTATTTTTGGATCGAGAGTTCTTAGATCAAGGAGAAAAGACCATTCAACAGGTTGTCTTTGACAACACTTAAGGGATCGAGGTAGAAGAACCAGTAGAGTTGCAAGATAACATGGACATGCAATCAACCAACATCAACTGTGTTCCAGTACCTCCTGTTCACACTATAATCAACAAACCTCTTCGGGTGCCCGTCACAAATATGGACCACCAAGACAGGGAGAATAGAAACAACGAAGAACACCATGGAGAGGGAGAAGGCCCTCGACGCAATGTTAACTTCTTTGGAGGAAACAACCTGGAAGGACCAAGGGGAGGACCAAAGGAAGATGATGAGGAAACTACCTTCAGATTCCCTATTCTAAATGTGACTAGCAACATCAACATGAAAAACATCCCAATGGAATCTCTTCTGCTATTCTACGGTAAATCATCTGAAGATCCCGATGCATTTCTCTTTGAATTTGATATTTTATGTCACAGTTATAATTACTATGAGAATGCACATAAACTTGAATTGTTTCCCACCACTTTGAAAGATGCAGCCCTTAGATGGTTCATGAGTCTAGGGGAACACACTATATACTCATGGGATGACATGAAATCAGTCTTCCTTAAAAAGTATCAAGATTTTTGTAAGAGTAGGGACATCAATGATATCCTTTGGATGCAACAAACATATGATGAAAACCTAGAGGAGTATCTTGAATGATTCCTATATAATTTTCACAAATTCCGTGGGTCAAACTTAGATGAAAATACTATCAAAACTGTGTTCCTAAAAGGATCGAGGGATGACTGCATTGAAACATTAAACCTTCTTAGCGGTGGGGACATCTATAAGAAGCCATTTGTTGAAGTAGTCGAGCTTTGTCGTACCTATTCTAGGAGCCAAGCTAAAGTACGAAAAAAGCTTCGCGAACTTAAAGATAATTACAGAGACTGTGCTAAAGAAAATTGTGGCTAATGCTATTACAAGAGTCGAACTAGGAAACTTATTAGAAAACTTTAAAACTGATATACTCAACACAATCAGTGACCAGCTAGACACTATGAAAATCAAACAAAAACAAGAGGCCGAAAAAGCAGCCATGGCAGTCTTTTGTCCTAAGTGTAGGCGCAAACATCCAGACAGGGAATTCCCTTTAAATGCCATTGAGATTTGTGGAATCTACACTCTAGAACACTTGATCGAGAAGTTCCCATCACTTCTCGGTCTATAGGCTATATACAAAGGGAACGCTGAAACCATTGACCAATATCAAGCCACCAAAAGACCCATCTAGAGATGTTAGAGTCAGAATGTATTCCCAAATCCAAATTCCCAAGGTTATGGTCAGACTCAGCCTTAGACCTTCCAAACATCTTACCCTCCTTGGGCTACTCCGCAACCACAAAACACTCTCTGGAACCAGAATTGGAGGACAAACCCCTATACCAATGCTTATCAACCCCAAACCCAATTCTATGCACCTTACCCAAACATGCCAAGTACCTTGTATAATCCAACCATGTAACTGTATCAGCAAGGGCATAACCCCAACATGTATCAAAAACCCATGCTGCCACCACCTCCTTTGCATCAGTTGTTACCTACACCTTCTAACCCACCATCCTCGCAGGCACCTGCTACCTTGAACCCATCCTGACCTACACTGTTGCCTGCGCAACCCGTACCTAACCCAAGTCATAATAGGCTACCTCAACCTATGCAAAACATTGATATTCAGCCTTTTCCTACATATATGATCACCGCCATTCCTATGAATGAAATCCAATTACGATAGGGGAAGACAGTTAACAAAGGAAAATTAGCTGTTTTTATCGAGGAAGAGGTGCCCTCTACATCATTTGAAAACCATTTGCAAAACGAAAAATAACAACAACCGCAGAAAGAAGAATTAAATGAACCACCATACTTGGAAAGACTGATTGTAAAGAAATAAGAGATCCTGCTTGAATATGATTTGGAAAATGAACTAAGGAATGTCTGCATTGAAATTCCACTTTTACAAGCAATTAGAGACATTGCTATCTACACCAAAATTGTTAAATATCTATGCATTAAGAAACTGGGGAGAAAGGGGCATAAGAACCAGAATGTCAAAATCATAAGCCAAATGTCCACCATGATTTATGACTTTCTTGTGAAATAAAATGACCCTAGGAATCAAATTGTCACCATTGAGATAAACGAAGTACTTTTGTGAAATACCCTCATGGATTTAGGAGTAGCAATAAATGCAATGACCTATGAAACAATGACATCTTTACAATTACTTGGACTTAAATCCACCCTTATCCTTCTAGAAATGGCAGACAAATCTATCATCAAACCAATGGGAACCCTAGAGGACATAGTGGTCACTATTTCTTCTTGGCAATATCCCATAGATTTCATTGTCATTTCTCCAAAAACCTCTAGGCCCGAAAACCCTGTGGTTCTAGGACGACCATGGCTGGCAACTGCTGATGCCGTCATAGGATGTAGAAACAGAGAAATGATTATTTCTAATGGTCCCCACAACCAAACTCTGTCTATTTTCCCCCATGCTCAGACAACTGTTGAAGTACCATTATGGTTCGAGAACCCATATGGAGACGAAGAATATATGTTTCCTTTGTATCATTAGATCAGTCTAGAGGTCTCCAGAAGCATTCTGATGAACATGTTTTGCAGCAGTTTTTCGCTGATAGCTCTTGTATCAATTATCCTATATCTTTTAATGGTTATCAACATGTGTTTAGTGATGATTTTTAGGAAACTTGCCATCTAGCTGTCTTCACCTCTTTTGCAGCAATGGAGGAAAGCCATGAACCCACCATAGAACCTGTAGAAATTTTTGAAGGAAAGATCTTACATATCAGTACAAGATTGACTGCAGAATAGAGGCAACAGTTGATGAGTATGATTCGCGAACAAACTGGAGCTTTTGCCTGGGATTACTTGGACATGAGGGGCATACATCCAGACACCTGCATCCACCATATCTATACAAATGAAAAAATGAGACCTATTTAGCAACCGTAAAGGCGTATGAACCCAGAATTAAAAGACATTGTCAAAGATGAGTTTCAAAAACTTTTGGCTATAGATTTCATTTACCCCATTTTTGACAGTAGGTGGGTGTCACCTTTGGTAGTGGTTCCAAAAGAAGAAAAACAAGTGGCATATTTGTGTTGACTTCAGAGAATTAAACAAGGTCACATTGCGTGACTATTTTCCACTGCCCTTCATTGATCAAGTCCTCGACACACTTTCAGGTAAGAAGTACTTTTCTTTTCTAGATGGGTACAACGGTTATAATCAAATACAAATCACTGAAGAAGACCAAGAGAAGACTAATTTTACATGCCCTTGGGGCACTTATGCATATAGAGTCCTCCCCTTTGGTCTTTGTAACGCCCCCGCCACTTTTCAAAGAGCTGTACTTGCCATTTTCTCTGATTTGATCCATGAATGTGTGGAGGTCTATATGGATGACTTCACAGTTTATGGAGATGACTTTTCATAGGCTTTGGCAAATCTAGAGAAAGTATTGATTCTTTTTCAAGAAGCTAATCTAGCCCTTAATAGTGGTAAATGCAAGATGATGCAAACTAAGGGAATTGTTTTAGGCCATCATGTATCATTAGAAGGAATTCAAGTTGATCTAGAAAAAATCGAGGTAATATCGTGTACCCCTGTTCCTATTTCGCAAAAAGAGGTAAGAAGTTTTTTAGGGAATGCAGGTTATTATCGATGATTTGTTGAGAATTTCACTCGAATTGCAGCACCATTATTTAAATTGTTAACTAAAGATGCTGACTTTGTATGGAATGTTGACTATCAACAAACTTTTCAAGTACTAAAGGAAAAGTTGTCCATTTCTCCGGTATCAAGAGGGCCAAATTGGTCCTTACCTTTTCATATTTGTATAGATGCTTCAGATACTGCACTGGGAGCGGTCTTGGGACAAAGGGAGGATAATTTCCCTATGCTATTTATTTTGTTAGCAAAAGTCTTTCTCCCGCTAAATTAAATTATACGGTTACTGAAAAAGAATTGTTAGCAGTTGTGCATGCTATAGGAAAGTTTAGGCATTATATTACTGGTTATGAGACATTTGTCCATACTGATCATTCTGCTGTTAGATTTTTAATGAATAAACCTATTACTAACGGTAGGATAACAAGATGGTTGTTGCTTTTACAAGAATTCAATATAACTGTAATTGATAGGCCTGGAAGGGATAACTTGGCAGCTGACTTCTTATCTCATTTGAACATTGCGTAGGGAAGCATGCCAACACCAGTGCTTGATGAATTTCCAGATGAAGCATTATTTTCCATTTCTACTATTACTCCTTGGTTCGCTGATGTTGCCAATTATCTGGTATTAGGGAAACTACCTCAAAACATGTCGGCCCAAGAAAAACATAATATAGTGCAACATAGTGCTAATTTCTCTTGGATCGAAGGGGATCTATTTTATACCGGGCCAGACTTGATTATGAGGCGGTGTGTGTGGGAAGATGAAATGTATGATGTGCTGAGAGCCAGTCACAATGAGCCTTGTGGTGGCCATTTTGTCGATAAAAGGACTGCATACAAAGTTCTCCGTACTGGATACTATTGGCCTACACTTTTTAAAGATGCCAAGAAGTTTGTTTTGAGTTGTGACGCTTTCCAATGGATGGGGAGACTAGTTGCCTCCGATGAAATGCCTCTTCAACCACAAATTGCCATTGAACCTTTTGAGAAGTGGGCATTGGACTTCGTAGGGCCCATCTCCCCAATGTCAAAGAAGAAAAAATATATCTTGGTGTGCATTGACTACGTCACCAAGTGGGTGGAGGCTAAAGCATTGTATGCTACCACTGAAAAGGTAGTAGTAGAATTTTTGTTCGAGGACATCTTTACGAGATTCAATGTGCCTCATGAAATCGTCATTGACTAGGGTACACAATTTACATCAAATTTGGTCAAGGTAATCACGAAGTAGTATCAAATTAAGCATTGTAAATCGACTCCTTACCACCCCCAGGCTAACGGGCAAGTAAAGTCCATGAACAAAGTTTTAGAATCCATCCTCACAAAACTATTCAACTGCATCATATGGATTGGGCAGGTAAGTTACTAGAGGCACTATGGGCTTACCGGATGACTTGGAGAAATGTGACAGGACACACACCTTATGAGTTAGTCTTTGGTAAACAAGTGCTCTTGCCCATTGAGTTCCAAGTAAAAACATTCAGGACTGCCACCCAGTTGGGCATGAATCTAAATGAAGCTCAAGAGCAGAGGTTGATGCAATTGAATGAACTTGGTGAAATCTGATAAGATGCCTACCATAGAACCGCTTTGGTGCAGAGCCAAAGAGCTCGATGGCACGAAAAATTGATCAAGAAGAAAGTCTTTCACCTAGGTGACTGGGCCTTGTTATATGATAGTAAGTTTAAGAATTTTAAAGGTAAATTTTATACCAGATGGTTAGGATCGTATGAAGTAAATGAAATTTTGATAACGGTTTAGTTCATATTTGTACTATCGATGATGATAAGACTTATTTTATAGTAAATGGTCATCGACTTAAAGTTGATCACAAATGATCAGTTTTTACAGGAAGTACGAAAGGATCTAGGTTGGAGCTGATTCATGCAAATGACCAACCCCTTGCTGGTTCAGTTGATTAATTTCTTTATATTTACTTGTATATATATATATATATATAAACCAATGGGCTGTTATTTTTCATATTTACAGGTGGTTCTCCCCTTGATGGTTTAGTTGATTAATTTCTTTATATTTACTTATATATATATAAACTAATGGGCTATTATTTTTCATATTTACAGGTGGTTCTCCCCACAGCCCATGTAGAATAAAGGAGGAATTCACCAGGAGCAAGTTTATTCCTTTATCCAGGTCTAGTGGATTACTTATGGAAAAGGAACCTGCTGAGTCTTCTTTGGAAGCCTTCAGACTCTCTAAACATGAAGCTCTCGAGCATTGAATGATCTAGGCTCGCAAAATGATATGGACCAGTATTAGTCTAGGGATTCTTTGAGTATAGAATTGTTCTTTTCCGGGCTCAAGGAAATGTTTGCGGAAAGGAAACCCCCTGGAGTTTAGAAGGTGGCCAATGCATTATTTCTCTCGATGGCCATGACTCCAACATGAAATACACGTTGCTTTATAAGTGCATTACCTTAAGTTCCATTCCCAAATTTTTGTTGCATCATTTCTATTTATTCACGATCACTCCAGACGAATTGTTCTCATCACAGAGGTGTCTCGTAATTTCGATTGGGTGCTAATTATGGAGTGACATTTGCTATAAGAGATCCAGTTCGTTGGTTTAGTTGATTACTTTTCTGTGCCAGTAATTCTACAGGTGCACTTAGAATTTGACCATGGGAGTGGATAAGCACGAGCCCAAATTTGGCCAGTTTTCACGGACCCTTGAATATCAGTCTTGTAAGGAAGTCATCGAAGAGAAGGGATGGACAATTTTTTCTCCAAAATTTTCAGGGGTACAACGATGCAGTTGCTTTGGCCTTTACCCAAACGTTTGACAGGAAGAGAGCCAAAGTTGGAAACTTGCAACTCAAGACTAGAAAGTAGTCTCTCAGCGAAGAAATAGGGCTACCTTCAAGTGGGGATAATTTCTTCAAGGGCGACCAATTACACATTCCCAATTGTGCAACGTTTCTAAAACCGGCTTATCAGTCACTAATACAGGCCAAAGGAGTCTTGTGTACCTGCATTCAGGATCAATGTCACCCCATGTTAACTATGATCCAATGTTTCTTAACCTGCGAAGGAAGGTATGACATTGTTTTTCTATATCATATCAGGCTCTTAATGCATTTTCCAGAGGATTGCTCCATAAATATTCCCCATTTCATGAAATTAAACCTCCACAAGATGGCAAGGGGAGTACAATCTCAGGGTAAGAAACCATAGACTTCCCTCTACCATCATAGTTTGATTAAAATTTTGATTGTGCCTGAATTGAGTAAGAGAAAGAAGTCTTGGGAATACTTTCTCATAGAGAAGTTCCCAGGAGAAGAGGCACAAGTCAAGTGGAGACAAAGGCCTATTGTTAGAACGTTGAAGTCTAGGAGGGAAACCACTACACCTACCTGACAAAGTACCCCTACTTCCCCCACTTCTCTTTCCCATTCTGTGTCACCTCCTCCCAAGAATTTTAAAATTCTTGATCCCTCTTTTAGCCAGGCAGCTGAGCCTTCAAAGATATAGTTAGAAAAAAAGCAAAAAAAGAAAAGGAGAAGGGAGGCCTTAACCTCCACAGATGAGCCAGCTGAAATTCCCTCAACAGGTCAAAAAAGTCACCAACCCAAGAACAAGGTTAGGAGAACCTTGTTTCCTGCTCACAAAACTTCAGCTCCTACTATAGAAAGTCCTATACAAGGTGGACGAAGGACTCGAAGCATGAAGAAAAATCCTCACACTCCATATACATTTCGAGTTTCCAGTCCTCAACAAATGTTTGTAACCTCATCTCCAGAGTTCGTTGCTCAATCTCCATTATCTCTCCCTCAGTATCCTTCACCTCCATTGCAGTCCCAAATTCTCGATGAAATTGCCCAGGATTTACACACTTCCACTCAGCCTTTAGCCAATCAACAGCTGCAATTCTCTTCACCTAAAAATAGCGTAAGTTAGATGCCCAGAGGAAGTCCTTCCCAAAAATCCAAAGCTCCAGTAGCTCCAACAAGGACACCTATTTTTGAAGAAGAAGATAACCTAAGAATTAAGTTGATCAGACTCCAGAAAAGGATTGGTAAACTCAAAGATCAGGCTCATAAATTTAATGTACTGTTTCACTATGTACGAGGAGTGAATGATCAGCTGCATGATAGTAACTTGAGACTCTTCACTCAAAATTATGCTTTGAAGAGAAATAATAGACAACTTTTGACATGGAAAGCAACTAGGACTCGTCCTGCAAAAAGGATCAATGCTTAAAAGTTAGCCAGGCAGTTCACCAAATGTTTAGTTTCTAGTGAAAAGAGGACTTGAAGTCTTGGTTAAGGTAGTTGGCCTTTGACCAGACACTTAGGTGATTCAATCTGTTTTTGGTTTGAGATGCATGAGGACATGCATCACCTAAAGTGTGGGGGAGATGTTGGACCTCATTTTTGTCTATGCTCATACACTTTTCAAACTAATTTTTTCCTTGTTTTAACCTATAGTTGAACTCTTTTCATGTTATTTTGACCTCCTTGTGCTTGGACTATACCAAATTCCCATACAAGATAAAAGCATTACAAATGGTGTTGTTTTAGCTATTTTGATGATCAATATTAGGTAGTTTAATGTGTGCTTGTTTATTTACTAATCATTATGGGTGATAGATGTGAATATTTCTCTCACAGGGACCCAGGACTTCTGCATCAAAAGAGATTTTTTCACTCAAAGAAGGAACTATACTCAAGGCAACAATCCATAATTTCACTCTAGGAAATTACACTTGAAGATTTGCACTTAAGGATGAGCACAATAGTCAACGTGACCTCATCGAATTAAATGAGGAAGATCGATGCTTCTTATGCATAGCCAACTTTTAGCTTCCAAAACAGAATTCGGTCTTATCATTTAGATCTTGTATGGAAAACTGTTGGTTTCTAAGCCTGGATTAGAATGGAAATCCGATTGGCATCTCCATGATTTGATTTTTACTAAATTGTAATATGTAAACTGGATTATAAATCTTGTAGAAACAATGTAGAAGGGATATATATACACACATACATACTGAAGAATTTAAACTCTTTTGTTATTGTTCTACGAAGATTTTATCAATGGAAATTATCTTTGCCTTGGTTTTGCATTGAAGAAGAAATTGTGATTGCAAGAGCTGTAAATGTTTGATATAGTTATCTGATTCTCTTCATCTTACTGTAAGTTTCATACCCAGTAGTGGCAAGGGCCCACCACCAATGAGAAATTTAATCCTGTAGCTAGTAGTTGATTTGATTGCTTTAAGTTTTAATTCATTTCTCTGAATTGTTATGAAAAGAATTTAAATGTAGTTTCTAGCATTTGATTAATTGTGTTAATTTGTTTCTAGAGCTTCTAAATTCATTTTGCTTACATAACAGTGTTCTGGCATATCTTGCTTTGGTCTCTGAGTGAGCTAGTTTTTGTAAGGTTGGATTTGGTTATATGACGAATGAGTAGATTAATTAGAATTTATAGTTGATTGGATTGAGCATTCACTACAAGTTGATCTCAATAAAAACACATTCCTTTGATTTCTTTTTAGGCACTCTCTATTTTCAAAACGAATTAATGGTGACCTCTGTTCAATTCATCTTCGACCCAACATGTTGATAGCTTCGATTCTTTGCTTCTAATCTAAAACGCCTTTCATAGCCTCTACATGATTTTTCCATCTCTTGTTGCATAGCAGCATTGCCCAATCGTAGGCATAACCCAAATCACAAGCCTGTACGCATGCCTTTCTGAGTGAATTACACAACGATCATCTCAATTCCTCCATAAAATCCCGATTACCAATACTTCTCTGAGCTCAAAGAATACTGAATGAATGTTGTGTGTAAGGTTTATGTAGCAAGAGAATTAGAATTCACAGTGTGGAGTATCGATTGATCGATCTCATAAGAATCATTGAAACTTAACATAAAAATCCCAAAACTGTCAATTGAACTTGGTATTATAATGATTGGGATAATTGAGTTGCTGAGATAGTTAATTCCACTCTCTATTTCCATTCATAACTTGCAAACAAGCAGAGCATGTGTTAAGCATTAAAAATCAATTTCCAGAACAGAATTGAAGAATAGTAGTTACTGGAGGATCGTTTCTCTCTTCGATTGATTGGATCAGGCAGAAGATTACTTTTAGCTCAAATTTCTATTTGAAACAGAGTATAGGTTTGGAGTGACATAGGTTTATTAGTTTGAAGACAAGCTTTCATTGGTTTGATAAGAAGAGTTGGCATCTCATTTAGTTAAGTTTTCCTTTCATGATGGTTGAATGCTAGAGGTTGTATTTTGTTAAGCTTGGGTTTGATAGCAGATTGAAAGTTATTGTGTCCTCTTAATTTCAGACATAGGATTTGGATTTGTCCTTAGTCAAACAAGCAAGATGATTGAAATAGGGTTTTAGTTGGAAATTCTTCTGAGTCGCGCCCAAGAGTGAAGCTTATCATAGAGTCCTAAAGATTTAAAGTTCCCTTTGAAAAGTTTAGTTTCAAGTCCACTTTTATTTCGAATATGCTTGAAGTAATTATGATTTTCTTGAAGTAATTATGATTTGCCACCTTTCATTCAAGAGTAGCATAGGTAACAAAATTAGGGTTTCTTAGGGTTTTTATAGGATTTGAGTTATTTGATAAAGTGTTTTAATCAGAAGTTTTTGCTTAGCATATATCTCGTGATTTAGATTGGGATTTCATTTAAGTATAATAGTTTTAAAGTACAGATTCATTAAGAGTTTCAAAGTTAAAATTTGATTATTGATTCTGCTTGCTAGAATTTGATGAATTGTGTGCTAGATTCAGCTAAATCATTTTATAAAGGAAACCATTAGAACTCTGACCAAGAACTAAATTTAGAAAGTGCAATACAACTCGTGTTTATGAGCCCGGATTGACATATAGATGCAGGAGAATTAATACACTCATTAAATATCTCAATAGAGCACAAGTCCGTACTAGTGCTGTCTAATGCCGAAGAGAATGACAACTACTAGATTTAAAGACGCTGGAACACATCTCTAGCCTAGACCACTAAATGTGAGCATTAAGTTTCAATGCTTCCTTAGGTTAATTCAATAGATTTTAATGGTTGATCTTGAATTAGGTTTAAATTACAAGGCCCTACAGCTGTCAACTGAAAAAACTCCTACATGAAGCTATATGAGAATGGAAATATTTGTCTTCGATGAAAGTTAACACTAATTGAGAGATAGATAACACAAAATCAATGCAACAATCAAAGATTAAAATCTTTCACTAATAAATCTCCAAAATGCACTAAATCTTCCTATCAAATGCACTTCAACTAGTCCTTTTAATAGTAAAGAGAATTCATTTATTTTTGAATACAAATGATGATGCGACTCTAGTCTTCAATGATGCTAAATAATGTGACATATTGATTCAAAAAACTAGAATTATGTATTTTTCAATGGAATGATAACATGAATCTTTCACAAACACTTCATTGAAAATTTTTCAAAACAATCGACATCAATCAAATGGAAAGCACAAAAAGAGAATTCCTTCCAAACCAATGATGCAACGATTCAATCAAGAACAAGGCGAGCAATGTAATCTATGCCCGAAAAGAGATGCTTAATTAAGAGAATAACAAATGAAACTTTTCAAACTTTTTTAATTGAAATCAAAGCGATAAAAGGACTAAAAAACGAAAATGCATGGAGAAGCTAACCAACAACTTGACCTGCTGAGCACACAAAAAACTGAATAGATGACGACTTAGATGCCCTAGGGCCACAAACCATCCAAAGACTTAAAAATCAAGTAAAAGAAGGTAAACCAAACAAGCACACAAACCAAGCCAATGAAGCTTTTCAGTGAGGGAGAACATAGGCAAATCGAGCTAAGAGGTAAAAATTAAGAGGGCAAGACACACTGGTTATGATCCAGGAGAAACCCTAATCTTCACCTATAGGAATCAGCGTGAGTGCCTAACTGACAACAAGCGCTGATCGGCATGACTGGAGCGACTACCTAACTGAAAACAAGCGCTGATAGGCCTAATCAGTGCGACTGTTTGGCCAAAAAGAGTGTTGATCGATGGATTCAAGAAAAAAATAAATTTTTTCAAAGGCTAAAACCAGACTTGCCACTGTAAATTTCAGGCTTAGAGCAGTAAAGCATGCAAAGAAGAGAATACTAAAGGGAAAAGGTGATACTAGAAAAGTTCACACAAAACCATAAAATGAAAATCAATCAAACAGAAGGATTGGGTCCCCAACGAAGTCGCCAATTTGTGGTGCAGGTAAATTCTCAATGTGGACACAAACAATTCCTCTAGCCCGAGAGAGCGGGTCTAGCCACAAACAAACAATCTATGGAAAATCTCCTTAAGATAGAATCAATTAAGAGGGCCTACCTCTTAGAACGCTATTCTGCTTGGTGATGATCCTGCTTCCTCACTACAACTATCTTCCATTTCCTTCCTTCGAATACCTGAAACAAACAAATTAGCAACAACAACAAACGTGATAACATACAATATTGTATTCAACCTACTTAATAGGTCAAGGAATATTAAGCCATAAATATGTAAAATAACACTTCATGTAGGAAATCAACCAATAGTTGTATTCATATAAATCAGAAAGAGATTACAACCGATGCATTGACGTTGCTGGTCTCCTCCGACGTATCTGGGTTTCCACACTTTTGCTAGCATCTCATGGATAGCCCCAATAATGGAAGTTTTAAGGCCTCTTCCCTCTAGTTTCAAACCAAACCAAAATACACTATTCTCCCTCAAACATACACTAGAAAGCTACAAGCTATAAATGCCTTGCTGATCATTCAAACTCACTCCAAAACTAGTTTAGCTTGGGAAAATAGAGGTTTATATAGCTTGGATGGATGGGAGATGGTTCCTATCATCATGGGAGAAGGTCTTATCTCTTGAGTTTGTTCCACCCTAATAGGGGAAAGGGGCCTAAACTGATTTCCTCAGCTCCATCTAGCCCAACCATCTACCAGAATTCTGTTATGAATCTTATAGAGATGGAAGCTTCGACTCCATATTTAAAAAACTTGCCAAAAGAGGATCGACGCCACTGGAAAAGCACTCAGTCACTCTGTACGAACCTAGGGCTAGTTTTAATATCTGCAAATCGACGCAAGGAGGAAATTGCTTAGTAGCACTGGTCTTGTAAACTGGGATAAAAGGAATATTCTTGGGAAATGATGTAAAGGGGAACTATTCTTCTCATGAAGAGGGACATACTGGGAGTTTCTTCATGATGGGAAAGCATGTCAGATTCACTATAGAGGTCCTCCAGGATCATGGACAGGCAGTATAGGGACAGTGACAAAATGCTGTGTAACACGAGGGGATTGTATATTCCTTTGTATGAACTTAGACAAGAGTTGCGGTGAATCTTGTGTGTTAGTCCTGATGGGTTTTTTTTTTTTTTTCTTTTCTTTTTAAATCATGACAAGGCTACATAGAGTCATTCTAGGCTTGAACCATTATGATATGATAGTAAGATAAATAAATATATTAATCAAGGTGACTCGGTGCGGGTATAAGCCATACCATTTTTACAAAACTATGAATGATCAAATGAGTGGGAGTTTGGGTCGGTTTGATTTCTCATAAATTAACTATGTTACCCATAGTCATCAGTAGGAAAATATGAGCCTTTGTTGACTTGTAAATTATGAGTTTAATGAATGGGGTTGAGACATGTGATAACCCAAGAACACGACAAAAAAAATAAAATTAGGACTTGAACTGTATATTGAGTAGCAAAGACTATGTGCTAAGAACAAGATCACTCATTGTTGTTATGAGTTTGGACTGTTTCAGTCATGTATGGAGGCTGGTTTGACAAATCAATATAAGGATAAGTTGAGATGATGAATGAGGCTATAGGTTTGTGTCAAACCTTTAATCATGAACCATGTTGATCATAACCAAGGTTTTGCAAGCCAAGAAGGAAGTGGGACGGTGGGACAAAAATATCACATACAATGCATGGCTATAATGATCTAAGGCATGTTTTGTTGAGAACTCACACAACCAAAGGATCCATTGATAGAACAAGAGGTCATTGTCAACCTTACTATGTCAAAACGCTATTGCATGGGCTATGAAACAAAACAAGGTATGAAAGAGACTACAACTTATCTCAAGCATGCATGGAAGTCACCAACAAAATGGATGGAGAGACGGGGGATTATGGAAGGGATTGATTTTTTGAAGAGGTTTGTACAGATTCCATAGAGGTGTGTGATTATTCCAACACTCTTTCAAACATAGTTTAATTTGGTCCAGGTTCTAATACATGAAGATGTTTGTCATTACACCAAAATCTACAGGTGTTGGTAAATTTTCCAAACCAGTAACTAGGATCCCTAGGGTGGAAATTATGGATTCCATAGAGCTGCAATGACACTCTTGCATGATGTTCAAACTAACTTAAATAAGCCTAGATTTTTCTAGAAAGAAACTAACCAAAGAATAGAGTCAATTTCTTTCCATACATGTGAAAGTGGATTTTATTTCTTGAAATTAGTTTCCAATGATTCCCATAAGTTGTTGCAGGAGCCAAACCAATATTCTAGAGCTCTATAATTCTTGGTTTTGTTATGAGGGATGAGATACACAATGAGAATGAGATGTCATTGGTATCAATTGTCTACTTTAGCTGAGAACCATAACAAGTTCCTCGAAGTTCAGTGCCATCAACCCACCATTTGGTCTCATTCACTTTGGTTAGTTACCAAATCCCTACCCAATAATTCCACCGGTGATCGTTGACAGTTGATTAAAACTCAACTTAAGTAAGTTAATTTTTACGGTGAGGTTTCAATCCACTTGATCTTTATGTTTATGACTCAGTTCATTTCCCAAGCCATATGATAGGTCGCATATGACTCGTCGATGGTCTTACCAACGAACAAATGCATGCTGTGAAATAATTCACAATCACATATGCTACGCTAGGTACAATTTGGCATACGTTTAGGGATCACTTGGCAGGTGCACCACATAATGAATGCATATATTTGTGTTATATTATGTGGCCCATGTTCTTTGAGAAACATAGCATATGGACCAATCGACACTGGATGAGTCACGTTGAGGCACTGTATTTCAAGATTTATTGAGATCACGATTTACTGAGATCATGGGGTTTTATTGGGGAGCAATACCATTCCACGTGCATTCATGTTGGCAGATATATATTGAGGAAAAAGTGACATGGGATATATAGGGTTAAAGGGTTTTTATATTGATTGGTATAAAAAATGGAGCTCAAAGTTAATGAAAAAATATAAAAGGGTATAAAAAATGTTAATGAAAAAAATGGATACCTACAATATCTAATGAAATTAGGGGTTTTTTAAAATGGGAAGGTGTATAGTATTATTAATAGGGGGTTAAAGAATGTGATATTTAGAGGTATTTTCCCATATGTAGTCAAATTAAAGGTATTGTTTAGTATGCCATGAACACAAGTGTTATGCCAAAGGTTCATTAAGTGAAGCCCCATTGACTAAGATGAGCCCATATGTTTAATGCTTCACTGTGTATGCTTAATATTTTTTCATATGTGCTTATTGCATTGACCGGGTATTCAAATAAATTTTGAAATGATTTTTAGACCATATTCTAATGATTTCCATGGCTTGGCCATGGTTATCATAATTGTTTTTTAAAACAAAAATAGTATAGTTTTATATCCAAATATATGCATACGCTTTACATTTTTGAAGCTTAAATAATGTCTTCATAAGCCTGAACATGGTTTCCTTGGGGAGCGAATATCCAAAACTATTACATAACATAGATTGACTATATAAATGAGGCCAAAGTATGGGTGTAATAATATCACGGTCATTAATTTCATGAAGTTATCAACACTGAAAACAAGGTAGCAAAGACAAATATGTGTATGCATGCATGAGCATATTGTCATTATGTAAAACATCATATAATGCCATATACTAAAAATAACATATTGATAATAATGTTGTAGTTGTCAAATTCATAAGTATATCAGTACCATCATGCAATGTGAACACAAACAAATATATGTCAATGTAAAACTTGTTGTAGCACCACACACTTGATGGATTATGCAATGATGTCAGGTTTATACTCTTTATTTCTTTTGGCACCCCACTTACTAAGATTAAAATTTAAATGCTTTAAGCTTATTATTTTTTTAGGAGGGAGAATCATATTAATAATATAATGATTTGTGAAAATTTATATGCAAGTGTATCAACAATATATAGATTCATTTTTGGTTAAATTGAAGAAAAAGTTCTCTCACAAAGGAATTGGAGGAATAGATTGTTATATAAAAAAGTGTCTCTTCTAACAATCAATTTCAAAAAATAGATTCCCTCAATAGGTACATTTGGATTGAAATATTTGACATTATCACAAAAAAGACTTGTCACAAATTTTTATTTCTCACCTAACTCTAAAGAATGAAGGTAATATACTCTTTGTTAGGATACTTTAATTCTAGAACCACCTCTAATAAAGATATTATTCTAAGTAATGACTCAAACCCTAATCCTCTTTGGCTAGATGAGGACCTTGATTTAGCTAATATATTCAACAAAAAATTGAATACCTAATAGAGAATTTTTTTGGTACAGAGATAGTCAAAATATGTAGTTCTCAAGACCTTATAATTTGCAATGGCACAATCAAGTGGCTAAAATCCAAACAGATAATTTGTATTCATGGGATTGGTAGTGGTGTCATTGATTATGTGATATATGATATCCCTATTTCCAACCAAATTGTAAATCTTGACCTCTTAATTGACCATGAGTCTAACTCTAACCATAAAGCTTTAACCTTAACTCTAAACTTTTCCATACATAACAAGGACATGCATGAGAATTGTGAGAACCAAAGCCACCTACTTTTTTACAAGAGTAAAATGGATCTCTTCTTAAAGGATTTAAATGGGATTTACACCTATTTTATTATAACGATATTATTGAAAACCTCTATCATAATTTTAATACAACCCTCTCCCCTACTGTGAGCAAGTTCTTTATTAAAGTGTGATATAAAATGAATAATAGATATACCAACCCTTGGTATGATAATGATTGTAAAATTTCCAGAAAAGAAATTATGGATGCTCCTAACTAATCCTTCAGACTTAATAAGACAAATATGTACAAAGCTCTTATTAAGTGAAGAAAATATAATATATAAGTAGAAAGAAAGAGAAGTTATGGATCTCTCTAAGTTTGACCCTAGAAAGTTTTGGAGGAAAATTCTTATTCTCAAGACCACGGAAAATGATTTGATGTTGATTTTTTATTCTTAAAACTAAGTTTATTTATATATAGAGATGTTAAATTTATATGATTATAAATAATATTATAAAGAACCAACATATAGATCCATCTTAACTCGAGAACTATGAAGTGTCAAGAAGGATCAAATCTCTTGAGGTGTAAACCTTTTCTAAAGTTTTACACTCTAAAAAAGGTTTTCATCTTGAGGGATTTAATCCTTCTCAAAACTTGATAGATATAAAACTAAGATAAAGCAATAGTGATTGTTACATCACTTAACATATGTTTAGACTTCACTTCATGTTTTCACATAACTTTACAGAAATTTACTACTTTGATTTAAATTGCTTTTTGATAATATATATGATAATTTTTTTAAACAATAAATATATCATATATGCATAGATTTTAGTGAAATGAAATCATATACATGTTTGTTTGACTTTCTAAACATATTTTTAAATTTTAAATTATATCCAAAAAAAGAATTCACGAAGTTAGTAAATACATCCCTAATCAAAATTAAAATTATAACTCAGCTAGAGTAATTAGTTTAAAAATGTTTATATAACCTATCACTTTAAATTTGGATTTAAAAAAAAATTCCATTCACATTAAAATATTAATTCATCCAAAACTGTCTAACATACTTATAATTTACTCTATTAATATGTATGTTTCTAAATTATTTACTTATAAGTTATAATTCGCTTTATTAACATGTATTTTTTAAATTTTTTAATAAATTATAATTTTAGATTTTAGGCTTTTGTAATTTATAATGTAGTAAGCAGTTTTTGAATTAATCACAACAATATTATTTGGTCCATGCTTAGAACCAACTAATGTAGAATTAATCACAACAATATTATTTGGTCGATGTTTAGAACCAACTAATGTAGTTCATCTTCACGACAAAAGTGAAAAAATCTATAAATTTTAATAAAAAATATCCATTATTAAAAATTAGTTATTTAAACCTATGAAACTTTGGATTGACAGTGAATAAGTGCATTATGTTAAGACACTCCTTGTAATGGATTGCACTCCTTGTAATGGATTACTGGTTCAAATCCCCAAAAGTGTTTACCTACCACAAAAAATTAATTATTTAATTAATAAAATAATATTCATTAATTTTTAAATTCTAATTAAAAATCAAATAAAACAAAAACATATTAATATTAAATAATACAAATTAACCCTCTTTCTATTTCAATCAATACATAAACTATGAAACAATTCCATCACTTTTTCTTCTGAATATGGCTTCCTCTTTCTCGAGTGTACACTGGACTTTGCCACTTGCTGCCCCTTGTTTCTCCATTGCATGCATGCCATTTTCTTAAGGATGCCTTGCCCCATAAATAGCACATGAACACAGCATAAATATTAAAATTGTAAGCAAAGATTCCGCCGAAATTGCAAATGAAGGTTCATCACAGAACGAGAATTACATGATCATGAACTATGCCATTATTTAATCTCTGCAAGGAAGCAAGAATTCCATGATCATCAACCATACTATTATTAAATCTCATCTACTTTACATTAGTTCCAACTATGCCATCGTTTAATCTCAGCGGTTGAGAAGCGAGAATTCCATGATCATTACCTAAACATTCCTTAATCTCACCAATAAATTAAAAATCTCACCTATAAATTAAAAGGCAAGGATCCCATGTTCATCAAGAACGGAATTCCTATCACGTTTGGACGTGCGTCCAACGTATCCTCTATGTTCCTGGAAGTCAATGTTTGATATATCATTTTCGTGGAAAATTCACTGTCAAGGAAGATGACTCTCGCGTTACAGAAGCCCACCCAGATGTTAACAGGTATTATTCTGATCCATACAACTCAGTCATTATTATTGCAAATATTCCAATACTGGGAGAAGATGTTTAAATTAATTTTTCATAACAGGGTTGTTATTACTAAAATTTATAGGTGTTTAAGTATTTTTTTTTGTTAGTATAGATGAATTTGAAGATTTAAATCTATAACTTTCTTGCATATAATATTTCATTTTCATGATTATGGCTATGTTCTAGAAAAAATTTGTTTTATATAATATATTTATAGCCTTGAAAGATTTCAATGATTTGATGAGTTTTTGTTTCTTGATGTTATTGTGATAAGGAATCAGTGTTTAAGTATATATTTTTTGTAAGTACAAGTAAATTAGAAAATTTGAACTTCGAACTTTTTAGCATATAGTACTTCATTTTCATGGTTATTGTTTCAAAAGATATGTCATATTGTTTGATTTTAGATTTTTGTGATCTATACTGATTTTATAAATTTTTTTGGATTAATCATATTATGATTTTTTGATCTATGTTTCAAATTATCTAATATGATTCATCCCCAAAACAAAATAAATATATCGTTTAATGAGTTTCTGTTGCTTGATGTTACTGTGATACCCAATCATTTTATCAAACAGTATGTGGACTGCAACTCCGCTTGCTCGTCCAATGAGTTGTGGCAGTCTGTAAATGATTATAATTCAAAATTGTTCAACAGGGTATATTTAACACAGTGTGACGGGAATTGCTTGTATGTGTTTATTCAGGGAAACGAAAGAAATCAAGGCTTACGGCGGCCGGTCACAGCGAGGCGAAGATCGTGATCGCGGTCCTGCTCGGCGTAACGCTGATAGGGTTAATCTACATAACACTGTTGAATGAGGCACAAACGGCGTTCGCTAGTCCCATCGTTTTAAGCTCTGTTTCACGCAGATTTATAGGCCTTTTCAAAATCAAAGGAACGGGCGCTGAAACTCCAGATAATTCTGTAAGTCCGTACTCCCTCAAAATCATTACGTTGGCCTGGATACTTGCAATTGGAATTTATAAAGCAGCTTTATTAATTGAAAATACAAATAAAAATTCGCTTATAACACAATTAATAAGAAAGCAAGTGCCATGGATTATGGAGTTTTAGTATTCTTGGTTGATGAAGGACTATTTCTTAACTATATTTATTTTCCTTGAGGTGAAAGATTATTTTTTTTATTTTTTTTTTATTTTTTAATTTTTTTTTTACTTGATCTTAATAAATATGTTTTCTTCCATTTCATTGTAGGAAATCATTTATTTCTTTATTTCCATTTTTGCATTTTTATTTATTAGAGTGGTCTGATCAGGATGAGACATTGTCCCGATGGTAAAAAATGGCTGGAATTTGGGTAAAAAGTTCAAATTTTTTTATAGAGGCAGTATTTAAATCGTGTTTTTGATGGTGGAGATGGATTCAGCAACATCAAAAATGTCTAGGACACCTAAAATTTTAAAGTTTAACAACTATAATTTAGATTTACAAAAATCCTTACCGGATTTTCTATAAATATCACTGGAATTTCCAAAACTTTCCAAGCAACTCCTCCACCTCATTAAACTAAGAGTTTATGAAATATATTATATTTAATTAATTTTTTAAATATAAAATTATATTCATTAAATATATTACATCTTATAAAATTTTGGCTTTTATTTTATTTGATTAATTTTATTAAATATAAAATTATAATAACTTTCTATTAAATATAAAATTATAATAAAGGAAAGTTTAATGATTCAATTTCAAAAGAGTTATCTCAAGTTATCCATCACATTCTTATATCTATTACAGTTTTAATTTCAATGTGTTTAATATTTATGAAGCAAAGTCAAGTACTTTGTTCCATATTAGATATTGAAATTTTTTATATGCTTTAAGGTAATAAGTAAATATATATTTGAAATAATTAGTTAAGATAATGGAACAAAGTTAAATATAGATTATGATCTTTGTTCCATGTTATGAAAGATTAGAATTTTGCATGACATTAATGTTGTAATCAAAATTTTTAGATAGTGGATTCCAATAATTACTACAAATTTGAAATCTACATATATTAATGTAATAATCAATAGTTTATTAAATTTGAAATAGTTTATTAAGACAATGTAACAAAGTCAAATATAAATTATAAATTATGGATTTTGCTTCATGCTATTAGAGATTAGAATTTTGCATAGATATTAATGTAGTAACCCAATTTTTAAGGTATTGATTGGAATAATTACCATTTTTGTTAGTAATAAAATTACAAAATAAAATTAATTATTAATTTTATTTGATATCTCAATATTGATAGAAATGGTCTTATTAAGTTATTTTTTGAAATTTGATAGCATAATTATAGATTAAATTATATATTGGATTATTTTTTGAAATTTGATGATATAATTATAGATTATGAATGAGATTGTGATATTTGATTATTTAAATTATATAGTTTAAACTATGTAAATAAATTCAATATATTTAAATTTATTAAAACATTTAAATTAGGAGTTGTCTATGGAGGTGGAGGAATTGTTCGGAGGGTCAAAAGTGGCAGGAATAAGGGCAAAACAATTTCAAAAAATCTTGTAGAGGCAGTGTTTGAATCGTGTTTTTGATGGTGGAAATGGATTCAGCACCATCAAAATGTCTAAGACACAAGTTTAACAACTATAACTTGGATTTACAAAAATCCTTGCCACATTTTCTCTAATCAAAATTTTCATAACTATCCGAACAATTCCTCGGATTCCAGGATAAAATTAGCGGAGGAAAAAAAACTACTTCCTACTAATATACCAATGGGTTTGTATGTATAATGTGCAGAAGCATCACGTTACGATGGTATCCAATTATAGTGCGGAGCTTGAATTACGACTATCTGAGGCTGCGAACCCAGACAAAACGGTTATTATCACGTCGTTGAACGCAGCATGGGCGCAGAATAATAGCATGTTCGACCTGTTCTTGCAGAGTTTCCGAGAAGGCAACGGAACTGAACACTTGCTGCAGAATCTTCTCATCGTTGCGGTCGACAGCAAAGCACTCGACTTCTGCAGGCAGATTCACAAGCATTGTTATATGATGAACACCGAGGGGATAGATTTCTCAGCCGATAAGTACTATATGACTGATGGTTACTTGAAGATGATGTGGAGAAGGCTGCGCTTCTTTGGCGAGGTGTTGGAGGCAGGCTACAATTTCGTTTTCTCTGTAAGTATTCATATGATTATTGTGAATTTCATTTATATATGTAAATTTTTTTAACAAAAATGAGACTTATTTCCAATTTTTGTAGTTTCTGTTCATTATGAACCAATGTATAACAAATGTTTCTATTTTTCTTTTTTTCCGGTTCATTATAAGAAACCTTATACCAAATTGTTTGATGGTCATGTGTTTTATTTATTTTTCTAATATTTTCATTATACAGTTGTTACTATTTTATTGGGTAGAATTAACATTTTTTTTGTAAATTTGAATTAGTGAACCATATCACTTAAGCTAAGTTCCTTTAACAATTATAAAACTTTCTTTAATCACAAAATAATAAGAAAATATTGTATAACAAGTTTTTGATTTTTCTAATATTTTTATTATGAATAAACGGATGCTACTATTCTAGCTAGCAGAATCAGAATTTCATAAATGCTACAAAAGCCAACATCTTTCCATAGACTTAAACTTAATATTAACATAAATGCGACAAGGACCAACATCTTTCCATAGACTTGACTCACTAGTGAACCATACCACTTGCTAAGTTTCTTTGACAATTGCAAAAGCTCTTTTAATCACAACATAATAAGTAAATATTGTATAGCAAGTTTTTGATTGTCATATGTTTTAGTTACTTGTGAGTTTAAAAATGGAATGTAGGATGATAGATTTTTATCCATTTTGTAAAGTATTTTATTATAAGTGTTTAGTTTTCATATGTTTTAGTCTACTATTTTTATGTTAATTGTAGATTTCAAAATATTTTGAAAATAAATGAAGATGAATAAAATTAAATTGATATTCATTTTGGGAATTACCCTTTAAGGTTTTAGTCCCTATTTGTGATGTTCAAAAATAATTTGTGAGATTCAAAAATAACTTGTAAAATTCAAAAATAACTTGTGACAAATACTCAACTATATATATAATTATTTTTTATCTTTCTCATTTTTTACTATTCAACTTTCATTTTGAAATCTATGATAGAATTAAGCCCTAAAGTTTTATTTTATTTGTGAGGTTCGAAAATAACTTGTGAAAAGAGAAATACACACATATATATTTCCTTTCCCTCTTTTTAATCTTCAACTTTTAATATGAAAAAGAATTCTAATTTCAAATTATTGTTTATTTTGAAATCTGCACTAGAATTAAACTTTAAAGTTTTAGTTCTATTATTTCTGATGTTCAAAAATAACTTGTGAAAAGAGAAATATTCAATTACATATTTCTTTTTTATTTTTATTTATAACTTTTAGTATTAAAGACAAATTTAATTTAAATCAATATAGAACAAAAAGAAAATATAAAAATATTACAGTTTAGGTATATTATAATATAGTGGATTTAATGGTTAAAAGGGTGTGTTTCCTCTTAAGATGTCATAGGTTCAAAAATCAGAAAAACTAGAGAGGTAGAGTATGTATGCCTTAATAGATTTAGTAGTTAAATAGCTGCACTGAGATGGATCCCTTGTCTCACAAACAAAAGAGTTTCATCTTAAAATTAGGTAATAATAATAATAAATTGTAAAAATATTTAAATTATTGTGAAAAACAAAAATAAATCATTTCAAAATATTTTCATAATTGATGATAAATTTAAGTTAAGCGGGGGCGAACATAATCATCTGTAATTCTAATCATGATTTCCTTTTTCCGTGTGGCAAACATTGTACCATAGTGGTATATTGGCCAAGCATATTATTGGCACAAACCTATTTCAACCCATATAAAACCTAACTTTCCAGTACTTTCATACAAAACAATTTGGCAAGGGTTAACGAGCCTACTATCCAGCATTAAATGCTTGCTTAGCTGCAAGCTGAATAGCCATATAACTTTCGGTGAAGATGGAGTGTTCAGAAAACACCGCGAGTATCTGCGAGTATCTGTTTTATATGGTTATCCTTCCCTGAAAGAAAGCCCATTTTTTTCGATTCCCACCGCTGAACTCTCCCGTACTTATTTCCATTGCACGAGGAGGTTTTTACAAATTTGGACTCCCATATTCGCCATTATACCGAGATAACTCTGTTTTCTACATGCACTCCTAGTTATTCCCAGAGTATCGTGTTCAAGAAGAAACCACCTCTATTCCCTTAAATGTAATCCCGTCTGTTTTAAACCTACATGGAAGTTTTTTCCACAAATCTACAGTTGTAGGTACTGTCGGACACATGATTTTTCTTTTATCAAAATTAATAGTGGGAATTTTTGAGGATAGTTAGTCTCTTTTCTCAGTTGTGGTTTCAAAGTCTTCCCAGTTGACAAATTTATAAAATAGTTATATCTAATATGGCAACTAATCTCTCTAAATTATGGGTTCTCAACTTTCAATTAAAAAAAAGCTTACATTCACAATTATATTATTTATGAAACAAACTAAGGACATAGAGAGGCTTTTCAGTAAATTCATGACAGTATCATTATACTTTGGCTTGCAGGATACTGATATACTGTGGTTCCGGGATCCCTTCACGAAATTCTTGCGGAGCGCAGACATCCAGATGGCTTCAGACCTCTACAATGGTCACCCACGTAGTCTCAGAAACCTCCCCAATTGCGGCTACATGTACATCCGTTCCAACCCACGGACAGTCAGTTTCTTTAGGTTCTGGTATGAGGCGCAAGCAACATATCCAGGTAAAAACGAACAGGAGGTATTAAACTTCATCAAAGCGCAAGAGATCCCTCGCAGAGGCCTTCAATTCATCTTCCTGGATACAAAATTCTTCAGAGGGTACTGCCAGAAGGACCCGGATTTGAGCCATATCTACACCATGCACGCCAACTGCTGCAGAGGAATGAAGGCGAAGTTCCATGATCTGCAAAACACTCTCTCCGATTGGAGAAACTACATGATGAATGCCCATTCAGCTACTACGAGCAGGGCAGTACACTGGACACCTATACAGAAATGTCGACAGTCTTGGCAGTGAATGGACATCATGCCCTGGAACGAATCTGGTAGCTGCAACGTGAACAATGCAAATTTGTAACCTCGTCATCTACGAATTACAGTTGAATTTTTTTGTGAATAATAACCAGGATCATTCAAAGTACAATGTGAACAATAAATTGACATCTAAACATATTTAGATCTGCCAATTCCCAACAAAAATTACAGGCATGGGAATCTGAGTGCCTCCATATTTACCCTGTTCCAACAAAACTCATGGGGAATTGGGTTCCCCTTATCAAATTTCCATATTTAATTTATTGACCAGTATTATGATTTCACCTTGTTCCTCCACTGATTCGTGTAGTTGATCTTTATTCATCTCCATATTCACTTATTCTTGGGAGGGGTTAATGCCATGTTTAGGGAATGGTTTCAGCTCTGTGAATTGTTTTAATGTTTTTATGATGCAGGAGGTTATTATTAAATTTTGAAATAAAAAATATAGTTTATATCTTACTAAAATGAAAATGAATTATAATTTTATTTTAAATTAGTATTATGACTAATGATTATAAAAAAATATTATTAATTAAATATATGTTTATTTTAAAAAACATGTAACAAGGGTTATGGAGATTTTTAACTTCTTATTATTAATAGTTTAAAAATACGACATTTTTGTTTATGTAATTAATTTAATTAAAATGGGAGAAACAACAGAACTATTTTTGAGATAAACTTCAATTTTTGATTTGCGAACATTATTAAGAATATTTTAGAATATTCCATAGAGATTAAATAGCTACCATCTACTTAATAATTATTGATAATTATTCTAAAGTAGACATGCCTACTGGTGTAATCTAAAAACTCTCTAAAAATGTATTGAAATCACAAGTTTGATATATTTAATTAGAGTTGAGTTTTTTAGGATATTGAATCCATTTAAGCATTCAAAAACTGATTTTAAAGAATAAGAAATCTCTTGTTTGCGAAAAATTATTTTGCCAAATTTGAATTAACATAAAATAATTAAACCACCCCATTTATAAAAAGATAAGTTTTTACTCCTATTTTATATTGTTAGATAATTAATTTGTTTTCTTAAATTTCCTTTAAAACCAATTAAAAACACTTTTAAGTTTTATAATTAAAATTTGTTTTAATCTAGATAATATTTATGAAAAAGAAAAGAAAATTATCTACTCTATCTTTATATTTGTTTAATAAAATCATATGAAATTATATACTAATATATATATTTTAATAGGATCATATATATTATGATAATATATTGATTCAAAATGGATTTTGGATAGACTTCTAAGTCTAAATTGTTCCTCACATAGGAAAATGAAAGTCCAAGGATGCTCTTGGAAATAGTTCCATTGCGTAGATCTTTTCATTTTGAATCTATTGCAATTTGAATGAGCTAAAATGGACTTTGGATGAAGAAGTTATCGCAAAAAGAAGGTTGCATTTGTCCTTTGAAAAAGGAGGCATTTCTTCTAAAAATGGGCTAAAGGCCTTATAAAGGAAATTGCATCACAAATGTGCAAAGGGGTGGACTTAAGGCCAGGGCAGAAGGACCCCTGATCAATGATCTTCGACTCATCGCATCAGAGGCAGGAATATATGCGATATCGGGACCCAAGACTTGCGATAATTAGTGATCAGAGCGATCGACTGATTGGTGATCAGAGGAGCAAGGACATAGACCCCTGCTAATGCGATACACAAGGTGCGATATCGGCGATCAGTGGATCGGTAGATCGGCAATCGGGTGATTGTTGATCCCCGATACAAAGGGCCGTTGGGCACGCGACTTGCGATAAGCCAATAAGGATGGGACCCGATGGGAATTATAGACCCGATTGCATAAAATTTCAAATCCAAGTTTTTCGGATTTTCTGTGTATTAGCGCATTTCTGTTATAAAACTGAAATACAAAGGAGTTCCATGGTAAATGGGATTTCGGGCAGACCTCAGGTGGTAAGTGGTATTGGATGGGCTTCGCTCGATCCCATACACTGGCCGACATGTGGCATTGGCGCAGGAGAGAGGAAATCGCCTTTTTGGGCGGGTAATCTCCATGCACATAAGCTACCCAAAATGGTTGTCAGCCATTGGATCAGGGATCATGTAGATCAACGGTGCGCTTGCGACAGCCATAAAAGGGCGGACCTGATAGGGATTTTAAGCGCGATCCTATATTATTTGAAGTCTGGGATTTTGCGCCCGATAGTGTATTTTCTGAAAAACTCTGTGTATTGGAATTTTGTTCAATTTTTGGGTTTTTGCTTAAAGAAAGGGCCCAATTTCTTTGTAACACCCCCTGATCATTGTGCCATGCGACAAGCGGGCATTTTGTAAACAATGATGCATTTGTAATGCATAGAGCCACAGAGCTAGAAGCCAGAGGGCCAGATGAAGAGACAGAGGAATGATTATACTTAGAGAAATAGACAGGAAGCCACAAAGGCAGAAGAATTCCTCAAAAAAGCCAAAGAGCACGAATGAGAGGCAGAGCAGGCAGAGCGGGCAACACAGGTAGCTGAGGGAGTTTTTGGGAGTCGCTTGGAGGTCGAGAAAAAAAACCAGAGAGCTGAAAGTTGCTGAGACAGTCGCTTGGAGGTCAAGCGAATTACAGAGGCATGCAGAGGCCGAGAGAGAGCTTAGAGAAGCTAGAGCCAAGAGCTAAGAGACAGAACGAGAGCCAGAGCGAGAGCGAGAGTTAGAGCCATGAGCCAGAGCCAAGAACGAGAATGAGAGCCAGAGTCAAGAGCCAGAGCCAGAAAGCCAGAGAGCTTTAGAGCCAAGGATAAGATGGCGTTCTAGGCCCATTGTGTTCTGTGTAAACCAGTGGAGTTGAATGTGGAGCTTGTAAAAGGACTTATGCTATAATCCCAGACAACCTAGTCGAGTTGAATAGAGCTCAAGGAGATGTAGCCCAAGAGTTTTGGGTGAACTCCATATTACATTGCTGTTCTATGTGTATGTTTTATTACTGCACAATTTACTGTAATATGTATTTTATATCAGCATGAGCAACAGAACTTACAACACATAAACAATTTTAAAACAAACATAAGCATACACCTATTTTCAAGCACTTTTAATTCAGCAATTGGTTAATCACTAGATCTTGGGAGTATTTAAGCTTTGGAAGTGGGAGAGGTTCTTGTAAGCTTGAAAAGAAGCATTTAGGCCCCATTTTCAGATCAGGTGGTATCAGAGCCTGAGATTGATTAACCCCACCTTCAGGAAGGTGATATCAAAGCTGATTATACCAGAGCAGGTGGTATTAGATCAGAATGCTTGATTGACAGAGCAAAGATTCCTTATCTGAAAGGTGTTTAAATAGTCAGAGGTTGATTGTATCCTCATTTGCAGACTGACTATTGTATGAGTTTGCAGAGGTGAAGGGAAAGCTATTGATAGCTCAGTCCAGGAAGGACAAGAAGGAAGAAGGGCTGAAGACATTCTTCTTATCCCAAAGGACCTCAAAGCAATCCTTGAAGCACAAGAGGTTTGTTGCAAAAGGTTTCTTAGATAAGCTCTTTATTAATCTTTTTTGAAGTTCTTTTGTTCATTGGCATAATGAAAACTTCTACAAGTGAGTCCTCAAATTCTTCTTTCTTCACAAGAGTCTTTGATGAAGACATGAAACAAGACTTGTCCACCATGATGGATATGGTAGGAGAAATGTATGAGGATGGAAGGAAGGACAACATACTTAGAGAGCAGTTGAATTCCGTGGAGGAAGAGAAGCAGTTGCTTTCTGAAAAATTGTAGGAAATGGAGAGGCAACTTCATATTGCAAATATGAACCTGAAAAGGATTCATGAGTTGGAGTCATAGCTCTTTGTTGCCAAGGAAGCCTTAGTCAAGTATCAGTTTGAAGAAGAGGTAAGAAATTCCTATTTATCTTCAAATTCCTCTAAGAATGCTTATATTGGTTCTTTTGAAAAACATCCCAGAGGCATAGGTTCCAAGCTAATGTCCAAGATGGGCTATGAAGGAAAGGGCTTCAAAAAACATGCACAAGGTATTGTTAAGCCAATAGTAGTTGAGGAAAGGCCTAAGTATTTGGGTCTTGGCTATGGAAAATCTTATGGAGAAAGTTTCAAAGCTGCCATGAAGGCCATTGAAACAACTCCAAGAAGGAGTTGCATTGCAGATCTTCTACCTAAAGAATGTGAAGATTGTATTCAAGAGGAATGAAATAGCTTGAAACATCATTTGCAGGATGCAGGTGTTTAGAAGCACACACTTGAACTAGAGAGTTGTGGAAACTCTAACAATCTTGAAGAGATTGATAGTGTTCCAAAGGGATCCACTTCTTCATTTGATTCACCTCCTCATGAAGGCAATAAAGGTGAAAGAGAAAGGTATAAATCTGGTTCTAATCATCTTCCTTTTGATTTTGCAAAGCATGATAATTTTCCACATCGATATGGGAAAGGAATTGCATGTTCCTTTTGTGGTTTGGATAACCATAATGTTTTTAGATGTTGGAAGAGAATGGCCACATACAGGAAACTTTTGAAGGAAAGGAAGCAAGATGCCAAAGGTCCATTAGACAAGGAAAATCATGTTTTCAAGATGATGCAAATGTGTTGCACTTACTTCCATAAGCAAGGAAATCTTGCTGCAAAATGTTGGACTTTGAATCCAACAATGCTTCCACGAAACTTGAAGAAGGTGGAAAGAGAAAATGGCAGAAATGGAAAGGAAGTTTCCATGGATGATGTGTTTCAGGATGATTCACATGTTGATGCTGATGTGTAGACAAAGGCAATACCTTTGAAATGGATTGGTAAGAAATGGTTAGAGTTCTTATCCAATTAAGATTGCATGTCTATTGATGCATCTATTTGCATTTCTTTGTTAGTGGAATGCAAGATTGCATGATTTTGCCAAGAAGGTGAATGGAAAAGTTGAGGAGGAGACTCACTTTATTGCTACAACATTATGTTCATTTCAGCTTCGAAAGTACAGTGTGCTTAAGCGAAAGTTGAAGGATGAAATGCATGCATAAGCTTGATATGCATGAACAAAGGGATGTTGATGTTGTCCTTGTATTTGAACATGTATGTGTAATTAACTTGAAGGGTTGGTCACTTTGGCATGCATGTAATGTTAATATTGACTTGAGAAAAGTTGATTTGGTCTCCAAGATGGAGATAATGATGAAGTGTTTTCATCTTTGAAAAAGAGTCCTAGAGGTCTTTTTCTACATGCTTGACTTGAAGGGTCATTTGTTGTAAAGGCATGTTTTGTGGGCTTGGTATCTAATCCATCATTTTTATGCAGATGTAAGACATGGAGGTGTTCACAAGATGTGAAAATCTATTTCTTTTGTCGAAGCAGGAGTTCAGGCCATCCAGTTGTTGTCTTTATTTTTGTTGTTGTTAACAGTTGTTGTTGATAGCTTGTCAAACATGTACAAGTGAAAATTTTGTGAAGCAGATGTAACTTCACATTTGTTTGAGCCACCTTGGACCAATGATCAAGGCAAAGAAGTTCAAACTACCTTTTATGACCATCTCAACAGGAGTTTTGCATGAAGTCAAGGAGGAAAACAGTTCTTCCCAAGAGGACTAGCAAATCCAGGAAGGAAAGTGGTCAAAGGCTTTGGTTCAGAGGCACTATACAAGGCATGTGTATGGAGGTTGAAAGAAGAGGGTACTATTACTCTCAATTACTATTCAGATCAGTATGTCAGTCTTTTAGAGACCAAAAGTTCTTTTAGTGGGAAGTTGTGATCCAAAATGGATATTGGATAGACTTCTAAGTCTAAAGTGTTCCTCATAGAGGAAAATGAAAGTCTAAGGATGCTCTTGGAAATAGTTCTATTGCATAGATCTTTTCATTCTGAATATACTACAATTTGAATGGGATAAAATGGACTTTGGATGAAAAAGTTATCGCAGAGAGAAGGTTTCCTTTGTCCTTTGAAAAAAGAGGCATTTCTTCTAAAAATGGGCTAAAAGCCTTATAAAGGAAATCACATTGTAAATGTGCAAAGGGGCGGATTTAAGGCTAGGGCAGAAGGACCCCTGATTAGCGATCTTCGACTCATCGCATCGGAGGCAGACATGTATGCGATATCGGGACCCCAGACTTGCGATAATGTGATTATGCGATTGTGATAATTGACGATTGGAGGAGCATGGACATAGACCCCGCCGATGCGATACGCGAGGTGTGATATCGACGATTGGCGGATCGACGGATCGGCAGATCGACGATCGGGTGATCGGTGATCCCTGATACAAAGGGCCGTTGGGTACGTGACTTGTGATAAGATGATAAGGGCTGGACCCGATGGGAATTATAGACCCAATTGCATAAAATTTGAAATCTGGGTTTTTCAGATTTTCTATGTATTAGCGCATTTCTATTATAAAACCAAAATACAAAGGAGTTTCGTGGTAAGCAGGATTTCAGGCGGACCTTAGGCGATAAATGATATTGGACGGGCTCCTCTCGATCCCATACACTGGCCGACACGTGGCATGGCGCAGGAGAGAGAAAACTGCTTTTCCGAGCGGGTAATCTCCGTGCACATAAGCCACCCGAAATGGCTGTAAGCCGTTGGATCAGAGATCACGCAGATCAATGGTGGGTTTGCGACAATCATAAAAGGGTGGACCTAATAGGGATTTTAAGCGCAATCCTATATTATTTGAAGTCCGAGATTTTGCGTCCGATAGTGTATTTTCGTAAAAACTCTGTGTATTGGAATTTTGTTCCATTTTCGGGTTTTCGCCTGAAGAAAGGGCCCAATTCCTTTGTAACAGCCCCTGATCATTGTGCCACGTGGCAAGCGGGCATTTTGTAAACAATGATGCGTTTGTAACGTGCAGAGCCACAAAGCCAAAAGCCAGAGGGCCAGATGAAGAGACAAAGGAATGATTATACACAGAGAAACAAACAGGAAGCTGCAGAGCCAGAAGAATGCCTCAAAGAAGCCAGAGAGCACGATTGAGAGGCAGAGCAGGAAGAGCGGGCAACACAAGTAGCTGAGGGAGTCTTTGAGAGTCGCTTGGAGGTTAAGTGAAAAAACCAGAGAGTTGAAAGTTGTTGAGACAATCACTTGGAGGTCAAGTGAAAAAACCAGAGAGCTTAAAGTTGTTGAGACAGTCGCTTGGAGGTCAAGCGAATTACAGAGGCATGCAAAGGATGAGAGAGAGCTCAGAGAATCCAGAGATGAGAGCCAAGAGCCATAGCAAGAGCGAGAACCAGAGCCATGAGCCAAAGCGAAGAGCGAAGAGCCAGAGCCAGAGCCAGAGCGAGAGTTGAGAGCGAGAGCGAGAGCCAGAGCCAGAAAGCCGGAGAGCTTTAGAGCTAGGAATAATATGGTGTTCTAAGCCCATTATGTTTTGTGTAAACCAGCGGAGTTGAGCGTGGAGCTTGTAAAATGACTTATGCTATAATCCCAGAGAGCCTAGTCGAGTTGACTAGAGCTCAAGGAGACGTAGCCCAAGAGTTTTGGGTGAACTCCATATTACATTGCTGTTCTATGTGTTAGTTTTATTTCTGCACTATTTACTATTATATGTATTTTATATCAGCATAAGAAACATAAATTACAACACATAAACAATTTTAAAACAAACATAAGCATACACCTATTTTCAAACACTTTTAATTCCGCAATTGGTTAATCACTAGATCTTGGGAATATTTAAGCTTTGGAAGTGGGAAAGGTTCTTGTGAGCTTGACAAGAAGTCTTTAAATCCCATTTTCAAATCATATATAATATTAATTATTTATATAGGATTACATAATACCAAATTAGATTTGATAAAATAAACTATTATTTTAATTAAAATAAAAAAATGGTATTTTAGAATCTATACACATATTTAAGCGCATGAATAATGACAATTTAATGAATAGTAAATAAGATTTAGTGGGTTAAAACCTGGATGATTTGTCAAAGCAACATTAAATGAACAGTAAACAGATTTCCTGTGGTAAAACTTTGACGATTTGTTAAAGAAACATCCAATTAGAAGAAAAATGCTTTTTATTATTAGGAGTAATTTTACATTCAAGTTTAGAGTCCCCTCGTCTCTTGGATTCATAAATGAAGAAGACATTGTTACAATATTTTTGGTAACTATTAAATGAAAAGACATTGTTACAATATTTTTGGTAACTATTAGTTCATTCATAAACTAACATGGTGTAGAATAAATAACAAAAGTTACTTAAGTAAAATAGTTTTTACATTTTTATTTATTTATTTAAGTGGTCACATTTTAACAATTTTTTACATGGATAACAATTTTCTTAATACTTGATTAAAATTTTTCAACATCTCACTCATAAGTCAAGAGAAATCAGATACCACTGTAGTTTCTGTTTCAATACTGGTTTTGTAAATATATCCGCACAATTTTATTTAGTGTGGACCTTTTTAAGATTTACTCCACTTCCATCAATAACATATCTTACAAAATGGTATTTTATATCAATGGTAGACAAATTACACACAAAAAACAATTCATATATTACACATTGTAGATTACAAAGATACATCACATATTTATTGTGCTTGTGAGATCCAACCAATTCCAAATATGAATAGGGAGGTTGAGATATTCTCTCAACATCCACCTACAAATCTGCAACCAATTCTAAACTGAGCATGGAAAAATTATCTTCCAAGTCTCTTCCTTAATTCGTAAATGCACAATTACAATACATATTATAACAATAAAACTGATCTATGTCTAATTGGTCTTCATTAGCAACTCTACCCATTTTGCAGTCTTCTGGACTTCGCTCTTTCTTTTTCCACATCTTCGAGCTTACCTTTTGACTCATTTAAAGTACACTCGCTTCTCACCATTAATGATGAACTTTGAAAGATCAACAATATTGATAACTCGGCTCGCTGGGGCTTCCACGATAAGAGCTGTCAAGTAATGAATGATCCTATGGACCAATCACCATTTGTCGAATATTTCACTTTCGGGTATCCGTCAATTGCTAGGAAAATGGTCTGAATACTAAATGTGTTCAAAAGTTGATTTAACCACTTGACCCATGTCACACACATGGATCTCATACTGTAACCTATAATCATTGTTCAGGGGTTTTCGAGCGCCAAGAACAACAAACCATAACAATATAAACATAATCTAATTAGTATGTGTTCAAGGGTTTTCAAGCGCCAAAAACCACTAATTTGAATTATGCAACATTTTTCAATAGTTGGTTCTACAACAAATATAACTTACAAATAAATTGCTTAACAAAGAAGACAACAAAACCAAATATACTCCATAACTACTCTCCTCTATTCCACCATGCACAATGTGAATAAATCTCTTCAAAACCAGTTCATTGGTGAAAATTAATTGAAACAAATAGCCTATATCTCTATAGAAAATCCTATAGATCCACAAGCTCATGTAATCTACTAAAACAAGAAACACGAATCTACTTCTACTCTTTACAGCAAAAGCCCATAAAGATCGATGAAAATAATAATCGACAAGAGGAAGAACATCAATGACACATAACACAATAAGTATCTGGGGAAAACCACAACTCAAAACCCCACTATCTATATTGCATTAATCAGAAATCCAAGATGATAATACAATTCTTTTTCTCACAAGAACAATCCCAGCACTCAGTAAAATAAATCTCCAACTCACAAGTAACCTCTTGGCCAACACTTATCCAATTCTCCAGCTCTCCAAGTCCCTATTCCTTGCGCCCTTGGTCAAAGAATTTGGATGAATACAATATGCTTTGCTCAACCTTGAGCTTAACCTACACAAGTATTTCCTATCCTCTGCCTGGTGACTTCCTTTGGCCAATACTTAGCCAAATTTCCAAGCCTCTAAGCTTCTAATTCTTTGCACAATTCCTGAGAGAATTAGCTCGTATTTAAAGGGAAATTCCTCATCCATAACTATGAAATCCTTCCAGGTTCAGTTCCTGATTGCATGCACCATCTGTACAACTCAGAAAATTATACAACAATAGTACATTGTCCCTGCACTCTAGTCTCAACTAGGTCTTTCTCAGAATCGACATGCATGAGTTTCTGATGAGGGAATATTCAGTTAATTGGAGTAGCACTAGTTGAGTGCACTAATGCATCAATTGACTGTTAACTCACTATTAGTTCCTCAAACAATTTGGAACTAATTTCACTGGGCTTAACTCAGTAAACTGAGTTAACTAATTACGAATCATACTTAACTCATCCTGGACCCCTATAATATAGGGAGAACATATACATGACGTCAGAAAGACTTCCAACTTGAAATTTGTAAGTTAACCAAGTCAAATCACTTTAGTTAACTATTACAAGTTGTTATGAGAATAAAATATGATTTTAATTCCGAGTTTAATGCAAGGACAAATTAAACTGGAATTTCTAGATTCTATTTTTATCATTTCTTGTTGCTATTTTCAACAATCTTCAGCAGCTTCCGCTTAATTTCTTTGTTGATGGTTTTCACAAAAGACTGGATTTCATCAGAATTTACGGTCCTTCCCAAATCCGAATTGACCATCCTCGCATGAGGCAAAACCCTTTATTTTGCTCAAGTCTCGCATCGAGTTGTCAATGATTTACAAAATAATATACATGAAGATTCTAATTACACAGAGTAAAATATTCTTATTTAATGCTAATATTCCTGTTTAAGCTCTTCAATTTTTGTTTTGCTAAACGTTAAAATCTCAAACAACCATTACAGTTAAATTGCTGAAATTTACTCTGCAAAATAAAAATAAAGGGTACTTTGCGATACTCCAATTTATCATATGAACCATGTCGCATGCTTGTTGTATTATCCCTGTTCGGACAACCAAATTCCTCTTTAACGAGTGTCCCCATCCTCTTTTCTTTGTTTCTGTAGGACCAAAAAAATATTGAATGGAAAAATCCAGGGTCTATAGAAGATTGGTTCATAATGACAAAATATTCCTGATTGTATCTAGATAGCTAGGACGTATTCGATCCTGAGACCTTGGGCCATGACGAGGGCGGGGATCGCAGAGGCACCAGAGTAGAGACCACCAAGTCGGGAAGACATCCCGTTCTAACCCATACATCTTTCTCCAGTCGTAAGGGTCAGTTTCCCACATTCACATGTGTTGGAAAAATTGCAAGGATAATCCATGATGCTGGCGCTGGTTTTCCAAGTAGCGATGATGTGACATATTGCAATGAAAACACAGAACACCATGAAATCCACCACCCAAAAGCTTGAGCTGCGAAGTCGTTGAGGGTGTGCGTGTTTTCTACCTTTCCTGAGGCAGATTACATTCCCGTTCACGAAACTTATCATTTTTGTGGGTATCGAAATTAAAGGAAACTTGCTGTTGATCTCAGTGGGGCACATTGTTGCTACTGATTTAACACCAACAGAGGTTCGAACCACTCACAAATCTATGTAACTAAACAAATAGGAAATAAAACTCACAAGGAAAAAATAAAATAAAATTAACGCTGATCTGACACACCTATATATTTTTTACAAGGAATTGACTATCATAGTTCTCACATTTCCCTGGGCTCTCCCGAGAGGGAGTCACGTCCATATGGGATTTGATACCAACAAGAAATATTGAGGAGTAGACATGGTAGACAGATTATACACACAAAATAATTTGTTTCTTACACACTGCAAATTACAAGGATACATCACATATTTATGGTGCTTGTGAGATCCAACTAATTCTAAATATGAATAGGGAGATTGAGATATTCTCTCAACATCTACCTACAAATCTACAACCAATTCTAAATTGAGCATGGAAGAATTATCTTCCAAGTTTTCAGATTCCATACACATATTTAATCACACAAATAATGACATAAATTGATCAATAGTATACAATATTTTAAATGGTAAAACATGACGTTTTGTCAAGGAAAGATAGGCAAGTAAGGAAAAAGGATTTTTATTATCAGTTTACACCACAACCTCTTCATCTCTTGAAATTCATAAATGAAAAATACATTGTTACAATAGTTTTGGTAAACATTATTTGGATCGTAAACTTCTAAAGAGCATTTGTATTCTAAGCTTGGTTGTATTTTAAGTTTGGCTCGTAGCAAATACATCAGGGATTGCATAGCTAATTTATTAATATTTTCCAATTGTTTTCTCTTTTCCAATAACAATATATGATTTTCCCATAGAGAATATATTTGAGCAACAAAAATAGAGATTTTGTAGGTGAATACCTTACAAAACCTTTGTAACAAAACACAAAATTGACAATACATAAAGCTAGTAGGGGTTTTTTATTAATAAACTTCATCTACCATTAGGGAATGACAAGAAGCTTGATTAGACCATTAATATTTAATTCACCCCATTTTCAATTTACAATTTTTATTAGTATATTTGTTTGCTTCTCTGTTAAAGTCTCTTATAACATGGACATATGATTTGGATGTGATATTTTCCATAATTTTCCTAATTGTTTTCATGATATTTTTCATAGATTTCTCCTTAAAATTTAAGCTTTTCACTAAATAATAAAAAATTAATGTTATTTAGTTAAAAAATTCTTTTTAATAAAAACCATATACTTTAACGTATTCTAAGCCATAAAATACCTTTCCATCTAACTATAACCACAATTACTTAAATAAAATAGTTTTCACATTTTTAAACGAAATTATTGTCACATTTTAACAACTTTGACAAACTCACAATATAAATATTTAAAAAAAAATGATTAAGTTAATTTTTTTATTAAAAAATATTAAAGACATAAATATTAAGTTGAATTTTGATATTTTATATAAAAAATATAAACTCCGTAATCACCACATACATATATAATAATATTATTTATTTAATAAATTTATTGAATGAATAAGTCTCCCACTATATTTAGAATATGGATTTTCCCTTTGACTATAACAACAATTACTTAAATAAAATAGTTTTCATATTTTTAAACAAAATTATTATCACATTCTAACAACTTTGACAAGCTCACAATATATATATTTAAAAAAATATATTATTAAGTTATTTTTTTAATTAAAAAATATTAAAGACATAAATATTAAGTTGAATTTTTATATTTTATATAAAAAAATTAAACTCCGTAATCCCAAATATAGAAGAAATTATATATATATATATATATATATATATAAATTTAAATTTTATATTTTTAAATAAATTTTAAAAATAACGCATATATTTTATTATTATTTATTTATTTTTTAATAAATATATTGAATGAATAAATCTCCCACAATATTTAGAATATGGATTTTGTAAATGACTTTCTATATTATGTATAATTATTTTATTATTAATTTTAATTAATATAAATTTAAAATTTAATTATTTAAAAACAAGTCTATTAAATCATTAATTATTTTTTTATAATAATTTTTTAAAATAAAATTATGGTTAGTTATTTATATAATTTTTTATAATAAATTTACCTAACCAATTTTAATAAATTTTCAAATATTATATAAATTACTTAATATAAAATTAAAAAATATAAATTTATAATTATTTTAATAATAATTTATATTACATATATTCAAAAATAATTATTTTGTTTTTATTATTATTGTAGATAATTTATAAGTTATTTAAATTTGATTATTATAATATAATTATATATTAATTTATATTTTAGTTCTAATCATTTATCTAACCATTCAATTTTATAATACAATTAAAAATTATAAAATTGATTTCTCATTCAATTTTATATATATATATATATATATATATATATATATATTTTGCGAAAGAAAAAAAAGTATGTATTTTATTTATAGTCAAAATAAAGTATAATAAGGTAGATGAATAGAGTATTTATATAGTATTTATAAGTACTCATGTCTAGAATTTAAGCATGTATTTTATTTATAGTCAAAATAAAATATAATTCAATTATATATATATTGCAAAGAAAAAAGAGCATGTATTTTATCTATAGTCAAAATAAAGTATAATAGCATAGATGAATAGAGTATTTATAAGTACTTAGGCCTAGAATTTAAGCAAGTATTTTATTTATAGTCAAAATAAAGTATAATAGCGTAGATGCATAGAGTATTTATATAGTATTTATAAGCACTTAGGCTTATAATTTTTTCTTATTTGAGATACATATAAATTTTTCCCAAAAAATCATGCCTCAAAGCTCTAATTTGTTTGAAGCATCCTTTTGCCATGTTCATGTCTCCTGTAAGGAGAAAAAGAAATTAGTAAAGGCGAAAAAATAACATCTTGTTTATGCACAACCCTTTTATTATTTGTCAACAAAAACATCTATCATGCAATCCTTGTTTATGGAATAATCTACACTGTGAGGCGACAAGAAAAAAACTTGATCTGTTGTACCAAAAACATTACTTGTAGGAGCTTAATCAGTAATGATCCCCCCACCATGAAGGGAATATAACATTATATGAGAGTCGTCTCTATCCTTACTGTAGAGTGTACATATACTCAAAAACCTGAGCTAGAAATCATATTCAAAAATGGGTTTCCATGTTGAATTTGAGAGTTGCAAAAACTTTTTGTAATATATAAATATTCAAAGAGGAGATAATTATGCATAGGACATAACTGGAGAAATATGAGAAAGACTTCCTTGTCTTATTTGATTTCCCACTGACTTTGAGCCATTTCCAATCCTCTTTTCAAAAGGAGATCAACTTATTAGTTCTTTTCTTTGTATATATGTGAGAAATTTATATGAGAGAAATTTCTTATTCTATTGGATATATTTTGATAAATAGGAAGAAGAGTGTGATTCATTAATTTTGATTTCCCATTCATCTAGTTTATCACTGTCATTGAGTCCCCCTAGATGTTTATGTGAGTAATTTGAAGCTATTCAACTAGTTGGAGGAGAAGTTTTAGAGAAAATAATTTAACATAGTTATTTGTAGTCATTCCATTGTTGCACAAGAAAGAATAGACATGTGAATATGAAAGATATATGAGCCCTCCAACTCCCCCCATGGAAGGATTCAAGTTTTCCGCCCCATCAAAATAAACCTATAGATTATCCCTTTGTGTTATTGTCTCAGAGCGATGATGATGGGATTGGTATGATAATGTCATTTGCAAGAAGTCCTGTAGGGAAAGGTTGTTATAAACCACTATGACATAAGAATTTCCCCTGTCTTCGAAAATTGTGGCCTTCCTTTTAAGCCATATTCCCCAAAAAATGACTAAGGGAATTTCTTTTATGATTTCTTTTGGTTTCATATCCAACCAATCTTTAAGACGACCCTCCACAAAGTTCCCTATCCATATGTATTTAGCTCCCTCTTTTTTTCTAAATTTACTTCCAAACTTTTTTGGTAAAAGAGCAGTGTACAGAGATATGAGGAATTGTTTCAACATCTTGAAGGCCGAGGGGACAATGAATAGGCCCTAGGAATGATCTTTTTCAAATAACATCCCAATTAGGAGCTTTACTTTTTAAAACAAGCCACATGAAGAGCTTTGATTTTGGTGGACATGTAAAATTACAAAGTATTTTTTCCCACCAAGGAGGAGGAAGCATATTTGATTGTTGAGTAAGGGATAGATACCCAATTTTGGACTGTAGCGACCTAAGGTGGTCAATGACTAGACCAAAGAATAATCAGTTTGTGATAATGAGATGATATTTCACTCCAATGATTTAGTGTAATGTGACCATTCCATAACCATATCATATTAAATATGTATCTCTTGTTCTCCTTTCCAAGATTACTGTAACACCCTCCTCCCATATCTACCCAAGCAACCGGCCAACTGAGGTAAACATGCAATCAGAGGCCACTATGGATAAGATTCAACCTCCTTGGTGACTTTAAGGAAATGGAATTGAAAAAGAAATAAAATGAACAAGATCATAACTAGAACCCCATTAGCCATGACAGGCATTTTGTCAAACATATAATGGATATGTAATTTGCAGGTGTAAATAAAAAAATTAAGTGTTGGTATCTCATAATTATCTGAGAATCGCTGTGAACCATTATTCCCTCATGCCATTTGCTGCATTATCCTCCATTAAGTCATAGACACATTATCCATTCACATAAGTAAAGACATGCTGAGAGTCATACATAGCTACTGTCATAAAATGTGCATATAACCAACATAATAGGAACATAAATACAATAAACATATCATTCATCAAATCCATAATTACATCAATACCTTTACACATGAAAATAAAGGGAATGGATTTCTCATTAATGAATGCAATGAACCAACCGGATATGGGACTACCACGTTCCACTTGACTGTACAATGGCTGAGCCAAATATCTCTTCAGCCTTTCACCACCGTGCCATATTCTAAGCATGAATGTGGGATCTCATAGAACACATCAATCAAACCTCATCCAGGGCTTCCATAGGCCATCCACCTCAATCAATCGAATAGTGATTCCACCTAACGATCGGACATCACCAAAAACCATCATCATATTGGTCTCCATCCAAGCCTTCTAGGGCTTCTAGAGTGTTTGTCCAACCAAGGCTTCCAGAACTAGTAACTAAACCCATAACTTATATAGGGATTCCAGAGAGTTTGTCCAACCAAGGCTTCCAAGACTAGTAACTCAACCCACCAAGGGCTTCAAGAGCATTTGTCCAACCAGGGTTTCCAGGACTAGTAACTCAGCCCAAGTTGTTACTGGGCTTCTAGAGCATTTGTTCAACCAGGGCTTCCAGGACTAATAACTCAACCCAAGCTAAGGAAACATGAGAACCAACTAAAACAAAACAATGAAAGTAAAACCATTGTTGATTTTGGATAGCATCAGATGTGATCTAGCCATGAAAATTGGTGGAGAGACTAAAGCACATGATATCTCCAAGACCCAGAAATGGTTTGGACAGATTGTACCCGGTTGGGAGATATTAAAGTAATTAATATTTTTAATGGAGTTCCTAAGTCTAAACTTAGGAAAAATAAAATATTAATGGGTATTAATATAAAAATGGATTAGAAGGTTCCAAAAGTCATGGATCAAGCCAAATCTAATCTTAGCCATTGATTAGAGATTTAATCTCAGCCGTTTAAGGACCAACGAGAAAAGTATAAGAAGAGGCTTGAGGGTCAGTTAGAGAATACAACAAAGTGATCAGTCATTCATTTTTCTAGAGGCGGGTTGCTAAGCAAAATTGAATTAGTGATCAACAGTAAGGGGCAGTGAGTACTAGGTAGAGAGGAAGAGATAGTGCCAAGAGGCTAGCACAGAAGAAGAGAGCGAGAGCAACAACAAGAGCAGGCCACGCAGAGCCTAACAGAGACAACGCAGAGCCCAGAGGGACTGTGTCATCCATGCAGAAGGAAGAGGGAGTGACACAGAGGGTCCCAGAGGCTGCACAGTGCCTCAGAGGGTCTTGGGGCTGACACAATGCAGTAGGAGGTCGATGTAGAGGCCAGAAGGGCCAGTGCTAAGCTTCAGAGTTTCCGAAGAGGGTTTCGTGGGACATGTTTTTTGAATACCTGTTTCCGAATAGATAGGTATTACTGCCATGTATTTTTTCTCTATCAGGTGAGCTAGTTAGGCACCCAGTTGTACTCAAGGAAATACTGCATAATAATAGACCCTCATAATAGCTGCACCAGTTTTCCCACATTGGGTTTTTCCGCGGACATTTGTCCAAAAATAACGACGTCACTTGTGTGGTTGTTTTATTTCAGTTGATGATCTATAGATGTTCTAACTATATTGTGTTTATTTTGGTATTTAAATGTTTTAAATAACTTGTTCAGAATTTACAAGTAGAAGAAATAAGCCAACAAAATACAAATTAATTTTCTAATGGATAGACTTAGAAAATTCAACAACCACAATCACCATGGCTATCCAGAAAATGGCAAGGCTAGGCAATCCACTATCGATCTAGGAAATCCTCCATGCCAATGACAAATCACAACTAAGAAACCACATGCATGTGCCATGCATGCCAAAATAGTGAAGAAATCATACACGTAACTCGGTACCTACAAGAAAATCTGATGTAGCTGCTGATGTCGATGCCTTCTTGCACTTTCCTACTCTTCCTTTTCCTTCTTGCTCCAAGAATCCAAGCATTCCACACCCTCCAAGGGTGCTCCAAGAAAATTCTAAGTCTCCAAGCATATGAGGGAGAGAGAGTATAATGGGTGAGCTCCAAAATTGAACTTACAAAAGGTTCACACTAAAAGGAAGAAGCTTGTCAACTGATCCTCAGAAGCCTTTTTATGAATGAGGCATCTATTTTCTTCATTTTCCATTATTTTACTTCATTTTCCTTCATTTTCCTCATCACATGCAACCTGTGACCTTTCACCTCCTTTTTCTCCTAATTTCCATTATTTTCCTTCATTTTCCTCCTCACATGCAACCTGTGACCTTTCACCTCCTTTTTCTCCTAATTTCCATTATTTTCATAAATAAATGTGCCAAAATACCTTTTTGCCTCTTTAATGCCTTTGCCAATTTCCTTAACCAGAAACAACGAAATGAAAACCCACTAGGATGTCGTGCCCACTATTTAGCTTGGAATACGTGTCCCATCATTTGTGGTATTTATATATTTTTACATGGAATTTTCACCAGGGTTGTTACTATTACAATCCAAATAAACCAAGCCTATTTGAAACTTGGTGAAGATAGAAAAAACCTTGTTCATTTAAGGTATGAATAAGGTGGTTAGAGAGGATGTGAATATCCTTACTCCCAATCCATGGATATTTCCCAAGGAGAATATTTGTGCCATCACCCACTTTCCATATGATACTAATTATAAGGAGGTCCCTCAAGTTTTTGATCCCTCCACACAATATATCCATTCTGTGCTGATTTCCTAGGATTTTTGATCCATTTTGTTGGAAATACTGAGAGGGGGTGTTGAATCAATTTTTTATTTATTACAATTGTTATTTTATGCCAGTTAAGATCACTTAAAAAAATAGAACACAAAATGAACAACAAAAATAACTTTATTAACAATATGGAAAGGACTCCAATCCTCTTTTTACAAAAATAATATGTACACTCAAACTTAAAATTCCTTCAAGGGCTCCAACCCTAGAAAAATACTACAATTTTCAATTTCAACCTAGGCTCCAACTTGGTCTACTTGAGGACTCCAATCCTCCCACCAAATTCAGGCCCCAACCTAGTTTTCCAAAATGATACAACCTTGTATGAGGACTCCAATCATCTAGGGTTCCAACCCTATCAATCTGCTTCAATTTTCAAGGTGATTTCAATGCTTCTTCAAGACTTCGAAAACCATCTTCAACAAGTCCTGAATGTCATCTCCAATAGGTCTTCAATGGATGTCTCCACAAATGTTTTCAACCAAGGCAACTAGAGAGGGTTCAATGATTCTTCATAAAATGTATTCAATAGGCTTAAAAAATTCTCTGGGGACTGCTTCAACAAGATCTCAAATATTCAATGGCTGCTACAAGGGATATTTAACAATTTTACAGTTTAGCTCCAAAGATGAAGGTCAACAATAACAAATCTAGTAGGTGTCTCCAAGACTCTTCATGTCACCCAAGAAATCTTCTACACAACTACTTTGTTGGGATTTCAATCATGCATCATGTCTCCAAAAATTGTCTCAAGGATGCTTAAGGATGCTGAGTCTACCCGACTTGTAATTCAAGTAGGTCTTCCTAACTCTGGAACAAGGAAGATCTTTAATGAGGTATACATAACAATTCTTCTAGAAGTTTCTTCCATAAGAAAAAATGTCTTCAACTTTAGTTCTAAAATAACCTTCACTACTACACCAACAAAGTCTCAATAGTGCTTCAAGCCTTCAATAATATTCCAACGAGTAAGACTTCAATGTTGCTTCAAGAATGCTCCAGCTGTTAAATTGTAGAAAGAAAAGGCTTCATTTGACTTGTGCCTTAGTCAAATGGAGAAATTAAAATTTCCACATCAACACGATGACTTGAGCTGTAGTTAGCAGGAGTGACATGACCAAGTCACTTAGTTAACTAAGTCAATTCAAGTTTGTGGGCAAGAAGTAGAGTTGTGCATGAGTTGATTTCTAAGATCTAGCAACCTAGTGGAGTTATAATTAGTGAAAATCAATTATCTCAGCTCTAGTATTGAATAGAGTCAGTAGGAGTTCAATTGAGTAGTAGTAACTGTTGTTAACTCATTGATCTCTCAGTTAACTAGTCAATTTACTAAAAGTAGCCCTAGTCATGCATGCAATTCAAATTTCCTAGTTAAGTGGAGGAAAAAAGCGTCATTGTACTTATCAATGTATACTATTGAGTGTACATGTTTTACATTAGTGTAGGTGAGAAATTTATCTTAGATTTGCGAAAGGAAATAGGAGATTTCCCTATTTTTTAGGAGCTAGTTTCCTCAAGAATTGCGCAAGGAAATAAGAGGAAGCTAGAGGCCTATTTGGCTAAGTGTTGGTTAGAGAAGGAGATCAATATTTCAGTGTAGGTTGAGATTCAAGGACTGAAGCTATCATTATAATAGATCTATATTCTCATATGATATAATACAAAACAAAGAAGGGTTTTTTCCAAGTTGGGCTCCCAAGTAAAATACTATGTTGTGATTGAATGATTGCATGTGTTTCTATTATATGTTTTCCCTTCCACAAATTGAGTAGAAGAAATTTATGTCTATTGTTTTAAGTTTGAATTCATTAGAAGCTGCAAATTTTGAGCTATTTCTATATGGTACTAGAGCTATTGAAGGCTACACAAATACCAAGTTCGAAATATTCTCTCAGAGAAATTTCAAATTGCAGAATTTTTGGAATAGATTCTCTTCAATGCAAGAACAATGTCTTTCAATGGATTGAGGGTTAAGTGTGCATTGGAGGGAACTTCGAATTTCTATTCTTGGAAAGATAATATGGAGGTTGTGCTAGATGACAATGGAGTATTAGATTACATACAAACTGATATTCCAAAAACAACAACATTGGATGCTCAACAGTTGGAACAGTGGAAGAAAGACACAACAAAAGATAAGAGGATTTTTTTGGACAGAGTTTGATATCATGTGGTTTCGAATTTTCATGGAGAGGATATTCCATTTGTAATGTGGAAAACTCTCAACGATCTATTCCAGAGCAACAATGATGCCAGGAAATGGGCATTGACATTCGAATGGGTAAAAATGAAACTGTTGTTCAGTACCTATCTAGATTCACTCAGATAAGAGATGAAATTAGAGGAGTTGGAGAAAATGTGACATCATCTGAACTTATGAGCTTAGAAATCCTTCGCCTTTCAAAATCCTGGCACAACTATCAAGATTCAGTTAATGGAAGAGATAAGCTCCTAGATTGGGAGAGACTTTGGTATGATTTGGTGCAAGAGGAGATTAGAAGAAACATTAGAGATGGTGTCAGATACAAAATTGATGAGGAAGAAATTTTTTCTTTGGTAGGAAAAGGAAATAAAGGAAAGGGCATGAAGGCCCAAGGAAAGGTAGATACCAGCCCAAACCATGGAAAGAAGAAATATCTCAATAAAATTAAATTTTTTCACTGCCATGAGTATGGACACTATGAAAACAAGTATCTGCACAAGAAATCTAGTAATAAGTCTGCAAGAGTAGTAGGAGGTGATGCTCTCACATCATAATTCAAGTTGGATTTCACCCTCATTGCATGCATGAAAAGTATTGTACGAGGCAATGTATGGTACTTGTATTATGGCACTTCATTTAATATGACAGGAAATAAGGAGTTCTTCAGAAGCCTGGAGGAGAAGGACCTACAATTACACAAGAACTTGGAGATGATGGGAGGTATAATACCACTAGGATTGGAAATGTCACATTTAAGAGGGAGTCAAGCTCTCATATTCTCCTAAAGAATGTAATGTATGTGCTTGATTATGAAGAAATAATTATTTCCTGTAGCTGTACTTGAAGACCATGGATATGATGTGGTGTTTAGTAAGGGAAAATCTTATCTGAAGCATGTTTCTACTAGACAAGTAAAACAAATTGGTGTTCGGGTTAAAAATTTCTACAAGCTAGAGGTGGATGCATGCACTACATTGAGAAGCAATGAAAAACATGTTTAGGGCTGAGATGTTGGAGAGCTCTAGCATAGGCACATGGGATACCTGCACCATGGAGCTTTAAAAATAAAGCAATAGATCACCACTGAAATTCCAAAATGCACCCTTGAACAACATGATGTTTGAAAGTGACAAACTCTTGGAAAATATGTTAAATCCTCCTTTCAAGGATGAGAGAGCAGAGCTAAAGCCATCTTGGAATGAGTTCAACCAAATGTGTGTTGACCATTTTCTATAATATTAGTTGAAAAGCACATGTATTATGTGATATTTGTACATGATTTTCCTTCAAATGTTGGATCTATTTTATGAATAATAAATATGAGGTTTATTCAAATTTTGTTGAATTCAAAGGCTTAGTTGAAAATGAGACTGTACAGAAAATTAAATCCTTGAGAAGTGATAATGGAGGAGAGTATGTGTCTAATTCCTTCAAAGTATTATGTGCCAAAGAAGGTATTAGAAGGGAGTTGATTTCACCTCACAACCCACAAAAAAATGGGGTGGTAAAGAGGAAAAATAGAATAATTGTAGGGACTGCATGAGAAATGTTGCATGATCATGGACTGCCACTATACTTGTGGGTAGAAGCATGCACTACAACTATTTATTTGCAGAATAGGAGCCCTCAAAAAATTATTGGAATGATCACACCTGAAGAGGCTTTCTCTGGGAGGAAGCCAAATGTCTCCCACTTTCACATTTTTGGATCCATGGTTTATTTTCATGTCTCCAAGGATAACAAGAAAAAGTTAGAGCCTACTGCAAATAGGGGAATGTTTGTAGGATACACAAAGACACCTCATATTTACCGAGTGTATATGCCTTCACTCAGGATGACTGTGATGAGGAGAAGGCCATGAGAAGCTCTCTAGAGTGAAAGTTGAAAATTCCACCCAAGGAGGAGCTTCTAGCTCCAAAGGAGGAGCCCTAGTAAGATCCACAAGGTTTTGTGGAGAACCCACATATGGAGGAGTAGAGAGAAGATCAAGTGGAGGCACCCACTCACACAGAGCCTTCCAGAGAAGGGAGGAAGAAAATTAGGGAGGCAGACAAGTTGGTGCAGGATGCTCAGGAGCATATTGGAGCTCCTAGATCCTTACATAAACAGAGGAGACCTCCAAACATATATACCAAATATATGGAACTGATGACATAAATAATTGATTATGAGCCTTCTTCAGTTGATGAGGAATTTTCCTGGTAGGTGTGGGTAGATGCCATGGTGGAGGAGTATGCCTCCATCATGAAGAATGATGCTTGGGACATTACGCCTAAACTCGAGGGGAAAATTGTTATTGGATCTAGGTGGGAGCATAAGGTGAAACATGCAGATGATGGCAGCTTTGAGAAGTACAAGGCTAAATTTGTGGCCAAAGGCTTCTCATAGGTAGAGAGAGTTGATTATGAGGATACATTCTGTCAGGACCATATTAGTATTGGCAACACAGTTTGGGTGGAAGATCCACCAAATGGATGTTTCAATTGCCTTCCTCAATGGAGTGATTGAGGAAGATATCTACAGGGAGTAGTACACAAATCGACATTTAATCCTCGTGCTCGAGCAGCACAGAATTATAATATAGTAGAGGATTTGGCCCAATCGCCATCTGCTATGTCGATGCTTGAAGTGCTGCAAAATTGCCCCTCCCAAAAGCAGGCTCTATTATCAACAATAGGTGGGATTGGCCCAGCGGATTCCAATCTTTGTGGCCTTTAATCATAAAGGATACGAACCTCAGTTACCGACTCAACTTGCTTACCTCGTACCAGCCCTGAACAAAACTGTTCATCGAACAATCATTGATGAGGGGGCATCTACCTGCATTATGTCAATGAGTTTCTGGAAAACTTTAGGTTTACCACCCTTATCAAGATAATCAAAAACATTAAAAGCATTTGATGGATGAACATACACCCCGTACAAGATTTTAAGTAACTTTGAAGTTGAACTAGGGGGCAAGACAGTAGAAATTGAAGTCGAAGTTATCGATGGAAACCTTGATTACAATATCCTACTGGGCAGGCCCTAGATTTATGATATGGCTGCTTTTGTGTCAACATACTTTAGAAAGGTTGCATTTCCCTTCCAAGGAGGAATTACAATCGTTGACCAACAAACCTTTCTCCCCAACAGTTGACAAGTTGCAGGAAGCATTCCAATGATCCATGGAAGCTCTCAATGGCTTGAAAATATCGGAGTAGGCCTCCTAAAAGACCCTACATTAATGGGTACTTTTGCCCTACCACTGCCAAGTAATTTGGCAGAAGTGGCCAATGTGGGAACCTGCAATATGATATCTTCCATATATACACAGATTCAAAAGATTTCCAAACATTTTGTTAGCATGGAACATCGCCAGGTATTGCCTCCAAGCCCAATAGAAATATTGTAGCAATCAATTTTCTTGGCCTGGGGGGCAAACCCAAATCAACGCTCATCGAGTGTTTGGATAGATAGGTCTAAGGAATATGGCACCTCTTCAGATCCTTGGTCACATGTACATTCTATAGATAAAGGAATCATTCAGTCAGTGATGATAGGAGAGGCACCATGTGAAGATTACCACCATCGTCTCCATCTTCCAGATTACCACGAAGATTATTCCAACGACCTTAATCATCCTTCAATTTTTTATTTTCTATCAAATACTGTGAATATGGTGGATTCCGAGGATGGTTCCTAACCTGTGTCAACATCATTAAAAAATGAAACAACTCCCTTTCCAAATCGAGTCTTTGATTATGATCTCGTAAAATCCAAGTCGAGTCTTTCAAAGATCTCGAAGGTAAACCTTCATTCCAACAATCGTGTTGAATGCAATGAAGCTTGGGGGGCATGCACCTCGATTTCCGTCATTATGCTAGGGGCATGCAAACTTATAACAAGCATAGTTTTTCATTTTAAACTTGTGTAAAAATGAAATCGAAAATGAGCATATGTTCCCCCAGAGTTCAAGCTCATTAAAAAATGAACCCCACGAGCAATTTTACGTGAAGTTCAAGCTCGTTAAAAAATAAACCTAGCAATGAGCATATGTTCCACCAGAGTTTAATCTCATTAAAAAATGAATCCACCTTCGGTAAATAACCATTGCGATCTCATAATTATCAGCTTTTGAGCCTTGGTCGTGTTCTTACCATCACCTCCACTCTTTTTTAGCCGGTCATATGCCTCCATTTGATTGTTTACCCCTTTTGAGGAACAACTACGACGAGTGATTCTATTAGCCTCCTTCTTTGCATTGCCATGATTGAAAAGTTCTAAACCTTACCTGGAACTAGTTGCTATCCTAAAACATCACTCGTTCCTCAGAAAACGAGTCTTCTTTAAGCTCTTTTCATCTGACTCGTAAAATATGAAACGATTGCCAAGTAATCAGCCTCTCAAGCTTGTTAAAAGTGCCATCTCTCCTCTAGATTTTAATCTTTTTAGACCTGAGGGATCATTACACAAAAAAATCGAGCGCTTGTCTTGTTCAGTTCGTTAAAACTATCGAAAGTCATCCCTTTCATATTATTTTATACTTTTTGGACTGAAGGGATTATATTACGAAAAAGGAATACTGGAGTTTCCTTTCCGTCTCTTTTCAGACTCTCTAAAATTGAAAAGGACCGAGTTATCTTTGTCGTTAAACTCGTTAAAACAATAGCGACAAACTTGTCCATGCAGACAAGAGCGAGTTTCACTATTGCTAGGCTCATTAAAACATAGCGACGGGTTCGCCCAAAGGGAAAAATATAGGACAAGCTTATGTTATCCTCCTCAAGCTTGACGAAAATAAAGAGGTACTAGTCAACAATGACAGGGGAAAAATTGGGAAGAAAACTTGAAGAAACTTTATTGGTAGCAAGTTGCTCTTGAACATGACACTTTCACTCCATCACCATGATTGAGTCGGGTTGGGTTATTCTCTTCACTGGTCATATCACCATTGGTCCTCCGTACCATCCATTTTTGGGGTTAATGCTACCAATCCATTTTAGTGTCACCAATATTTTTAAGAGAAGTCACTCAGAGAATTCACCAACCCAGCTTATGTCTCATCTGCTGCAATACCTTCACGCTTCATTCTTTCATGACTGCCACCCTAAACATTGTATCATCATATCATTTTCACCTCCACAAAATCATTTGCTCTGTTGTGTGCCGTAGATGTGGGATTCATTAAGGCCCTCCTATGACGGGTCACTTCTTGTTGACATCAGCTCATTATCCAAGAAGTCGACTTAGGAACAATCCTTTTAGTACTTTCAAGCTTGCATGCCTCAATGACAAGTTTCTCACTTCCGGCGATAGGTTTACATCAATGGCCTTCAACTGAAAGATTTTACTTGGTGTTCAATATCAACTCATATATTCGTACCACCTGAATTGTGCTGCAGTACCATGAGGGTCATCATCATTATCGGTGATTTCTCTCACACCTGTTAACAGCTTGCATCATTGGCTGGTAATCAGGCGATGTCTTTCCATGTTCGACGTCAGAACATCTCTTCACATGGATCAACTTGTAACTCGGGCGAAGATTGAATGAGTTTGAAGACCCTGGATCTAGTTTCATCCATCCGGGCTGCGATATATTTACGAAAATAAAGACATCAAATGTACATCATAGCTGCATAGATAATCATCCAAACTAAGGGATGATGGCTCTACCAGAATCATCAGTATGCCATACAGATGATTGTTTGTCCTATGTACATGAAAATGAATTTATAAAGCTTAGCATGGGAATGCCCGCCTCAGCTAGATCATGAAAATACTATGAAGATAATGTATTCTATTGTATCTTATTATAGGTCACCTTCCAGTTTGAAAAACCTTGGATCCTCATGATAAAACATTTCACCCAGCATCAAAAGATTTACGACCTCATGCTTTAGGGGGCAAATGTTATAGACATATTTGGGCACTCAACCCTAATCACATATGTCCATAAACCAAGGGCTTCTAAGTCCCTAAAAGTGTTGATTCATACCCTAAAGGAGTAAGGTCAGCTGATTACATCATCTCCTAGATGTTCTCCCTGAAAAACTACTCAGAACTGGTCAAAACAGGACCATACAGACTGCTCAGTGCTAAGGGTGCGATGCATACTAAAAATCCCTTCTGTAGGGTGCGATGAGCAAGAGTAGACAAATGGAAAAGGCAGTTGGCTAGGTGGAAACCTAGAGAATATTCTAGAAACTGCCCATTTGACACTTGCCTCTCTGAATTCGCCCAGGGATGAGTAAGAGATCATGAAATCTCCAAGTGGAACCAAGAACTATTGAAGAGATGACACTAATCAAAATCCTAGAAGCTGACTCACCCACCTGCAAACATCTATATATGGATCCCCCATCCTAGAGATCCAGAGGCTAGAATTTTGTATTTGGTAAGGAAGTGCTGTTGGTTTCTCTATGAAACATTGTATTGTTGGCTGATCTAAGCTTTTCATGAGGTGAAGAGGGATTTCATGCTAGGAGGATGGCGCTGGGTCAGACCAATGGGTTGTAATCCTCTCTTCTACTACTTCTATCAATAAAGCTATTTGAGTTTTCCTCCATATTCTTGTATATTTCTGAATATTGTATTGATATATGCATTTGTATGGTTAATATACATCTGATCCTATATTGTTTATGGTTATAGATCTCTATGCTTTGATGGTATTATGCTTCTTTGACTCTACAAGTGTTCTTTGAAGCGGGACAAGTAAGGAAGGAGTGGAAAAACTTTGTCAAAGGAGAGAGGAAACAAGCAAGGAGCCCAGCGAAAGACTAAGGTTGGTACTTTCTGCTTCTCTCTCATCTATCTCTCATAAAGGAAAACACAAGTAACTTTAATTTGTTTGTTTCTAAGATAGCTACCCGTCTTAGTGGGACTAGCAGCTCTGAGTTGACACTAGTTTTCCTGGTAACAAAATGGCGACTCCGCTGGGGAGCGAATAGTTTGATTGCTTGTCTCTATTTGTTTGCTTCATAAACTACAGATGGAGCCTAAAGTTAAGCCAGCTAGCCTTCGAACTGCATTTTCTATGCAAGTGCAAAGTAGATCAACGCTGCTTCAGTCAATCTCTGGGTTTGTTTATGAACTGAACAACTGACTTGCAAACATCCTAAGTGCCCTGGTGGTAGCTCAAGTAACCTCATTAGATCAGCCCCTATACTTTGTGTTTACTGCCTATCATTAGCTCAGCCTAAAACCCTGAACTTAGGTGCAAACTGTGAGCAAAAACCAAGCTCAGTCTCGTTCCTGGACCATCGCACTATCTCTCATTGGCAGTCTGGATGCATCACGCCTCCAGTGTCCTATAGGTGAGATGCATCCCTGTTTCCCTGTGTTACAGGTGTGATGATCAGATAATATTGTTTCTACCTCTAGATTTTGGTTTTTCTTCATTGTCTTCAGCTTTATTCAGTAGCTTTGCTGTCTGTGATCAATATACCACTGTTGAAACTCCCTTCCTTTGCATTATTTAGCCTCCATTGAAAAAGAATTTTGAATGTTTTTATGCATTTTTCGCCATTTACAGTTCTCCTTTGAAAACAATAGCTTAATCGAATTGTTGTCTTTTGATTTGAAAGTGCCGCAAGTGTCGTTTTCAGTGAAAGAAAAGAACCCTCCTCTTTTTGATAATTGATTACACTTTTTATCTTGTGTTTGATTTGAATTAATAGTATTTCAAGTGTCGAAAGCAGTTTTCAATTCAAAATCACAAAGTGTCGTCTTAGTCTTCCTTTCGTTTTTTGAAAAGAAAATTGTTAGTACTGTCGCTTTGAAAGAAGAATAGTTCAGATCTATACTTAGCATTCTTTTTTTCATTTACAAATTAAGAAATCGGAAAACAAATACATGCATGTGCATTTGCATTTAGACTGCTTGTTGATATTGATTTAGGAAAAGTGCATCTAGTGTGTGCTCTCTGCTCTATGTTGAAATAATTTTGCTTCTCTTTCCTTAGTAGCTAGGATTTTCATTGCAAAAAGAAAGCAAATGACTGTTTATCATCTTATATTGCATATTTAGTATTTGTATATCTACATCACGCGGTGAACCTTAAAGGAAAGCTTCTTAAGAAATATCAACTGTAAAATAAATTTCAATGAACATAAAAACGCTTTGGAACCTAATGCACAACATTTAGAAGTCTAGGCTAGAGACGTATTTCGACGTCGTAAAGCCTGGTAACTATCGCCTTCATCATAGGTTGGGTGATTCCTCCTCTTTGAGACGACAAGTGCCAGTACGGACTTGTGCTCCCACGTACCAACAAATATATATTGGGAGACCACATTAGGCTACATCCTTTATCCTTAGGAAGTCGTGTCTGCCGCCCTATTGATCACAATGCACTGAACACAACATTCGGAAAGATTGACTGCCGTACTGTAAAAAGTATTCTGCAGTTTTGCGATTGGTTTGGTAATCCCTTTGTCTAGATTTCCAGAGTAGTCACTTTCGTTCCTTTTCAGACTCCTTAAAAGAAAAGGTCCATCTGAGCACTTGTCACTTCAGTCTCATTAAAAAGGTGACTAGAGTCATCTTTAGCTTTTTCTTGACTCTTAAAAATTGAAAAAGAAAGTTGTGTCAAAGCGTCATAAAATTAATTTAATTCGGAATAACATTTTCCCTTTTTATTTTGAGTTTATCAAGTAATCCGCAATCGTGGAAGAAAGTCAATCAAAACCCCGTCATTCACGGAGACTAACGAGTCAACCATCTTTGACTCTAGAAATGAAGCCATTTTGGGCCAAGCGAACTCGTTTAACTGGGTCAAAGTCTCCTAGTTTGTTTGAAACTTGTGTTTCAACATCCTCAGAGTCTCCAGTTACTCCAACCATTTCTGGTATCCCTACCTCTACAAAAGAAGTTCTGCAGTTACAAGAGGACATTAGAATTGATCCTAGTGTAACGGTAAACAATCCTATTCCTGAACCAGCTCCATCTAGGACTGGTTTGGAAGGTGTCAGCCCTACAACATCTGTCATTGTATAATCTTTACCTTATTTGGCACCAGAAATATTTTACGGACCTAACGGTCTACCTATTCCACTTGGGTTGATTGCTATAGAAGAGATTGTGGAGGATCTTCCATCTAGTACCCCATTGCATTTTGGAACTGGGATCCACCTATATCCTTCTACTATAGAAGTTAGTCATCCTTCATCGTAAGTTCCTGTAGAATCACTAGGAAGTCTTTTGGATAGACTAAATATGTCTGAACAACCATCGACATCTAGGACTGTGTCATCTGATACAACAGCAGCAGAACCTCCTGTCACCACTCTGATGATGTTCGCTAGTGTACCATCTGTCCCAACTAGCTCTCAATAGCTAGATGAAGTCCATCCAGGGACTATTTCGATAGTATGGTCTATTCCTATTTGTTCATCTAGAACCTTATCTAGAATTTCTTATGTTGAGTCTTAGCGAATTGATCCTTCACAACAGTATCAATTTGGGCAGTCCAGTCTCCAAAGGCCAATTTTCCCGTTGAACACAGGATTTCCGCCATATGGGGGGCAGTATGCCTTTTCATTGTTCCCTCCGGGACAACAACCATATGAGAGTTCATAATAGAATTTGGGTCAAGCTGGAATGACATCTACTGGTTGGGTACCAATACTTCCTCAACAACCAAGAGTTGTATATTCGATGCAAAAAAATCAACCTGTGTCGAACATTCCCACTACACCAGCTATTGTGACGGTGTCGCAAGTACAAGCGCTGCATGTTGTATATCAACCTCAAGTCTCTCAGGTCGTAATACAACAACCTCTTGTCTCCACGACACAATCACAACCGCTGATTAGTGGCTCCCTAACTGGAGCGACTCAGGCTCAAACGGGTACTATCACCCCTCATCTTGGTCAAACATCTAGTATTGGACAATAGCAAATGGCTTCACAACCATGACTGGTGCAATATCAACAACCGCAATCCCAACAAGCTTACCAAGAACTTGAGCAACAAAGCTTTGCAGGTAATGGGCAGCCGTATATTCGAAACAGTCACCATCAATAATATCATAATAGCTATGCCCATCAACCTTATCAAAGTTATCAACATCAAAAAAATTATGTTGGTATGCAAAGATCCACTGCTCAGGAAATCCCATCTTCTCCTGGGTATGCTTCGCCAAACCTGAATCAACAGTTGCCTTTCATCACAACTTTAGAATTACCAGATTTGAATCGGCTAACAAATGATCTAATTGCTTACACCCCTTGGTGGTCAACGATTCCTCATAAAATTACGTCAGATATTCCTAAATTTAATGGAAATCTGGGTGAATATCTGTCGAATCATGTGATGACCTTTCATCTGTGGTGTTCGTCCAACACTCTCAATGATGATTCAATTAGGCTTCACCTTTTTCAGCGAACGTTAACTAGTTTGGCAGCAAAATGGTACATCGAATTTCCTAGAGCTTCATTCGATAACTTTAGTGCCCTTGCCACCACCTTTTTAACCCATTTTCAGTTACCAATAAGGTACGAAACAGGAATAGAGCTTCTTACCAATTTTAAGCAGACGACAGCCACTCACATATCTGATCATATTCATGAGTGGCGACATCGTCGTCGAATGGTAAAAACATATGTTCCTGATCAACTGCTAGCTGAATGGTTTATTAAGTCATTGTTACCTTCTATTACAGAAGATATGGCCAAGGGAGGAGTTGTCACTGAAGAGAAAATCATTACTCGTGCACAATATCTAGACTTGATCTATACTCAGTCTGGTGTGCTCTATGACAAAATTCCTGATGCTCCTAGACCAGAGTTTACCATTCCTCCTCCTCCTAAATCGAACAGGGACTCTCATGCCAGCGACAACGTGATTGGCACCTCAAGTACGCAAACCACAAAGGCCCCATCTGGTAAAGCCCTTTCAGTTTCCAGTAAAAAAGTAAATGACAAACTTCCTGCCTTGGAGGTTAATGCCATGTCGTCAGACAAAGGCAAAGAACCGAAGCAACCAGGGGGTAAGAAGAAAAGGAAAAATAAAAAGAAGAAACAAGAAGATTCGACTTCTGAAAAATCATCTGAGAACCCTGCTAGGCAACATAAACCTCGTTATCCATGTTACATATGTGACGACGAGCATTTCACGAAAGATTGTCCACATAAAGCTGAGGTTATGAAATTTTTAAAACCTTCAAATACCCCAACGGTGTTGACTAATCCGTTTTCGAGCCCAGAAACATACCTGGTTGCTATTGATCATGCTTCCCCATCCCAAGTGCTTATGTCATCCATTTCAAAACAACAAAATGATGATTTGATATCGACAAGGAATAAAGGTTATGGGAATCCACAGATGTCGAACAACAAGGCTACAGATCAACCTAGTAGTTTGATAATGACTTTGACTGAAGGTGTGCCACCCATCATTCCTGAGTTAACAATAAAACCGCCAAAGGGAGTAGTACACAAATTGACATTTAATCCTCGTGCTCGAGCAACATAGAATTATAATATAGTAGAGGATATGGCCCAATCACCATCCGCTATGTCGATGCTTGAAGTGCTGCAAAATTGCCCCTCCCAAAAGCAGGCTCTATTATCAACAATAGGTGGGATTGACCTAGTGGATTCCAATCTTGTGGCCTTTAATCATAAAGGATATGAACCTCAGTTACCAGCTCAACTCGCTTTCCTTGTACAAGTGAAAGCCCTCAACAAAACTGTTCATCGAACAATCATTAATGAGGGGGCATCTACCTGCATTATGTCAATGAGTTGCTGGAAAACTTTCGGCTCACCACCCTTGTCAAGATCATCAATGACATTAAAAGCATTCGATGGAAGAACAGACACCTTGTACGGGATTTTAAGTAACTTGCAAGTTGAACTGGGGGGCAAGACAGTAGAAATTGACGTCGAAGTTATTGATGGAAACCTTGATTACAATATCCTACTGGGAAGGCCCTGGATTTATGCTATGGCTGCTGTTGTGTCAACATACTTTAGAAAGATTACATTTCTCTTCCAAGGAGGAATTACAATCATTGACCAACAAACCTTTCTCCCAACAGTTCACAAGTTACAGGAAGCATTCCAATGATCCATGGAAGCTCTCAATCGCTTTAAAATATCATAGTAGGCCTCCTAAAAGACCCTACATTAATGGGTACTTTTTATGTTATGAAGCCAACTCAAGGAAAGATAGAAAAGATAGATCAAATCCTTATAATTTAGCCTCTTCGAGGGGGAAACCTCCTTTACATTACATAAATGAACAACTCTTGGATGATTCAAATGACAAAACCTCCTTTCTATATATAGGAGTCTAAGGAGTCACAATATAACCCAACCGACCTAACAATAATAATATAAAGCCACAAAAATAACAATAGAGGGATTCTATGGGGCACAGTAATAACAATATGGGGATAATAGGGGCACAACAATATTAATAAGGGATGCAACTACAATAGTAATGGGGTAATCACTAGTATTATAGGGACCCAACATGCCCCTCTCCTTCAAAAAAGTGTTGTCCTCAACGCTTGACTAGTTTTGGATGCTTATGTATAAAATTCTCATCCTCCCATGTGGAATCTTCAGTGGATAAGTTCTTCCACTTGATAAGATACTCTGAAATTTATCGATTTCATAGCTATCGAGTTCTTGTTTCTGTGACCGCTTCTAGTTCCAATATAATTTTTCCTTCCTCTTCAAGTTCTGGCAATATTGTTTGAACTGGAAGCTTGTCGCCTGTAACCTTCTTTAAACATGAAACATGGAAAACTGGGTGCAATCGAGAAGTTGTAGGAAGCTCCAATTTGTATGCCATAGTACCAATATTTTGCAACACCTTGTACGAACCATAATACTTTGGTGATAATTTATTGTCGTTCTTAGCTTGCTTGAGGGACATTTTCTTATATGGTTGTAGTCGTAGGAATACCCAATCACCTACATCAAAACTTATTTCACTGCGATGTTGATCTACTTGTTGTTTCATTCTATTCTGTGCTAACACGAGGTTATCCTTTAAGAGTTGGAGGACTTGTTGTTGATGTTCGATGTGATGTTCCATTACTTGAACCTTAGAATTTCCTCTTAAATATGATGTGATGGATGGTGGCTGATATCCATAAAGTGCCATAAATGGGGTCATTTTTGTTGCTGTATGGAAGGAAGTGTTATACCACCATTCAGCCAGAGGCAACCATTTGACCCATTGTGTCTGTTTATTAGAGACAAAGCAATGAAGATATCCTTCCAAAAATTTGTTTACTATCTCAGTTTTCCCATCAGATTGAGGATGATAAGATGAGCTATGAGCTAATTGAGTACCAAGACAAGAAAATAATTCTGTCCAAAAATTTCTAGTGAAAATGGGATATCTGTCACTTACAATAATCTTTGGGTTTCCATGTAGCTTTAGAATTGTTTCCATAAATGCAATAGAAACTATACTGGCTTTAAATGGATGTGATAATGCACAAAAGTGTGCATACTTGGTAAATCTATCAACTACCACCATGATGACACTCTTTCCCTCAGACAGGTAAACCTGTGATAAAATCCATTGAAACCTCCTCCCAATGTTGGCTTGGAATGGATAAAGGTTGTAATATACCCGATGTCTTAATTGTTTCAACTTTATTTTGTTAGCAAACCAAACATTTCGCCACAAATTTTTGAATATCCAATTTAAGGCCATCCCAAAAAAATTCCTTCTTAACCCTGTGGTAAGTTTTTAAAAATCTTGACTGCCCTCCTAAGGGAGAAGTGTGCATTTCCATAATAATCTTTTGTTTTAGTTGGGAATTCTTACAGAGGTATAAGCGATCTTTGTACCACAAAGAATCATTTTTCCAGCTAAATGTATAAGACATATTGGAATCTTGTTGTAACTTTCGAATAAGTGCCCACACTTCTTCGTCATTCTTCCATTCCTCCCTTGCTTCGTTTATCCAATTTGGTTGGATAATAGAAATGGCGCACAACAATGCTTCCACATCCTCATCCTTTCTTGAGAGTGCATCTACCACCACATTTTGCTTCCCTTTTTTGTATATGATTTCAAAGTCATAACCCAACATCTTTGTGACCCACTTTTGTTGGTCTTCAGAGGATAATCTTTGTTCTAAACGTATTTAAGGCTATCATGATCCTTTTTTACCTTGAAGTGTCTTCCCATTAGGTAGGGTCACCATTTCTTAAGTGCATGGAGTATTACCAACATTTCCTTCTCATAAATAGCTTCGTGTAAAAACTTTCCCTTGATTGGACGACTTTCAAAAGCAATGGGTATTTCATCTTGCATTAAAACAGCACCAATTCCATTTCCTGAAGCATCACATTCCACAATAAAGGTTTTTGTGAAGTCTGGTGTAGCTAAGACCGGTGCTTGGCACATTGCCTCTTTAAGATGTTTGAAGGCCTTTGTTGCTTCTGGAGTCCATGAAAATGCATCTTTCTTCAATAATTTTGTTAGAGGTGCTGCTATTCTCCCATAATTCTTAACAAACTTGCGATAATACCCTATCAACCTCAGAAATCCTCGCAGATGCTTTATGGATGTGGGGATTTTCCATTCCTTAATGGCTTTAATTTTGCTAGGGTCTACCTTAACTCCTTCATGGGATACAATATGACCCAGATATTCCACCTCTTGTACTCCAAAGAAACATTTGGATCTTTTTGCATATAATTTTTTCTCCTCTAATAGTTGTAGCACCCTGTCAACATGTTCAACATGATCCTTCCAAGACTTGCTGTAGATTAGTATATCATCAAAAAATACTAACACAAATTTTCTAGGGAATGGTTTGAAAATGGAATTCATCAAACCTTGAAATGTTGAAGGTGCATTGGTAAGGCCAAAAGGCATGACCAAAAATTCATAATGACCCTCATGAGTTCTAAATGCTGTTTTCGGAATGTATTCAGTCTTCATTCTGATTTGATGATATCCTGAACATAGATCCAACTCGATGAAGTAAATTGATCCACGCAATTCATCCAGTATTTCATCAATGACGGGAATGGGAAACTTATCTTTAATAGTGAGCTTGTTGAGCTCCCTATAATCGGGGCGCATGTGCCATGATCCATCCTTCTTGTGCACTAATACTACTGGAGCAGAGAAAGAACTTTGACTCGGTTGAATTATACTAGCCTCTAGCATTTCTGCAACCATACATTAAATTTCACTCTTTTGGGCATAGGGATATTTGTACGGCTTGATGTTTGGAGGAACACTTCCTGGAATCAAATGAATAGCATGATCATGATCACGAATAGGTGGGAGACCTTTGGGAGTCAAAAATACCTTGGAATGATTGTCCAAGACTTTTTGGAGATCTAGAGAAATAGATGACTGCAATGTGGAAACATCTAGTGAACATAATTGTGCAATTACACCCCTTTGTTCCTTTTTTAGAAGCTTTGTCATACCATTAGAGCTAATTATATTTCCCAGTTTCCCTGCAATACCCCTTAATTCAACTTCCTTTCCTTCCACAGAAAATTTTATGAAAATTTCTTGAAAATTAAAAGCTATTGTACCCAATGATTGTAGCCATTGGACTCCTAGCACAACATTAGCAGCTCCCATTGGAATGGAAAGCATTAGGCTAGTCAATACATATTCTCCCATTCATAGCTTGATATTATGGAACTTCAAAGAACAATTTATTGTTCCTCCATTTGCAACCATCACTTGACATTCTGGTGCTGGATATAAGAAGCAATTCAATTCTTTTGCTACCTTACAAGGAATAAAATTGTGGGTACTTCCTGAATCAATCAACACTATTACCTTTTTCTTCTTGATTTGTCCTTCTATCTTGATGGTTTGAGGAGTGGTAATTCCCGCCAATGCATTACAAGATATGGTCGGATTCATTTCTTCTTTATCTAGGCTTTGTTCCTGGAGTATATCCTCTTCTTTTGACCTTTCTTGCTCCTTTTCTTCTTCCTCTTCGCAATCTATGTAGAATAATTTCTTCTCAGCACACTTATGACCTTTAGTGTATTTGCTATCACAACTGTAACAAATCCCTTTTGCTATTTTTTCTTCCAATTGTTGTGGTGTCTGTTAGCACTCGAATTTGCCTCAGGCTGAAGAAGGCGAAACTCAAGGTAACATCAAACCACTTAGCCTCGTAGCTAGCCCTACGGGGCAGGAGAGGGCTCTCTCCGGTCTATCTCAGCAAAAAGTTTTCTAAAAGGGACTGAGATGACTTTAAAAGAAACTAATTTTAGGCTAGTAAATTGATAAAAAATGGGTTTTTAAATAAAATGACGGGGTTTTTCTGGGCTGCATGGGGCAAAGAAACAACTTGAACGGAGAAATATAATAAAAAAAAAGATTATTGACTGAGGCAAGGTAGGCAAGAAATTTAACATCAAATTGAGATTAAATGGGATGGAAAGACTGCTGAGGAACTGACAAGGGCATAGAAGATGAATCCTTGTCAAATAGAAGAAAACATGAAATATTGAAAAAACTTAAAGGCAGAGCATACAAATGATGAATTCTACCTTAACACTTCATTTGTTCAATTAGAAATGATCATGAAGTGAAATGAAACATAACAGTTTACATATGAAATAGAAGAAAAACTTATGCTAACTTTCATACCACAGGAATCTCAGAAGTCAGTGCTGTGTAATTTCATTAAAAATCTCTGTCAAAAACTGTACAATGAAGCTCTGTTACACACACCTCTCAGCACTTAGAAATCTCTCTCCCCCCCTTCTCTTACAAATGATTTTTTTTTTTTAATATAATAAATAAAATGCTGCTAAGGGAAAAACAAATCGACCCCAAAACAGGGGCGCTGTTTCACCTGCAATTATAAAAATGGCAAAAAGCGTTTCCTCTATTCTAAAATAGAACAACGTTACATTTTCTGTGGCCAATGAATACAGAATCTAGAACATAGACCCTTTGATTTTGCAACTGTAGTCAAAAATAGATCATCGGTTCCTATTTTTCTGCTAAGACAGGTGTCTTTGTTTAAATATAGGCGTTTAGTCTATGACTGTTCGCTCTCCCGTTGAATGAAACCAATTTTTAAATAAAGCTGATCCTTGAAGCACATTTTGATAGGAGAAAATCACTACAGGTCAATGCCCAGCTACATTCCCTGCCAAGAGGTGTTGAATGGTTTAAAGCATTGAAAGAAACTAATTTAGATTTGCTACAATTCGAGGAATTCAGACAACTAATCTCAACAGGACCGAAATATTTCACTCTGCATCGTTCTTGTCTCTGGTATTACGATCCTCACTGATTTCTTCCAAATCCTCTCCAAGGACTCGCAATTGCCTTCAAACACCATCTCACCACTTCGCCACACTCTAAGCCTTGCAGTTTTTGAAATGCGACCATCAATTACTCGACATCCAGCAATCTTTGCATCATCACCTTTAGCTTTGCTCCTTCCTTTGAGCTCAAAAATATTTAATATTTGTGCTTCACTAGCAACTTGAGTTTCACATATGCCGGGTGCCATGCTCAAATCAAGTTTCCTGTATCTTCTAGTAGATGATAGATTACACGGTGGAGCCTTATATTTATCTTTGCTTGATGAGCTGCTGCATCTACAGAACTTGGCATGTTGCGTATATTGAAACCCACAATGACAGCTCCACATGCTTGGGCTAAATCAACATCAGCTTGAGAGATTGCCCCAACTCCTGTATGAACAATATTAACAAGCACCTGAGAACTATTCAGGCTTCTCAATGTATCTGTTATAGCTTGAACAGTACCCTGCACATCAGCCTTAACAATAAGTGTCATTTCAACCATTTACACTTTCTCATCCACATCCTCAGGCATCACAACTTTTTCTTCACTTTATTTTCTAAGTCGATCTTGTTCCAATCTAATTTTTCTTCCATTACTCAACTTTCTTGCCCTCTCCTCAGAGGAAACTACCATAATTTCATCTCCTGCTAATGGAAGCCCTCGAAGCCCTTCAATCTCAACAGGCATGGAAGGGCCCACTGATGGAACGGGCCGACCAGACATATCACGTAGAACCCTTATCCTTCCCCACTCAGCACCAACAACAATGTGAAGACCAGGCACTAGTGTTCTAGAACATACTATGACAGTAGCTGAAGGGCCATGGCCACGATCAACTCGTGCTTCAACAACATATGCATGAGCATCACCATCAATACGAGCTTTCAAATCCATTATTTCAGCCTGGAGCAATAGTGCTTCTTCCAACTTATCTAGGCCAATATTTTTTGTTGCGGATATTTCAACTACCTGAATATCACCCCCCATTTCCTCTAGTGCTAAACCTTCTGAGCAAAGTTGTATGCGTACTTTTTGAGGATCTGCATTTGGCTTGTCACATTTGTTGATTGCAACCACAACAGGCACATTTGCTGCTTGAGCATGAGCCATGGCTTCATGAGTTTGAGGCATGAAACCATCATCAGCAGCTAACACAAGCACCACTATATCTGTAACTGCAGCTCCCCTTGCTCGCATGGCACTGAAGGCAGCATGACCAGGGGTGTCCAAAAAAGTAAGCGATGCTCCAGATGACATGTTCACAACAAAGGCCCCTAGATGCACTTATCTATAGGTGTAAATAAAATATCAGCACCATTTACATCTTTAACAACATTCTCCAGGTACCAATCACAGATAATTGAAATCGCTGTGCCTGTGTTCTGTACAGGTTTCTCAAAAGTATGCAAACCATGTATGGGTCCAGAAAATGCCTCACACAACAACACCTCCCGCATACCCTGAGTTAAATCCATACTTACATGCTGTTCAACCAGATGAACTATATTCATATGACGGTGAACCAATGACTCCAGAACAGAAGGCCGCTGAAGGTCCCTATCAATCTTTAAAATTATAATCAACCTTCTCTTGAAGTTGTTTAGTACACAATCCCTCAGGTACTCTCTTAGAACAAAGACATGGTTCAGAATACATATTGGTTCCATTTCATTCAACACTGAGCAGAGACTTGTCAACCTTTGCACTGCAGCCTCCAACATTTTAATGGTATCTCTATTTGCAGGTTCACTCTCATTTCCTGGCAAAGGCAAATCTGAACTGCTCTTCATTGACTTGGTAGAAGGCATAGCAACTTTGGCTGCATGATTCATGCGAATAGCTGCTTGTTGTGGTAGGAGCTTGGATTCTAAGGAACCAAAACACTTTCAGAATCCAGAATATTGATAAGCCCCTCCAATCCTCCCATGATGGATTCTATAAGCGACTTCTACATATGACACTGCATCCCGGCCTATTTTTAGAAACTCCTCAGGCACACTGACAGTGGCATTATCTGGAAAACTGCTGCCATTTGAAGAACTGTAGAGCTTGGAACATTTTGACAAATTACATATTCTAAAAAAAAAACACATTTAATGATTTCTTCTTCAAAACAGGGTTTTGAAGAAGAATCAATCTCACATTTGACTTGACAAGACGGAGTCTAACATCGACTCCACTTGGGATGGCAGCTGCCACTTTTTGGAGGTGCCAAGAACCGCAAAACTTTGGGAGAGCAGACAGTGCCTCCATCCATTGGGCAATGGAGTCATCATCAACACAACTGAAACTGAACTCAAACTGATTTGATCTCAAGAATGAAATGACTGAAAAACGACTTAACAATATTCAAGCAAACTAAAACAAGATGCTGCTCTTATGGCTGTTTATTTATTTACAAAATCTACTCTAATCTGCTGTACAAAGAATAGCTCATGTAATACTGAAATGCCAGATTAACCATTCAAGTAAACCTGAGAATGATGCCGCTTGAGAATGCTTCCACGAGGACACCGATGTAATTGCTGGCAGCCCTTCATGCACATAATGAACCTGGTCACGTACAAGGCAGCCTGATCTAACAATCACACTGAAAAATGTGTCCATGTATGTTTCTATTGGATCACGGAAGCCAGACTCTGTTGGCTGCCCCAACTCTGCAATGCATACTTCCAGCTGCACATTGTCAATGTAAACATCTGTAGGCGAGTATGGAGGAAGGATTTCCAAGCACTTTTTAGGGTCTTGGAAATCATATGATTGGATTTGCTCATCTAAACATTGAATCTCCTTTTCGATTCTTTCAACAACTAACTCACAAGAACCAATTTTAGCTTCAGAAGAAAACTCTGGTGATTTCAAACATTGAAGGAAGGTATTGAAAAATTCTTCATTAATTTCAATATCCATGAACCACTCTCTAACTTCGTTTAGAGCTTCACACAGGGCAGGGTTTACTACATACCCTACCATTGCATGAATGGATCAGCAAGCGTTGGAATGTCTGGACCGAGTTGGAGTCGCCAGGTGAATGGTTCAGCCTGCATATGTGTCTGACTGCTGTACACCATCAGCATCAGATCTGCACCTTGATTTCATGTATTGGCGACCATACTGGGGAGGACATTCGACTTGTTGATTGTCTTGTCCCAGTACATGAAATCAAGGTGCAGATCTGATGCTAATGGTGGACAGCAGTCAGACACATATGCAGGCTGAACCATTCACCTGGCGACTCCAACTCGATCCAGACATTCCAACGCTTGCTGATCCATTCATGCAATGGTAGGGTATGTGGTAAACCCTGCACTTTGTGAAGCTCTAAACGAAGTTAGAGAGTGGTTCGTGGATATTGAAATTAATGAAGAATTTTTCAGTACCTTCCTTCAATGTTTGAAATTGCCAGAGTTTTCTTCTGAAGCTAAAACTGGTGCTTGTGAGTTAGTTGTTGAAAGAATCGAAAAGGAGATTCAATGTTTAGATGAGAAAATCCAATCATATGATTTCCAAGACCCTAAAAAGTTCTTGGAAATCCTTCCTCCATACTCGCCTACAGATGTTTACATTGACAATGTGCAGCTGGAAGTATGCATTGCAGAGTTGGGGCAACCAACAGAGTCTGGCTTCCGTGATCCAATAGCAACATACATGGACACATTTTTCAGTGTGATTGTTAGATCAGGTTGCCTTGAACGTGACCAGGTTCATTATGCGCATGAAGGGCTGCCAGCAATTACATCGGTGTCCTCGTGGAAGCATTCTCAAGCGACATCATTCTCAGGTTTACTTGAATGGTTAATCTGGCATTTCAATATTACATGAGCTATTGTTTGTACAGTAGATTAGAGTAGATTTTGTAAATAAATAAACAGCCGTAAGGGCAGCATCTTGTTTTAGTTTTCTTGAAGATTGTTAAGTCGTTTTTCAGTCATTTCAGTCTTGAGATCAAATCAATTTGAGTTCAGTTTCAGTTGTGTTGATGATGACTCCATTGCCCAATGGATGGAGGCACTGTCTGCTCTCCCAAAGTTCTACGGTTCTTGGCACCTCCAAAATGCGGCAGCTGCCATCCCAAGTGGGGCCGATGTTAGACTCCGTCTTGTCAAGTCAAATGTGAGATTGATTCTTCTTCAAAACCCTGTTTTGAAGAAGAAACCATTAAATGTGTTTTTTTTTTAGAATATGTAATTTGTCAAAATGTTCCAAGCTCTACAGTTCTTCAAATGGCAGCAGTTTTCCAGATAATGCCACTGTCAGTGTGCCTGAGGAGTTTCTAAAAATAGGCCGGGATGCAGTGTCATATGTAGAAGTCGCTCATAGAATCCATCATGGGAGGATTGGAGGGGCTTATCAATATCCTGGATTCTGAAAATGTTTTGGTTCCTTAGAATCCAAGCTCCTACCACAACAAGCAGCTATTCGCATGAATCATGCAGCCAAAGTTGCTATGCCTTCTACCAAGTCAATGAAGAGCAGTTCAGATTTGCCTTTGCCAGGAAATGAGAGTGAACATGCAAATAGAATGCGAGATTGATTCTTCTTCAAAACCCTGTTTTGAAGAAGAAATCATTAAATGTGTTTTTTTTAGAATATGTAATTTGTCAAAATGTTCCAAGCTCTACAGTTCTTCAAATGGTAGCAGTTTTCCAGATAATGCCACTGTCAGTGTGCCTGAGGAGTTTCTAAAAAAAGGCCAAGATGCAGTGTCATATGTAGAAGTCGCTTATAGAATCCATCATGGGAGGATTGGAGGGGCTTATCAATATTCTGGATTCTGAAAGTGTTTTGGTTCCTTAGAATCCAAGCTCCTACCACAACAAGCAGCTATTCGCATGAATCATGCAGCCAAAGTTGCTATGCCTTCTACCAAGTCAATGAAGAGCAGTTCAGATTTGCCTTTGCCAGGAAATGAGAGTGAACCTGCAAATAGAGATACCATTAAAATGTTGGAGGCTGCAGTGCAAAGGTTGACAAGTCTCTACTCAGTGTTGAATGAAATGGAACCAATATGTATTCTGAACCATGTCTTTGTTCTAAGAGAGTACCTGAGGGATTGTGTACTAAAAAACTTCAAGAGAAGGTTGATTATAATTTTAAAGATTGATAGGGACCTTCAGCGGCCTTCTATTCTGGAGTCATTGGTTCACCGTCATATGAATATAGTTCACCTGGTTGAACAGCATGTAAGTATGGATTTAACTCAGGGTATGCCGGAGGTGTTGTGTGAGGCATTTTCTGGACCTATACATGGTTTGCATACTTTTGAGAAACCTGTACAGAACACAGGCACAACGATTTCAATTATCTGTGATTGGTACCTGGAGAATGTTGTTAAAGATGTAAATGGTACTGGTATTTTATTTACACCTATAGATAAGTGCATCTAGGGGCCTTTGTTGTGAATATGTCATCTGGAGCATCGCTTACTTTTTTGGACACCCCTGGTCATGCTGCCTTCAGTGCCATGCGAGCAAGGGGAGCTGCAGTTACAGATATAGTGGTGCTTGTGTTAGCTGCTGATGATGGTGTCATGCCTCAAACTCGTGAAGCCATGGCTCATGCTCAAGCAGCAAATGTGCCTGTTGTGGTTGCAATCAACAAATGTGACAAGCCAAATGCAGATCCTCAAAAAGTACGCATACAGCTTTGCTCAGAAGGTTTAGCACTAGAGGAAATGGGGGGTGATATTCAGGTAGTTGAAATATCCGCAACAAAAAATATTGGCCTAGATAAGTTGGAAGAAGCACTATTGCTCCAGGCTGAAATAATGGATTTGAAAGCTCGTATTGATGGTGATGCTCATGCATATGTTGTTGAAGCATGAGTTGATCGTGGCCATGGCCCTTCAGCTACTGCCATAGTACGTTCTGGAACACTAGTGCCTGGTCTTCACATTGTTGTTGGTGCTGAGTGGGGAAGGATAAGGGTTCTACGTGATATGTCTGGTCGGCCCGTTCCATCAGTGGGCCCTTCCATGCCTGTTGAGATTGAAGGGCTTCGAGGGCTTCCATTAGCAGGAGATGAAATTATGGTAGTTTCCTCTGAGGAGAGGGCAAGAAAGTTGAGTAATGGAAGAAAAATTAGATTGGAACAAGATCGACTTAGAAAATAAAGTGAAGAAAAAGTTGTGATGCCTGAGGATGTGGATGAGAAAGTGGAAATGGTTGAAATGACACTTATTGTTAAGGCTGATGTGCAGGGTACTGTTCAAGCTGTAACAGATACATTGAGAAGCCTGAATAGTTCTCAGGTGCTTGTTAATATTGTTCATACAGGAGTTGGGGCAATCTCTCAAGCTGATGTTGATTTAGCCCAAGCATGTGGAGCTGTCATTGTGGGTTTCAATATACGCAACATGCCAAGTTCTGTAGATGCAGCAGCTCGTCAAGCAAAGATAAATATAAGGCTCCACCGTGTAATCTATCATCTACTAGAAGATACAGGAAACTTGATTGTGAGCATGGCACCCGGCATATGTGAAACTCAAGTTGCTGGTGAAGCACAAATATTAAATATTTTTGAGCTCAAAGGAAGGAGCAAAGCTAAAGGTGATGATGCAAAGATTGCTGGCTGTCGAGTAATTGATGGTCGCATTTCAAAAACTGCAAGGCTTAGAGTGTGGCGAAGTGGTGAGATGGTGTTTGAAGGCAATTGCGAGTCCTTGGAGAGGATTTGGAAGAAATCAGTGAGGATCGTAATACCAGAGACAAGAACGATGCAGAGTGAAATATTTCGGTCCTGTTGAGATTAGTTGTCTGAATTCCTCAAATTGTAGCAAATCTAAATTAGTTTCTTTCAATGCTTTAAACCATTCAACACCTCTTGGCAGGGAATGTAGCTGGGCATTGACCTGTAGTGATTTTCTCCTATCAAAATGTGCTTCAAGGATAAGCTTTATTTAAAAATTGGTTTCATGCAACGGGAGAGCGAACAGTCATAGACTAAACGCATATATTTAAACAAAGACACCTGTCTTAACAGAAAAATAGGAACCGATGATCTATTTTTGACTACAGTTGCAAAATCAAAGGGTCTATGTTCTAGATTCTGTATTCGTTGGCCACAGAAAATGTAACGTTGTTCTATTTTAGAATAGAGGAAATGCTTTTTGCCATTTTTATAATTGCAGGTGAAACAATGCCCTTGTTTTGGGGTCGATTTGTTTTTCCCTTAGCAGCATTTTATTTATTATATTAAAAAAAAATTCATTTGTAAGAGAAGGGGGGGAGAGAGATTTCTAAGTGCTGAGAGGTGTGTGTAACAGAGCTTCATTGTACAATTTTTGACAGAGATTTTTAATGAAATAACACAGCTCTGACTTCTGAGATTCCTGTGGTATGAAAGTTAGCATAAGTTTTTCTTCTGTTTCATATGTAAACTGTTATGTTTCATTTCACTTCATGATCATTTCTAATTGAACAAATGAAGTGTTAAGGTAGAATTCATCATTTGTATGCTCTGCCTTTAAGTTTGTTCAATATTTCATGTTTTCTTCTGTTTGACAAGGATTCATCTTCTATGCCCTTGTCAGCTCCTCAGCAGTCTTGTCATCCCATTTAATCTCAATTTGATGTTAAATTTCTTGCCTACCTTGCCTCAGTCGATAATCTGTGTTTTTTATTATATTTCTCCGTTCAAGCTGTTTCTTTGCCCCATGCAGGCCAGAAAAACCCCATCATTTTATTTAAAAACTCCCTTTTTATCAATTTACTAGCCTAAAATCAGTTTCTTTTAAATTCATCTCAGTCCCTTTTAGAAAACTTTTTGCTGATATAGACCGGAGAGAGCCCTCTCCTGCCCCGTACTTCTAGCTACGAGGATAAGTGGTTTGATGTTACCTTGAGTTTCGCCTTCTTCAGCCTGAGGCAAATTCGAGCGCTAACAGTGTCAACCTTATAGGTTGTGGAAGACTAGGAGCAACCACACTTCCATATTTATAGTTGTGAGTGGTATGCTTCTTGGTTGCCATAATTTTGCTTTCCATTTTCTTGCTAGCCTGAATGCCTTTTCTAATGAATCAGGTTCCCAAAGGAAAACATCATGTTGGATATTATCCTTTGAAGTCCCTATAAACACATCAATCCTATGCTCCTCTGGAATATTTTTTACCCTTATGTTCAATTTTTGGAACTCCTCAATGTGCTCCATTATTGAACCCTTTTGTTTGAGACTTATCAATTGGCTAAAAAAATTGTTGCTTTTTGTATCCTCATAATGTGCTATCAATTCTTCCGTAAAAATTGCCCAAGTGATAATTTGTTTACGAGAGCAAAACCATTGATACAATAAAAATTGATTTGGTTCCAAATATAAGGTTGCAATACGTACCTTTTGTGTGTTTTGCACATTATTGAGATTGAAAAATTGCTCCATTTGTAATATCCATGTTGCAGGATCCTTGCCATCAAACTTCCTCATATCTATTTTTGGAATATGGTGGGTCTTCGATCCCACATTATAGTCTAAGAAATCATGATTAACATTTCTTTTGTTCACATCATGAGTTTCCTTTACTACCTTTTCACCATTAGTAAGTATTTCTTGTAGAAAATTTGTCAAATCTATCTTCAAATCTGCCATGCTTGTCTTCAAATTTGTGTTCAAATCTATCTTCAAGTTGTCCATCTTAGCTTCCATGCCATTCATCTTAGCTTCCACGCCATTTATCTTAGCTTCTGTTAGCTTTTGTGAGAGTGACATTTGTTGCACTTGTTCTTGTAATTTTGACATATCATGTAGCATTTCTTCCTCTTCTTCATGAGTCATGCTAGAGCTTTTAGGTTGCTTACTAGGTGTTTGAATTTTCTTTCCTTGGGCCATCAATTACCGATAATATTGCTCTACTATGCCCTTTTAATTCCTTCAAGATAAATTTTCAAACCAAGCTTAAGAAAAAATTTAAAAAAATCTACACACCTTTTTTCACTTTGTAGGAGTTCAATATTGCCTCTGATGTATCTCTGTACTTTCTAATCACCCAGTTCTAAAATTATGATCTACAGTAGCCCTCTATGCCCTCTTTCCAATGCCACCAATTTGACCCAAATTGGATTCTCCAAGGAAGAGTTATGCGAAATCTCCCACTATGACTTGATTATAGACTAGTTCAGTAGAGTGAACTTGTACGACGTGCCACAAGTCACTATTTAGACCTTTGACTCTAAAAAATATCTACAAGAAACTATAGGCCATCCTCTTTCTGTAACTTCTTACAAAATTTCAATCCGATGCTCAGAGAGAAAGTTATGACGATTTTCCCCAGGTCACATGTTTGGAATGTAATTCAAGAGTCTGCAAAAATACCAACTTCCTCAGATCATATCTTTGCAAATATAGCACCAAAATCTCTAAAATTCAGATCCAAGGTTTAGAACGATGTCTTCTCAAATGGGTTTTTTTGTTAGCTTCTGAAACATCACAGAAAAAAAGTTATAGCGAAAATTCCACGATGACCTATTTGGAGCAGCGAAACCCTAGAATCCAAAGCTCTGATACCAAATGTTATGAAACTAGCTCAAGAAAAGATAGAGAAGATAGATCAATGCCTTAGAATTCAGCCTCTTCGAGGGGGAAACCTACTTTACATTACATAAATGAACAATTCTTGGACGATTTAAATGACAAAACCTCCTTTCTATATATAGGAGTCTAAGGAGTCACAATATAACCCAGCCGACCTAACAATAATAATATAAAGCCACAAAAATAACAATAGAGGGATTCTATGGGGCACAATAATAACAATATGGGGATAATAGGGGCACAACAATATTAATAAGGGATGCAACTAAAATAGTAATGGGGTAATCACTAGTATTATAGGGACCCAACATTTTCCCTACCATTGTCGAGTAATCCGGCGGAAGTGGCCAATGTGGGAACTTGCAATATGATATCTTCCATATCTACACAGATTCAGAAGTTTTCCAAATATTTTTTTAGCATGGATCATCAACAGGTATTGCCTCCAAGCCCAATAGAAATATTGTAGCAATCAATTTTCTTGGCATGGGGGGCAAACCCAAATCAACGCTCATCGAGTGTTTGGATAGATAGGTCTAAGGAATACGACACCTCTTCAGATCCTTGGTTGCATGTACATTCTACAGATGAAGGAATCATTCGGTCAATGATGATAGGAGAGGCACTATGGGAAGATTACCACCATCATCCCCATCTTCCGGATTACCACGAAGATTATTCTAGTGACCTTAATCTTCCTTCAGTTTTTGATTTTCTATCAAATACCGTGAATACGATGGATTCCGAGGACGGTTCCTATCCTGTGTCAACCTCATTAAAAAATGAAACAACTCCCTTTCCAAATCAAGTCTTTGATTACGATCCCGTAAAATCCAAGTCGAGTCTTTCAAAGATCTCGAAGGTAAACCTTCATTCCAACAACCGTGTTGAATGCAATGAAGCTTGGGGGCATGCACCTCGATTTGCGTCATTATGCTGGGGGCATGTGAACTTATAACAAGCATAGTTTTTTAATTTCAGCTTGTGTAAACATGAAATCGAAAATGAGCATATGTTCCCCTAGAGTTCAAGCTCATTAAAAAATGAACCCCACGAGCAGTTTTATGCGAAGTTCAAGCTTGTTAAAAAATAAGCCTAGGAATGAGCATATGTTCCGCTAGGGTTTAAGCTCATTAAAAAATGAACCCACCTTCGGTAAATAACCATTACGATCGCATAATTATTAGCTTTTGAGCCTTGGTCATGTTCTTACCATCACCTCCACTCTTTTTTAGTCAGTCATACGCCTCCATTTGATTGTTTACCCCTTTGAGGAACAACTGTGACGAGTGATTATATTAGCCTCCTTCTTTGCACTGCCGTGATTGAAAAGTTCCGAACCTTAACTGGAACCAGCTGCTATCCTAAAACATCACTCGTTCCTCATAAAACGAGTCTCCTTTAAGCTCTTTTCATCTGACTTGTAAAATATGAAAAGATTGCTAAGCAATTGGCCTCTCTAGCTCGTTAAAGTGATTGGAAGTGCCATCCCTCCTCTAGATTTTAATATTTTTGGACCTGAGGGATCATTACACAAAAAGATCGAGCACTTGTCTTGTTTGGCTCGTTAAAACTATCGAAAAGTCATCCCTTTCATATTATTTTATACTTTTTCAGACTTAAGGGATTATATTACGAAAAAGGAATACTGGAGTTTCCTTTCCATCTCTTTTCAGACTCTCTAAAATTGAAAAGGACTGAGTTATCTTTGTCATTAAACTCGTTAAAACAATAGTGACAAACTTGTCCATGCAGACAAGAGCGAGTTTCACTATCGCTAGGCTCGTGAAAACATAGCGACGGGTTTGCCCGAAGGGAAAATTATAGAACAAGCATATGTTATCCTCCTCAAGCTTGACAAAAATAAAGAGGTACTGTTCAGCAATGACAGGGGAAAGATTGGGAAGAAAACTTGAAGAAACTTTATTGGTAGCAGGTCGCTCTTGAACATGACACTTTCACTCCACCACCATGATTGAGTTGGGTTGGGATGTTTCGTTCATCGGTCATATCACCATTGGTCCTCTGTACCATCCATTTTTGGGGTTAACGATACCACTCCATTTCAGTGTTGCCAATATGTTCAAGAGAAGTCGCTCAGAGAATTCACCAACCTAGCTTATGTCTCATCCGTTGCAATACCTTCACGCTTCATTCTTTCATGACCACCATCCTGAACCTTGTATCATCAAATTTTTTTCACCTCCACAAAATCATTTGCTCCGTTCTATTTCGTAAATGTGGGATTCATTAAGGCCCTCCTACGACGGGTCAAGTCTTGTCGACATCAACTCATTATCCAAGAAGTCGACTTAGGAACAACCCTTTTAGTACTTTGAAGCTTGCATGCCTCAATGGAAAGTTTCTCACTTCCGGTGATAGGTTTACATCAATGGCTTTCGACCGAAAGATTTTACGTGGTGTTTGAAATCAACTCATGTATTCACACCACCTGAATTGTACTGCAGTACCTTGAGGGTCATCATGATCGGTGATTTCTCTCACACCTCTTAACAGCTTGCATCATTGGCTGGTAATCAGGCGATGTCTTTCCATGTTCGACGCTAGAACATCTCTTCACATGGATCGACTTATACCTTGGGCGGAGATTGAACGAGTTTGAAGACCCCGAATCTAGTTTCATCCATTCGGGCTGCGATATATTCAAGAAAATAAAGACATCAAATGTACATCATAGCTGCATAGATAATCATCCAAACTAAGGGATGATGGCTCTACCAGAATCATTAGTCTGCCATACAGACGATTGTCTGTCCTATGTACATGAAAATTAATTTATAAACTGAGCATGGGAATTCCTGCCTCAACTAGATCATGAAAATACTATGAAGATTATGTATTGTATTGTATCTTATTACAGGTCACCTTCCAGTTCAAAAAACCTCGGATCCTAATGATAAAGCATTTCACCCAACATCAAAAGATTTATGACCTCATGCTTTAGGGGACAACTGTTATAGACATATTTGGGCACTGCAATCCAATTGCATATGTCCATAAACCAAGGGCTTCTAAGTCCCTAAAAGTGTTGTTTCATACCCTAAACGAGCAAGGTCAGCTGATTACATCATATCCCAGAAGTTCTCCCTGAAAAGCTACTTAGAATTGGTCAAAACAAGACCATACAGACTGCTCAGTGGTAAGGGTGCGATGCATCTCACCTGCCACATGCAAAAAGTGCGATGCATACTGAAAATCCCTTCTGTAGGGTGCGATGAGTGAGAGCAGACAAATGGCAGAGGCAGTTGGCTAGGTGGAAACCCAGAGAATCTTCTAGAAACTGCCCATTTAACACTTGCCTCTCTGAATTCACCCAGGGATGAGTAAGAGATCATGAAATCTCCAAGTGGAACCATGAACTATTGAAGAGATGACACTAATCAAAATCCCATAAGCTGACTCACGCACCTGCAAACATCTATATATGGATCCCTCATCCTAGAGATCCAGAGGCTGGAATTTTGTATTGGGTAAGGAAGTGCTGTTGGTTTCTCTGTGCAACATTGTATTGTTGGGTGATCTAAGATTTTCATGAGGTGAAGAGGACTTTCATGTTGGGAGGATGGCGCTGGGTCAGACCAATGGGTTGTAATCCTCTCTTCTACTACTTCTATCATTAAAGCTATTTGAGTTTTCCTCCATATTCTTGTATATTTCTAAATCTTGTATTGATATATGCATTTGTATGGTTAATATACATCTGATCCTCTATTGTTTATGGTTATAGATCTCTATTCTTTGATGGTATTATGTTGCTTTGACTCTATAGGTGTTCTTTGAAGCGGGACAAGTAAGGAAGGAGTGGCGAAACTCTGTTAAAGGAGAGAGGAAACAAGCAAGGAGCCAAGCGAAATACTGAGGTTGGTAATCTCTGCTTCTCTCTCATCTATCTGTCATAAAGGAAAATGCAAGTAAATTTAATTTGTTTGTTTCTAAGATAGCTACCCGTCTTAGTGGGACTAGCAGCTTTGAGTGGACACTAGTTTTCCAGATAACACTATCAGAAAAGAAGAGAACACCGAGAGCTATCTTTAGTGTTAGGTCAACAACAATTTCTTGGTATAGTAGGAAATAGAGATATGTAGCATTCAACTTAGTAGAGGCCGGGTATATGGCTGCTAGTAAAGCAACATGAAAGGCTATTTGGATGAGGAAGATCCTGTTTGGTCTCTTCAGTCAGTAGATGGATCCTACGTTGATCCATTGTGACAATCAGAGTTGTATAAAACTCAAAAACTATAGTGTTTCATGATAGGTCCAAGCATATAAACATCAAGTACCATCACTTGAGAGTGTGTGCAAAGGAGGATTATCATGTTACAGTGCATTCTAATAGAAGAGTATGATGTGGGCATTTTGACAAAGGCTTTGTAAAGAGGAAAGTTTGAGTTCCACATGAGTAGGATAGGAGTAGTTAAGAACCCTTTTCTTGCTAAGGGGGAGTTCTAAATTGTAGCAAGAAAATGATTCATTTGACTTGTGCCTTAATCAAATGGAGAAATTTGAATTTCCACATCAATAGGATGAATTGAGTTGCAGTTAGCAGGAGTGACATGTCCAAGTCACTTAGTTAAATTATTCAATTCGATTTTGTGGGCAAGAGATAGAGTTTTGCATGAGTTGGTTGCTAATATCTAGAAATCTAATGGAGTTATATTTAGTGAAATTCAGTTATCTGAGTTATCATCATGAATAGAGTAAGTAGGAGTTCAGTTGAGTAGTAGTAACTATTGTTAACTTATTGATCTCTCAATTCACTAATAAGTTTGATGCGGGAGCATGTGACTTAGAGGGAAAAATCTTCAAACATAATTCAAAAATACAAAAAAAATCTACAGGGAAGGGAGTGGGGTCGTTTAGGCAGAAATTTTCATGCTTTCCTAGTTTAAGATAAGAGTAGAATTAAGAATAAAACATGCTAATTATATTGTTTATGGATAAGCTGTAATAAAGCTTTATGCTTTAAATCAATCTATGTAAAAGCATGCTTTTGTAAAGGATAATGGCCAAGAAGGCTTTATTAATTATTTATAAATAAGAAACAATGGGATTCTTAGAGCAGGTTGAGCTCAGAAGCATTATCATTTTGCAAAGCCTCTCTCTATTCATCTGAATTATTGACTCTCTGTTAATTGGTATTTTATATATGTACTAGTCCTAGTTCTGTGTGGTTCCACGTGTATTAATGGAGATTCGATTGTTTTTTTTATTAACTCTTAATATTAGACTTGTTGGGGAGTTTTCCTTTTATATCGGCGAGCGGAGGCTTCTTAAATGAATTGTTAAGTCCCGCAGACAAAACTCTATTTTACATAGAGAAATTATGATATTTCCTTGGGTGGAACATAGCTCTGGACTTGAAACATTATTGGATTTGGTTCATACCCATATTGGGTTCGAACTGATATCGCAATATCGCAAGTGGAGTGTGGAAGAGACCTTTGGAACCGCCGAGTGCTGAAGTCCCGATAGTCCGGACTCGAAACATTATAGAGCAGGGTGGAAAGGGTATCGGGTCCGCAAGTGTATCGCGTCACAAGTTCAAAGTGGGGAAGTCAAGTCTTTGGAATAGTGGGATCACCGATTGCGATCTACGATATATATATATATATATATATATATATATATATATATATATATATAGATATATATATATATATATCGCATCAAAAGAAGGAAGGAGGAAGGGCCATTAAATGCGCCGATAGTGTTAATTCTTCGGAATTAACATAAATATTGTGGTGCGACCGTGGTTCTAAAGTGCCGATAGTATATTTTGTTCATTTGGAACAAAACCCCGCCGATCGTGTATATTGTGTTATAACTGCGTTTTCACTTGTTTAAAAGGAACAATAGTGTTTTTGGGAATTCCTTTCGAATTACAATCCCGGTAGAGAATAAGGGCTCTGTGTGAGAAATACTACCAATAACAAGTGTTGGAGCGATCGGAGGAGAATCCACGAGGCTGTCAGTTAACTATAAATGAATGATATGCCAATTGAGACAGAGGGGGAAATTTGGCTTGATATTGAAGAAATTGTAGCTAGATTTGAGAGGCTGTCCATATCGCCTGCACCCAGGCCACCATAGTGGTATCAGAGTATCCATCTGACATTGGATTGAATCTCAAAATCAGGAGAAGGAAAGTTACTATGGCTTTCAGATTTGGAAGAGGACGAGGATGTGGTGGAAGAGGACAGCCTGTTGTAAATGCTGAAGTAATGGAAGCTGTGCAAAAGATGCAAGCTAGATTGAATGCATTAACAACAGGTAGGAACATAGATGATGGAGATGTTAGTGAACCTGAGGTTGAATATGCAGAGGAGGAAGCTGTAGCAGTTACTCCTGATTTGAGGTTCTCTTAGTCAGCATTGAGATCCACGGCCAGGCCAAAGACCGAGGTATCAATATATGAAGGAGGACTGAATCTAGAAGAATTGATAGACTGGATTAATGACATGGAGAAATTATTCGACTATGAAGAAACATAAGATGAGAAGAAAGTGAAGTTTTCTGTCACCAAGCTAAAAGGCCATACAATGCTTTGGTGGGATGGTGTGTAGGCAGAAAGGAAGAGACTTGGCAAGAAACCAATCAAGAATTGGAGCAGGATGGTAGCAAAGCTAAGAGGTAAGTTTCTACCAAGTAATTATCAACAAACCTTGCTCAGACAGATGCAGAATCTTAGATAGAGGTCTATGACAGTGAAAGAATACACCGAGGAGTTCTACAAGGTAAGCATAAGAGTTGGAGAAGCCCAGGATACAGATGAGAAGGTGGCTAGATATATGAATGGCCTCGAGATGGAAATTCAAGATGAGATAAGTCTACTGTCTCCTAAACAGTAGAGGAAGCTTATCAGATAGCATTGAAAGCTGAAGAAAAACTCATGAGGAAGCAGTCTGCCAGAGGGAAAGGTACTTTCTGAGGAAGGGGAAGTCAAGGTGGTATAGGAAGATCTACAACACCTAAATATGGAGCTAGCAGCAGCTCAACCTAGCATGCACCCATAGGAGGTGATGCAATAGGCAGAGGGAGTTTTTCTAGAGGAAGAGGAAGAGAAATAAGATGTTACAAATGTAACAAGCTGGGACACATAGATTTTGAGTGCCCAGAGAATGCATAAACAAATCAGAGGAATGCAGTTGTTGCTGCAGTTGAGGGAGAAGCACTAGCAACAACATTGACATAAGAAGAAAATATACCAGAGAGAGGAGAATCTTTGGCAATTAATAAAGTTTTGCTCAAGTCAGCAAAGTAGGTGGTTGAACCATCACCAAGAAAGACTATTCAGGGCAGTGTGTAAAGTCCAAGGGAAATGTTTCCAGATGATCATTTATAGTGGCGGCACTAATAATTTGGTCTCTACAGAAGTGGTGGAGAAATTGAAGCTGAAGACGATGAAACATCCAACACCTTACAAGGTGTCATGGTTGCAAAGGGGACATCAACTATTAGTAAATGAACAATGTGAAGTGGAATTTCAGGTGGGCAAGTATAAAGATAAAATTGTTTGTGATGTGATGCCAATGTATGTGTGTCACATATTGCTTGGAAGACCTTGGAAATATGACAGAGGAGCCAGGCATGATGGGAAAAGAAACACCTATAAGTTTGAAAAGGATGGTGTCAATCATACGTTGCTGCCTCTGCAAGAAGAAGATGTACCAGGAAAGAAGATTGACCCAAAAACTCTGTAACTTGGAGGAAAGGAATACTTGAAGTAGATTGAGGAAAATGAGGTAAATTTTGCTGTAATTTGCAAGCCCAAGGTAATAATGACTTCTACTAAATTTTCTGATTTACCCATTGAAATTCAAGAAATGTTGGAGAAATATTGTGATATTATTGTTGATGATTTGCCTAATGAATTACCACCCATTAGAAGAATCAACCATCATAAAGATTTGATACCTGGAGCAAGTCTACCTAAAAAAGCATCTTATAGAATGACTCCTATAGAAAATGGAGAGGTTAGGAAGCAGGTGCAAGAATTTCTTGAAAAAGGGCTGATTAGAGAAAGCTTGAGTCCTTGTGTAGTGCCAATAGTGCGGAGTCCAAAGAAAGATGGAGGCTGGAGAATGTGTACAGATTCAAGAGCCATCAATAAAATCACAATCAGGTACAGGTTTCACTTTCCTAAAATTGAAGATTTAATGGATTGCTTGAGTGGAGCAAAGTATTTTTCAAAACTAGATCTTAAAAGTGGGTATCATTAGATAAGGATAAGAGAAGGGAATGAGTGGAAAACTACTTTTAAGACAAATGAGGGACTGTATGAGTGGAGAGTAAGGCCTTTTGGGCTGTCAAATGCACCAAGTACATTTGTGAGACTCATGAATGAAGTTCTTAAAGAGTTAATTGGTAAGTTTGTAATAGTATATCTGGACGATATATTAGTCTACAACAGGTCTAAGGAGGAGCACGTGAGTCATTTAAATTATGTCTTACAAAGGTTGAAGCAAGAAAAATTACTACTGAATTTGAAGAAGTGTTCATTCATGAAAGAAGATCTAGCGTACTTGGGATTTGTTATTTCTGCTGAGGGGCTGAAGATGGATCGAGAGAAGATCAAGGCAATTATGGAGTGGCCTTCACCCAAGAGTGTTTTTGAGGTAAGGGGTTTTCTTGGTCTCGCTAGCTTTTATAGAAAATTCATCAAGAATTTTAGCAAGATTAATGCACCTATTATTGAGACCATAAAGAAGGACAAACAAACATTTAAATGGACTGTTGAAGTAGAGAAAATTTTTTAGCTATTAAAGATGAAAACCACTGAAAAGCCTATTTTGGTTCTTCTTGATTTTAACAAACCTTTTCAAGTGAAGTGTGATGCCAGTGGAGAAGCAATTGGAGGTGCTTTAAGTCAGGAAAGCAGACCAATAACTTACTTTAGTGAAAAGCTAAATGATTCCAAAAAGAAGTATTCTTCTTATGACAAGGAGTTCTACGCAATTGTGTAGTCATTAAAAGAATGAAGGCATTATTTAATGTCAAAGGAATTTATCCTTTATTCAGATAGCCATGCACTATAGTTTATATTGCAGTAGCCAATGCTCAGCCAGAAATATGCTAAATGGGTAGAATATCTTCAAGGTTTCCATTTTGTTTAGCATATAAATGGACAATCAAACAAAGTTGTAGATGCCTTAAGTAGGAGGAATGTATTGCTTCAAGAGAGTCAAATCCAAGTGTTGGGTTTTGATTTTCTTAAGGAATTATACGAGACTGACTCAAATTCTAAAGAGGCATTTGAAGCCTGTAAAGATCCTGTTTTGGTGGATAGAAGTAAATGGTTGGATTACTTCTTACAAGATGGGCTATTATTTAAGAAAAATCAACTGTGCATACCAAATTGTTCGATGAGGGAGAATTTAATCAAAGAAAAACATAGTGGAGAACTTGCAGGACATTTTGGCATAGAGAAGACTTTTGAACAACTAAACAGATTTTATTTCTGGCCGAAAATGAAATTTGAAGTGGAGAAGTATGTGAGAACTTGCAAAATCTGTCAATATGCAAAGGGAAGGAGACAAAACACAGGTTTGTATATCCCATTACCAATTCTAGATAGGCCTTGCGATACGGTAAGTATGGATTTTGTTTTGGGCTTACCAAAGACTCAAAGAGGTAATGATTCGATTTTTGTTGTAGTGGACAGATTTCAAAAATGGCACACTTTATTCCATGTTATAAAACTAGTGATGCTTCTCACATTGATAATTTGTTTTTTAAGGAGATTGTAAGATTGCATGGGTTGCCCAAAAGTATTGTCTTAGACAGGGATTCCAATTTTGTTGGACATTTCTGGAGGACACTATGGAAGAAGCTGGGAACTAAATTAAGTTTCAGTTCTACCTATCATCCACAAATTGATGGACAGACTAACGTGGTGAACAGGAGTTTAGGAAATCTTTTAAGGAGCCTTACTGCAGAACATCCAAACAATGGGATCAAGTATTAGCACAAGCTGAGTATGCATATAATGACTCACCTAAAAGTAGTACAAGACAGAGTCCATTCCATATTGTTTATGGAATGCATCCAAGAGGAATATCTAAATTAAGAAACTTGGGAAAAGAAGAGATGAGAAGTGCAGAGGGTGAAAAATTTTGCTTCAGAAATGTAAGCAATACATGAAAAAGTGAAGCAAAAGCTGTAGGATAGAAACATAAGTATAAAACCAGAGCAGATATGAGGAGAAGAGAGGTGAAATTTGGAGTTGGGGATTTGGTTTTAGCACATCTCAAAAAGAAGAGGTTTCCAAAGAGGGAGTATAATAAATTGAAGTTCAAGAAAATTGGACTGTGCAAAGTATTGAGGAAATTCTCTACAAATGGCTATGAAATTGAGTTACCCCTTGATGTTGGGATATCTCCTGTTGCAGACCTGTACAAATATGAAGATGAAACTGCAGATGATACAACGCAAGATCAAGAGAACCGAGAGATTGATTGGGTAAAATAGTTACCCATAGCAAAGGAGTTGCAGCTAGAAAGAATTCTGGACAAGAAGGTGTTTAAGAAGACAATGGGATGAGAGTACTTCCAGTATTTGGTAAAATGGAAGGGACAGCCGACCGCTGAAGCTACTTGGATTACAGAAGGCATGGTACAAAAATTGGGCAGTTTTGTAGATGAACTCATGGACAGGAGCCCATGAAGAATTTTGTCCTCAGGAGTCCGATGTAGGAGCATGTGACTTAGAGGGAAAAATATTCAAACATATTCCAAAAATACAAAAAATTCTACAGGCAAGGGAGTGGGATCCTTTAGCGAGCAATTTTCTTGCTTTCCTAGTTTAAGATAAGAGTAGAATTAAGAATAAAACATGCTAATTATATTTCTTATGGATAAGCTGTAACAAAGCTTTACGCTTTAAATCCTCTATGTAAAAGCATGCTTTTGTAAAGGATAATGGCCAAGAAGGCTTTATCTATTATTTATAAATAAGAAGCAACGGGACTCTCAGAGCAGGTCGAGCCCGGAAGCATTATCATTTTGCAAAGCCTCTCTCTGTTCATCTGAATTATTGACTCTCTGTTAATTGGTATTTTATATACGTATCAGTTCTAGTTTTGTGTGGTTATGCGTGTATTAATGGAGATTCAATTATTGTTTTTTGATTAACTCTTAATATTAGACCTATTAGGGAGTTTTCCCTTCTTATCAGCGAGTGTAGGCTTCTTAAATGCATTGTTAAGTCACACATCTGTTTTACACAGAGAAATCGTGATATTTTCTTGGGTGGAACATAGTTCCAGACCTAAAACATTATTGGATTTGGTTCATACCCATATTAGGTCCGAACCGAAATCGCAATATCACAAGTGGAGCGTGGAAGAGACCTTTGGAACTGGTGAGTGCCGAAGCCTTGATAGTCCAAACCTGAAACATTATAAAGCAGGGTGGAAAGGGTGTTGGGTCCGCAAGTGTATCCCATAGCAAGTTCAGAGCGGGGAAGCCAAGTCTTTGGAATAGTGTGATCACCAATTACGATATCCGATATATACATATACATATATATATATATATATATATATATATATATATATATATATATATATATATATATATATATATATCGCATCGGAAGAAGGAAGGAGGAAGGGCCATAAAACACGCCAATAGTGTTAATTCTTCAGAATTAACATAAAGATTGTTTATAGGGCATGACCATGGTTCTAAAGTGCCGATAGTATATTTTGTTCCTTTGGAACAAAACCCCATCGATCGTGTATATTGCGTTATAACCGTTTTTTCACTTGTTTAAAAGGAATGATAGTGTTGTTGGTTAATTCCTTTGGAATTATAGTCCTGGTAGAGAATAAGGGCTCTGTGTGAGAAATACTACCAATAACAAGTGTTGGAGCGATCGGAGGAGAATCCATGAGGCTATCAGTTAACTGTAAATGAATGATATGCCAATTGAGATAGAGGGGGAAATTTGGCCTGATATTGAAGAAATTGTAGCCAGATTTGAGAGGCTATCCATATCGCCTGCACCTAGGCCACCATTAGTGGTATCAGAGCATCCATCTGACATTGGATTGAATATTAGAAGTAGGAGAAGGAAAGTTACTATGGCTTTTAGACTTGGAAGAGGATGAGGACATGGTGGAAGAGGACAACCTATTGCAAATGCTGAAGTTATGGAAGCTGTGCAACAAATGCAAGCTATATTGGATGCATTAACAATAGGCAGGAACATAGATGATGGATATGTTAGTGAACCTAAGGTTGAAGCTACAGAGGAGGAAGTTGTAGTAGTTACTCCTGAGATGAGGTTCTTTCAGTCAGTGTTGAGATCCATGGCCAGGCCAAAGACCGAGGTATCAATATATGAAGGAGGATTGAATCCAGAATAATTGATAGACTGGATTAATGGCATGGAGAAATTCTTCGACTATGAAGAAATAGAAGAGGAGAAGAAAGTGAAGTTTGCTGTCACCAAGCTAAAAGGCCATGCAACGCTTTGGTGGGATGGTGTCCAAGTAGAAAGGAAGAGACTTGGCAAGAAACCAATCAAGAATTGGAGCAGGATGGTAGCAAAGCTAAGAGGTAAGTTTCTGCCAAGTAATTATCAGCAAACCTTGTTCATACAGATGCATAATCTTAGAAAAAGGTCTATGACAGTGAGAGAATACACCGAGGAGTTATACAACGTAAGCATAACAGCTGGAGAAGCCTAGGATACAGATGAGAAGGTGGCTAGATATATGAATGGCCTCGAGATGAACATTCAAGATGAGATAAGTCTACTGTCTCCTAAAACAACAGAGGAAGCTTATCAGATGGCACTAAAAGCTGAGGAAAAACTCATGAGGAAGTAGTCTGCCAGAGGGAGAGGTACTTTCTGAGGAAGGGGAAGTCAAGGTGGTATAGGAAGATCTACTTCACCTAAAGATGGAGCTAGCAGCAGCTCAATCGAGCATGCACCCACAAGAGGTGATGCAAGAGGTAGAGGGAGTTTTTCTAGAGGAAGAGGAGGTAGAGGAAGAGGTAGAGAAAAAAGATGTTACAGATGTAACAAGCTGGGACATAGAGCTTTTGAATGCCCAGAGAATGCAAAAACAAATAAGAGGAATGCAGTTGTTGCTCTATTTGAGGGAGAAGCACCAGCAACAACAGTGACATAAGAAGAAAATATACTAGAGAGAGGAGAATATTTGGTAATTAATAAAGTTTTTCTCAAGCTAGCAAAGGAGGTGGTTGAACCATCACAAAGAAAGACTCTATTTAGGACAATGTGTAAAGTCCAAGGGAAATGTTTCCAGATGATCATTGATAGTGGCAACACTAATAATTTGGTCTCTATAGAAGTGGTGGAGAAATTGAAGCTGAAGACAATGAAACATCCAACACCTTACAAGGTGTCATGGTTGCAAAAGGGACATCAACTATTAGTAAATGAATAGTGTGAAGTGGAATTTCAGGTGGGCAAGTATAAAGATAAAATTGTTTGTGATGTGATGCCAATGGATGTGTGTCACATATTTCTTGGAAGATCTTGGAAATATGACAGAGGAGCCATGCATGATGGGAAAAGAAACACCTATAAGTTTGGAAAGGATGGTGTCAATCATATGTTGCTGCCTCTGCAAGAAGAAGATGTACCAGGAAAGAAGACTGATCCAAAAACTCTGTTACTTGGAGGAAAGGAATACTTGAAGCAGATTGAAGAAAATGAGGTAAATTTTGCTGTAATTTGCAAGCCCAAGGTAATAATGACTTCTACTAAAGTTTCTGATTTACCCATTGAAATTCAAGAAATGTTGGAGAAATATTGTGATATTATTGTTGATGATTTGCCTAATGAATTACCACCCATTAGAAGAATCAACCATCATATAAATTTGATACCTGAAGCAAGTCTACCTATCAAAGCAACTTACAGAATGACTCCTATAGAAAATGAAGAGGTTAGGAAGCAGGTGCAAGAATTGCTTGAAACAGGGCTAATCAGAGAAAGCTTGAGTCCTTGTGCAATGCCAACAATGCTGAGTCCAAAGAAATATGGAGGCTACAGAATGTGTACAGATTCAAGAGCCATCAATAAAATCACAATCAGGTACAAGTTTCCTTTGCCTATAATTGAAGATTTAATGGATTTCTTGAGTGGAGCAAAGTATTTTTCAAAACTAGACCTGAAAATTGGGTATCATCAGATAAGGATAAGAGAAGGGGGTGAGTGGAAAACCACTTTTAAGACACATGAAGGACTGTATGAGTGGAGAGTAATGCCTTTTGGGTTGTCAAATGCACCAAGTATATTTATGAGTCTCATGAATGAAGTTCTTAAAGATTTCATTGGTAAGTTTGTAATAGTATATATGGATGATATATTAGTCTACAGTAGGTCTAAGGAGGAGCATGTGAGGCATTTAAATTATGTCTTACAAAGGCTGAAGCAAGAAAAATTATTGCTGAATTTGAAGGAGTGTTCATTCATGAAAGAAGAGCTAGCATACTTGGGATTTGTTATTTCTGCTGAAGGGCTGAAGATGGATCATGAGAAGATCAAGGCAATTATGGAGTGGCCTTCACCCAAGAGTGTATTTGAGGTAAGGAGTTTTCATGGTCTTGCTAGATTTTATAGAAAATTTATCAAGAATTTTAGTAAGATTAATGCACCTATTATTGAGACCATAAAGAAGTACAAACAACCATTTAAATAGACTGCTGAAGTAGAGAAAAATTTTCAGCTGTTAAAGAAGAAAATCACTGAAAATCCTATTTTGGTTCTGCCTGATTTTAACAAACCTTTTCAAGTGAAGTGTGATGCCAACGGAGAAGCAATTGGAGGTGTTTTAAGCCAAGAAGACAAACCAATAGCTTAATTTAGTGAAAAGCTAAATGATTCCAAAAATAAGTATTGTTCTTATGACAAGGAGTTCTACGCAGTTGTGCAGTCATTAAAAAAATGGAGGCATTATTTAATGTCAAAGGAATTTATCCTTTATTTAGATAACCATGCACTACAGTTTATAATGCAGTAGCCAAAGCTCAGCCATAAACATGCTAAATCGGTAGAATATCTTCAAGGTTTCCATTTTGTTTTGAAGCATATAAATGGAAAGTGAAACAAAGTTATATATGCCTTAAGTAGGAGGAATGTATTGCTTCAAGAGAGTCAAATACAAGTGTTGCATTTTGATTTTATTAATGAATTATATGGGACTGATTCAGTTTTTAAAGAGGCATTTGAAGCCTGTAAAAATCCTATTTTGGTGGATAGAAGTAAATGGTTGGATTACTTCTTACAAAATGGGCTATTATTTAAGAAAAAACAACTGTGCATACCAAACTGTTCGATGAGAGAGAATTTAATCAAAGAAAAACATAGTGGAGGACTTGCAAGACATTTTCGCATAGATAAGACTTTTGAACAGCTAAACAAATTTTATTTCCAGCTGAAAATGAAATCTAAATTGGAGAAGTATGTGAGAACTTGCAAAATCTTTCAATATGCAATGGGAAGGAGTCAAAACACAGGTTTGTATATCCCATTACCAATTCCAGATAGGGCTTGGGATATGGTAAGTATGGATTTTGTTTTGGGCTTACCAAAGACTCAAAGAGGTAATGATTCAATTTTTGTTGTAGTGGACAGATTTTCAAAAATGACACACTTTATTCCATGTTATAAAACTAGTGATGCTTCTCACATTGCTAATTTGTTTTTTAAGGAGATTGTAAGATTGCATGGGTTGCCCAAAAGTATTGTCTCAAACAGGGATTCCAAATTTGTTGGAAATTTCTGGAGGACATTGTGAAAGAAGCTGGGAACTAAATTAAGTTTCAATTCTACTTATCATCCATAAACTGATGGATAGACTGAAGTGGTGAACAGGAGTTTAGGCAATATTTTAAGGAGCCTTATTGCAGAACATCCAAAGCAATGAGATCAAGTATTAGCACAAGCCGAGTATGCATATAATGACTCACTAACACGAGTATAGGACAGAGTCCATTCCATATTATTTATGGAATGCATCCAAGAGGAATATCTGAATTAAGAAACTTGGGAAAAGAAGATATGAGAAGTGCAGAGGGTGAAAATTTTGCTTCAGAAATGCAAGCAATACATGAATAAGTGTGTTGGGTACCAAATCGGGCCATCTTTCTGCCTATTTCCATTACCCTTTTTGACATATTTGCACTCATTTACCCATGTTGTTATGTTAAATTTACAAGGTAAATTCCCCCCTTTACTGTCCTATTGGTATATTTTAATTAATGAAGTAAAACATATGGAGTCTATCTATTTGCGGTACTAAACTATGTGTTTGACTGCAGCATGAGAACAAGAACCCTCAACTCAACGTATTGCAATAGAACTGGCAACAGCTGATTAGTAGGATGTCGCACAGCTCGTAGAACAGATGCCCTGAACTGTTCTTGGGCCTACCTGCTATCCCAAGCATCTGATGCTGATACGATTCCAACCAATGTATATCTTTGTATTTGCAGTTGCTATATTTTCGGGAGAACTATTAATCTCCCTCGTTGTGTCTAAAACATAGGTTGATCCTGTGAATGGGGGTTCACCCATCAACATTGTAAACTTCTATTACCGATTAATAAAAGATCATCCATTTTGTTGTTCTAATTCTTTTCATGGCTAATGCAGCCCTGATCAGAGAGATGGGCCCGCTCTTCTGATTAGGTGCTGCATCTTTGTGTGTGTGTGATTTATTAGTTTGTTTGCTGTTACATTTCTTTACTGTTTATGATTATTTCTGCAGTTCTGTAATTGCTTAATCTTGAATTTATGTTTTGAATCTTAAACCACAAACCCTTGTTTGGGAAAGATCATGTGTTTGCCCCTGCATATACCTTGCACGTTTCCTTGAAAGGATATGCACCTGGATTGATAAGATTAATGTCGGAATCAGGTAGATAATCACCCCTACTTGGACACCAACAAAGTGAAGCAACAGCTGTAGGATAGCAACATCAAGTATAAAACCAGAGCAAATATGAGGAGAAGAGAGGTGAACTTTGAAGTTGGGGATTTGGTTTTAGCACATCTCAGAAAGGAGAGGTTTCCAAAGAGGGAGTATAATAAATTGAAGTTCAAGAAAATTGGACCGTGCAAAGTATTGAGGAAATTCTCTGCAAATGCCTATGAAATTGAGTTACCCCCTGATGTTGGGATATCACCAATTTTTAATGTTGCAGACCTGTACAAATATGAAGATGAAACTACAGATGATACAACACAAGATCAAGAGAACCAAGAGATTGACTGGGTAAAACAGTTACCCACAACAAAGGAGTTGCAGCCAGAAAGAATTCTGGACAAGAAGGTGTTTAAGAAGACAAGGGGATGAGAGTACTTCCAGTATTTGGTAAAATGGAAGGGACAGCCGACCGCTAAAGCTACTTGGATTATAGAAGACATGGTACATAAATTGGGCAGTTCTGTAGATGAACTCATGGACAGGAGCCCATGAAGAATTTTTTCCTCAAGAGTCTGATGCAAGAGCATGTGACTTAGAGGGAAAAATCTTCAAACATATTCCAAAAATACAAAAAAAATCTATAGGCAAGGGAGTGGGGTCCTTTAGCCAGCAATTTTCATGCTTTCCTAGTTTAAGATAAGAGTAGAATTAAGAATAAAACATGCTAATTATATTGCTTATGGATAAGCTGTAACAAATCTTTACGCTTTAAATCACTCTATGTAAAAGCATGCTTTTGTAAAGGATAATGGCCGAGAAGGCTTTATCTATTATTTATAAATAAGAAACAATGGGACTCTTAGAGCAGGTCGAGCCCGGAAGCATTATCATTTTGCAAAGCCTCTCTCTGTTCATCTGAATTATTGACTCTTTGTTAATTGGTATTTTATATACGTATCAGTCCTGGTTCTGTGTGGTTCCGCGTGTATTAATGGAGATTCAATTGTTGTTTTTCGATTAACTCTTAATATTAGACCTGTTGGGGAGTTTTCCCTTCATATCGGCGAGCGCAGGCTTCTTAAATGCATTGTTAAGTCCCGCAGACAAAACTCTATTTTACACAGAGAAATCGTGATATTTCCTTGGGCGGAACATAGTTCTGGACCTGAAACATTATTGGATTTGGTTCATACCCATATCGGGTCTGAACCGATATCGCAATATCGCAAGTGGAGCATGGAAGAGACCTTTGGAACTGCCGAGTGCCAAAGCCCCGATAGTCCAGACCTGAAACATTATAGAGCAGGGTGGAAAGGGTGTTGGGTCTGCAAGTGTATCGCGTCGCAAGTTTAGAGTGGGGAAGCCAAGTCTTTGGAATAGCGGGATCACCAATTACGATCTCCGATACATATATACATATATATATATATATATATATATATATATATATATATATATATATATCGCATTGGAAGAAGGAAGGAGGAAGGGCCATTAAACGCGCCGATAGTGTTAATTCTTCGGAATTAACATAAAGATTGTTTATAGGCCGCGACCATGGTTCTAAAGTGCCGATAGTATATTTTGTTCCTTTGGAGCAAAGCCCCGCTGATTGTGTATATTGCGTTATAACCGCGTTTTCATTTGTTTACAAGGAACGATAGTGTTTTTGGGTAATTCCTTTGGAATTATAGTCCCGGTAGAGAATAAGGGCTCTGTGTGAGAAACACTGCCGATAACAAGTGTTGGAGTGATCAGAGGAGAATCCATGAGGCTATCAGTTAACTGTAAATGATTGATACACCAATTGAGCAAAAGGTGGAAATTTGGCCTGATATTGAAGAAATTGTAGCCAGATTTGAGAGGTTGTCCATATCACCTGCACCCAGGCCACCAAAATTTAATAAAATCACCCTAGTCATGCATGCAATTCAAATTGCCTAGTTGAGTGGAAGAAAAATGCACCATTGTAGTTATCACTGCATACTATTGAGTGCACAAGTTTTGCATTGGAGCAGGTGAGAAATTTATCTTGGATTTGTGCAAGGAAATATGAGGAAGTTGGAGGTCTATTTTGGCTAAGTGTTGGTTAGAGCAGACAAAGAAGGAGATCAATATTATTGTGAAGGTTGAGCTTCAAGGATTGAAGCTTTCATTGTAATATATCAATATTCTCATATGATATAATAAAAGACAAAGGAGGGGTTATTCCTAGTTGGGTTCCCTAGTAAAACACTGTGTTCATTGTTATTGAATGATTTGATGTGTTTCTATTGTATGTTTTCCATTTCGCAGATTGAGTAGAAGAAATTTGTGTCTATTTTTTCTAGTCTAAATTCATTAACAACTGCAAATTTTGAGCTATTTCTACACCATCTTACTTCAGGGCCTGCCACAAGTTTCTAGGTTTTTTTTTTTTTTTTTATATACAATCAACTCTTCAACAAGTACACCAATGATGGCACCGATCAAGAGTCTTGAATGTTTGCAATACATCCAAGTTTTCTACTTTATAGTCTAAGGTCTATTCAATAGTCAAATTCTGCTAAGGTCTACTGCTGTTGCAACTAGAATGAGTTTTGTTCTCTTGATGTCTGCTTTCAACTACTCTAGTAAGTTTGTTATGAACTAGAAGTATCTTGAAGAAAATTTAATTCAATAAACCAAAATCAGGGCTGGACATCGAGCTCAATATAAAACATAATATTCACTTGGAATAGACATAAACTAGTTGGAAAATAAGTGCGAAAAAAGATCAATTGTGGGATGAAGGAGAGGTGTAAGCAAGATGGAATAGGAAAACAAGAAAAGCATCAATTTGGTGCGATGATAGCCTAAAGAGAGTGAGTTTCATAGCTGCAACTAGGGTGAGTTTAACCTCATGATAGCCTAAATTTCCATAGAGAAATATGACCTTTTTCAGACCTTAAAGTTCAGTGAATTAATCATCAAAACCATGTGATTTCTTTGTCTCCTTTCTCAGATCAAATGTAGCCCTTGGAATTTCAGTTGAATTCTTTCCTCATATGTGTATCTTCTTACTTTCTTAGCCAAATTCCTTGATCGAATGGAGGAAATCTAGATTCAAATTATACTTGATCACATTGAAAGGTCGTGTATTTTGGGACATTTAAGCCAATATAACCATTTTTGAGCTGACCTGTGGCTTTTAATACATATTTGATTTTGGCTCCAATTATGCCCAAAATAAAATGACTTAGTGTATTAGGAAAATATAACTGGACCTTCCCAATAACTAAAATGTTGCACTCTAAGCTTCATTTGATAATTTTTACAAATTACCTATTTGTACAAGTTAGGCATGACAAGTATACTAAGAGAAGTCATTTTTTTATTTATTTGTTACAATTAAGGAATTTTGGTGAGAAAAACTAATATTTGAGGTTTGGATGTTTCTGGTAGCAAAGTTATCATTTACCCAACATTTTTAGATAGATTGGATTTGCAACCCTTGTGCCGAAGAAAATTTCTTTGGAGACATGACAATCAAAGGTTTACGAAAATCCCAATTTATCATGTGATAAAGAACATGAAAATAGCTAGCAAGAGTTTATACAATCAGAGTTTTCCAGTTGCATTGCTAAGTGCGCAATGTAGGATGCATATCAAGAATCACAAAAGGATTGTCATTACTCATCTAAAGATAACACTATAATATTGTACTAGAATACTCTGAAACCTAGCCATCATATCCATGAGGAAACAAAACAACAAGTCCATATTGGTGAAACCATTTTGATTCACCACTGATTATGGACCAATCAAAAAATTCCTTGGGAACCATTTGCAAAACCACTAAATTGAGCTTCCCACAGTACCGATGAATTGAGATTTTTCATTGATAACCTAATTCAAAAACTAGAACACCAAATTATGACAAAGAACTATTATTCACAGTAAACATATCCTAAGATTGATTCATGATAACATGATCCAGTGGGAAATATCTTAGATAGTTCATGATTAGTCCATCATGTTCTTTAGAGCATGCTCGAGTCTTCATAAGATAATTAACATAAAGTCTAATAATTCCATTTCAGGGCAAGCTTTTATATTTCTTTGTTAGAAGCTTCATTGGTCTTATGTGGTCTTCAAAAACCATGTCATTAAATTTGACCAAAGTAGAAGCCCCTCTCATGTCAAATAATAATTTGATAGAAAATCATATCTACAACAAATCTTTGAAACCTAGTCCAACAATATCCCCCTTTTCCATTGATGGAAACAGACAAGCTTAACTATTGTTAATGACTAAAATCTTTCTCCTTCTCTCCCCCTTTCACATCAATGGAAAATGGGGTTATTTTCCTGACAATGTTCCATCAAGTTCTCTCCCTATCTTTGTGCTTCTCATGTTGCTCCCTTTGTCATTATCATGCTTCTCTTTGTCATATTATACCCCTTTCTTCATCAAGGAAAACTTTACACAATAAGTAATTGTTAGGGAAGTGTTGACTGTGCTGGACCCACCAACATTAAGGGGATCACCCTAGTATGAAGTCCCAACTAGACCTCACATCGTTTGGTGTGGGAGTCCCATCTGGTACGATGGCCCATTTGCCATTATCTTAAGGATTTGCCTCAACTCTTGCTTGTTAGCATAGAAGAGTGGTCTACTTTGTCTTCGAGAAGTGAGGTTCACGTGTCTGGTGAGTGTAAGTGTCATTTGTGTCAATGGTTATTTCACTATCGAGGGAGAGGGTGAGAGTGAGTCCTAAGTCGGTTGGGAGTAGTCCCAACGCTGCTAAGAACACACAACACAACAGGATGTGCAGAGCTTCTGGTGGAGTAGTCCACATGGATGCAGCAGTAGCAACACACAAGGGAAGATAACACGTATAACACTCAGTGGATTAGTCCACACGAGTGCAATGGTTGTTTATAAATTTTTTTATGTGAAATGTCTATCTGATGTCCAGGAGAGGAGTCTACACAGGCGAGACAACATTAACAACATATGAAACACATTTTCATTAATATATTATGTATTACAACAAGTGAAAGAGTTCAAATGTGAAACCCAGGTAAAAGCAACATGCATCACAAGTGTTAAATATTAGTCTTACAACAGTTACAATACATGTGTGAAAACTTGCTGGCCTGTTAGCAGGCTTCTGAATTAAGTGAAAGTTCCAAGACACATCGTTACGCCATACATCACTAACCCCGTGTGAGGGGTGTTGGAGCCACTACTTACTCCTCAAAGAAAATATTTTAGACTCTCTTGGCTATGTGGGAGGAGCTGAGGTGAAAAATGCTTTTTATGTACAAATGAGGGGGTATTTATAGCCAAGGATGAAACTAACCCTTGTGGTTGTTTGACTACCCTCATGACTGTTTGACTTCCATGACTTTTCGACTTTACATGACTCTTTTTACAACAAGTGGATCTCTTGGAATTCCACGTTACATTACATTGATAGGCAGTAGGGCCCACCGCAGAGATGTGGATGACATGACTCATGAAAAGACTCGACATGAAAATGCTAGTACATTCGTTCTACTGCTGGTGTGCATGTTGAGCTGCAATGCTGCTGGGTGATGGATGTCCTCATGGTGTGTCACAGCTTCACCTCCACATGGAAAAGTGCGTAGAGCCTTCGATGGTAGTTGGTTCGCTTGATGTTGCTTTTGCACGTTTCTCCTTGCTTGTATGTTGGAAGGCTTGACAGGTTCATCTGTTCACGAAAGGTGCATGTTCCTTCATTCGTCCATCCATGAGCAAATCTTGTATGTTTTCTCATTTGTTCGTTTGTGAGCACATCTCTTTGAATGCATTGTTTGTTTATCTGTTGGTGAACCTGTCCTTTTGCATGTGCTCCCCTTCATTCATCCCGTTCGTTGTCGTGCCATGTTTGTTTGTGTACCTATTCCTGTAGTCACTCATGACAAGACGACATAATATCCAAAAACCTCATAGTCTACCATGATACGTGATTATTTTGGATGCAAGTGGCTAGGAAAGGTAACAAGGTAGCAAGGCAGGATGGAGGCTTCAGGCACTGCTGATGAAAACTGCGTAAGAGTCACTAGGTGATGGAGATGGGCAATCCGGATCGACAGTGACTGTTCACGAGGTCGGGCCAGGCTAGAGGACAAAAATGTGTAGTTTTTGAGGGGAACAGTCCGGGCTGCAAGGAGGCTGGGCACGCAAAATCTGTGCAGTTTCCAGAACAAGTGGGTAGTGGGGCTTGGCAGAAAAAACTGCACAATTTTTGGAGGAACAGGTCGGGATACAAGGAGGCTTGGCAGGTAGAAATTGCACAATATTTTGGAGGAACTGGTAGAGAGCCTAGCTACCAAAACGGTGCAATTCCTAGAGGGAACTGGCAGCTGGCTGCTGGGTCACTAGCAGCAAAAACTGCACAATTCTTGAGGGGAACTCGCAGTCAGTTGCCAAGAGCTTGGTAGCAGAAACTGCGCAATTCCTGGGGGGAACTGGCAATCTGCTGTTGGGAGCTGATGGTAAGAGAAGTTGCACTGATGTTGGGAGGATGACCTACTGATCATTTCTGTGCAATTTTTGAGCTGAGCGAACTGCTGGGCAGCAGAGGGCCTGCTCATGAAAACTACACAATTTTCTAGATGAGTAATCAATCGATTGTTGGGAGGGTTGGCTAGAAAAATTGCAAAATTTCTTGAGGGAGACAGGGACAGGCACTGAGTGTCTATCTAGCATGTCTGCACAATTTTCTCAGCCAATAGAGTGGGAAATGCTTGTAGCCTCTATGGATTTTCCAGGGGAATGACTCTCGAGATGGCTTTCGGGTCAAACTCTTTGACTGACTAGTATGGAGATTGATTGATTTGCTTGTGGGCAGCGCAGCTTGAAATGACTTGCTTGGTACTTCTGCACTGTTCTGGGTGGAAGTCGATCAAGTCGATGGTAGGGTGATGGTTTGGATGTCAGAGAGGAGTCTGGTCGTCAGAAATTTAGCAAAATGACTAAGTGTGTGAATGAGTGAAAGATGCATATGCGATCTTGCAAACACACACTTACATGAATCAACAACAAGACGACTCAAACCATCCGGACACACATGTACAACATGGTTGACTGACAGTGTAAGCGACAAGCGCGACACTTGTGATTGATCGTTGGTTGATCGTGACGATGCTTGCACGACAGTGAATGTGACTCCGTGTGTGAGTGTGAAAGATGTTTTCATAGCGGGCACAACAAGTACACATGAAGCAAAGACTTTGAGCATGACCAAAACATGGTCATGAGCATGACTTTGACATCAACATGCAAGACTTGGTGAAATGAAAAAGCAAGGTGAATGATAAGACACACGCGAGCTCATGGAGTGAACTTGAGTGTGTGCAGTCATCAAGTGAAACTCTCAAGGGAGGCTCTAAAATTTGGTGCAGGCCAAACTTTTGGATGGTGGTTGTAGCCGCTACAACACTTGGCAACACACTGGTAGAATTCCATCTTCTCTACTTTGGTTCATTGACAGCACAGGGCCTTGGTATTTCGGGGAGTATGGAATCGTTACGCGAGTTACTTCAGCTTCCCCATTCACCCCATGGACATACATGGTTCACTTTTTTCCAACTCAGTCAAACACAATCAAAAGTTTAGCTTGATCACAATGTTTTGAATTCGTAAAGAGTAGTTTAGCTTGTGTGTTGAAGATTTTCAGAGTATAAGTTTTCATCTGGTGTTGCTCTACTACTAGTAGGCCCGGAAAATACCCCGACCGAGTCATGCAAGAACACACACATTTCTCCACTGCCAACAAGCCTGGTCAGTACCCTAGTGGAGTTGCATGCTTCACCTCTCTGCGCAGGAAGCCTTTCTTTTCTTTCACCTTTGCATTTTTCAAGAGGACTGTGCATAGGCACTTATTTGTTTTTGGGCGGAAGAGGGATCCCAACTTATTGGGAGTAGAAGAGGTTGTTCCTTCAGAGAAGCATGTAAGACCTCTGAAATAGGTTTGCTCGTTTAGATTTTCCCCTTCTCTGTTTCTACTAGTTGGATGAGCTTGAACACACAGAGCAGAAGGCTGAGTGTACGCATGATATTCCCAGTGTGAACACAGGTTCATGGTTGGAACAAACTTCCCTTGTAGACGGTTCGTATTTTCCGTCAAGACTTCATCGACTGAAGGTTATAACCAAGCACAAAGAAGATGAACACAAGATTGGCCAAGTGCTGCAGTGTCACAAGTCTCTTCATATTTCAGCCACATACTCTATTCAAAAGCCAGAATGTAGTGGTTGGCAACACTTATTTCTGGAAACAAAAATAGTAATATATCAAGCAAACAAAATGAATGTAAACAAAAATAGCAACCAGAAAAAACACAGTGAAAACAAAGATAGTAAGGAAAGAAAACAAGATGAAAACAACAAGCAACAAGTAGACTATGTACATGGCACGGGGCACGACCCGACCTACTGGAAGTAAAGCTTGAGATCTTGGCCATTGATAGGAAGGTTGTCAACCCTCCTGTCAAGTGATTGCAGATGACATGTGTGTGTGCCAAGTTTATCGTGGACTAGTATAAGTCTATCGGGTTCTGCTACCAGAACCTGGTGGTATTCCAAAAGACCTCTAAGTGAAGATGACACCACTGCTTCAGATATTGCGTGCAACATAGGCTCAGATGATGGCACGGGGTAGTTGTTTTTATTTCAGGAGCTGTTCAAGTTCCTGAAATCAATGCATAAGCAGATTTCCCCAAATTTCTTATGTGTAGGATTTAAATTAGAAACCCAAGTATGATGATGAAATTTGCAAGTAATCCAATCATCCAAAATCTTAGTCAATTTTTTATTTTTTATTTTTAATTGTTTTTAATTAATTAATTAATTAATTTTTATTTTATTTTTTTATTTTATTTCATTTTCTGTATAAGGAGTTCAAACGACATATGTGTTTTACCTGACCTTTGTTGCAACGGCTTGACTCCTCCTTTACCTAGAACCTTGTGTCGGATTGCTCGCGTATAGTGGGTACTCAGGTCATCATCTCTCCGTGTAGACACATCTCGGTATTGATCGATCAAGAAGTCAAGGACATGTCGTTGCTGTGGTGTGTAGTTTATACCGAGAGTGGCTACCTTCGAATTGTGAATAGTTCCCAGGTTGTTCTATTTGTTCATAGTGGTGGACCTATGGGTTCTACTATTTATTAGCCCTTCATAGAAGTTCTACAAATCATAGAGCTTGTTGAGGGAAATCACACCCTTGGGGGTGGGTTTGTCTTTATTTCCCTCAGCTAAAATTTTCAGGGGCTGCTTGTGCTTACCTTCATCAGTTGTTATGTCCTTGAAAGCATCAACACTATCCACAGGATGTAGTATCCCTTTGAGTGTGACCGTGTTGAGGCTGATGGTCCTTTGTAAGCTCAAAACGAGTGCTTCATACTCAAAAATATTGTTTGTGCACTCAAACTTCAAACAACTTGAAATCATGATTTTTTTGTTATTTTGGGCGACTGAGATACACCCGTTCCTTGAGCTGTCATGTGTCTTTGATTCATCAAAATCCATGGCCCACAACTTATCTGTACACGGACCGTTTGGCATGCTAGTACTGCTGCTGCTACTGTTGCTACTGCTACTACTACTATTGGTACAATGCACTGTACATGTTTCATTACCATTAGTTGGGCAAGGAAGGAGTCCCAACTGTGTGTCTGGTGGGGTTGGAGTTGGCCATGCAGGATAACACCCCAATGTTGTTCATGGAGGTAGTTTCCGAACATGATTTTTGCGAAGGCCAATGGTTCATTCTCACCATTAAGGGGAGTAACATTGTGCTTTATATACCTCTCGGACAATACTCGGATTTGGTTGCATTTGTCCTTGTATAGAAGCCACATTTGGGACCAGTCTGTAGAAAAATATCCATCCAACTTGCTAGACAAGTCTCTGCTGAGTAAGAGACTGTATGCTTCCGGTATGTCCACAAAAACTATGTTGATGAATTGGTGGATTTCACTGTCATGAGATAGTCTGATCATCACGTCTCATAGTTCAGCAATGGTTGGTACTAATGTTTGATCAAGTTGGATTATTTGCACGAATGTTTCAGTCCATTGTGCATTGATCTGCTTTCCAATGGAGAGTGGTATGACGTTAGTGGCTGTGCCAGAATCAACCAAGCAATTGTGAACATTGTAGTTATATATTTCAAAGGATAGCAGGAATGGAGGGCAACCTGAGTTTGCTTCTTCCATCCAGAGCGTGTTGAGCACAATAGAAAGCAATCCGGGAGGTGTGCTTGCTCCCTTGATGGTAGAGGTTGCACTGTCTATTGCTGTATGTCCCAATGCATGCAAAATGATGTCTCACTGACTCTAGATATTAGCTAACTTGAAAAAACTAATGTTCACCTGATTTTTCTTCATGTCATAAAAAATGTTGTAGTCCAAAGGTTGTAGACTCACCGAGGTGTTTGGGGTAGAACGGATGTTCGTGTTGTCCGACAGAGTGTTTTTTAGCTTGCTGCTCATGGATGTATTCTTGACTGCTGCTACCTTCTTAGACTTGTTTTGTGTTTTCTTCTTTGGGGCGACCAGTGGATCAACCTTCCTCATCAGTAGTCTCATTTTTTCTTGTGCTTCCCCAAGTGCAAGGGGAGCCCCTTTACTCCTAAGATTGTAACGATCATTTTGCTTTTGGGGCTGCTTCTCGGTATTCATCTTTGACATTGTTTGCGAGCACTGATATCCATTCACCACATGCCCAAAACTTGGTGGTTCATCAGGTGCAACCTCTTCATCGTCATCGGTGTCTTCGGCTGCTCCTGCATACCATTTTCTGCATCGAGTGTATGAATTCATATAGAGTTTGTGACTCGCTTCTATTCCGAACAAGAGTTCTTGGGGTGATGTTCTTCATGGAATGATCATAAATTGGGATTTGTGCACTTTTCGACCTGGAACACAGGTTTCTGAGTAGCTTTCGAAGCGAACCGGTTGTTGCTTGATGAGCTTCTTGCCTACCTTTGCTTGGGTGAATGGATGCTTGCAGATGTGTCCGATTTCCGTTGTTTGAGCTTGGACACTTTCGTTGTCAATTTCTTAACAAGGCGAGTGAGGGTTTCAATATCAGTTACTTCCTTATCCATACCCTTTCTCGCCATTGCTTGGGCCTTCCTGCTCGCATATTTGGATTCCTTTGCTGGTTCATCATCCTTGATGACTCCAATTGTGTATAGGTATTTTTCAACAATGATAGCCTCTTCATAGCTTTCTAATAGTGTTGGTTTCACAACTTGTTTGACGAACTACGTAATGCTGGTCGGTAGTGCGGATGTGTAGTAATAAACGGTGATGGAGTCATGAGGTTTAGTGTCCACTACAAACTTGTTCAATATGCATGTAAACCTCAGATTGAATTCCTTTACTTTTTCTTTTCCTCCCATCTTCAAGCTTCCCAATTCTTTGAGTAGCATGGCTGGGGTCTTGTCATCAACAAACTTTTCAAGAAACATGCGTTTGAATGCACCCCAGTTCTGTATAGAGTTTGGTGGAAGGCTATGATACCATGCAGCTACGTGACCATCCAAGGTACAAGGAAACAATCTACATGCTACATCGTCATACCATACCTCAAAGGTCTTCAGCTACAGGTAGAAGTTGTCCAAGTGATCTTCTGTCTTCACTGTGCTGTCAGGGATAAACTTGATGTTCATCCTCTCCACTTGCGTCAACATCTTGTGTAGAACAACCAGGAGAGCCAAGGGTCCCTGAGTCATCTATGCTAGATTTGGGTCAACCATCTCTTCTTCTTCTTCTTCCTCCTCCCCTCTTTTAGAATCTGATGGTTCCGACTCTAAGTCCGTTGGTTCATCTCTGCCTCTGCCTCCTCCGCTGCCTTCCCCTCTGCCTCCTGCACTGGAGTTTGATCTCAAGATCACAAGAGTGTCTTGTTCACCTTGCTGAAATACCAGAGGTTCCTCTCATCTTCATTATCTTCTGCCAGACCTTCAAGTGTGGCAAGGACTGCTTCTTCCATCGATGATACAACAACTCTCGTAGGAGTGGATTTTGGCTTTTTAGACGCGTATGGAAGATGTTGTATGCCTAGGATCAGTTCGACTACTTTCACAAACTAGCGAGTGATGGGACGGACAGAGTGAAGTTGGCGATATAGAATCTTGTGTTCAATCCTTGGAGATGAGGAGTAAGCAACTGCAAATTTGCGTGTAGGTGAGAGGGAGAGAGAGTTACTACCTTGACTAGAAGGTTGATGAATGAGTGTGAGGGGATGTTTATCCATATACAGCTGGCTTCCCTCCTTCTAGTGCCAGAAATATTGATGGTGCTGGACCCACCAAAATTCAGGGGATCACCCTGGTATGAAGACCCAACTATACCTCACACCATTTGGTGTGGGAGTCCCATCTGGTATGATGGCCCGATTGCCATTATCTTAAGGATTTACCTCAAATCTTGCTTGTCAGGACATGAGAGTGGTCTGCTTTGTCTTCGAGAACTAAGGTTCATGTGCCTGGTGAGTGTAAGTGTCACTTGTGTCAATGGTTCTTTCATTTTCAAGGGAGAGGGTGAGAGTGAGTCTCAAGTCAGTTGGGAGTAGTCCCAACGCTACTAGGAACACACAACACAACATGACTTGTAGAACTTTCAGCGGAGCAGTCCACACGGATGTGACAGTCGCAACACACAAGGGAAGATAACACATATAGCACTCAGTGGATTAGTCCACACGAGTGCAATGGTTGTTTACAACAAGTTTTATGTGAAAGGTCTGTCTGATGTCCGGGAGAGTAGTTTACATGGGTGAGACAACGTTAACAACATATGCAACACATTTTCATTAATATTTTATGTATTACAGCAAGCGAAATAGTTCAAATGTGAAACACAGGTTAAAGCAACATCCATCACAAGTTTTAAGGATTAGTATTACAATAGTTACAATACATGTGTGAAAACGTCTTGGCCTGTTAGCAGGCTTCTGAATTAAGCTAAAGTTCCAAGACACATCGTTACACCATACATCACTAACCCTGTGTGAGGGGCATTGGAGCCACTACTTACTCCTGAAAGAAAATATTACATACTCTCTTGGCTACGTGGGAGGAGCTGAGGTGAAAAGTCCTTTGCATGTACAAATGAGGGGGTATTTATAGCCAAAGGCAAAACTAACTCTTGTGGCTATTCGACTACCCTCATGACTGTTTGACTTCCATGAATTTTCGACTTTACATGACTCTTTGTACACCAAGTGGATCTCTTGGACTTCCACGCTACATTACATTGATAGACAGTAGGGCCCAAAGTAGATATGTGGATGACATGAAAGTGTTGGTACATTCGTGCTGTTGCTTGTGTGCATGTTGAGCTGCAGTGCTACTAGGTGATGGATCTCCTCATGGTGTATCATAGATTCACCTCCGCATGGAAAAGTGTGCAGAGTCTTCGACGGTAGTTGGTTTGCTTGATGTTTCTTTTGTACATTTCTCCTTGCTTGTATGTTGGAAGGCTTGACAAGTTCATCTGTTTGTGAAAGGTGCATGTTCCTTCATTCATTCATCTGTGGGCACATATTGCATGTTTTCTCATCCGTTCATTCATGAGCACATCTCTTTGCATGCATCATTTATTTTCCCGTTGGTGAACCTGTCCTTTTGTATGTGCCCCCCTTCGTTAATCCCATTCGTCATCGTGCCATGTTTGTTTGTGTACTTGTTCCTACAGTCACTCATGATGAGATGACATCAAATTCAAAAAACTCCTAGTCTACCATGATACGAGATTATTTTGGATGCAGGTGACCAAGAGAGGCAACAAGGTAGTGAGGCAAGATGGAGGCTCCGGGCACTGTTGATGAAAATTGTGCAAGAGTCACTGGGTGATGGAGATGGGCAATCCGGATTGATAGTGACTATCCACAAGTTCTAGCCCAGTTGGAGGAAAAAGATGTGCACTTTTTTAGGGGAATAGTCTAGCTGCAAGGAGGCTAGGCAGAAAAAATATGTGCAGTTTCCGGAACTAGCAGACAACGGGGCTTGGCAGCAAAAACTGCGCAATTTTTGGAGGAACAGGCCGGGTTGTGGGGAGACTTGGCAAGCAAAAATTGTACAATTTTTTGGAGGAACTGTATGGGAGCCTGGCAGCCAAAACTATGTAATTCCTGGAGGGAACTGGCAGCTGGCTACTGGGTCACTGGTAGTAGAAACTGCGCAATTCTTGATGGGAACTAGTAGTCAGCTGCCAAGAGCTTGGCAATAGAAACTACAAAATTCCTAGAGGGAACTGGCAATCTGCTACTGGGAGCTGATGGCGAGAGAAATTGCATTGATGCTAGGAGCCCGACCTGCTAATCATCTCTGTGAAATTTCCAAGCTGAGCGGACTGTTGCGCAAAAAAGGGCCTGCTCATGAAAACTGTGCAATTTTCTGGATGAGCAGTCACTCGATTGTCTGGAGGGTTGGTTGGAAAAATTGCGCAATTTCTCGAGGGAGATAGGGACAGGCATTGAGTGTCTGTCCGACTTGTCTATGCAATTTTCTCACCCAACAGAGTGGGCAATGCTTGCAGCCTCTACACAATTTTTTAGAGGAGTGAGTCTCGGAGTGGCTGCTGGGTCAAACTCTCTGGTTGACCAACATGGAGACTGATTGATTTTCTTATGGGCCACGCAACTTGAAATGACTTGCTTGGTGCTTCTGCACTGTTCTGCGTGATAGTTGATCGATTCGATGGCGTGGTGATGGTTCGGCTATCATAGGGGAGTCCGACCGTCAGAACTTCAACAAAATGACTAAGTATGTGAATAAGTGAAGATGCATATGTGATCTTGCAAACACACACTTGCATGACTCGATGACGAGATAAATCAAACCATCCAGACACACATGTAAAACATGACTGACCGACGGTGTAAGCAACAAGGATGACACTTGTGATTGATCGTTGGTCGACTGTGACGATGCTTGCGTGACAGTCAATGTAACTCTATGTGTGAGTGTGACAAATGTTTTCATAGCATACATAACGAGTACACATGAATCAAAGAATTTGAGCAAAACCAGAGCATGGTCGCAAGCATGAATTTGACGTAAACATGAAAGACTTGGTGAAATGAACAAGCAAGGTGAATGTGAAGACTCATGTGAGCTCACAGAGTGAACCTGAGTGTGTGCAGTCATCAAGTGAAACTTTCAAGGGAGGCTCTGAAATTGGGTGCAGGCCAAAATTTTGGAGAGTGGTTGTAGCTGCTACAATAGGAAGATCTTTCCATCTTCATCTAATATATTTTTCAGCCAACTTCACAATGTACCATGTACTCATCATAGGGTAATACTCATTTCATGGTCCATGCATAAACCTTGGTGTGCTGATATTGTGAGACAATCTTTAAGTAACTATTCCTTGACGTGTGTTCTCCCTGAAAGTATGCATTACTTTTGTAATCATGATCTTCTTTTTAACAAGTATAGCCATAGCATCATGATTTCTACCTATGATGTCTATATTTGAATAACAACAAGGATCCATGCCTTGATCATTCAAGGCACATTGGATGTGTTTTTTTTTGGTTCAACATGCTTCCTTCTCCAAAATTTTTGTGACTCTTTTTCAATGTTTGATTGATGACTCATTAGATTGCCTAGGAACCCAATTCAAGTTAGAATCATGAGCTATATGTCAAACATTATGACATTTTAAGAATTCAATTTTACACATAAATGAAGGAGCACAATTTCTATTGGTGAACACATTGGCATATATTTTTGTACTTTTACTTCTAGGAAATTTATATGGGTCCTCATAAATGTCTTTGTTATATTCCATGCAATCATTTTCCATGTGCCCAAAATTTGTTCAAGAGTAACAATAGCCAAAAAATATAATTTGATACCTGGAAAGTGAGGATTGTTTTGATGCACTTGTAAGGTTATTATTCTTTGATGATTTATTGCTGCCTGTAGCATCAACATATCGTCTTGGAGCATAGGTTATTTAAATGTTATTTCAACTCATTTCCTTGCTTCTAGTAGATCTAGGCTTATTCATACAACTTTCAGGCTTCTACACATTCTTGTTCTTTGATGCTTTAGGGTTTGCATCACTTTTTCTAGAAGGATCACATGCATATCCAAGACCAGATTTTTCAAGAAATGATATTTGATGACTTAGGATTTCATCCAAGACATGAGAACTCTTCAAAATCTTAGATATCTTGTTGACTTAATTTATCATAGAAAAATTCTCTTGTTCAAGTATTTCATAGTCTTCTTCTTTCTTTATCATCTGGATCTTCATTAATTGTTATGATTTCTTTGCTTCCTCTAGCTGAACATTTAGGGAGTTGACTTCTTCTTCATGTTGAATAATTTTGGCTTCAAATTTACTCAAGTCCTAAGATATTTGGTTAGATGACTTGTCAAAATATCTTCCCTTTTCTTTGCTTCTTCTAATTGAGTTTTCAAATAGGTGACTTCTTCATTATGTCTCTTCTCATTCTGATACAATTGTACCTTACGCTTGTTGAGATTCTCATCTCTTTCTTGTACTTGTTGCCTTAAAAGGGTAATTTCTTCCTTTGTTTTGTCAAGGTCATGATTAACATCTTGTACCTTCTTCTTGAGTTCCTCATTTCCCTTTTTCAATATGCTTATCTCTTCTAGAGTAGTCACAATCTTTTCCTTGAGGTCTACTTCAACTATTATTTTAGAATTCTCTTCATCATCATCCTCTTTTATGCAATTGGTGCCTTCATATACATCATTTGATTCTTGATTTTCTTTGTGCTCTAGATTTGGTATAGTTGACACAAAAGAAAATTCTTCTATATAGAGATTTTGTAGTCTTTCCCAAAGACTTTTGGCTAAGGAGCATTGACCTACCTTATCTTTTACTTGATCTAGTAGACTACTCATGATATCCTTCTCAGATGTTGTACCAAATTCATTTGATTCTTCTGAACTTCTTGTATTCACTGATTCCCATACTTCACTACCAAGGGCAATAAAAAATAACTCCATTATTATGCTCTATAGTACATAAGTTGTCCCATCAAATGAGGGGGATTTGCTGATTTAATTTACATATTTTGAAGGCTTGGAGGATTTCTTCGTTTGGATTTCCATTTTTGTTCTAAGGATATATCTTCCAATTGTTAGGTTATGCATGAAGGTACTAGATCTAATACCAATTACTGGAAAGAATAAGAGGGGGGTGAATTAGTATTTATTTTACAATTGTTAATTTATGCCAATTAAGATCACTTAAAAAAATAGAACACAATGAAAAACAAAAAGAATAAATTTATTAACAAGAATGGTAAGGATTCCAATCCTCTTTTTACAATAATAATATGTACAATCACACTTACAATTCCTTCAAGGGCTCTAACCCTAGATGAAGGCTCCAATCTTCAATTTCAACCCAGGCTCCAATCTGTACTACACCAAACTTGACCTTTGGTTTACTTGAGGACTCTAATCCTCCCACCAAGTTCAAGCTCCAAACTGGTTTTCCACAAGACTCCAACCTTGTGTGAGGACTCCAATCCTCTAGGGCTCCAACCATCTCAGTGTTCTTCAATTTTCAAGGTAAATTTAGTGCTTCATAAAAAATTCCAAAACCATCTTCAATAAGTCTTGAATGTCATCTCCACTAGGTCTTCAAAGCATGTCTCCACAAATGTCTTCAACTAAGGAAACAAGAGAGTCTTCAATGACTCTTCAATGAATGTCTTCAATAGGATTCAACAATGCTCTAGGGACTTCTTCAACAAGATCTCAAATCTTCAATGGTTGCAGCAAGGGATCTTGAAAAATTTTATAGTTCAAATCCAAAGATGAAGGTCAACATCAACATCTTTATTAGGTGTCTCCAAGATTCTTCATGTCACCCAAGCCGTCTTCTACACAACTACTTCATTGAGGCTTCGATCGTGCATCATGTATCCATAAAGTGTCTCAAGTATGCTTACTGATGCTCAAGAGATTAGCTCCGTAGCTCTCTAAGTCTGCTCAACTTGTAGTCCGAGTAAGTCTTCCTAAGTCTGCAACAAGGAATACCTTTAATGAGGTATGTATGAGAATTCTTCTAGGAGCTTCTTCCACAAGAATAAATGTTTGCAATAGTGGTTCCAAAACAACCTTCACTACTTCTTCAAGAAAATATCAATAGTGCTTCAAGCCCACAATAGTAGTCAAACAAGTAATATTTCAATGTTGCTTCAAGAATGCTCCAACTTACTTCAGGGTCTACTACAAATTTATAGGATCATTTTAAGTACAATCATCTCTTCAACAAATACACCATCTATGGTGTCAATCAAGAGTTTTCAATGTTGAAATACATCAAAGTTTGCTTCTTTATAGTCCAAGGTCTATTCAATAGTCAAAGTTTGCTAAGGTCTGCTACCCCTGGGTGAATGGATGAAGATGGGTTACACTTTTGGGCCAAATGTGGTGATTAAAATTCAAATTTTTACTCTTTTATGGAATTGAAGCCTTCAAAATTCATATAAGCATTGTGAATTTTGATTCATAGTAAAAAAACAATTTGTGGAGAATTATGTTGTTGTCCTAGTGATATTTTTTACAAAATTTTTTAGTGTCATACAACCTATCAAGTTTCCATTAAATGTAATGGTTTTCCTTACAAAGTTTCACACATATTAAGAGGTATGAGTGTGTTCACATAAAATAAATTAGTCTAAAAAGTGTAATTTTTAATATCTCTCTCTCTCTCTCTCGCTATATATATATATATATATATATATATATATATATATATATATATATATATATATATATATATATATATATATATATATATATATATATATATATATATATATATATATATATATATATATATATATATATATATAATCATGATTTACACAATGAGAACTAAGCTATGCATATTAAAAACTTATTTTTTTATGCAAAATTAATTTTTTTTACTGTTTTTTGAAGTTGGTGAAGTAACATTTCAAGTGCATTTTGTAGACACTTGTTCATGTAAGATTTTTTTCAACTATTTAAATAAATTGAAAAACCAAGAGTACCCTTGTGAAAAGGACTCGTAAAAGAAAATAATGTTATTTTTTGAATTTTTTTCATTGTATAGATTTTATGTTGTTGATGTTTTATTTAGCTGCTTTGAAACTATCCAAGACATTATGTTTAAAAGAAATTAGATAAAAGATATCATATGAATTTGAAAGTGTCAAAGTCATAATCCATTGGATAGAGAATTCTATTGTGAATCAAACATGATCAATTCCGTCACTTAAGGACAAATTATGCCCTAAATCTGCGAGGGTACAAAATGGTGTTGCAGAGAAATCTGTAGAAGGGGTGTTAAAGCTGTGATTTTTAGGATCTGAGCTGCTCAATTGAGTACTTGAGTTATAAATTCAAATAACTAGATCAAGGGTTAAAGAAACTGTTGATCGATCCATCAACCTGGTTAACTATTGCTCGTTCGAGCCATTGAAAAATAAAAAAAATTACCAACCACACACATAATTATATTTATGGAATTAATGTAAAATGCTACAGCATAGGAGCTCAATCGAGCTCCTGCTGTCACCAAAAAAAAAGAAAACAATACAAATTCAATGTGCATGCATGAAAAAATACAACAAACATTCATTCATAGAAAAATATTAGATTGTGGAAATTACAAAAAAATTCACAACAAACATGGGAAATTGGAGATTTTGATCTTGAAAAGGAGAGAAATTCCCAAGAGCATAGGAACTGTGAGAAAAAGCTAAAGGAAGGGTGAGAAAAAATGACAGGCATTGAGATAACAACAAGATCATACAATTCAACAAATTCATGCAAATAAAAGTAATTCAAGTTGTCTCACTTCTCATATTACTTAGTCCATATTGTATGTATTAGGAAATATGATTGAAAATAAGAAAACAATGGAGAATGGAACAATAGAATTAAGATAAAATAAGTATTGAAAGTAATACCATGTAGTTAAAATTGATATGTAACAACAACTAAAGAAAAATCACTTGGTGTGATTAAATGGTTAATTGGAATTTTCTGAAACCACTTGAATTAATGCAAATTATGAACCACCTTCAAATTGTAATGGTTTAAGATAACCCACAAAAAACTAAGGATGTGATTTAACCAAAATAAACCATTACATTTCCATATGTTATTTACATGAATTACAATCATGACAATTTATTTATAAGAGGGATTAGCAAAAATGTTTGTAACAGAGGTGCTTCAAAAACTATAAACATTAGTTTGATTGATGCTTGATATCTTTGTAGGTGTTAAAAGAGAAAATATGTCAAGATCTAGAATGAGAAAGTGTATCCCTCCTTCCAATGTGCATGTTGAGAAGACATTCTTTGTTAAAAATATAACAACTTTAAATTTTCATGACATCCATCATCATATATAAAATTTAATGGTTCCTTGAATGCTAAATGATGATACCTACCTTTGAAAATGATTTGGATCTCAACAGCTAAGATCCAAAACCAAGAATGCTTAGAGAAGAGAAGAGAACCCATTGCGAGAATATAGATGAAATAATGCATGAACTGAATACATCCCAAAATAAAATATGAAAATAGAGAACAAGATACACCATAAAACCTAATTTCATATTAAATGACATAGAAAATATTGTTACATCTACATTGTACAAACTAATATCCCTTTTACAAATTAAGCTCATTATTTATAACCTTCTTGAATTATAATACCATGAGCGGATACCATGGGTGGATGCCACTTTCCATTTTGAACATTCCTCCCCCCTTAAGAAGCAATGGTCCCCATTGTGTAGAGTCCATCGTGACAAGCTGTTGTTGAAGATGACCTAATGGAGAGAAGGGTTTTGTGTGGTTGACCCATAATTGTGGGTTTGTGTATGACCCAAAACCATGATGAATGAAGATCAAATGATAGAGATACCTTGTAATGCCTGTGGTCTACCTGTGATACTCATAGTGTGTGACCCAGAAAATGGAATTCCATGATAAGGGTTTTGTGTAGTTGATCCATAATGGTGGGTTTATGGATGACCCAAAAACCATGATGAACGAAGATTTGACGATAAAGATATCTTGTAGTGCTTGTGGGCCAACCGTGATACTAACGATGTGTAGCCTACAGAATGGAATTCGATGACGAGCGTTTTGTGTGGTTGATTCATAACTTTGATGAAACAGTTCCCTTGTCAGTTTGATGGTTTATCTAGTAGATTCTAATTATATGTCGTAAATACTTGTTCTAAGTAATCATATTTCAATCCTTGTAATAACACTTAACCTCTCTAATAAAATCAATTAAAAAAAGTAAGTCATCATTCCCTTGTGGCAAATCAATTGGCTTGAAAAGGATTAGTTCCTCGAGAAATCACCAATGGCAAAAGGATTTTCAAGTGGGAAGATATTCAACATGCATGTTCTACATTATTGTAACCACTTATCATCATTAGACTGAGAGCTCATTCAGTGACTTGACTTGAAGTCTTCTTCAATATTTATGTCTCAACTCTCGTGTATATAAGATTGAGGACTTGGATGGCATCCCTCTCATGATCATCATGTCGAGCAACTTCCAGCTCATTCATATGACAGTAAAACTAATCTTGTGAGCTATCCCTTCTAGGTGGCTTCTACTATCATCTTTTCAACATCCTCGCTTGACTTTATGAAGCTTGAAACAAGGAGCTTTGTGCTCTTGACTTCCGTTTCAAGGTAGCTCCTAAAATGAGAATGTGATACACCTACTATCACATTAAAAAAAATTTAAACGCGAATGAAATCAATAGTCAATACCAAGTCTTAATCAATACAGGGCTACATAAAATACGAAATTGGTGATTGCTAGTAAAGCTTTTGTTATGAAACCAGCTCAAGAAAAGATAGAAAAGATAGATCAACGCCTTAGAATTCAGCCTCTTCGAGGGGGAAACCTCCTTTACATTACATAAATGAACAATTCTTGGATAATACAAATGAAAAAACCTTCTTTCTATATATAGGAGTCTAAGGAGTCACAATATAATCCAGCCGACCTAACAATAATAATATTAAGCCACAAAAATAACAATAGAGGGATTCTATGGGGCACAGAAATAACAATATGGGGGTAATAGGGGCACAAGAATATAAATAAGGGGTATAACTACAATAGTAATGGGGTAATCACTAGTATTATAGGGACCCAACATGCCCCTCTCCTTCAAAAAAGTGTTGTCCTCAACGCTTGAGTAGTTCTGGATACTTCTGCATAAAATTCTCATCCTCCCATGTGGAATCTTCAGCAGATAAGTTCTTCCACTTGATAAGATACTTTGAAATTGATCGATTTCGTAGCTGTCGAGTTCTTGTTTCTGTGACTGCTTCCAGTTCCAATATAATTTTTCCTTCCTCGTTGAATTGGGAGCTTTTCGCCTATAACCTTCTTTAAACATGAAACATGGAAAACTAGGTGCAATCGAGAAGCTGCAGGAAGCTCCAATTTGTATGCCATAGTACCAATCTTTTGCAACACCTTGTATGGACCATAATACTTTGGTGATAATTTATTATCCTTCTTAGCTTGCTTTAGGGACATTTTCTTATATGGTTGTAGCCGTAGGAATACCCAATCACCTACATCAAAACTTCTTTCACTGCGATGTTGATCTGCCTGTTGTTTCATTCTATTTTGTGCCAACACGAGGTTATCCTTTAAGAGTTGGAGGACTTGTTGTTGATGTTCGATGTGATGTTCCACTGCCTGAACCTTAGAATTTTCTCTTAAATATGATGTGATGGATGGTGGTTGATACCCATAAAGTGCCATAAATGGGGTCATTTTTGTTGCTGTATGGAAGGAAGTGTTATACCACCATTCAGCCAGAGGCAACCATTTGACCCATTGTGTCTGTTTATCAGATACAAAGCAACGAAGATATCCTTCCAAACATTTGTTTACTATCTCAGTTTTCCCATCAGATTGAGGATGATAAGATGAGCTATGAGCTAACTGAGTACCAAGACAAGAAAATAATTATGTCCAAAAATTTCCAGTGAAAATGGGATCTCTGTCACTTACAATAATCTTTGGGTTTCCATGTAGCTTTTGAACTGTTTCCATAAATGCAGTAGAAACTGTACTGGCTTTAAATGGATGTGATAATGCACAAAAGTGTGCATACTTGGTAAGTCTGTCAACTACCACCATGATGACACTCTTTCCCTCAGACTTGGGTAAACCTGTGATAAAATCCATTGAAACCTCCTCCCAACGTTGGCTTGGAATGGATAAAGGTTGTAATAGACCCGGTGTCTTAATTGTTTCAACTTTATTTTGTTGGCAAACCAAACATTCCGCCACAAACTTTTGAATATCTGATTTAAGGCCATCCCAAAAAAATTCCTTCTTAACCCTGTGGTAAGTTTTTAAAAATCCTGAGTGCCCTCCTAAGGGAGAAGTGTGCAATTCCATAAGAATCTTTTGTTTTAGCTGGGAATTCTTACAGAGGTATAAGCGATCTTTGTACCATAACGAATCATTTTTCCAGCTAAATGTATCAGAAGTACTGGAATCTTGTTGTAGCTTTCGAATAAGTGCCCACACTTCTTCGTCATTCTTCCATTCCTCCCTTGCTTCGTTTATCCAATCTGGTTGGATAATAGAAATGGCACACAACAATGCTTCCACATCCTCATCCTTTCTTGAGAGTGCATCTGCCACCACATTTTGCTTCCCTTTTTTGTAGATGATTTCAAAGTCATAACCCAACATCTTTGTGACCCACTTTTGTTGCTCTTCAGAGGATAATCTTTGTTCTAAAAAGTATTTAAGGCTATCATGATCCGTTTTTACCTTGAAGTGTCTTCCCATTAGGTAGGGTCGCCATTTCTTAAGTGCATGGAGTATTGACAGCATTTCATAAATAGCTTTGCTTAAAAGCTTTCCGTTGATTGGACGACTTTCAAAGCAATGGGTCTTTCATCTTGCATTAGAACAACACCAATTCCATTTCCTGAAGCATCACATTCCACAATAAAGGTTTTTGTGAAGTCCGGTGTAGCTAAGACCGGTGCTTGGCACATTGCCTCTTTAAGATGTTCAAAGGCCTTTGTTGCTTCCGGAGTCCATGAAAATGAATCTTTCTTCAATAATGTTGTTAGAGGTGCTGCTATTCTCCCATAATTCTTAACAAACTTGCGATAATACCCTGTCAACCCAAGAAATCCTCGCAGATGCTTTATGGATGTGGGGATTTTCCATTCCTTAATGGCTTTAATTTTGCTAGGGTCTACCTTAACTCCTTCATGAGATACAATATGACCCAAATATTCCACCTCCTGGACTCCAAAGAAACATTTGGATCTTTTTGCATATAATTGTTTCTCCTCCAATAGTTGTAGCACCCTGTCAACATGTTCAACATGATCCTTCCAAGACTTGCTGTAGATTAGTATATCATCAAAAAATACTAACACAAATTTTCTAAGGAATGGTTTGAAAATTGAATTCATCAAACCTTGAAATGTTGAAGGTGCATTGGTAAGGCCAAAAGGCATGACCAAAAATTCATAATGACCCTCATGAGTTCTAAATGCCGTTTTCGGAATGTCTTCAATCTTCATTCTGATTTGATGATATCCTGAACGAAGATCCAACTTGGTGAAGTAAATTGATCCATGCAATTCATCCAGTAATTCATCAATGACAGGAATGGGGAACTTATCTTTAATAGTGAGCTTGTTGAGCTCCCTATAATCTGGACACATGCGCCATGATCCATCCTTCTTGTGCACCAATACTACTGGAGCTGAGAAAGAACTTTGACTCGGTTGAATTATACCAGCCTCTAGCATTTCTGCAACCATACGTTCAATTTCACTTTTTTGGACATAGGGATATCTGTACGGCCTGATGTTTGGAGGAACACTTCCTGGAATCAGATGAATAGCATGATCATGATCACGCATAGGTGGGAGACCTTTGGGAGTCTCAAATACCTTGGAATGATTGTCCAGGACTTTTTGGAGATCTGGAGAAATAGATGATTCCAATGTGGAAACATCTAGCGAACATAATTGTGCAATTACACCTCTTTTCTCCTTTTTTAGAAGCTTTGTCATGCCATTAGAGCTGATTATCTTTCCTGGTTTCCCTGCAATACCCCTTAATTCAACTTCCTTTCCTTCCATAGAAAATTTGATGAAAAGTTCTTGAAAATTAAAAGCTATTGTACCCAAGGATTGTAGCCATTGGACTCCTAGTACAACATCAGCACCTCCCATTGGAATGGAAAGCATTGGGCTAGTCAATACATATTCTCCCATGGATAGCTTGATATTATGGCACTTTCCAGAGCAATTTATTGTTCCTCCATTTGCAATCATCACTTGACACTCTGGTGCTGGATATAGGAAGCAATTCAATTCTTTTGCTACCCTACAATGAATAAAATTGTGGGTGCTTCCTGAATCAATCAACACTATTACCTTTTTCTTCTTGATTTGTCCTTCTATCTTGATGGTTTGAGGAGTGGTAATTCCCGCCAATGCATTACAAGATATGGTCGGATTTATTTTTTCTTCATCTAGGCTTTGTTCCTGGAGTATATCCTCTTCTTTTGACCTTTCTTGCTCCTTTTCTTCTTCCTCTTCACAATCTATGTAGAATAATTTCTTCTCAGCACACTTATGACCTTTTGTGTATTTGCTATCACAACTGTAACAAAGCCCTTTTGCTCTTTTTTCTTCCAATTTTTGTGGTGTCAACCTTGTAGGTTGTGGAAGACTAGGGGCAACAACACTTCCGTCTTTATAGTTGTGAGTGGTATGCTTCCTAGTTGCCATAATTTTGCTTTCCATTTTTCTTGCTAACCTGAATGCCTTCTCTAATGAATCAGGTTCCCAAAGGCGAACATCATGTTGGATATTATCCTTAAAGACCCTATGAACACATCAATCCTATGCTCCTCTGGAATATCTTTTACCCTTATGTTCAATTTTTGGAACTCCTCAATGTGCTCCATTATTGAACCCTTTTGTTTGAGACTTATCAATTGGCTAAAAAAAGTGTTGCTTTTTGTATCCTCATAATGTGCTATCAATTCTTCCGTAAAAATTGCCCAAGTGATAAATTGTTTACGAGAACAAAGCCATTGATACCATACAAACTGATTTGGTTCCAAATATACAGTTGCCATACGTACCTTTTGTGCGTTTTTCACATTATTGAGATCGAAGAATTGCTCCATCTGTAATATCCATGTGGCAGGATCCTTGCCATCAAACTTCCTCATATCGATTTTTGGAATATGGTGATTCTTTGATCCAACATTAGCGTCTATGGAATCATGATTAACATTTCTTTTGTTCTCATCATGAGTTTCCTTTACTACCTTTTCACCATTAGTAAGTATTTCTTGTAGAAAATTTGTCAAATCTGTCTTCAAATCTACCATGCCTGTCTTCAAATTTGTGTTCAAATCTATCTTCAAATTGTCCATTTTAGCTTCCACACCATTCATCTTAGCTTCCAGGCCATTTATCTTAGCTTCTGTTAACTTTTGTGAGCGTGACATTTGTTGCACTTGTTCTTGTAATTTTGATATATCATGTAGCATTTCTTCCTCTTCTTCATGAGTCATGCTAGAGCTTTCAGGTTCCTTACTAGGTGTTTGCATTTTCTTTCCTCGGGGCATCAGTTACCGATAATAATGCTCTACTATGCCCTTTGAATTCCTTCAAAATAAATTTTCAAACCAAGCTTAAGCAAAAATTTAAAAAAATCTACACACCTTTTTTCACTTTGTAGGAGCTTGATATTGCCTCTGATGTATCTCTGTACTTTCCAATCATCTAGTTCTGAATTTTTGACTTGTAGTAGCTCTCTGTGTCCTCTTTCCAATGCCACCAGTCGTATCCAAATTGGATTCTCCAAGAAATAGTTATGCACAATCTCCCAAGATGACCTGATTATAGACCTTTCCATAAGAGCGAATTTGTATCAAGTGCCACGTGTACAATTTTCAATCTTTGGTTTTGAAAAAGGTATGCAAGAAACTACAGTCCGTCCTATTTCTGTACCCTCTTACGAAATTTCAATCTGATTCCCAGAGAGAAAGTTATGACGCTTTTCCCCAGGTCACCTGTTTTGAATGTAATTTAGGAGTCTGAAAACAGACCAACTTCCTCAGATCATATCTCCGCAAATATCACGCGAAAGGCTCTGAAATTTGGAGGCAAGGTTCAGCGCGATTTCTTCTCAAATGGGTTTTTTTTGTGACTTCTGAAACATCACAAAACAAAACGTCATAGCGAAAATTCCACGATGACCTGTTTGGAGCAGCGAAACCCTAGAATCCAAAGCTCTGATACCAAATGTTATGAAACCAGCTCAAGAAAAGATAGAAAAGATAGATCAACGCCTTAGAATTCAGCCTCTTCGAGGGGGTAACCTCCTTTACATTACATAAATGAACAATTCTTGGATAATACAAATGACAAACCTCATTTCTATATATAGGAGTCTAAGGAGTCACAATATAATCCAACTGACCTAACAATAATAACATAAAGCCACAAAAATAACAATAGAGGGATTCTATGGGGCACAAAAATAACAATATGGGGGTAATAGGGGCACAACAATATAAATAAGGGGTATAACTACAGTAGTAATGGGGTAATCACTAGTATTATAGGGACCCAACAGATTTTAGATAACGAAGATTGTCATTTACATTTAAGTTCACAGTACCTCCATCACAGTCGCATTTAACATGACATTAGCTGTAGAGTTCACTTGATCATCACACCTGGCATAACATTCACTCCTGCTCTGTCATGGTGGCATGGCATGGGAAGGGTTTCCATCTGCTACTGTGCACCTCGGGTTCCTCCACTCATCAACGACAGAGGTATAGGTTGTATGATCCGAGGGCTAAGCTTTATCTAGAGGGTTTCAAAATCATGTACTCCAGAGGCAGGGTTCATTCTGCCCCTTTGTGCCTTGGCGCTCATTCCTATATTGCTTCTCCTTCCACAGGCCAAACCTATCTGCAGTGCTGAGTCTTTGTTCCAGGGTTCTACCATAGGAGCTGGAATGCCCACTATTTGTGTAAACAATCCGACTACCTATTTCATGTAAGTATCTTCCTGAGTGCATTTCCTCTTTTTGTAATTGCTACAGTTTTCGTTTTCAGCTTGAAATATTTACAGTAATAGCTTTTATTTCATTCTTGATGTAGGGAAAATGGTTGCGGTCAAGGGATGCCTGCATGCAGCAAGGGAAAGATGAGATTCTTCAAGCTACCTTCCTCCAGCGAAAGCCTTTGGGTAAGCTCCAGTGGTTCTATTGAAGGCTTTCAATGTCTTGGGTCAATTTGTTAGTTGGAGTTCTTAGTGTATTTGGGGTTACTACAACTTAAGGGTTTATATACTTGTTTTCTTATTGATTCTCAGTCATGGTGCTCATCCTTAACTATTCCGGAACATAGCGCTCTACTGTTTTCCTGATTAAAAGGGCTCCTAAGGCCGTGGCTTCTCATGGCCTGAGACCTGGCCACATCGACGCATATTCATGTTTTGTTTACCTTCTAGCTAGTTCTCCGATATTTATGTTAGCATTTTGCATTGGGACTAGTTGTAGTATTGTTTTAAATTATTTGGGGTCGAGCCCCTGTAATTCACTCCAGCTATGCTGCTAAATTCTCGTTACTTTCAAGTTTGGACAGAGACCTTGGTTTCGGGTCTGTAAGTGCTAGACAGTTTTATTTAATTTTATATTTAAGCTGAGTCCATAAGGATTTCTGAGCATGTATGTGAACTGTCGATCTGGGGTTTGTTCAGAACCCCCTCTATGATATATATTTTAATTTTATTTACGTTCCAGACTCTGAAACACTTGCACTTGTTTTCTACTAGCCGTTATGTGATATGGATATATTCCTATATTCGGTAAAATAGACAATGCTTTAGCTTTTCTTGTATATATCTCAAAGCTGTCACTTCTGTGTAGTTATGTGCCAATAATTTCTATTGTATATGGCAATTAGATCACATTTTTACCTGGACATTTGTATTTCTACATTATGTTTCCACATTTGGTTACATTGAGTTTACTGTAAAGAGTCTTCTTTTTCCACTTAATGGTGTAATATTTTCCATCACCAGTTGTCATGACCCTCTATGGGTTCCTTCTCGCCTTAAGGTCATGGAATGAACTCTATAGAGACTCGGGTCTCATCTTGTTAGAGCACATCTATTGGGAGTTATGTGGTTTTTGATTTTACCTTAATACAACAGTTTGCTTTGGCTTATCATGTATTAGATAACTGGAAATTTTGTTATGTTAATTGTGCTCGTAATTCTAGGCTTGAATTTTGCATTTTTTTTCTTTCAAATTCTACTACAGAAATGTTACAGTTTCTTTTCCAGTTTAGAAATGAAATTCCAAAAGGTTAAGAGTACCATTGTGCACCTAATTATATACGTTATAATCATTGTCTACATTCTTTATTTTATTCATTCACGAGTATTCCCTTCTGATTGCGTAGTTTGTTATTTTTATATAATTCGACTTTCATTTTGTTACTATCTTAGTTGTAATTAAAATCTTTTGAACATAGGTATCTGACTAATAAAAAACAAACTTCAAATTCTACTTTCGAATATGAAATTTAAAGAATAATTTTACACAGAATTACCCCTTTGTTATTTTTCCTTGGAATAGAAATAAAATTGAATTCTCAACCAAGTAATTTTATGCTATCTTCAGATGTAGACTTCTCGGCTCTATCTTTCATAAACAATATTAAACACATAAAAGATTGTCAACAGATTTCTCCAGGTAGGTTCTTTTTACTTACTCTCTCTTTCCAAGATTGTGAAGGACTCCATAGAAGGTTCACCTTTGTTCTCTATTGACTCTCATCCACCTGACCATGAGATTTGTCTTGCAGGACCAAATCCCCCCCCAAGCTTGCTTTCAAGACCTTTGTCTTATGCAAGTTTGTCCGCACACACTGTGCTCATGATATCTGGTCATCACTAGACTTAGCATTCCCTTACCCTTTCCATCTGACCTATCAGCATGGTTTTTCCTTCCCCACTGCTCCATTTCTTGGGAGCCCTCTCCAGTTAGGGGAGTTAGTTAGGGCTTACTTTCTGGCAACTGCCTTTTTCCAACTTCTTCCAAAGAAGTTACAACATCTATAAATATCCAGTCATTTCTTATTCACAAAAAAATAAAAATATTATTCATTTAAACAAATAACAACAACAGTAATCAGTTTGTTTTTACTGTAGTAAAATAGAATATTTCAACTTTCCGGGACCATTACATCTTCCCCCTTGAAATCAAACATTGTCCCGATGTTTTATAGCCACAAACAACCCCTGATAAGCTTCCTTAATGAGCTATTCATCCTCCCAGGTGGCCTCCTCTGTTCCAAAGTGCTGCCATTGCACTTTAACTTGGGAAATGTCTCATTTACACAACATTACTTCTCTCCAATCGAGTATAGTCAGCGCCTCAACCAGGAACTCTCCTTCTGGTTTGACTTGAAACACAAAATATTTAAATTATTTTTACCTTTAACTTTCAATTATCTGGCCTACCTAAGGCTACCTTCTTACCTAAATGTCTTGCCAACTGACTATGTGCTTAGGATCATAAATGTATCTTTTTAAAACCAATACATGGAATACATTGTGGACCCGAATGTGGCTTGGTAGGGCTAGCTGGTACGCCACCAACCCCACCCTTGCTAGAATTTGAAATGGTCCATATAATCGGGGTGCCAACTTGGGACACCCACTCCATTGCAACGCACTCCTCTTTGCTCAAATCCTTACTTACACATGATCACCTACTTGATATTCTTTAAAATTTATTTTTCGATCGACAAAACTCTTTTTTCTATCTTGGGCTGCTTTTAAGTTGGCTCATACTTTCTTGACCATTCCTTCCATATCTTTTAACATTTTGGGCCCTAGCATTAGCTTGTCTTCTGGTCCTTGCCAACTCCAGGGGGTGCGGCATTTTCATATGTACAGTACTTCAAACAGGCTCATTTGCAAAGAGGTATGATAGCTGTTATTGTAGGCAAATTCGACCAAGTGCAGATAGTCTTCCCATTTTGTTGGCTGCTGCATTACATAAGATCTTAGCATATCTTCAACAACCTGATTCACCCGTTCTGTTTGTCTATTTGTTTGAGGGTGATAGGTGGTACTGAAGTTTAATTGAGTTCCTAACCCCTCAAATAGGGTTCTCCAGAAGGCTGATGTGAAATTTACATCCCGTCAGAGATTATAGTTTTAGGTAACCCATGCAGCCTGAAGATATTTTGCATAAAAATATTGGCAATCTAAACTGCTTTAAAAGTGGACTGAACTGGTATAAAATGAGCTGATTTACTTAATTTGTCTACCACCACCATGATGGAATCATTATTTCTTTTGGTTTTGGGTAGACCTATTATAAAGTCCATAGAAATAATTTCCCACTTCCACTCCAGAATTGGTAGTGGATGTAATAACCCAGTAGGGTGCTGATGCTCTATTTTGATTTGCTGGCACTCCAAGCAACGTGCTAAGTATTCTGTTACATCTCTTTTCATGCCAGGCCAGTAATACTCCTTCCGAAGTGCAGTAATCAACTTTTGGTGTCCTGGGTGTCCCGCATAGGGACTTTTATGGAATTCATCCAAAATCAAACTTTTAATGTTATTCTGGTTGGGTACATACAACCTCTTTTTATAATTCAGCATGCCAACAACATCTATAGCATATCCTTGCTAATTTTCTTTGCTAGTAGAAATTTGAGCTTGCTATCCTATTTGCTGATATCTTTCATCTTGTTCTGCTACTTTTTTAATCATCTCATCAAAAGTACTTCATCCCTCGCTGCAAGAAATTTTGTAGAGACACTATACTTTTCAACGTAAAGAATGCACCACTCGGTTCTCTTTCCCTTTCAAATGCTTAATCTCGAAATCAAAACCACTTAAGAAATATACCCACCATGCCTGCCTAGCATTTAAGGTGGGACGACTAAAGTAATTAGTCAAACTATGCTGGTCCGTTAGTAATAAAAACTTTTTACCCATCAGATAATGGCACCACATCTTTAAAGTGTGAATAACAGCCGCCAACTCTAGATCGTAGGCAGAATATTTCTGCTCATGCTCTTTTAATTTTCTAGACTCATAGGAGATTACCTTTCCTTCTTGCATCAGTACTCCTCCTACCCCTTCCTTACCCGCATTTGTGCATACCACATAGTCCTTACCTAGATCAACTATGTTTAGAATAGGTGCAGTGGTGAACATATGCTTGAGTTGTTCAAAACTATTTTGGCATTTTGCGGTCCATTTGAAAGTTTTCCCCTTATTTTGCAAAGAAGTGATAGGGTAAGCCACTCTCGAAAATCCTTCCACAAACTGCCTATAAAACTTGCTAGTCCCATGAAGGATCTTATGTCTGCCACGTCCTTTGGCACTGGCCATTTCATTATGGTCCTTATCTTTCCAAGATCCACCACGATCCCATATTTAGTGATTATATGTCCCAAGTACTGAATTTGTTCCTTAAAGAAGTCGCACTTGTTGTACTTGGCATATAATTGGTGTTCTCGGAGAATTTGTAATACTAGTATGAGGTGCTCCTTGTGTTCCTCCGTGTTCTGGGAGTACATCAGTATATATTCAATAAAAATTAACACAAACTTGTCTAAATACTGATGAAATATGATGTTCATTAAACACATAAAGGTTGCGGGGGTGTTGGTTAACCCAAAGGGTAACACCACAAACTCACAGTGTCCATAGCATGTTCTAAAAGCAGTCTTGGCTATGTCTTCCTCTTTAATTCTGATTTGGTGGTATCCTGATTGTAAGTCAATTTTTGAGAATACCGTTGCCCCTTTCACCTGATTAAAAAGTTCATCAATATGAGGTAAAGGGTATTTATTCTTAACTGTCAATTTATTCGACTATCGATAGTCTATACACATACCATGGTTCCATCCTTCTTCTTAACGAACAACACCGGGGCTCTCTAGGGTGACACACTGGGGCATATGTAATTTTTGTCCAACAACTCCTGCAACTACATTTTCAATTCTGTTAATTCTGGTGTGCTCATTCGATAAGGAGCCCGGGATACCGGGGCTACCCTGACACTAATTCAATAGTGAAATCTATGTCTCTCTTGGGTGGCAGTCCTGGTATCTCCTCTGGAAACACATTTGCAAAATCTCGTATCATTGGAATACTTTCCAATGTGGCAGTTTTGTCTTTTGAGTTGGCATAACCCACTTGGATGGCTTAAATCTATCATCCCTTCCTGATCCATTTTTCCAACTGAGAAGTGGTTATTGGCCGAATTTTCATTGGCCTCTTAATACCTTGCATCTCCTGCTTTTCTCCGAGCTCATCCCTATAGCAGATAGCTTTTATTTTACAGTTTATATTGGACCAACATTTTTCCAATGAGTCCATTCCTATCAACACGTCATACGAACCAGGGGAAGTACGTTTAAGTCTACCATCACTGGCCGATCTGCTATCTTCAAGGGACAATTATTGACCTTTGCTATCCAAGGAAAATTTTAAGGATTGAAAATTTTCTTGAAGTTTAAAACATTGGCGAATCTCACTAATCCCTAATATGCAAATTATAAATGTTTATTGATATATTTGTAAAATTATTCAAATTTATAATTATTTTATATATAGTCTCTATATAATGTTGGCGATTTTTAAGGTAAAATATTTTTATATTCTAAAATTTGGGCGAATCGTCTTTTATAAAATTGGAAATTGGCGAATCTTTTTTGTGGAAAAATCATGGAAAATTAGCCCACTGGGCGAACATTAGCCCCTAAAATTTTCCATGTTGCTATCACACATCTCTTTGCCCCTGTTTCTAGCTGTACTAGCCAAGGGTCTTTAAACTTAACAATTTGTAACTTACATTGTTCCAAAACCTTAGGACTAACATAGCTTAATGTAGCTCCAGGATCAATTAAAACAGTTACAATATAATCAAAGATCTTACCTTCAAACTCCACCATGGTCAGCTTGTACTTCGCCTGATGATATTCTAGAGTAGCATTAATCCTTGGTATACTCCGTCCCACGTCGCCAACTGTAGATGCTTCATGAATCTGTGAAATCTATTCAGTACCCTTTTGTTGAGGACAATTTTTAACATAATGAGGCCACCACATCCCCAGCATTGCACTGGAGGCCTTGCTGTCCCCTCATTGTCAACTTTTCTAGATTGCTTGTTGATTCTAGATTCAATAGGTGTCTTCAATCTGAGCAGGTTCTTTTGTAGATTTCTGTTGTTTTGGCCTTTGGAAAATCCTTTGTTAACACTGCCATGATTTCCTTTAGTGTTTCTAGCCATCTTATTACCTCTCTTATCAACCCACCTCTTTCCTAAAATTTCTCCCTTCTGCTTACTTTGCTGATTACAAATCCTGGCCTTTTGTATCACTTCATCCATTGTTTTTGGGTTATCAAACTCAATTCTTTCCCTCATCACCAAGGGTAAACTATTGATGAACCATTGTACCTTAGCTTTCTCCTCATATGTAGGGTACATAACGGAGTAACGAGGTAAATCAGGTGATAAACTCATCCATTGTTTGCTGTCCAAGTCGCAGGTCATGGAATTCCCTTGCTTTCTCATCGTAAAATCATCCAGTCAAGTATCTTTCCTTTAAATATTTTTGAAAATTTTCCCAAGTTATATTTTGCTTGCTTACCCCTTGTACAATCTTGACTTCTTCCCACCACAGGGTGGCCTTCCCTTGCAGTTGGAAAATGGCCAGCTGCGCCTTGAGGTTGTGTTCGTATTCGTATAATTGAAAATATTTGTTCATATTAATCAACCAAGCCTCAGCTGCCTCCTCCACCTCTCTGTCAAAGTGTGGCAGTTTTATTTTACGGAACTCCTCTTGCAATTCTATCCACTTCCTTTCGATGTCTAGTGCTTGGAAGCATTATCTGACCTTTCTTCTCGATTCTCTTCCCTTCCTTTTGACTCTTTCTAGTTTGTATGGTAACCTTGTTCTTCCGACACTCGTTGCTACTAAGGGCTGGGGTTCCGCAGGGGTTGATTCTGCTTGTCAGATAGACTTTTCATGATCTTTTCCTGTTCTATTTTTAATCTCGCATTGTCCTCATGCAGGCGAACCATCTCACTCTTTAATTCTTGAACTGTCTCTAATATCACTAGATTAGTATTACGAGCCTCCTCTGCTAGCCGTACCCATATCTCAGGGTTAGGTTTAGGGCCTGTTTTAGGTCCCTGACCCATCACAAGCCTATGTGGAATACTATCCGTTCTCTCATAGCTGGCTGTCATCTATTTCCTAGTCTTACAAAGGGAGAGAAAAATAAAAAGGTTAACACAATAATTGTTTCTTTTGTTTAAAAAAAAAATACAGTAGCACATTATTTGTTGTATTTCCAAATCAAAAATTTTCCAGAGGCCACAGGTTTGTAAACTGGCTTTGATACCACATGTCATACACCTACTATCACATTAAAATTTTTTTTAAACGCGAATGAAATCAATAGTTAATACCATGTCTTAATCGATACAAGGCTACATAAAATAGGAAATCGGTGATTTCCGGTAAAGTTTTCCGATAATGGTGACTGTCATTTACATTTAAGTTCACAGTACCTCTGTCACAGTCGCATTTAACATGACACTAGCTATAGAGTTCACTCGATCTTCACACCTGGCATAACATTCACTCCTGCTCTGTCATGGTGGCATGGCATGGGCAGGTTGTCCATCTGCTACTGTGCACCTCGGGTTCCTCCACTCATCAATGGTAGAGGTATAGGTTGTTTGATCTGAGGGCTGAGCTTTATCTAGAGGGTTTCACAATCGTGTACTCTGGAGGTAGGGTTCATTCTGCCCCTTTGTGCCTTGGCGCTCGTTCCTGCACTGCTTCTCCTTCCGCAAGCTAAACCTATCTGCAGTGCTAAGCCTTCATTCCAGGGTTCGACCACAAGAGCTCAATTTCCTGCTATTTCTGTAAACAATTTGGCTACCTGGTTCATGTAAGTATCTTCCTGAGTGCATTTCCTCTTTTTGTAGTTGCTACAGTTTTCTTTTTCAGCTTGAAATCTTTACAGTAACAACTTTTCTTGCATTCTTGATGTAGGGGAAATGGTTGCGGCCAAGGGATGCCCACATGCAACAAGGGAAAGATGAGGTTCTTCAAGCTGCCTCCCTCCAGCGAAAGCCTCCGGGTAAGCTCCAGTGGTTCTGCTGAAGGTTTCAATGTCCTGGGTCAATTTGTCAGTTGGAGTTCTCAGTGTATTCGGAGTTGCTACAACTTAAGGGTTTATAGACTTGTTTTCTTATTGTTTCTCAATCATGGTGCTCACCCTTAATTGTTATGGAATAGAGTGCTCTGCTGTTTTCTTGATTAAAAGGGTTCCTGAGGCCATGGCTTCTCATGGCCTGAGGCCTGGCCGCATCAGCGCATATTCATGTTCTGTTTACCTTCTAGCTAGTTCTCTGATATTTATGTTAGCATTTTGCATTAGGACTGGTTGTAGTACTGTTTTAAGTTATTTGGGGTCGAGCCCCTGTAAGTCACTTCGGCTATGTTGTTAAATTCTTGTTACTTTCAAGTTTGGACAGAGACCTTGGTTTTAGGTCTGTAAGTGCTAGACTGTTTTATTTAATTTTGTATTTAAGCCGAGTCCATAAGGATTTCTGAGCATGTATGTGAACTGTCGATCTAGGGTTTGTTCAGAACCCCCTCTATGGTGTATATTTTAATTTTATTTAGATTCCAGACTCTAAAACACTTGCACTTGTTTTCTATCAGCCTTTGTGTGATATGGATATATTCCTATATTCGGTAAAATAGACAATACTTTAGCTTTTCTTGTATATATCTCAAAGCTGTCAGTTCTGTGTAGTTATGTGCCGATAATTTCTGTTGTATATGGCAATTAGATCGTATTTTTACCTGGACATTTGTCTTTCTACACTACATTTCCACATTTGGTTACATTGGGTTTACTGTAGCGAGTCTTCTTTTTCCGCTTATTGGTGTAATATTTTCCATCACCAGTTGTCATGACCCTCTAAGGGTTCCTTCTCACCTTAAGGTCATTGAAGGAACTCTACAGAGACTTGGGTCTCATCTTGTCAGAGCACATCTATTGGGAGTTACGTGGTTTTTTGTTTTACCTTAATACAACAGTTTGCTTCGGCTTATCATGAATTAGATAACTGGAAATTTTGTTATGTTAATTGTGCTCGTAACTCTAGGCTTGAATTTTTCATTTTTTGCTTTTGAATTCTACTACAAAAATGTTACAGTTTCTTTTCTGGCTTAGAAATGAAATTCCAAAAGGTTAAGAGTACCATTGTGCACCTAATTGTATACGTTATAATCATTGTCTACATTCTGTTATTTTCTTCATTCATGAGTATTGCCTTCTGATTGCCTAATTTTTTTATTTTTATAGAAGTCAACTTTGATTCTGTTACTATCTGAGTCATAATTAAAATCTTTCGAACATAGGTATCTGAATAATACGAAACAGACTTCAACTTCTACTTCCAAATATGGAATTTCAAGAATAATTTTACACAGAATTACCCTTTGTTATATTTCCTTGGAATAGAAAGAAAATTAAATTCTCAACCAAGTAATTTTCTGCTATCTTCAGATGTACACTTCTTAGCTCTATCTTTCATAAACAGTATTAAACACATAAAATATTGTCAACAGATTTCTCCAGGTAGGTTCTTTTTACTTACCTGGTCTTTCCAAGAATGTAAAGGACTCCAAAGAAGGTTCACCTTTGTTCTCTATTGACTCTCATCCACCCGACCATGAGATTCGTCCCGCAGGACCAAATCTCTCCCTAGGCTTGCTTGCAAGACCTCTATCTTCTGCAAGTTTGTCAGCACACATTGTGCTCATGCTATCTGGTCATCACCAGACTTAGCATTCCCTTACCCTTTCTGTCTGACCTATCATCAAGGTTTCTCCTCCCCCACTGCTCCCTTTCTTTGGAGTCCTCTCTAGTTAGGGGAGGTAGTTAGGGCTTACTTTCTGGCAACTACCATTTTCCAACTTCTTCCAAAGAAGTTACAACATCTATAAATATCCAGTCATTTCTTATTCACAAAAAGAAAAAAACAATATTATTCATTTAAACAAATAACAACAACAGTGATCAGTTTGTTTTTACTGTAGTAAAATAGAATATTTACAACTTTCTGGGATCATTACATCTCCCCCCCCTAAAATCAAACATCGTCCCGATGTTTTTCCGGCCACAAACAACCTCGGATAAGCTTCTTTAATGAGTTGTTCATCCTCCCAGGTGGCCTCCTCCGGTCCAAAGTGTTGCCATTGCACTTTAACCTGGGAAATAGCTCGTTTCCGCAGCATTACTTCTCTTCGATCGAGTATAGTCAGTGGCTCGACCAGGAACTCTCCTTTTGGTTCGACCTGAAACACAAAATATTTAAATTAGTTTTACCTTTAACCTTCAATTATTTGGCCTACCTAAGGTTACCTTCTTACCTGAATGTCTTGCCAACTGACTATGTGCTTAGGATCATAAATGTATCTTTTTAAAACCGATACATGGAATACATTGTGGACCCGAATGTGGCTTGGTAGGGCTAGCTGGTACGCCACTGGCCCCACCCTTGCTAAAATTTGAAATGGTCCACAGAACCAGGGTGCCAACTTGGGACACCCACTCCATTGCAACGCACTCCTCTTTGCTCGAATCCTTACATACACATGATCATGTAATTGATATTCTTTAAATTTTGTTTTCCGATTGAAAAAACTCTTTTGTCTATCTTGGGTTCTTTTAAGTTGGCTCGTACTTTCTTGACCATTCCTTCCATCTCTTTTAACATTTCGGGCCCCAGCATTAGCTTGTCTTCCAGTCCTCCCCAACTTGAGGGAGTGCGACATTTCCATCCGTACAGTACTTCAAACGGGCTCATTTGCAAAGAGGTATGATAGCCATTGTTGTATGCAAACCATGGAAAATTTTAGGGGCGAATTTTCGCCCTTGGACTAAATTAAGGGGTTTTATATTTTTATTGGGCGAATATTTTGTATCACCTTAAATTTATTTTATAAAAAAATTAGGTATGGAGGTTAGCCCACCTTATTTTAAGGGAGAGGGTTAAAAAACTAAATTTAGCCCTTGAAATTAGGAGTTACAATCTTCCATTGGCCCTCATTTTCAAGAAAATGTATTTATGATAGTTATAAATAAAAATATAAACAGTGGAGGTATGATAAATAAATAAAAGCTCTTTTTATACTTACTTCAAAGGTATGGTAAATAAATAAAAATTCAAATAAACTAGAGGTATGGTAAATAAATAAAACCTCTTTTTATATTTAGTCCATAACCCTCTTTCTATTTAAGAAGGCTCAAAAATGAGGTTTCATTTAAGTGAATCCTATGGGCCAAATACCATATTTATAAAAGAGCTATGGTAAATTAATAAAAATATAAATAAACGAGAGGTATGGTAAATAAATAAAACATTTTTTTATATTTACTCCATATGTCACCTTATATTTATGAACATGAAAGCGTGTAAATAAATAAAAATATAAGTAAAGTGGAGGTATGGTAAATAAATAAAACATCTTTCTATATTTAGTCCATACCCCTATTTCTATTTAAGAAGGCTAAAAAAAGAGGTTTTATTTAATTGAATCCTATGGGCCAAATACCATATTTATAAAAAAGGTATGGTAAATTAATAAAAATATAAATCAACGAGAGGTATGGTAAATAAATAAAACATTTTTTATATTTACTCCATCAGCCACTGTATATTTACGAACACTCAAAAAAATGTGTTATATTTAGGTGAAGCCTATGGGCCAAATACCATGGGCCAAATTATTTTTAATACCATGCAAAAAAACATTATTAACCCTAATATTAGTATTAATAAAAATAAATATGGCACATGGTATTGACCCATGGTATTCACATGGAATGCAAGCTATTTAAAGGGGGGGAATTAAACTAGCATAGATCCATCTTTACTCTGGATCAAATATCATGATATGCAAACTAACATAGAGTGAAAAAATATCTGATCCCTCTCGGGGCTTGGTAGATCAAGAGTAAAAATGTATCTTGTAATTTAATGTCACTTAAACATTTTAACTTGGTTAAAATGAAAAAATAAAATAAAAATCAATTATTAATTTTATTAATTTTTCTAAATTACTAATAGTAGTTTTTAAGCTCCACGTTTATGATAACCCATGGTATTGACCCATGGTAATACCATGGTATTCATGTGAGCATAGACTATTTAAAGGGGAAATTCTATCAGCTTAGATCCATATTAATTCCGGGTCTACCAAGTGCTGGGAGGGATAAATAGATTTCATCCCTCTAAGAGTGGTAGATGTGGAGTTAAGATGGATATAGATTGGTTTTTATGATAATGAAGATATTAAATAGACTTAGGAAATTATATTGTAAAAAAAATCTTAAGGTGAATGGTTAAAGCTACATTTAGTCACTTCAGAAAATTTAGTAAAAAATACTGATATCTCCATTAATATTGGTTTTTCTAATTTAACAAAAAAAAAATTAAAAACAATGAAAGCTTAACTCTTTCCGCATCAAAATTTAAAACAATAAAATCTTAACTCTTTTGGCATCACCCAACAACTCTTGCAATTGCATTTTCAATTATGTTAATTTTGGTGTGCTCATTCGGTAAGGAGCCTGGGATACTGGGGCTGCCCCTGGCACCAATTCAATAGTGAAATCTATGTCTCTCTTGGGTGGCAGTCCTGATATCTCCTTCGGAAACACATCTGCAAAATCTCATATCAGTGGAATACTTTCCAATGTGGTAGTTTTCTCTTTTGAGTTGGCATAACCGACTTGGATGGAATACATCTGACATCCCTTCCTGATGCATTTTTCCAACTAAGAAGCAGTTATTGGCCGAATCTGCATTGGCCTCTTAATACCCTACATCTCCTGCTTTTCTCTGAGCTCATCCCTGTAGCAGATAGTTTTTGTTTTACAATTTATAATGGACCAACATTTTTCCAACCAGTCCATTCCTATCAACATGCCATATGAACCAAGGGGAAGTACGTTTAAGTCTGCCATCACTGGCTGACCTGCTATCTTCAAGGGACAGTTATTGACCTTTGATATCACACGTCTCTTTGCCCCTATTGCTAGCTGTACTAGCCAAGGGTCTTTAAACTTAACAGTTTGTAACTTACATTGTTCCACAACCTTAGGACTAACATAGCTTAATATAGCTCCAAGATCAATTAAAACAGTTACAGTATAATCAAAGATCTTACCTTCAAACTCCATCATGGTTGGCTGGTACTCTGACTGACGATCTTCTAGAAAAGCATTAATCCTTGGTATACTCCGTCCCACTTCGCCAACTGTAGATGCTTCATGAATCTATGAAACATATTCAATACCCTTTCGTTAAGGAAAATTTTTAACATAATGAGGCCCTCCACGTCCCTAGCATTGTACTGGAGGCCTTGCTGTCCCCTCATTGTCAACTTTTCTAGATTGCTCACTGATTCTAGATTCAATAGGTGGCTTTAATATGAGTGGGTTCTCTTGTAGATTTCTATTGTTTTGGCCTTTGGAAAATCCTTTGTTAATGCTGCCACAATTTCCTTTAGTGTTTCCAGCCATCTTATTACCTCTCTTATCAGCCCACCTCTTTCCTAAAATTTCTCCCTTCTGCTTACTTTGCTGGTAGAAAATCCCAGCCTTTCATATCACTTCATCCATCATTTTTGGGTTATCAAACTCAATTATTTCCCTCATCACCAAGGGTAAACTACTGATGAACCGCTGTACCTTAGCTTTCTCCTCTCGTATGTAGGGTACATAACAGAGTAGTGAGGTAAATCGGGTGATAAACTCATCCATTGTTTGCTGTCCAAGTCGCAGGTCATGGAATTCCCTTGCTTTCTCATCGTAAAATCGTTTAGTCAAGTATCTTTCCTTGAAATATTTTTCATATCTTTCCTTGAAATATTTTTCAAAATTTTCCCAAGTTATATTTTTCTCACTTACCACTCGTACAATCTTGACCTTTCCCACCACAGGGTGGCCTTCCCTTGCAGTTGGAAAATGGCCAGCCGCACCTTGAGGTTATGATCGTATTCGTATAATTGAAAATACTTGTTCATATTAATCAAACAAACCTCGGCTACTTCCTCCAACTCTCCATCAAAGTGTGGCGATTTTATTTTGCGTAACTCCCCTTGCAATTATATCCACAGCCTTTTCAATGTCTGGTGCTCGGAAGCATTATCCGACTTTTCTTCTCAATTCTCTTCCCTTCCTTCTGACTCTTCTTGGTATGTATGGTAACCTTGTTCTTCTGACACTCGTTGCTGCTCAGGGCTAGGGTTTCGCGGGAGCTAATTTTGCTTGTCAGATAGACTTTTCATGATATTTTCTTGTTCCATAGTTAATCTCGCATTGTCCTCTCGCAGGCGAGCCATCTAACTCTTTAATTCCTAAACTGTCTCTAATATCACTAGATTAGTATTATGGGCCTCCTCTCCCAGCTGGACCCATATCTCAGGGTTAGTTTCAGGGCCTGTTGCAGGTCCCTGACCTGTCACAAGCCTGTGTGGAACACTATCTGTTCTCTTCATACCCAGCTCTCATCTGTTTCCTGGTCTTACACAAGGAGAGAAAAACAAAAAGGTTAACACAATAACTGTTTCTTTTGTTCTAAAAAAAATACAGTAGCACATTATCTGTTGTATTTACAAATCACAAATTCTCTAGATGCCACAGTTTTGTAAACTGGCTCTGATATTGCATGTCATACACCTACTATCACATTAAAAAAAAATTAAATGCGAATGAAATTAATGGTCAATACCACATCTTAATCGATACAGGGCTACATAAAATAGGAAATCGATGATTGCTAGTAAAATTTTTCGATAATGGTGACTGTCATTTACATTTAAGTTCATAGTACCTCCGTCACAGTTGCATTTAACATTACAGTAGCTGTAGAGTTCACTCGATCTTCAAACCTAGCATAACATTCACTCCTGCTCTATCATGGTGGCATGGCACTGGCAGACTGTCCATCTGCTACTATGCACCTTGGGTTCCTCCACTCATCAACGGTAGAGGTATAGGTTGTATGATCTGAGGGCTGAGCTTTATCTAGAGGGTTTCACAATCGGGTACTCTGAAGGTAGGGTTCATTCTGACCCTTTGTGCCTTGGTGCTCATTCCTGCACTGCTTCTCCTTCCGCAGGCCGAACCTATCTGCAGTGCTGAGTCTTCGTTCCAGGGTTCGACCATAGGAGCTAGACTGCCCGGTCTTTTTGTAAACAATCTGACTACCTCGTTCATGTAAGTGTCTTCTTGAGTGCATTTCCTCTTTGTGTAATTGCTATTGTTTTCGTTTTCAGCTTGAAATCTTTACAGTAATAGCTTTTCTTGCATTATTGATGTAGGGGAAATGGCTGCGGTCAAGGGATGCCCGCATGTAGTAAGGGAAAGATGAGGTTCTTTAGGCTGTCTCCCTTTAGCGAAAGCCTCCGGGTAAGCTCTAGTGGTTCTGTTGAAGGTTTTCAATGTCTTGGGTCAATTTGTCGGTTGGATTTCTTAGTGTATTCGGTGTTATTACAACTTAAGGGTTTATAGACTTGTTTTCTTATTGATTCTCAGTCATGGTGCTCATCCTTAACTATTCTGGAATAGAGCACTCTGCTGTTTTCTTGATTAAAAGGGTTCTTGAGGCCGTGGCTTCTCATGGCCTGAGACCTGGCCCCATCGGCGCATATTCATGTTCTATTTACCTTCTAGCTAGTTCTCTGATATTTATGTTAGCTTTTTGCATTGGGATTGGTTGTAGTACTCTGGGGTCGAGCCCCTGTAAGTCACTCCAGCTATGCTACTAAATTCTCGTTACTTTCAAGTTTGGATAGATACCTTGGTTTCGGTTCTGTAAGTGCTAGACTATTTCATTTAATTTTGTATTTAAGCCGAGTCCATAAGGATTTCTGAGAATGTATGTGAATTGTTAATCTGGGGTTTGTTCAGAACCCCCTCTATGGTATATATTTTAATTTGATTTACATTCCAAACTCTAAAACACTTGCACTTGTTTTCTATCGGTAGTTATGTGATATGGATATATTCCTATATTCCATAAAATAGACAGTGCTTTAGCTTTTCTTGTATATATCTCAAAGTTGTCAGTTCTGTGTAGTTATGTGCCGATAATTTCTGTTGTATATGACAATTAGATCATATTTTTACTTGGACATTTGTATTTCTACATTGCGTTTCCACATTTGGTTACATTGGGTTTACTGTAAAGAGTCTTCTTTTTCCTCTTAATGGTGTAATATTTTCCATCATCGGTTGTCATGACCCTCTAAGGGTTCCTTCTCGCCTTATGGTCATTGAAGGAACTCTACAGAGACTCAGGCCTCATCTTGTCAGAGCACATCTATTGGGAGTTACATGGTTTTTGCTTTTACCTTAATACAGCAGTTTGCTTTGGCTTATCATGGATTAGATAACTGGAAATTTTGTTATGCTAATTGTGCTCGTAACTCCAGGCTTGAATTTTACATTTTTTTCTTTCGAATTCTACTATAGAAATGTTAAAGTTTCTTTTCCGGCTTAGAAACGAAATTCCAAAAGGTTAAGAGTACCATTGTGCCCCTAATTGTATACATTATAATCGCGGTCTACATTTTGTTATTTTCTTCGTTCACAAGTATTTCCTTCTGATTGCCTAATTTGTTATTTTTATAGAAGTCGACTTTCATTCTATTACTATCTTAGTCGTAATTAAAATCTTTCAAACATAGGTATCTGACTAATACAAGACAAACTTCAACTTCTACTTCCGAATACAGAATTCAAGAATAATTTTACACATAATTACCCCTTTGTTATTTTTCCTTGGAATAGAAAGAAAATTAAATTCTCAACCAAGTAATTTTCTGCTATCTTCAGATGTAGACTTCTCGGCTCTACCTTTCATAAACAATATTAAACACATAAAAGATTGTCAATAGATTTCTCTAGGTAGGTTTTTACTTACCTGGTCTTTCCAAGATTGTAAAGGACTCCACAGAAGGTTCACCTTTGTTCTCTGTTGACTCTCATCCACCCGACCATGAGATTCGTCCTGCAGGACCAAATCTCCCCCAAGCTTGCTTGCAAGACCTCTGTCTTCTGTAAGTTTGTTCACACACACTGTGCTCATGCTATCTGGTCATCACTAGACTTAGCATTCCCTTACCCTTTCCGTCTGACCTATCAACACGGTTTTTCCTCCCCCACTGCTCCCTTTCTTGGGAGTCCTCTCCAGTTAGGGGAGGTAGTTAGGGCTTGCTTTCTGGCAACTTCCTTTTTCCAACTTCTTCCAAAGAAGTTACAACATCTATAAATATCCAGTCATTTCTTATTCACACAAAAAAATAACAATATTATTCATTCAAACAAATAAAAACAATAGTAATCAGTTTGTTTTTACCGTAGTAAAATAGAATATTTACAACTTCCCAGGAGCATTACAGAGAACCAATTTTCCCTTTCTTTTTCTGAGCTTCTTCTTGGTGATAAATTCAAACTTTTTTAAACACTGCTTGCTTGAAATTTTATTAAAACGACCAAGTTTGGGTGGCAAGATGGCATTGTCATTCTCTCTATCCAACACTTAGCCACCCTTCCCATTCCAATAATTATTATGCATAGACACGGCCACTCCTTAGTTTGAGTCCCTAGTTAAGTTGTGGAAATCCTATATTTCTCAACCGACATTCGGTCGGGCCAAATACAAGAACTTATTACCTATAACTTGATATTATCATTTGTTGAGATGTAGGGTGCTGCCAAAAACACCATTTCTTGTTGGGTTGTGTTATATTCTTTCCACGTAGTTAATAGGGGGTTTGAAGGGCACCCGTAACCCCACTTTATGGTGTCCGGGGCAGCGCCCCGGAAAATTTTGGTTTTGGACCATATGTTAGGTTGGGCGGACCCACCTATGGTTTTGTGCATGGTTTTCGCACATGTTTTTGGACTCGATGGTTTTCGGTCCATGGTATTGGACACGATGGTTTTCGGTCCATGGTATTGGATGCTTCGGCATGTATAGATATGTATTGTAAAATTGAAAGGAACATAATGAAAAATCAAGCTGGTAGTCCCAGTTTTGGGATCCAGGGAAAAATCTCTGTGCATATGTGTTTTATGGGTTATGCTCTCGCATTGTTTATTTTCTTTGTTTAAGAATTCGTATGCAGGTAATTTCTGTACAGGGTTAAAACCTACATTTGGTATTAGAGTTGTTTTGGCTTCAAGGGAACACCTTTGTTGCTGAGGGGTTTCGCTCGGGCCTGTGGTAGACCCTGTTCAGTGGGAGATCTGCGAGATCGATTCTAGTGGTGAAAGAAGATGGCGAGCAGTGGAAAGATAGAGATTGAGAAGTTCAATGGTTAGAATTTTGAGTTGTGGAAACTCAAGATGGAGGATCTGTTGGTGGATAAAGATCAGTGGATCGCGGTAGATCCAGGTACTAAACCATCGGGAGTGACCGATGAAGAATGGAAGAAGTTGGATCGGAAGGCAAAGAGCACAATACGATTGTGTGTCTCAGATTCAGTATTGCTGAATGTATTAGGGGAAGCTACGACAAAGGCTTTGTGGGTCAAGTTAGGGACTTTGTACCAATCTAAGTCTCTGGTGAATAAACTATTCTTGCGGAAAAAGCTGTATAACCTGAGGATGAAAGATGGAGACTCGGTGACAGAGCATTTGAATGCGTTTAATATTGTGGTAAGTCAGTTATTATCTGTTGATATTAAAATTTCAGATGAAGATAAGTGCATCAATATGTTGTGTTCTCTACCAGATTCGTGGGATAGTCTGGTTATTGCAATAGGTAGCAATGCAACTACTTTGCAGTTTGATGAAATAGTCTCAGCCTTGTTGACGGAGGAGATGAGACGGAAAAATATGGACAACCAGAATGGTGATGCCTTGTCTGTATGAGGACGGTCCCAGAACAGAAACAAAAATAAGTCATCGAGTGGGAGATCTAAATCTAGAGGGAGATCTAAATCTCTAGGAAAACCTACAAAGGTGGTGTACTGGAAATGCGGAAAGGAAGGGCACTTCAGAAGGGATTGTAAATCTAAAGCTCCTGATAAAGGAAAGGGATCTGATGATGCTCCTTCTGCAGAGGCGAAAACCACCTCAAATGAAGGTGGGGATGTGTACTTGGCTTCTTCAAGTACACATGTAGATCATGAGGCATGGTTGATTGACTCAGGTGCATCCTTTCACTTCACTCCCCATAGAGAGTGGTTTTGCGAGTATGAGAAATACGATGGTGGTGATTTCTTCTTAGGAGATGATAGGAAGGCTAGAATCATTGGTCAGGGGAAAGTAAAGTTGAAGTTGCAAGGTGGAAGGGTTAGAACACTTACGGGTGTTCTACATATTCCTGCATTGGCCAGAAATCTGATTTCTGTAAGCAAGTTGGATGATGTAGGTGTAAAGACGGTGCTCGAGAAAGATATCTGCAAGATGGTTCGAGGAGCACTGATATTGATGCGGGGAGTTCGGATTGGAACTCTGTACAAGCTGCAAGGTAGCACTGTTGTTGATGGGTGCAATAGTTCTATGGTTCCTGAAAATGGAGTAGAAAATCTAGTGGTCTCTGGAGAGAAGACCATGTTGTGGCATCAAAGGCTTGGAAATATTGGAGAGAAGGGCCTTCAAATACTTCATGGTAAAGGTATGGTAGAAGGTATGAATGATAGCTCTCTGGATTTTGATTTCTGTGAAAATTGTGTGTATGGGAAGCAAAATCAGGTGAGTTTCCCCTCTGGTGGTAAGAGGACGAAACATATATTAGAGCTTGTGCACAGTGATGTGTTTGGACTTGTGAAGGTTCCATCACTGGGTAAGTTTGTGTACTATGTATCATTTATAGATGACTTCTCAAGGAATACATGGATATATTTCCTTAAGAAGAAATCTGAAGTCTTTGATAGGTTTAAAGAATTTAAGGCTCTGGTGGAAAATCAGACAGAGAATAAGATAAAGGTGCTGAGGACAGATAATGGTGGAGAATTTTGCAGCAAGGAATTTGAAGAATTTTGTAAGAAGTGTGGTATAGCACGGCAGAAGACTACTCCATATACACCTCAGCAAAATGGAGTCGCAGAAAGAATGAACAAGACGTTGATGGAAAGGGCAAGAAGCATGCTCAGTGGTGCTGGGTTAGGACAGGAATTCTTGGCAGAGGCGGTGGATACTGCATGTTACCTGGTCAGCAGGTCACCTTCATCAGTGTTGGAGGATAAGACTCCACAAGAAGTATGGACTGGTAAGAAACCCTCTCTTTCACATCTGAGGGTATTTGGATGTGATGCATATGTACATGTTCCAAAGGAGAAATGAACCAAGTTGGATAGTAAATCTGAAAAGTGCATCTTTATTGGGTATAAGGATGGTTTAAAGGGTTATAAGCTTTGGAACCCAGTCACACAGAAGGTTGTGTATAGCCGAGATGTGGTGTTTAGAGAGGTAAAAGATGTTATTCAACATGAAGTCCAACCAAAGGAACCTGAGAAGATAGAGTTTGAGCCAAAGGAGGAAGAATCGGACTCTACAGAAGAGGAGGAATCAGAAGATGAAGAGCCACAAACTTCGGCTGTGAGAAGATCAGTTCGAGAAAGAAGGCAACCAGAAAGGTATAGTCCATCTACTTTTGCTTTGTCTGTTACTGATGATGATCCCAGAACTGTGAAGGAAGTAGTGGATTCAGAGGATGGAAAAGTCTGGAAGGAGGCCATGGTTGATGAAATGGCATCTTTGCACAAAAAAGAGGCTTGGGATCTGGTGGAGTTGCCGGCTGAAAGGAAACCCATTGGCAGCAAATGGGTGTTTAAGAAGAAGACAAATGCGGAAGGAAAGGTGGAGAAATACAAATCTCGGTTGGTAGCAAAAGGTTATTCCCAGGTGCCGGGAATTGATTTTGGTGATATTTTTTCTCCTGTTGCCAAGGTAACTTCTATTAGATTACTTTTATCTATTGCTGCTGCTTTTGATTTTGAGGTAGAACATATGGATGTGAAGACAACATTTCTTCATGGGGATTTGGAAGAGGAAATCTACATGAAGCAACCTGAAGGCTTTGTGGTGAAGGGTAAGAAAGAACTGGTATGCAAGTTAAAGAAGTCTCTGTATGGGTTAAAACAGTCACCAAGGATGTGGTATCAGAAATTTGATACATTTATACGGGGACTTGGCTTCACCAGAAGCAAAGCAGATCATTGTGTGTATTTTAAATTAATTGGTGACCGTGTTATTTATCTGGTCTTGTATGTGGATGATATGTTGCTGGTTGGAAATGACAAAGAAATTATCCAGGATTTGAAGACCCAATTGTCCTCCAAATTCGACATGAAAGATCTTGGTGCTGCAAACTATATTTTGGGCATGGAAATTAAAAGAGATCGGTCAAAGAGGAAGCTCTGGTTAAACCAGAGGAAGTATGTCGAGACAATACTGCAGAGGTTTAATATGCAGGATAGTAAACCGGTGAAGGTTCCTATTCCTGTAGGTGTGAGGTTATCTACTGAACAGTGTCCCAAGACACAAGAAGAGGAAGAGGACATGTCTCGTGTTCCATATGCAAGTGCAGTGGGTAGCCTGATGTATGCAATGGTCTGTACTAGACCAGACATTGCACATGCAGTGGGAGTATTGAGCAGGTTTATGTCAAAACTTGGGAAGGAGCACTGGACAACAGTGAAGCGGGTTTTCAGGTATTTGCGTGGCACTAGTGATTATGGTTTGTGCTACCAAGGAAGACTAGGATTGGATAGAGTGTTGGATATTCATGGCTTTGTTGATGCAGACTGGGCTGGAGATCTGGATCAGAGAAGATCTACAAGTTGGTATGTGTTTAACTTATTTGGAGGTGCAGTCAGTTGGATGAGTAAGAAACAATCTGTAGTGGCACTATCAACTACAGAGGCAGAATGCATGGCAGCCACTCATGCAAGCAAGGAAGTAGTTTGGTTGCAGAGATTGTGTTCAAGTATGGGGTTAGTACAGGGAGCTATAATAATAGACTGTGACAGCCAAAGCGCAATTTTCTTGGCAAAGAACCCTGCTTATCATTCAAAGACAAAGCACATTGATGTTCAGTATCACTTTGTGAGGGATATGATAGAAGACAGAAAGGTGTTGCTAGTAAAGGTGGACACTTTGAAGAATACTGCAGATGCTTTGACAAAATATGTGAGCTCTGAGAAGTTCTCTTGGTGTAGAGAAGCAATGGGAATCTCAGGGCTGAAAAAATGACTAAGCTCTCCTGTGGCCCCCTGTGGAAAGAAAACAACAAGTGGGAGATTGTTGGGTTGTGTTATATTCTTTCCACGTAGTTAATAGGGGGTTTGAAGGGCACCCGTAACCCCACTTTATGGGGTCCAGGGCAGCGCCCTGGAAAATTTTGGTTTTGGACCATATGCTAGGTTTGGCGGACCCACCTATGGTTTTGTGCATGATTTTCGCACATGTTTTTTGGATGCGATGGTTTTCGGTCCATGGTATTGGACACGATGGTTTTTGGTCCATGGTATTGGATGCTTCGGCATGTATAAATATGTATTGTAACATTGAAAGGAACATAATGAAAAATCAAGCTGGTAGTCCCAATTTTGGGATCCAGGGAAAAATCTCTGTGCATATGTGTTTTATGGGTTATGCTCTCGCATTGTTTATTTTCTTTGTTTAAGAATTCGTATGCAGGTAATTTCTGTACAGGGTTAAAACCTACATTTCTCACCAGACCAACAAATTACTATGCCTAGGGATGGGGAGAGAGTTGTGTGTACATGCGAACCTGGTGATGACTAGATGTCAGGGTATTGACAATGACTGCACTGACTATCATTTCTTGTAGATTTGCAATGGGTTTCTTCAATTAACAAAAAAAAACAGATGCAATTGGCACAAGCCTATACGATCACGCATCCTGGGTTGGCCGATCCGGTCTATGTGGGGCTCCTTAGTGGTTGTGTTGTTATGCCCGCTAGAAAACATATAGCAGAAACATATGATAGACTGCTTCTCCCATAACTCAATGAATCCTTCTTTATAGCACTAGATAGCCTTTGAGAGGGTGTGTTACGAGAGCATGATTTAGCTATTATGGAATGCTGGGCAGCCATGTAGCCAGGAACTACAACAAGAAATCTCTCAAAGCTATCATCTTTATCTACAGCTAATCTGTACAACTTTGTCAAAATTCTTACCATGTCTTCACTCACTACAACTAAGCTGTACACGTTCGTCAAAGTGCTGACTATGTCTTCACTTACTATATATACTTACTACATCATATATACTTACTACATGAGAAGCATGAGTAGTGGATTGAGAAATTATACATACTTACTACATCATATATACTTACTACATGACAAGCACGAGTAGTGGATTGAAAAATTATAAGGCTAGCGCGAGAATGAACATGGTTGGATGAAGACTTTGTTGGAGATTGCATCACCTAGGATTGAAGATGCGATCGATTTGAATAACTCCATCCAGAAGATTGTAGGACCGTGTAGCTATTTTCTCTTTGTGAATGGACGCGTCTATAGTTGTGGTACCGCTGGTGAGAAGAAATTCCCATTCCTACGATTTTGAAGGCAATTTATTCCATGCTGTTTGTGATGGATGAAGATGCTTCAGGAGTTGTGTTACAATATATGGACCTTGAAGTCGTCCAACATTCCAGCCAATTCCAACCCCAGTTCCTCTTCTCCTCTTCGACTTCTAGATATGTTGTTGAGGATTCCCTCGCCCTAGATCTTCACATCTATAGAGAAAATGCATACTCCATCACCTACTCACGCTTCATGGTGGTTTTCCCAAGGGCTCATCTAGTTGCAGCACCATATCTTTCAAGATTTCCTAGATCGCCCTGAGATTTCATTGCCTGTCAAGGTCTAGTTCTTCGGCCCGTATTTCTAAAGTAGCGACTACTCCGTCAGGTTTCACTTTTTTTTTTATTGTGCTTAAACAAGTATTAATGTGGTGTTTGTGGGTCATCAAAGTTGAAATTTTGTTTATATCAGTCCAAATAAAATTATCTAAAAATAAAATTAATTAATTTAAATATTTTATATAGTTATTCAAATTCAATGTATATGATAAAATTATTCAAATTCAATGTATATATTAAAATAACTTAAATCCATAATATAATTGTATTATGTATTTAATAGTTATTTTATCATATATTTTGAATTTGAATGAATTAGAATAGATAATAAATTTATTTTCAACAAATTTTTTTTACCACATTAAAATTCTAAATGAGGTAAAATTTAAAATTTTTTTACTCTTTACTAAAGTCAATACCATTTCTTAAAATAAAGTAAAAAGGTTATTTCAACATAGAATCCAAAAATCTTGCTCCAAAATATTTTAATATTTATTTTAATTAATAATTTGTAAAATGAATCAAGGAAACCCATATCCTATGGACATATTAAAATCTCTAAAGACATAAATATTAAGGATGGAAAATTATCTTGAAGTTTAAAAACATTGGTGAATCTCACTAGTCCATAATATGCAAACTATAAAATGTTTATTAATGAATTTGTAAAATTATTTAAGTTAAAATAATTTTATATTGTAAAATTTGGGCGAATCATTTTTATAAAAAAAATGGAAATTGATAGTTTTTTTTGGGAAAATCATGGAAAATTTATAATGATTCTATATATAATCTTTATATAATTTTACCGATTTTAAGGTAAAATAATTTTATATTGTAAAATTTGGGTGAATCATTTTTATAAAAAATGGAAATTGACGATTTTTTTGGGGGAAATCATGGAAAATTTATAATGATTATATATATAATCTTTATATAATTTTGCTGATTTCTAAGGTAAAATAATTTTATATTGTAAAATTTGGGTGAATCATTTTTATAAAAAATGGAACACGTGCGAATATTAGCCCCTAAAATTTTCCACGCTGGGCTTATATACGAAAGTGGTGCCATGACCTTAAAACTGGATAATAATAATAATATTTGAAAATTTTGCTATTGTGCTATGTAAAAAATATTATTAAATCTAATATTAATATTAATATATTATAATATTAATATTATAAATTTAATAACTTAGGATTAATGCAATATTAATTTTTTATATTAGAATATATATTAATATATCATGATATTTATTAACTCTAGATATATACTAGAGGGAAGAACAAAGACAAAGTGATAGAGGTGGAGAAATAGAGGGAGTGAGAAAAAGGGATAGAGAGGAAGGATGAGAGAGGACTTGAGAGACATGAGGAGAGAGGGAGGGATAGAGAAATGGATTTGGAAGGAAAGAGATGGAGGGAAGAAGAATCATATAGAGAGAGAAACGTGGAGAGAGAGAGAGGGAGTGACAAGGGAGAGATGGAGTCAAAGAGAGTGCATATGTTTGGGGTGAGATAGAGAGATACAGAAAGAGAGATAGATAGAATAGGGGGAGAGAGAGAGATAGGAACAAAGTTGGAGAGAGAGAGAGAGAGAGAGAGAGAGAGAGAGAGAGAGAGAGAGAGAGAGAGAAAGAGGGAGAGAGGAAGTAAGAGAGCTTGGATGTGAGAGAGAGAAGGAGAGAGGACGGGAGAGAAAGAAGGAGGTAGGAAGAAAGAAACAAAAAGAGAAAGGTAGAGAAAGGGAGATGGATAGAGAGGAAGAGAGGAGTGCAAGAGGGAAGAGAGATAGAAGGGGGGAGAGAGGGGGAGAAGGGGAAGAAAGAAAGAGAGGGAGAGGAAGAGGGAAGAGAGATAGAAGGGGGGAGAGAGGGGGAGAAGGGGAAGAAAGAAAGAGAGGGAGAGAAAGAGGGATGGAGAGATAGATAAATATGGATAAAGAGTGTGTATGTTTTGGGGGTGATATAGATAGACAAAAGAGAGACATAGAGAGATAGATATGTAGATGGAAGGTGAAGAGAGGGAAGAAGAGAAAGATAGAGAGAGGGAGAGATAGATAGATATGGAGGGAGAAAGCATGTGTTAATCTCTGGGAGAAGCATGCTCACTAAGAATTATTTCTCTCTTTAGCACTAGTGTCTAGCTCGGGGAGATTGGTCCACGACACTCACATTGCCTAATTCAGAACAGAGTGATCTAGTTTTTATAGTGTAGGGTTGATTTATTTATTTAATGGGGGTTTTCACCCACTAGTCAAATAAACAATTATAGTATATTGTTGAGTTGTAATGTAGGCTCAATAAGTGAAGGGGTTCCTTGTATGAAGGGCTTCTTATTGGGTCTCCAATTAACATTATAGCTCTATGTAAATATACGTGCATGTGAGGTGACACTCATCAACATAGAAAGCTTATAACACATCATTAAATTTGGTAGTAGACAACGGATCTAGAATTTAGAAATTTAACTAGATTAAGTTTTTTCAAACTGAGGAATTAGAGAATCACTTAGTTCACTAATTTTAATGTAAATATTCACCTTTTTTTGTGAAAACATATTATGATAAACTATATTTTTTTTTTTAATGTAAACTTGCAAAAGAAAATCTATCTTTGACATCTTAATCTTGGATTCCTTACATTATCTCTTTTAATATTTTTTATGGTTTGTATTAAAAGCTAAGTTTGTTAAGGTTATTTTATGAAAAGAATGTTATGTATCTTACTGTTATTAAACCATTTAATTATAATCTGATATAGTAAATATCATGTATGTATTAAGTTACAATTATTACTAAGACAAGGTTGGCACAATTTAAAATTCTATCACCTTTGCAACACTAGTAATATGGTTGAAGATGAAAAACTCTCTTAGATCATCCAATTTATATTCATATTGGATTTAAATTTAAAAATATTTGTGACACTACCAACCTTCTTGATATTTTAACTAAACAAAATTATGATGATCTTGAAACACTTCTTTTAATGATTTTTGAGCATAATAATATAATTCTAAAGAATTTTGAGTAATATCTTTATGGCTTCTTATATACCATATTTCGTCTTAGTGGATGATAATCATCATTACAAACTATTGTAGGAAGTTTGCACCATTTAAGAGTTGATAGGAGAAAATATTTTTTTAAGATCAAATTAAATGTTGTATGAGAGTAGTAGCATAATTTATTTATTATTTGTACTTTTATGTTAAAAACTAAGTTGATTGAAGCTTATTTAATGAAATTATAATAGATTAATATGCAAGATATATATTAAGTATAAAGTTATTTAATGACAAATGATCATAGTAGCATGTCCAATATATACCAACATAGATCCACCTTAAATACAGATCTAACATGAGCCGAGAGGGATCAAATTTCTTCACCTGCAAACATTTTTAGAGTGACAATTACAATGTGTTATTTTTCATTGTTGAAATTTCATTTTTGAATGCTAAATATAGTATATATAAGGCCAAATAAAAATTGTAACCACAATTTTTTTCTATATATAGATATATATGAAGCTGATATGGATAAAAATGGGAAGACAAATTAGAAATGTAACTTGTAGCTCACAAGTGAGATGAACTACACCTGGAGATTTTCCAAGCAGTACCGCTCTATTCTATTGATCATAAAATATGGAATAAATAAGATTACATTCAATTTAGTGAGATCAAAACTATCTCCCAGAAAATAGGAACTAAATCTAAACTAAGACACACACACAACTCGAAAACAAAATTTTTCCATTAATTTCAAGTATCCCCCTTAATGGAAAAAGGATTCACCTACACTCCCTAAACAATTCAAATTTGACCTTCCCAAGAGGCTTGGTGAAGATATCGGCTGCATTTTCACAGGTGTTACAATATTCAAGAAAAATCTCTTTGGACTGAATCTTTTCTCTAACAAAATGAAATTGAGTATATATATGTTTTTTGTTTTTACGAAAAGAAAATATTTTCCAGCTTGATTGAACTTTGGTTGTCACATTTAATCACTGTAGCATCCTTTTGTTCTTCTCTTGCATCATGAAGAAGTCTTCTCAACCAAATTTCTTCACAAGTGGCTACACATACAACTTGATACTCTGCTTCTGTTGATGATAAAGATATAATGCTTTACTTTTTACTACTCCAAGAAATGACATCGGACCCAATATTAAAAGCATACCCAGTTATATATCTTCTATCATCCATATTTTTAGCCCAGTATGAATATGAATAGCTTGTCATTTTAACATCAAAATAATCAGTATATTTAATGCCAAAATTTATGGTTCCTTTAACATACATTAGGACACCCTTTTCTGCCATCCAATGATTTTCAAGAGGTTTTTTCATAAGTTGACTCAACGCACTAACGAAATATGCTAAGTCAGGTCTGGTTGTAGTCAAATAAGTCAAACATGCAACCAGTTTTCTGTACAATGTAGAATTCATCTCTTTAGAACAATCATCACTTAGAAATTTAATGTTTTGTTGTATAGGTACTGAAGCAACTTTACACTGATCCGTTTTGAACTTCTTCAACAATTCCCTGACATATTTTCCTTGAGTAACAAAAGTCTAGCCAACATCCCTCTAGACTTCAAGACCTAAACAATAATGCAGTTCTCTAAGGTCTTTCATTTCAAATACCTGTGACATCTTCACTTTAATTTCTTCAACCAATTCATTAAAATTTCAAGTAACAATTAAATCATCAACACATAAGGAAACCAACAAAATATTCCCTTTTGAATAAAATTTGGTATACACTTTTGGATCATTTTTGCTTCTCTTATCACCATGCCATAAGAAGAAAGAGTCTATTTTCTCATACCAAGATCTGGGAGCCTATTTCAACCCATAGAATGCCTTTTTTAATTTACAAGCCAAATGTTCCTGCCCATTTTTAGTGAACCCTTCAGGTTGTGTTATATATACTTCTTCCTTCAAATATCGATTTAGAAAATCAGGTTTTACATCTACCTGGTGTAAAATCCAATGGTACTCTGTAGTTAGAGCTATTAACATCCTAATAGTATTTAACTTAGCTACAAGAGAAAAAGTCTCCTCATAATCAATTCCTTCTTTATGTGATTACCCTTTGGAAACCAATCTAGCTTTATACTTGTCTACACTACCATCCGCTTTTAACTTAGGTTTATATAGCCATTTACAACCTATGGGCTCTTTTCCTTTTGACAGTTCAATTAATTCCTAGGCTTTATTTTTAATTATAGACTCATACTCTTCTTTCATCGCTGATATCCATTCTTCATACTAATTTTATTCATTATAATTCATGGGATCAACAAATTTAAAATACTAGTCATAAGAGAATAATATTTGTACCTTTCTGGTAAGTGAGTTTGTCATCTCGATCTGCTTGGTAGCAGACTTACCTCAATTCTATTATGTGTGATTTATTGCTCACCTCTGAGTGGACTTTGACTACTGAATGTGTCCACATCACTAGATTCCTCTTTCTTTTGCTACAACTATAAATGACTGTCTTTGGCTTCATCATTACTATCATCAATAATTAAAGGAATTTTCCACTCTTCATAACTTCTATCCTTATTCCATTCATAAACATGTTCATGGAAGATAACATCTCTACTCATAAATACCTTGTGAGTAGATGGAAACATCTTATATGCTATGAAATCATAATAGTACCCTACGAATATGCATTTTATAGCTTTAGCATCCAATTTCTTCCTATTTTCCTTAGGAGTGTGTGTAAAATATCTAGAATAAAATACTCTCAAGTGATGGACTGCATGTTTAAAACCATACAAAACCTCAAAAGGAGTCTTGAAATCAAGACACCTAATTGGACTTCTATTCTTTAAGTAAACTACAATACTAATTGCTTCTGCCTAAAGACCATTGGATAAGTTCTTACCTTTCATCATGCTACATGCACACTCCAACAAAGTTATATTCTTTCTTTTTGCAACCCCATTATGTTGTGGATTGTGGGGTACTACAAAATGTTGTATTATTCCATTATCTCTGCAATATTTGATGAAGTTTCCAAGCCTATATTCTACCCCTTGATTTGAGTAGAGGATTTTAATGAATTTCGCTATGTTCTTTTCAATCATATTTCTAAATTCTTTAAAGTACTTGAAAAAATAACTTTTCCATCTAATAAAGTATATCCAGGTATACCTTGTGCTGTCATAAATAAATAAAAAGAAATAGTAAGCTCCACTTAAAGACCTTGTCTGCATAGGTCCACAAATATCAATATGCACAAGTTCAAGTATATCTTTCTTTGTCCTATTTAAGCTAAAGGGAAATTCATCCTTGTGCATTTTTCCAAGTGCATAAACTTTACAAAAAATAAGTTCATTTCTTAAAATAGGAAGTCCATCAACCATACCTTGTTTTTGCAGCAACAATAAATCATGAAGGTTGATGTGACCAAACCTTTGATGCCAAATATTTTGTGTTGTCATAGTTGTTGAAGTTAAATATTGATGTGGCATGATTGTAACATTCAACTTATATATGCTTCCAAATCTTACTCCTAATGCAACCTGCTTCTAGTGATCCAACATATCCTTTACAACACAATAAGTTTTAAAAAATTCTACCTTTAAATTTTGATTCGTAATCATTGATACAAAGATAAAATTATTTTTAATCCCAAGCACATACATGACATTTTAGATGCGCATGATATTATCATTATGCAATATCACAGGAATATATCCATACCCTTTAATCTAATACGTTTTGTCATATCCCAGGTAGATGTTGGCACCATTGATGGTTTCCTTAAAATTTTCATACTAGTGTTTATTACATGTCATATGAGTGGATGCTCCAGAATCCACAAACCAAATTCCAACCTCATTAGTCTTGGTAGAAAGAGAAGCATCAAACACAAATAATTCAAGATCATGATTCAAATGTTTGCGAGAAAAATGCCTTGTATGCCTCTTGTGTCTATGTCTATTTTCATCATTATTTTTCTTATAATAGTCTCTAGCAATATGACCAGTTCTTCCACAGTAAAAACACTTAATTCCTAAATCATTTTTGGTGGTTGACATACCTTGAAATGGAATTTTCTGAGATGGACCATTGCTTTTATGTCCTCTTCCTAGTTTCCCTTTGAATAACTTCTTCTTTGCCACCAATTCTAGATCTGCATTCAAAGGCTTTAGATTCTTATGTCTCTCTTCTTCTTGCATCAAAATCCTTGTCAACTATTCAAAGGAGGGAGATTTCTCCCTTGCTGCAACCCTGTAATGAACATTTTATAATCCTCTATCATGCCATTTAAGGTAATCATGACAAGATCAGTGCTAGATACTTTCTCCACTATATCACCTAAATTGTCTTTTAGTTCTTTAATCCGTGAGATGAATGCAATAACAAATTCATTCTCTTCCATCCTAATGGAGAGAATATTTCTCTTCAGAAACACCACATGATTTTTATTTTTTGTTTCATACAAATCCTTGAGTGTCATCCAAATCTCATTGGAATTTTTGTAGTCTTTTATATGATGGAATATGCTCTCTTTTACTGACATCTTCAACAACACTTTCTCTTTATTTTCCCTCTTTTCCCTCAAGCAATGTATTCAAATTGAACTTCCAATTGGCATAATTTGACCCATCGAGCTTATTTCTCTCTTTAAGGCATGTCTCTGCAATTTGATTATTCATTGTGACAAAACAATTTCAATAACACCCTTCTTGTTAACTCACAAGCACCACCAGTAACTCGTTCCGATTAATAGATCCACAAATCCAATAACAGATCCATTGATCCAATCGACAGATCCAATGATCCAACAATAGATCTATGGATCCAACACCATATCCTCCAATAATTGATCTACGAATCCAACACTTGATCCTCCAAAAACTGATCTACGATCCAACATTAGATCCTCCAGCAACCAATCTATGGATCCAACACTAGTTCCACTGATCCATTGATCCAACAACTGATCTACAAATTCATTCAACCAATCTAGGAAAGAGTTTCACAAATAAAAACAAAAATTTTTAGAGAAACAATTATCTACATAGTCTTACCTCAGTCATAGCATGCAAGAGGAAGTTTTCTTTAAGTCTCCCTTATATGCACAATTTTTCTGCTTACTGCTTGCATAGTTCTACATAATTTTCCTTCAATAAAACTGTGTAGTTCTGCTCATTTTTCCCTCAATGAAACTACAAAATCTTCTTCTCCGCGCTTTGAAGCACACCCTACAGCTTTTGCCTAGAAAATAAAAGATCCCTAACTTTGGCTTGTCCTACTAATCCCCTGCTCCACTAATCTCTTATGGAGCCTCCACTGATCCACGCCAGCATTCACTACTGCACAACTTTATGAACAAGATCTACACACCTGCATTCACTAGCAAAGGAGGCTTACTTGCTCTGTAATCTCAGCCACTAAGGCTCTCAACCACAAAGGCTCAACTCACCACAGACCTAGCTCACACAGAGCTCCTTCTCTACCCTCTGGTGCTCTGGTACCAAGATAAGAATGGGAAGACACATTAGAAATGAAACTTGTAGCTCACAGTGAGAAGGGCTACATTTGGAGACTGCCCAAGTAGTACTGCTCTATTCCATTGATCATAATATCTGAAATAAATAAGATTACATTCAGTTTAGGGAGATCTAAACTATATCCTAGAAAATAGGAACTAAATCTAAACTACGACAAACAAAAAACCGTGAAGCAAACTTTCTCCATTAATTTCAAGTGATATCGACATAAATTAGTTAACATAGATATTTCAAATAGTTTATTTGAATCTCTAGCTGAAATATTTTTGAAAAGTATAAGATTTAAACATCTGATTCACACATTTTTTTTAGTTCTAATTAATTTACAACATATTCATTTTTTTTAATTATAGTCGATATTATTTTTCTATTTAGAACATAAATTTTATTTTAAAGGGGCATAGATGGACAAACTTACACATCCCCTCATACTGAGCTATAGAATGAGCCTCTTGGATTAATTACTAATCATTTTAATGATCAAAATCAATCATGGATTAGAATAGTAACAAAGTAGTACAATTTGATTATTTTCAAATAAAAGAGGAAAGAGGGAAACCTGACTAAACTATTTATTACAAATGTTTAGTTTTTATTCCTGGAGTGTTTAAGGATATTATATTGAAAATAACATATTGAAATTCATTTAAAACTTAGATTCCTTACATTATTTCTATTATCATTAATATTTATATTTATGTATTAAATTTGACTCATGAATAATAGATTTTGTTAAAAAAATCTTACCTATAAAGTTATTTAACAATATATTAATATTGTGTTTCTTACTGTTATTGACAATTTTAAATTGACGCTAACTAATTTTCCTATGCTAAGTACAAATTTATTATACTAGTACAATGTTGACACCACTTCAAAATCTATAAGAGGAAATATTTTACAAGTCTAGTTGTGTTGTTCAATGATCAAAATCGTTTTTTATAAATTAGAGTGCAACAAAATCGAAAATTTGATTTATATCAATTATAATAAGGAATATTAAGGAAAACTCACTTCAAACATTATTACAAGTGTCTAACATTTATTCATTAAGTGTTTAAATGGTTTATATTAAATATAATACTAATTAGCTACTCCATTATTGTTTTAATAGACCAAGTTTAGAAGATGTTGTTTTTAAGTGCATTATTGAATTTGATTATGCATATTTGATATGGTGAGAAGTCATGTTGGTCAAACAAAGCTTTGAAAACTTAAATATTTTATGGCATTGTCATGTAATTTGTATCACCACATGATTACATTGAAATACTAAATAATATAAAACTCCTCCAAAAATAATATGAAGAGAATATTTGATATACAACAAATATTGAAAAGTGTGTTTGAATGTATATTAATAGGTCCTTCAAAAAAGAAAATTACATTCATGAATCATATAAACCTAATCTTAAGATATTAGCTCAAGTAGATCAAGAATGACTTCTACACCATATTTGTTTATCTTTGTTTTCTTGCAATGTTCTTTCTTTGACATCCATGCCCAGACTATGTATTAATTGGAATAGAGCCAAGTTCTGTGTAATCAGGATTTGGTACTCAATATTGCTCTAAAATTTTTTCCATTGTATTTCCCTGACATAGGCTTCCACCAATCAACATTTACATGAATATTATAACTTTCATTATACGTAACTATATCTAAGATGGATTTTTCCAGCCAAATCATCTCTCCTGCATCCTTATTTCCTGATCTAACTAGCAACATATTTCCTTTCTCAACATCATTCATTGTATTGAATATTGGATTTGGCTTGTTGCATTTGGGTCCAACATATACTGGTTCATTTATCGCATTACCAAAATCTCCATCCATAATAATTGAGATTACATGGAGTGAATTGCGATCAAAATCACCAATGTGCCTTTTCTTAGGCCATAAATCCTCAGAAGATGAATCACTTCCGTCTATTATTCTATTATCATTATAGATTCCATCTAATGTATCAAGAACTCTTTCCTAATACACTTTGTTATTTTTCCTTTCCTCTATAACAATTGGTGAATCCTCATTCTCGATAGTGTCTTTCCACATTTTGATGTATGATGTTCTCCCTTCCTTTAGTTATTTTAAATAGGCATACTTCTTTTTGGAAGCTAAGAAACATGGATTTCCTATGAGAATTATATGTCGACCTTCATCATCTATTTTCCATAACTCAACTGGTTCTGACCCCTCAATATCTCTAATGGAGTCTTTGTAACTTAGTACTGGAACATCATTGAGTACAAGAAATTGGAAGTATTGGATATTAAGATGTCTAACTAGTGCATTTTTTCCCTCCTTGATGTACCCATTAAGGAAACTTTCGAAGTCAGACCTTGTCAATAAGTGTAGGTGGAAACACCCGATTTTCTTCAATTATGTGATATGTATCCATCATTTCAGGTAAAGAATACATATATTTACCTTTTAAGTTGGAAGACATTCTTTCGTACATTCCATCTATGTCTTCATGGGTGTGCCCCACATGAAAGAACCCAACCTCAATAGTGATGAAGACACCAAGTGCAGTTAAAAGTGATAGAAACATGAAAAGATAGTCATTCTTATTATCACTTGCTACATTTTCCAATTGTAACAAAAAATTTGGAGGAAGAGGTATAAAATCAACATTTTTACTTTTTTATTATCTTCCATGAGATATAAAATCATCCTTGTACACTTGAAAATTTGAGTAAATAGAGGTGTCAAGTAATGCATTTGTAAGTGGGTTTCTTGAACTTCCACTCTCATAAAATAGATCGCCATACATATAAATTTGTGGGTATTCAAGGTTCCTCAAGCACTTTGCAAGGGATGTAATAGCAAATTTTGATCACATATGTACAAATGGTAGGGAGAAATGACCAAAACCTCCTGTCTTATTCCCATGTGTTAACATACCTGTCAATGAAAAACCTAAATTTATTCCTACGATATATTTTGATTTGACATGTAGCCTTGGGATTGAAGTATTTGTTTTATCCATTTTATCATGGATAATGCTCAAATACTCCTTTGGAAACCGCTCTGACATAATTCTATGGGCATAGTAGCAATATCTTTCACACATAACAATCTTGTTATGTTTGTTTATCCTACCTCTTTTCTTTTCTTCCAACTCTTTTGTAATCGCTAACTTCATCTGTGATTTCAAGGTAATACATTCATTGCTTTTACTGAAGTTGGTGTTCTTTGAAAATGCCACATCTTGAAACTTACTATCCAATATCTTGCTCATTGTTGGCTGTGATATTAATGGGTAATTGAGATTTTAAAGAGCCTCATTGATCTCTTTTAACAAATAATTTTGTGTGTAAGTTGAAGGAAGAAATATTAAAGGATAAAATGTTCCATATTCTTCAACTTGATGTGTTTGGTTTGGTGAAAATTCTGAATTATCCATTATAATTATGTGCAATACTTCTATGGCTGCCATGGTGTGTGCTCGTGCTTTGCATGTGTTGGTGTTATGATGAATAAATTTGATCTACCCATGTTGGAAATAATGGTGGTAGTTATAGAATGTGCTTTGAGGAATCTTATGTATCTTATACCATGCTTTCTTACAAGTATTATTCCCATTAAATCTCATGTCCTTTACATTTCTAGCAATAGGTGGTACGCCATGGCCATGGCTCTTTGACATGATTATGTTGGACATGAGTGAATTCCAGATGAATTCCCTAATACCATTTTTATTTATTTGTCTGATACCCCTGCTAACACTTGCAATGGCATTCCTATCCACATGTTGAAGTCAATATTTTCTACAACATACATTTTCTTCCAAAAGTCGAATTTCTTTCTCTTCGTCTATTTTTGTTTGACATTTTACAATTTTTTTTTGTAGCATAACTCGTTTAATCCTTTTAAATGGCCTTGTTACATGCATATCAATTTAGTTTCTATCTTTTTCATTACAAATATACCTTTCCCATTTGTTTAAGGGATTTGTGTCCTCTATAACATCCCATATCACCATTTCCTTGTGTGGCTCCTTGAACTTTTCCTTGACCCTTAATATCACACCTTTTTTTTCCACCAACTTATTTATTGGCCATCTAACCAAAAAATGCATAGACTTATCCCAATTCTGCATATTTCAAAATTTCCATCTATCTCTTACCAAAAACACCAGATTCCATTTCACCTAGTGTTTCACCCTCAACAATATCATCCTTGTGGACATTAACTAGCATTCATTTGGAAATACACATGCTTGTTCCCATGCATTCATGTGTAAGGGAAACCTTTGTACATATGAATCTAACCCTATTTTTGGGAATATTTATGGCATGATCATGACATGAGGTTCCAAATCTGATTCTGGCAAAACCTTATAAGATTCCAATGCACCCCCTAGTGTATGCTCAAATCCTATTGGATGTGGTACATGAGCATCATGTTTTAACACCTTCTCAATTTTAACCACTATGCATAATTTATTACCATATTTCCATGAAATTTATGACCAAGCTCTATATTGAATATGGAGCCCTCACACACCTTCACTCCATGTTGCACAAGGTCTAACTTGTCTCTAATAGAAAATTTCACATATAAACGAATGTAAATAAGTTTAGTATTTACTTTAAAAAACATTTATTATACTATCAATAATATTTGGCACATGTTTCAATATTTTTATTTACCTATGTTGTTGTTATAGACATTTTTGTGCCTAACAGCATGAAACATAAAATGTCAATAATCTAAGGGATCCAAAGTCCCTAAACATGTTGTTCCTACCCCTAGAGGAACAAGGTCAGCAAACCACAACACTAAATATCAGTTCTCCACCTGAAAACACTCAAAAACAAGCTAATTCTGGATCATGTCAACTGCTACACTGGCTACCTGCACTGAATGTCAACTGCTACACTGGCTACCTGCACTGAATGTCAACTGCTACACTGGCTACCTGCGCTGAATGTCAACTCCAACACTAGCTACCTGCGCTGAACGAGTTTGGACATGTGGCAGTCTCATTCCTCAAGGTGTCAATGCCCAGGAAGCTTCCAAAATGACACTTGGGTCAGAGAATTCGACTGGTGATGAGTAAGAGGGTCTAGATCTCCAAGTGGAAGCAAGAACCTCCAAGTGGACTCAAGAACTGAAGAATAACTGAAGTGGGAAAGGACACTAGTCAGCTTCATGCCAGCTACAAGCTGACTCATCCTTTCTCCAAAACTTCTATATATAGAGCTCTCTCATGAGGTCTATGGGGGCTGGAATCTTGTGTATGTAAGGAAGTGCTGTTGGTTTGAGTATAGAACTATTGGGTGATTTGCTTGAAGGAGGTGAAGAGGAGAATTCTTTCTGCTGGGAGGTGTTGCTGGATTGGGCCTCTTATGGTTGTAACACTCTCAGAACTTTACTTCTTCCATTAATAAAGCATTTTAGGTTCTTCTATATGCATGTGTCTCAATGGCGTATTGATGCTTGTATATTTGATTTATTCTAATCCTTGAATCAATTATGGATGTATGCTTCTTGTAGTTTCCCTTTCTTGTGCTTTTGCAGGATCTTTGTGTAGCTGGGCCAGTGAAAGAGCAAGGAGCTAGGAGAAAGCAACAAAGAGGGAAGATTGGATCAATCATTAGCGGAAGATAACGGTTAGTGGATCTCTTTCTCCTCTCTCTTACATCTCATAAAGAAGTAATCTTGAATAGCTTTGCATTTGGTTGTTGCTGAGGTACTATCACCCTTAGAGTGGGATAGGGTCATTCCGTATTGGATACTTTTCCCAACAACAGTTGTGCCTCAAATCCATGATATTCCTTGGATGTATGTCCCCTTCATTAACATCCTCCTCAATGAAATGTGGTTGAGTGACATCAATTATCAAAATTGTAACATAACCTACATTACCCTCTGACATAATAAGTTACATACTCTTTAGATTCGACCCTTCCTAGCCCAACGACTTGATCATTAATAAGAATATCAACATAGTCCCCTTTTACCAAAATTATATTTTTTATTGTAGCTTGTACCAATTCTGTAACAACAATTAAATTGTAATTTGTAATTAAAAGGTTGAACAATGTAAAGTGTGATTTTATATTTTCTCAAAAACACACAATGTTAGGTCCCTATAATACTAGTGATTCCCCCATTACTATTGTCATTTTAGCCCTTATTTTTATTGTTGTGCCCCTATTGTCCCCATATTGTTATTATTGTGCCCCAGAGAAACCCACTATTGTTAGTTTTGTGCCGTTATATTATTATTGTTATGTCAGCTTGATTATATTGTGACCCGTTAGACTCCTACGTATAGAAAGGAGGTTTTGTCATTTGTGTCATCGAAGAATTGTTCATTTGTGTAATGTAAAGGAGGTTTCACCCTCAAAGAGTCTTATTTTGAAGTCATTGATATATCTTTTCTTCTATTTTGTGAGATGGTTGCATAAATTTGGTATAAGAGGTTTGGATTCTAGGGTTTTGCTGCTCCAAATAGGTCATTGTGGAATTTTAACTATAGCTATTTTTCTACGATGTTTCAGAAGCTGAAATTAAAAATCCATTTGAGCCAAAATCTAGATGAATCTCGGGTCCGAATTTTAGATATTTTCTCACTATATTTTAGGAGATATGATCCAAGGAAGTTAGGCTTTTTGCAGGCTCCCGAATTAAATGTCAAACAGGTGATCTGGGGAAAATCGTCATAAATTTCTCTCTAAGCATCAGATTGATATTTAGTAAAAAGGTATAAAAAGAGGATGGACTTTAGTTTTTTGTATATTGGTTTTAGGTCTGAAGGTCAAAATAATGACACGTGGTACTTTGTACAAGTTCACTCTACGAAACTAGTCTATAATTAGGTCATTGTGGGAGATTTGGCATAAATGTCTCTTCAAGAATCAAACCTTGATTAGACTCACGGGGTTGGAATGATGACACAGAGGGATACCATTGCATGAAATTTCAGAACTAGGAGATTTGAAATTACAGGGATACAACAGATTCAATATCGAGCTCATACAAAGCCAAAAAAGGTGTGTAGTCTTTTTAAAATTTTGCATATGTTTGGTTTGAAAAATTAGTTTGAAGGAATTCAAAGGACATAGTGAAGCACAATTATCATTAATTTATGCCTTGAAGAAAGAAAATGGAAATACCTAGTAAGCAACTTGAATTCTCTAGCATGAATCGTGAAGAAGAGGAAGAAATGCAACATGACATATCCAAATTATGAGACCAAGTGCAACAAATTTCACTCTCACAAAAAGTAACAGAAGCTAAGATGAATGGCATGGACTCTAAGATGAATGGCATGGAAGCCAAGAAGGATGGATCATGGCGCATGTGTCTGGATTACAGGGAGCTCAACCAGCTCACTATTAAAGATATATTTCCAATTCCCATCATTGATGATTTCTTGGATGAATTGCATAGATCAATTTACTTCACCAAGTTGGATCTTTGTTCAGGATATCATCAAATCACAATGAATATTGAAGACATTCTGAAAACAACATTTAGAACTCGTGCGGGTCATTATGAATTTTTGGTCACGCCTTTTTGCCTTACCAATGCACCTTCTACATTTCAAGGTTTGATGAATTCCATTTTTAGACCCTTAGAAAATTTGTGTTGGTATTTTTTGATGATATACTAATCTACAACAAGTCTTGGAAGGGTCATGTTCAACATGTTGAAAGGGTGCTCAAACTATTGGAGGAGAAACAATTATATGTAAAAGTTCCAAATGTTTCTTTGGAGTACAAGAGGTGGAATATCTGGGTCATATTATATCTCATGAAGGTGTTAAGGTAGACCCTAGAAAAATTAAAGCCATTAACGAATGGAAAATCCCCACATCCATTAAGCATCTGCGAGGATTTCTCGGGTTGACAGGTATTATCTCAAGTTTGATAAGAATTATGGGAGAATAGTAGCACCTCTAATAATATTATTGAAGAAAGATGCATTTTCATGGACTCCAGAAGCAACAAAGGTCTTTGAACATATTAAAGAGGCAATGTGCCAAGCACCAGTCTTATCTACGCTGGAATTCACAAAAACCTCTATTATGGAATGTGATGCCTCAAGAAATGGAATTGGTGTTGTTTTAATGTAAGAAGAAAGACCCATTTATTGCGAAATTCGTCCAATCAAAGGAAAGTATTTACACAAAGCTATTTATGAGAAGGAAATTTTGGCAATACTAAATGCACTTAAGAAATGGAGACCCTACCTAATGAGAAGGAATGTCAAGGTAAAAATGAATCATGATAGTCTTAAATACTTTTTAGAACAAATATTATCTTCAGAAGAGTAGCAAAAATGGGTCACAAAGATGTTGGATTATGACTTTGAAATAATCTACAAAAAATGGAAGCAAAATGTTGTGGAAGATGCACTCTCAAGAAAGGATGAGGATGTGGAAGCATTTCTTTGTGCCATTTCTATTATCCAACCAGATTGGATAAATGAAGCAAGGGATGAATGGAAGAATGAAGAAGAAGTTTGGGAACTCATTCAAAAGTTGCAACAAGATCCCAGTACATATGATACATATAGTTGAAAACATGATTCATTATGGCACAAAGATCACTTATACCTATGTAAGAATTCCCAACTCAAAAAAAAGGATTCTTATGGAATTGCACACCTCTCCCTGAGGAGGCCACTCATGATTTTTAAAAACTTACCATAGGGTTAAGAAGGGATTTTTTTGGGATGGCCTTAAATTAGATATTCAAAAATTTGTGGAAGAATGTTTGGTTTGCCAAGAAAGCAATTAAAACCCTAGGTCTATTGCAACCTTTATCCATTCCAAGCCAATGTTGGAAGGAGGTTTCAATGGATTTTATCACAGTTTACCCAAGTCTGAAGGAAAGAGTGTCATCATGGTGGTAGTTGACAAAATTACTAAGTATGCACGCTTTTGTGCATTATGTCATCCATTTAAAGCCAGTACAGTTTCTACTGCATTTATGGAAACAATTCAAAAGCTACATGGAAACCCAAATATTATTGTAAGTGACAGAGATCCCATTTTCACTAGAAATTGTTGGACATATTTATTTTCTTATCTTGTTACTCAGATATCTTATAGCTCATCTTATCATTCTCAATCTGATGGGCAAACTAAGATAGTAAACAAATGTTTGGAAGGATATATTCGTTGCTTTGTATTTGATAAACGGACACAATGGGTCAAATGGTTACCTCTAGTTGAACGGTGGTATAACACTTCCTTCCATACTGTAGCAAAAATGATCCCATTTATGGCACTTTATGGATATCATTCACTGTCCATCACATCATATTTAAGAGAAAATTCTAAGGTTCAAGTAGTGGAATATCACATCAAGCATCAACAACAAGTTCTCCAACCCTTAAAGGATAACCTCACTTTGGCGCAGAATAGAATGAAACAATGGGCATATCAACATTGCAGTGAAATAAATTTTGATGTAGGTGATTGGGTATTTCTACAACTACAACCATATAAACAAATGTCCCTCAAGCAAGCTAAGAAGGATAATAAATTATCACCAAAGTATTATGGTCCATACAAAGTGTTGTAAACGATTGGTACTATGGTATGAAAATTGGAGCTTCTTGCAGCTTTCGAGTGCACCTAGTTTTCCATGTTTCATGCTTAAAGAAGGTTATAGGAGACAAGATCCCAATTCAAACAATATTTCTAGAACTTGATGAGGAAGGAAAAATCATATTGGAACCTAAAGCAATCATAGAAATAAGAACCTGACAGCTTCAAAATCGATCAATTTCAGAGTATCTCATCAAGTGGAAGAACTTACTCGCTAAAGATTCCACATGGGAGGATGAGAATTTTATACAAAAGCATCCCGAACTACTCAAGGGTCGAGGAAAACACCCTTTTGAAGGAGAGGGGCAAGTTAGGTCCCTATAATACTAGTGATTCCCCCATTACTATTGTCATTTTAGCCCTTATTTTTATTGTTGTGCCCCTATTGTCTCCATATTGCTATTATTGTGCCCCATAGAAACTCACTATTGTTATTTTTGTGCCCTTATATTATTATTGTTATGTCAGCTTGATTATATTGTGACCACTTTGACTCCTATATATAGAAAGGAGGTTTTTTCATTTGTATCATCGAAGGATTGTTCATTTGTGTAATGTAAAGGAGGTTTCCCACTCAAAGAGGCTGATTTTGAAGTCGTCAATCTATCTTTTCTTCTATTTTGTGAGTTGGTTACATAACACACAACTTTTAAAAAAGTAATATAGATGCAATAATTTAAATAGTATGGTAGTCATATTTTATTTAATGAAACATTGCTCCCCACTATCTAGCATCTACTACCAAAAAGTACTTTACATACAAATTACACAAAAAGTATATATGAAGACCAAGAAATTAGAGATGTAGATAGTATCATAGAATGACAAATATCAACTGATATCAAACCACCAAGTTCCTATTTAAATTTATAAATGCCACTTGTATTCATGATGCATGTGTATGAATAATGCACATAAGAAATTTGTAGATGTCGAAGAACCAAAACATGGTCCTTTGGAAAATCTAAGAAATTCCAAGATTGATGCTACATAAGATGTCTAAAAGCACCATGAGAAGGAGAAATTATATCTATATTTCACTTAGTGAGGATCTTTTATGTTTTAACTTGGTAATCGAAAACCAAACTAGAGGTTTTATTCCAAATAAAAGTTTTGGTATTGCAAATACTAGATAATTCTCATTTTTATTCTAAAAGAAAATAACTTGCATTTTACAAATCTTAGTTCCAATGTTAACACTCCCTACCTATACAAATCTAAGGACATACTATTTAGGATGGATACAAAGGGATGTTAAATTTAGGTCCTCGAAAAGTGTATATTTGAGTTTTCCTAGATTGCTTTGTTGATGAGGAAGAGTCTTACCTTATGCATCCGGGCATTAGTGAAATTGTTTTTGGAAGTTCATAACTATACAACAAAATGGACAGAAAAACATTACATGTTAAAAACTTGTGCTTGATACTTTAAATTTGCATACATGTGCATTGGAAGCAAAATATAGTATACCTCAATAATACATTTATTCATAAACTTCAAAATTATACAAAGATCACATTATTCTCCATGGATCAAATAATTATGGTTGGATTGTGTTTGTGCCAAAAGGAAAGCTCTACCATTATATTTCCTTCCAACTCAAACACAAATGTAGTGCCAACAACAACATATATTTATATACACTTATTTTGCACTATCATTGCTCTTCATAAATTGTTCCAAATTCAATAAAAGGGCACATCAAAAGATATAACTCTAACCATTGTGATTATTGATACAATGTCACCCCTAGAGCATTGGTTGCATACGTGTAATTATGTCTAGAAGAAAGCTAGTAATCACTAGGTATCCTTCTTGCATAATCACAAATGCACTGTCGAGAACAATATCAGAGCACTAACCTTGGTGAGGGTGAAATCTTGACAATGTTGCTTTTTGGCACAAGAACAAAGAAAACTACTGCATTCTATAATTCCTTCTAACACAAATACAAGCACATTTCCAAAAATACTGTTGCATTGAAAAAAAATATAATGCATGCAAGATTTACTTCTATCACAAACACAAATACATTTTCAACAATAAAATTACAAGATTAAGGAAATTTAACACATTCTAATCTTCCTTCTAGCATAACAACAAACATATTTCTAATAAAAACATTGCATTATGAAAGAAAGATAATGTGTGCTAACTTTCCTTCTATCACAAGTAGAAACCCATTTTGAACAACAACATTGGACCTCAAATGAAATATAACAATCAATATCATTCCTTCTACTACAAGCATAAGCACATTGCTAGAAGAAACATTACATGGTCAAACAAATCTAGCATATGCTAGATTTCCTTCTAGCACAAACACAAGCACATTGCCAACAACAATATTCTAAGGCGAACGAAATCTACCACATGCTAAATTTCCTTCTAACATACATAGAAGCATATTACTCACCAAAAAATTTCAAAGTAAAAGAAATATTACACATTTTAGAGTTTCTTCTAGCACAAACACAATCAAATTTCTGATAACAACATTGAAGGGTGGAAGATATCTAGCATACACTTGATTTACTTCTAGCACAAACACAAGCACATCACTAACAATAACATTGTAGGGAAAACAAAATCCAACGCATGATAGATTTCCTTATAGCACAAACACAAGTACATTTCCAACAATATTGCATTGCAAAAGAAATCCAATGCAGGCTATATTTCATTCTAGCACAAATACAAGCACGTTTCCAACAACAATATTGCATTGCGAAAGAAATCTATTGCATACTAGATTTTATTCTAGTACAAACACAAGCATGTTGCTAACACCAATATTGCATTGAAAAATAAATTTAGTTCGTGCTAGAATTCCCTCCACCATACAAAAAAATATTGCCAACATCAATATTGTAGGGTAAAAGAAATCGATTTCCTGCTAGATTTTCTTCTATCTCAAACATAAGCATATTTCCAATAACAATATTGGAAGGTGAATTAGATCTAACATGCTATTTGTACTTATATATCACACACAAACATGTCACCAATAACAACATTTCAAGGCAAATGAAATCTAACACATGCTATATTTCCTTCCCTCGCAAACACAAGCACATAAATATTAGATTTAATTCTAGCAAAAACAAGCATGTTGTCAAGAACACCATTGCAAGATGAAATAAATCTCGTGTGTTGTAGATTTCCTTCTAGCAAAAATACAAACAAAAACACATAAGGTTGTAGGGCTAAAGAATCTAGGGCACACTAGATTTTGTTATAGCATGAACACAAGCATATTACTAACACCATTCTAGGGCAAAAGAAATATAGCACAAGTACAAGAACATTGCCAGTAACATCATTGTAAGGCAAAGGAAATATGATGCATACTAGATTTCCTTCTAGCACCTACAATTGAATTGCCAACAAGAACATTTCGATGTGAAAGAAATCTAGTGCACACTAGATTTTCTTCTAACGCATTTACAACCACATTGTCAAGAAACTCATATAAGGGTGAAAGAAATCTAATGTATTCTAGATTTCCTTCTAGCACAAACACAAACACATTACAACATTTCTAGATAGAATAAATCTAGCACATGGTAGATTTACTTCTTGCACAAACAAAAGATATTTCCAACAATCACATTGCAGTGAAAAAGAAATCTAGTGCATACTAGATTTATTTCGAACCAAAATAGAAACATGTTTCCAATAAAAAAATTGCAAGGTAAAGAAAATCTAACACATGATAGATTTACACATAGCACAAACACAAGCACACAAAAACATTGCAGGGTGAAAGAAATCTAGCGTGTTAGATTTTCTTCTAGCATAAATGAAAGAATATTGCCAACAAAAACATTGGATGGAAAAAGAAATCTATAGAAACTACTGTCACAAACACAAACACATTTCCAAAATAAATTTAACGCATGTTAGCTTTACATATAGCACAAATACAAGCATACTACCAACAACAACATTTCATGCCAAAATAAATCTAGCGCATGTTATATTTCCTTCTAACACAAACACAAGCACATTGCTAAGGTGAAGGAAATCTAACACGTGCTAGATTTCCTTCTATAATAAGCAAGCAAATTGACAACAACAATATTGCAGAGCAAAATAAAAATAACACAACTTCTAGCCCAAACATAAGAACATTTCCAATAACATTGCCAAGATGAAGGAAATCTCACACATGCTAGATTTCCCTCTATCATAAACAACCAAATTGACAACAACAATATTGCAGAGAAAAATAAATCTAGCATAGTTTCTAGCCCAAACACAAGCACATTTCCAATAACAACATTGCAAGGTGAAAGAAATTTAACGCATGTTATATTTACATGTAGCACAAATACAAGCATACTACTAACAACAACATTGCATGGAAAAAGAAATATAGTGCATGCTATATTTCTTTTTAACACAAACACAAGAACATTGCTAATAAGAACATTCCAAGGTGAAGGAACTCTAACACATGTTAGATTTCCTTCTATCATAAACAACTAGATTACCAACAATAACATTGCATTGTGAAAGTTCCTTCTAGCATGTCAATAAAAATATTGCAAGGTGAAGAAAATGTAAGGTGTGCTAGTGTTGGAAATATTGAGAGGGGGGTTGAATCAATATTTATTTACAATTGTTATATTATGCTAGTTAAAATCACCAGTTAAACCAAAACACAAGATGTGCAACAAGAAAATAATTTTATTAATGAAAATGATGAGGACTCTAAAAACCCAAGCTCCAACTTGTACAACAAAGTATTTAACTCCTTCAAGGCTCCAACCCTGAATGAGGACTCTAATATTTAACTACAAATCCAAGATCCAACCTGGTCTCTCACAAGGGTCCAACCTTATATGAGGACTCCAATCCTCACATATTAATCCAGGCTCCAACCTAGTTTCTCACAAGGCTCCAACCTTGTGTGATGACTTTGATCCTCTAGGGATCCAAACCTCTCAGTTTGATTCAATCCCTTAACGTGAATTCAATACTACTTCAAGCCTACATAAAAAAATTCAAATAATTCTAAAAAATGTATCCAAGATAGGTCTACTAAGTGCTCTCAAATATACCTCTACAAAGACTTCAGGTCTGTTTTAGCAAAATTTTTATGGTTGCACCAACAAAACATGTCTTCAAGTGTTGATATTCAAATATGCTCCAAGGATGACTACTCCAACAAAACAAGTCTTTAAGTGTTGATATTCAACTATACTCCAAGGATGACTGCTTCAAAATAAAAAGTCTTCAAGTGTTGGTCTTCAACTATGCTTCAGGAGTCACTGTTGTTTCAACAAAGGCTTGAAGAATGCTCAAATAATGTAATCATGAATGCACTCTACTGTCAACTCAAAATATGCTTAAAGTATGCTATCATTTTATCATTCGATAAAGGTGTCTCCTAATCTCTTCATGTGTGTTTTAAAGAATGTCCTTCGGCCTGCAAGGATTACTTTACTTCTGTTTCAAATTTGACTTTAAGTCTATTCAAGAATGCTTCAAAGGATTTCTTCAAAGTCACTCCAAATAATCTGTTACAAAAAACCTCTTCAAAAGCTAGTTTGAGAAATACAGTCAAATTGGATTTCATGACAATCTTTACTTCACAGCAACTCAAATTGGATTATAGTCAACTCAGACATGACAAGCTTTATCATAACCTTTCTCCCCAAGAAAACAAAAACCTTATTACTAAGAACCTCTCCCTCTTTCCACAGAGAATATATCATAGAAATATGTTTTATATCTTTTCTCCTTCAGAACTTTTCTATGACACATATACACTTCAGAACTTTTCTAAAATATATATTTCATAAATTTGCTTAAATATATACTTTTATGGTATCCCCTTCTGAATTTTGTCTACATTACCTTGACCAAGTTCCTTAGCTTATATTCGCTTTCTCTCTTACACTCATATTTGTTTACTTATCTCAGACCTCCTTAATCCTCCTGGAATATGCCTTGCACTCCACAAGTCTGTATATATTTTTTTCCTTAACGAGTTCCTTTTCTGAATTCTTCAAATATCTCTCTCCTTTCTTTTTGGACCTCAAACTATCTTACCTCAAATCTTCCTTGGTTCCTTGTTTATTCACTGAGTCGCTAGGTTACTTCCTCTCACCGAACTGATCTCCCGAATTGCAGGAGGTATAACTCTTGTATTTATAATAGTCCTAGTCACATTACTTGTTTATCATAAACATTGTAAAATTAACTAAATAAAATAGACCGAGTTTGGGGACACAGATTCCAGAGTGGAGGAAGGGGAAAATTACTTGGGATGTTGACTTGTTTGGTGGTAGCCATGGTGAGCGATAAGTGTGCACAAAGGAAAATTTTAAACAAAGAAAAAAAACACATGCATATACATATGCATATACATATACATATACATATACATATGCATATACATATGCATATGCATATGCATATATATGCATATGCATATATATGCATATGCATATATATGCATATGCATATATATGCATATGCATATGCATATCCATATACATATACATATACATATACATATACATATACATACATACATACACACACACGCACACACACACACGCACACGCACACGCACACGCACACGCACACGCACACACACACACACACACACACACACACACACACACACACACACACACATCAGCTGGACATGCTTCTTTGTAAATGCATTGGTTGACATAGAAGAGAACTATTTCATACCTGAGCACATATAGGTTTCCTGACCACATAAAAAAATATAATAATAAAATATGGGAGGTAGGGGGTAGTTGGCATACTCCCACAGGCTGGAGAGACCTTTTTCTTAATGGGAAAACAATCAAAGAAGAACAATGTAGGGATGGAAAAAGAATATGGGAGGATGAAGCCTTCTTGGTAGTCGACAAGGGGTGTGGGAATAGATGGAGTGAGACTCCGTCGATTAGGTGCATGCGTTGGCATTTTATTTCAAGGGAGAATGGACGACAAGGAGGGGGGCATTTGGTCTAGTGGTATGAATAGTAGGGGAAGGTGGGAACATGGTAGGCACCATCTAGAGGACTGCAGAAAAGCTAGTGGAAGAGACACACTACGAGGAAAAAAAAGGAGTTGAGTATGATTTAATCCTTTGAGGAGTCTAAATCTATTTTCTTATAATTTTTTTTTTTGGCAATGTTAGTTTGGAAAATTCAATGAAAAATCTAAAGTATTATCCTGTTAAGTTTCATATTTTTCAATTGTTAAAATGCCCATATGGCTATGGTATAAAATATGCATGGTAAAATATCTACACCCTCAACTTTATACTTAGATAATGAATATGGTGGTGGCCAGATAGGAAGTTGGCCATTTGGTTAGAGGGTACAATATTTTCTATTATGGAAAAATTCTACTGCTTATTGATATATTGTAGGTGCATTAAAGCTAACCAAACACTTGAATACAACTAATAAATTTTCAACTAAAATATTTGAAGATCCAAAGTCAAGGCCTAGTTGAACCAAATGAATCTATTACTCAAGGGATAAAATTACATCATAGTGGAAACACATGACAGGTTGCAATAATCCTAGTAGCATGCACTGGTGGAGTGGATCGTTGGAATTGGCAGGTGAGAGAATGATGAGTTTTTCTGCTGTAAAAATTCTTGAAGAATATTGTTCAACCCTGGTACATCCCTTGAACTCTTCCTATACAGAGGCCCAAAGAATGAAGAGTAATTCACCTTAGCTTCTTTTGGAAGAGGAAAGAAAACATGCTTAGCTTGACAAGGTCTTCATGCTTGTCAAGTGTATTCTGATATGCTATTTATATGGAATATTTTTGCAAAAGTATGCTTTTTAACCTTATTGATAAGAATAAGTCAACTCATTGCTAATTTGGGGAGTTCTTTAGTCCATTTTCCTTGTTTTTCAGTCCTCTTGTAGCTGTTTTCAAGGCCTATCCTGTAGCTGCTTCCATACCATAATCTTCAAGGAAATGTCAACCACATGCATGTCTGCTTTCAACAGTTAGTTTACAACCAATTAAATCTCCAAATAAAGCGAACAATGTGAATTCTATAAATGGGAAACCTCCCATGTTATGATATTCATGGAAAGATCTTAAGGACCAAAAATAGAAAGAAAAAAAATGGAATATAATTGGTAAATTCCATGCCTATCATGACACTTTCTCATCTGATCACTAATAAAGTTGATGTTAGGTTAGCATAACCATTTTCATGCTTTCTTGATTAAGATCTTCTTGAGTGCATCCCCATTATTTCTGTTGCCAAGACATGGTCTCATACTTCCTTCATCTCTGAAAACCAAATCTGTTCCATTGCCATAACCTTGTCACTTGTATTTATGATGAGGTTCATGCTTATAGTTTTTCATTGTTTTCCATAATAGTTGTTTGAGATCATTAAAATTTGATGAACCTATTCAGGGAACTCCTTATCATTTCACATCATAACTTTGAATACCCTATAGAAGAATGGTAGACCTTCGTATATCTATTTGTCATTGCCTTTGGGGTTTTGCATTGGATTTGATGGTGATTATGGGATGGTAAATCAACTAACACCATTTATCTTTATTGGTATTTTCCATTGATTATTTTACATGACTGTATGTCTCTTTACATTTGGTTGAATGCATGAGTAAATTGTCCATGATCAATCCAAAACCCATAATCTTGGAGATTTCCTTCACTTGCGATCTCCCATTTGATGAATTTCATGCATCTCCAGTAAAAGCTAAAAGCTAGATGCCAAAGGTGTTTTTTAGATGTTACTTATGAATTCATAGATAAGATAAGTGTACTTCATATATTCTCATTGCAATACTGAATGTTGAATCTAACACTTCAATGGTCCATGAATTGAGTTTTAACTCATTGAGATCTTTGTTTCTATGGAATGGAGCTCAGTAGCAGCATAACACTTTGAGTGTTATTATTCATTTATTTTTGTACCTCTTGAATTGGAATTGGGTTAGGTAGCTACATAGTAACTTTGAGTTTTCTTCAAAGTCTAGGAACTTGACTATGATCTCTCGCACATATGCAAGCCCTGAAAGCATGAAAATGCTCAATAATAAAATCTTGGGATAAATACTCATTTCATTATAAGGACTTCTCTCACGTTGATGCCACAGTGTCAGAAAATACATTTGTAGATAGCTTGACACAAAGAAACAAGCAATCAAATTCCCCTAGAATGCATTTAAATTTCCTTATGACTAAAAGTAGAGGTAATAGCTAGTTGGAATTTGATCTAGGAAAATTCCCATATTATCATAATATGATTAGTAGTGCTTACAAGGAAATGGGTTGGGCATGTGTTAAAACTATGTACAATAAAAAAAACATCCAACAATTTGAACATGCAATAGGATACCAATTTACCAAGTCAATCCAATAATGTAGTACGTGTGGACTGATCTTGAGATTGATGCCTTGAGTTTACTGGATGTTTGAATTGTAAAGCGAAGGACATTCCCTTGGATTATGTGTAATCAATGGGTTGATATCTTAAGCACTAAGGAATGGGATGAACTTGCAGTTGATTTTATCTCACTAGCTGTAGAAATGGTGTATTCTAGGTGTGTATTTGTCATTTGATGAGGTTGTAATGTTTCACGTATTACAAAAATACGTCAATATATGGAAAGACCTTATATGTTACTAGTGTTAGAGGGAGTAAAAATCCATTAGAACCACAAGACACAGGTATAATAGACAATGAATATGACCAATTTTTTCTATCTTACTGATGCAGAGATCCAGATGTTTTCCATAGAAGTACAACAACTAAATTTAGACTCTTGATTATAATAACAGTTTCATCACGATCTCTATAAAGTGGTAACTAATCATCCTTTTCCTTGTTAAGTGAGGAAGCAAGAGAGCTCAAGTCCTGAAGTACCCTGAGAATTGTAGCACTAAACATTTTACTTGAAAGAGGCATGGTATTTTCCTCAGCAAAAACATTGGGATCACTCACTATAACCTTGCTCAACTATCTTATAGCATTTGGAAATTTGGTGATGAAAAGATGTCAATCGAGAGGTGCTAGTTTCACTAGCTTAATCATACATATGCATCATATGAATATACAAGGTCTAACAAAACTTCGCATGCTAGCAATGATGATAACAATGTAAACTCTGTTCTAGGAACATTTACCAACATTGTTTATAAAATGCCATGTCTCACTTCAGCACAAGCACAAAACCGAATCATCACTGTGGTGTATGCTTGTGCCGAAGAAGCCACAAATGCACATCAAGATGCATGCTAACAAATGTCGTTACTGACACTCTCTTTGTGTCAAGCTATCTATCAATGTCATTGCTGAAATTATGACGTCAACATAAGAGAAGCCCTTATAATGAAATGGGTATTTATCTTAGGAGTTCATTCTTTCACATTCTCATGCTTTCAAGGCTTGCATATGTGCTAGAAATCATAGAAAAGTACCCATACATGGAAGAAAACTCAAAGTTTCTATGTAGCTACCTAACCCAATTCCAATTCAAGAGGTACAAAACTTAATGAATAATAACACTCAAAGTGTTATGCTGCTACTGAGCATGCAGGGGTCAAAAACAAGAGAACTAGTTGAGAGAGAAGATGTTGGAGAAAAATAAATATCATTGACATTACAAAAAAAGTCATAGGAGTAAGATCTCTTGATTAGAGACCAATTATGGTTGGGGAACATGCTACATGGTCTTGAACATGAACATCATGTTTTCCTAAATGTGGTGGTTGTGTAGATGCATCTTTCTGTTATGCTAGATCTTGCACAAAAACTCTAATTATGTGACTATCAGTATGCCATGAAGCAATATAAGTAGATTTAGAGTTTGTAAAAAAAAAGCGAATTACATTAAATGGATCGCCCTTTCCCACGAGGATTGTGACTCCAAGTGAGTTTGAACAAAATCATAACATAAAATAGTCATAACTTCATTAACACTTTTCAAAATCACTATTATGATACCTAGTCAGAAATGGCATAAAAGATTGGCCTCTTATGGCAGACATCAATCTAGTTCCTAGTCAAGGAAAAAATTGCCTTGTAAGATAGGGCTTTGATATGTATGGAAGGAAAACCTATTGAGGGCATACCATCTACAATACTGCAAAAAATCACTGTTATGACCCCAAAATAACTATTATGAATTCAATATGCATTTTCTTAAAGTCTCCTTGGCCTCATCAAAAAAGGACATCAATATTATCTTGAGGCAAGATTGTTTACTGTGACAGTGTTAGTCTTCTGGGCAGTTCTTCTCTTGGCACTTTAAATCGTTCATCTTGTGAAGATGAGGGTCCTTTCGTTGAAGAAAAACTTGGACCATATTTTATTAATCTTTGCCCTTGATTTAAGGTTACGAACTTGCACCTATGACCAAAATTAGAGCAAGTGTGGTTGAGGGTCTTATTAAGCATATACTTTGAAGCAGTTGTTGAAATATGGATTAAAGACTAATACAAATCTTGGCAGACCTAATTCATGGACACTTGTAGTCAGTTTGAAGTGGACTCATGCTCAAACAATGAAGTTAAAGGCATACAGTTGGTCTAGAGAAAAATACTCATCCTATGGACAAAATCATGGTTGCTTGAAGCATCAAATTTGAGTTTATTGCATAACATTCTTTGAAGACCCTATTATAGTGCATAATTAAATATTTGTTGTCTCATTTTGAAACAAGGTATGTGTAGATTGCTTTGATAGACTTACTGAGCCCTCCCAAAAGATATTGTGTGTTATTTGGTGAGCCCTATGTCTTACAACAACTACCACTGTTGTTTTTATACTCATAAATAAGTTTTTAGTACCTATTAGAGTTGAATAAGAGTTTCAAAAAATTAGCTTTCAAGGGAAATATCAACACAATCACAACATTCATCATTGATTGAGATTTTAAGAGACTACAAGCTTGAAGGCATCGACATTGAAGAATCATAATCTACAATGGCATCAAATCATCTCTACATTTGAAGGAAACATTGGCAACAAGACCTATCCTTAATTTTGGCTAGAGCTTCTTAGGCAATGTCCCCCTCAGATCTCCTTCTATTATGATTTGATCCTCTTTCGATGATCTTAAATTTTTTCTCAGCTTTGATACCATGTAGAATTTCTTTGAAATCCTGTAACTTCTTAATGAACAATTATGAAAACTAGCTTCTATTCACAAGACACAAAATTTCTCTACTAATTTTGCAGCAGAATAGAACAAAAATAAATCAAAATCACATAGTAGAAAAACACTATTTTTTTAGGGAACCTAACTAGGAAAACCCCCTGCTTGATTAATAATTTTATTGATAGAAGAATGAGAAATAGATCTCTTACAACAATATTGTTTCACTAGAAACCAATTTTGTTTTCCCTACTTGTACTAAGATGAAACACCCTTGTAAGACCTAATCCTACTTCCCTTATCCTTTGCAATATTGGAGCCCCTATTTCCTAGAGCATTACTCTTCACAATCTATGTGCATAAGCTACTCCTATTAACTAAGAATTACCTCCTAATTCCTAGAACAAATCTCAAGGGAAAATAACCTCTACCAATTTATGCACAAACTTCTCTTGCACATTCTTCCTCTCACAAGCTCACACACAAACCTGTGCTCTTTATTTCTTTGTCTCACCAACTTGCCCTCACAAAATATTGATCACAATTGCGCCTTTCAATCTCGCTATAATCAATTTGAATGGGCTAAATCTAGCAAGTTGTATTTTTGGAAATCCTAACTAGTGCTTGATGAGTTAACTAGTCCAATTGACTCATGCAACTTGTATAGTCTCAATTTAGAACTTGAGACTCAATCAGTGGTATTTTTCCAAAGATAACTCACACTAGAATACGACAAAATGAGCCTTCCACTCCTGCATATCAGTCAAACTGCTTCATGAACTATCCAAACTTATAGGAACTCACCCTAATTTGTAAGAATTAATCCTAAGAACTCGTCCTAACTTTTAGGAACTTGTGAATGATAAGGAAAATTTCTTGTTGGTCTCTTTGACTAAGGCACAAGTCAAAGAAGGACCTTTCTAGCTACTATTTTCAACAGGAAGAACTTATGAACTTTCCCCAATAATTTGATGCTGTTCAAAGCAAAAACATGTAGGTATGCATGAATTTATATTCGTGACAAACTCGTTTCCCTATAAAGTACTAAAAACTATAAATATTAAAATCATTAATAATAATTAATTGTTATACAATGTTTCAAAATGCTTTCCCAAAATCAGTTTAATAGCAAACCCAAAGTCTAATTGATATACAAATGAAGCATTGTCAATAACAAGCACCATAACATCATTTTCCTCGTGAAACTTAGCATACATGCATCTTTATCAAACATCTATATTTTTCTTACTACACTTATACTGCTAGAGAAGGATATGCATACATACAAAAGTTAAACACATTTGATCAATGTTACATACAACTTATTCGTTTAATGCTTGAGCATGTTTGTGAAGATGCTCCAAATTCTACAAAAATACCATAAATAATAACATCCAATTATTGTTTCTTCCATTACAACATAGAAATGAGAATTGCATAATTCATAAACAAAAATGGAGATATTTAAAAAATTGAAGGAAAAATAATCAATAGCAAACATTCATCATGAACATTGAATATCACAAAAAACAATAATATGTTTATCGTGGAGATATAGATTTCACATTCAATGATGATATGCAATATAAGATGCAAAAGAATGTACTCTCTAGAGAGAAGGAAAGATTTATCTCTGATGGGTTTTTGGTTAGGTTTCCAGAATGAAAATCAACTATTCAACTATGAAATCCATAGGAAAAATGGAACAATCACATGTATCATACCGTAATATATCGCTCCCACTATTGTTACATATTTTTTATTTTAAATCTAAGCATAGTGTATGCATAAAATTACAAAATCAAGGAGTAGGAAGAAAGAAAATATTTTCTAGTCATTTAAACTTAGCAGATGAAGATATTGTTGTAGATGTAAAAGATTATGGCCTTGAAACGAGATTGAAATTAATAGAAAAAACCTAACTATTTCTTTTAAAAGAAAAAACATTACAAACTCAAGAATTGGAATAGGAAGATTCTAAGTTCTCATGTCACATGCTTTTGAATAGAATACATATAGAAAGAGTGAAATTAGCAACAAAGAGAAAACTAATTAGGAAAACATTATCCTTTAGATATTTTTTGTCAGATGAACGTTGACATGTAATTTGCAATAAAACATTGGTTCATGTTGTCTCTCAATCTTGATGGATATGAAGTATGAAGCATGAAATATTAAGACCACACTACATAGTAGTACCAGAACAAGAATCACTTGTGTTTGAACATTAACGATGCCTTTGTTTATTTTTAGAATTCATCATTTCACCAATTCTAACCAAAACTTGATGTTGCAATGGTTATTACCGAACCTTAAGAGAACTTTGAGATGAATAACCTCTTTTTTATAGAAAGAAGATGAGAATATCATACTGTAACACTCATCCCAAGTTTTTGATGCCCATTTTTATATCGTTAGTCACTTGGGTCATGTTCGTTATAAAAAACAATGGCCATGAAAATTGGGGAAAAAAGTCGACATTGCAAGAAAATTGTCATTGGAAGTACAAGAAAAAAGAATTAGTTATTACTTTCTTGCACCAACTTTAGTTTCAACTCTCCCTTTGGATCACATACATTTCTAAATCTGCACAACTATATTTATTCAAGTCTATATTTTTTGAATTACTTGGACCATGCATACTTTTGACTTTTGCAGGGTTTCTCCTTTCATGTACTTCATTAACAAGTTGATTCGCTGTATGGAAACAATCTATTGGAAATGTTATCCTTGCTCCAACTTAGACTAGTTCCAAAAGAATGGAAGAGGATGAATAACCATTTATTTTCTCATCAAATAGTGCATCTAGTGCTTAATTGTTGTAGAACTGATCATTAACTACTGTAGTAAATCCGACTGCTAATAATATTGATGATTTGCATCAACATATCATTATACTCGGGTCTGAAGCAAAGACAACAAGAAATTTTATCTAATGTGCATACAAAAATAGACTTCTGCAACATGTCCCCTCAGACACTGAAAATTTACAAAAGGTTGTCAAGAAGATTGAAGGTCGACTAGCTATCCTTGAGAGGCTAGAAGGAATGCTCCAAGAAGTTCACACTCAGTGATGAATCCTGCCAAGAAAATATAAAAGCATAGAAAGATTTGATAAAAGGAACCATATGAAATCCAATGAAGTTGGAACGACTCTCAAACATCCTGAAACAATTATTGGTCATGTTAAAATTTAAGTAAAAGGATTATTTTAAGAATTTAACATTACCATTAATTACATGGTGTTAGTAGGGCCCTAGGGTTGAATATCAGACTTCGCCACTCATAAATTATTGTTTCTAGGAAAAATTCAGGGGATTCCTAGAAGCCCCCTTTTTTGAGGGATGATGCCAACAAGCACCCTTTTTGGGGAAACACATCCACCACATTGAGAAAATATTTCCTCTTTGTTTCCCCACATTCCCCCAAAAGGGGGACCTCGAGAAATGTTTCCCCAGGAATCCACTCGTCCTGGGAGCATGGGAAACGTGGGGAGCACACATCCCACCTAGAGGACGTATCTCTATGGAACACTGTAAATTTCTTAAAGCACACTTCAAAATAAATGTTATGCATGAGGTTAATTCTATACTATCTTGATGAAAAACAAAAGGCTTGGGTTAGATCCGGTAGTCTAAAGGGAATATATTCTATTTCTAGTCTAATTGAGGGCTTTCTCAAGCATTGGGGCCTTGGGTTCCAATGATATGAAAACAACTTTCAAGACCTTGTGGTAGACGTACAAGAAGAAGAAGCTCCCACCCCTCTTCTTCTTGATGCACATGCTACTTTGTGACTGACATGGACCCACATTAAAGCCCATCCTCATCAAATAACAACTATGTGTTGATGTATATGTCCTAGATTCCATGAAAGAGTTGCATGAAAACAAGGAGCATGATAATAATTTTCAACATTGTGAGGAGGCTACTCATGATTTCCTACATGACAAAGTGATAAACAAAGGAAATGAAGATTTTTTAAATATTTCCACCAATGATACAAGTCGTATGTAGTTATAGTAAGGTAGAAACCACGTTTCTACCCCAAAGGATCAGCTATATGAAAAGTATGATGAAGATCATGCTTCCCTTGCTGATAGTTTAAATCCAAAAAGACTTGCGGTCACAGAAATATAGTTCAATCACACTAATGCTATTTTCACAGATAATGAAAATAAGGGAGCTCTATACTTTCATGGTAATATACTTGGCACCTCAACATTTCATTGTGAGTTTGGGTAGTGCATTAATTTAACCCCGACATTGCACTTTTATGTTAATCATGATTGTGTAAGAAATAAATGGAAGCAATCATGGTTTCCTAGAGTTTGAGGTCAATAAACTCAAAAGGTTTTTTAAATCAAGCAAAGTAATAATCTGACCCTCATGAATATTTGAGTGAAGAAACAATTAATTTTATCGTTCAAGCCTCAAAGATCCTATATCATGGAATCTGATAGTCCTGCTATTTTTGATGCCTATGATCTAAATTTATTCCTCAAACCTGATGGGATAGGGAGGTATCTTCCTTTGACTATCAGTACTCATCTGAAAGAGAAACTTATTGAGATGTGCGATGGATATTACTTGGTAGACAAACAAAGGGTATGTTATAAACACGTAATTATGCAATTTTTCAGTCATACAAATCCATTTATACCTCTAGATGGCTCTATTGTTAACAATAACGAAGTTGGACAAGCACAAAATATTGATGGGACGTGTAATGGAAGTTGAAACCATCGATGACATATACAACTACAACGCTGAGAATGAAAATGATGTCAAGAAAATTATTGATGAAGAATATGGGTTTGACCCAAATAAATTTTTTCTCTTTGGACCACATCAAATTCTAGGATCTTCTCTTCTCGATGAACATGTGGACAATCATCCATGCACTAGATTTTTAAAAGGAAATGTAGACAACGAACCTCTAATGAATCCACATGAAGTCAATGCTAAGGGACAATTTTGGGGCTTGGAAAAGGTACTCTAGAATGATCGACGATACAAGTCAAAATCATCTTGAAACCAACAAGAGGACATTTTCTCAATGTAGTCATAAACAAGATCTGGATACTCTAACCACTCAACTTATGGGGTACCTTTCAAAGTGTGATTCACATCAATAAGATCTGTATACACACATGTAACAAAAAAAAATGAATTGCAGGAAAAAAAAGGCTACTAGTAGGAGTAACAAGTTTGGATATGATCACTAGCCTTATGATATTTTTCATAGGAAATATGCTCTTTAGCACGTTGAAGATGTGGTTCATCCCGAGTGGAATATTTTCTTGCCTCATTACATTGGTGTCAATGCTACGAGTGAAAGGGATGATGCCAAGTTGAATATTTAACTCAAACATGCTGGAACCAAGCATCGAGTAGTTCACATATATAGGCATGTTGAGAACCATGAAAATATATCTAAAGAAGAACATTCTGATGTGCAATCTAGTGCCAAAATACCTGTACAACCTAGTTAATAAACTGACATATTTATAAAAAATTTGAAGTGCAACTTACATGACATGATCTCACAGATAACTATAGTTGTAGATTTATCCTTGACTACTCTGTATAAATGTCCTGGAACAAAAATGACAATTGAATTCGTAACAACGTTTTTGCATGCTCTTGGGGGTAGGACCAATTCTAATATAATTGAAAAAGACACAAGAATTGACAGAACTGATCTGTTATGAAAACAACTCATAAAATAAAAGAATAGATAGATCAACGACTTCAAAATTAGCCTCTTTGAGGGGGAAACCTTCTTTACATTACACAAATGAACAATTCTTGGATGATTCAAATGAAAAAACCTCCTTTCTATATATAGGAGTCTCAGTGGTCACAATATAAACAGAGTCGACATAATCATAATAATGTAAGGGAACAACAATAACAATAGTGGGATCCTATGGGGTACAATAATAACAATATAGGGAAAACATGGGAACAACAATAACAATAAGGGGCTACAATGACAATAACAATAACAATGAGGGAATACACTAGTATTATAGGGAACTAACATGCCTCTCTCCTTCGAAAATGTGTTGTCCTTAATGCTCGAGTAGTTCTGGATGCTTATGTATAAAATTATCATCCTCCCATGTGGAATCTTCAGCAGTTAACCTCTTCTACTTGATGAGATACTGTGAAATTGATCGATTTCATAATTTTCGAGTTATTGTTTCTGTGACTGCTTCAGGTTCCAATATGAGTTGTCCTTCCTCGTCAGGTTTTGACAATATTGTTTGAACTAGGAGCTTGTCACCTATAACCTTGTTTAAGCATGAATCATGGAAAACTGGGTGCACTCGGGAAGATGAAAGAAGCTCCAATTTGTATTCCATAGTACAAATCTTTTACAACACCTTGTATGAACCATAATAATTTTCTCTGATACCAAATGTTATGCACCTAGCTCACAAAATAGAAGAATAGATAGATCAACGACATCAAAATTAGAATCTTCGAGGGGAAAACCTCCTTTACATTACACAAAAAAACAATTCGTGGATGATTCAAATGACAAAACCTCCTTTCTATATATAGGAGTCTAAGGGGTCACAATATAATAAAAGCCGACATAATCATAATAATGTAAGGGAACAACAATAAAAAGAGTGGGCTCCTATGGGGCACAATAATAACAATATGGGGACAACATGGGCACAACAATAACAATAAGGGGATACAATGCCAATAAAAATGAGGGAATATACTAGTATTATAGGGGCCTAACATGACCAATGTGAAATATTTTTGAAGAGTGCTCTTCATGATACTAGAAGAATAACTAACTCATGTGATATTTTTCATCTAGAGGAACAATGGGACCCATATCCACACCATGAATTTGAGTTCCCTGTCCATAATGAAATAATGGAAAGAATGGAAAGCACTTTAAGCTTAAAAGATTCAGAGTTTTCATTTTTACTACAGAAGGGAAGAGTGACCAACCAAGAGTCAACTATTTTGTAGAAACCATATTAAAATAGTCTCTTAGACTAAAACAATGTTCTTGTACTATAAAATTACTTAGTGTTTGACATGAGACTCAAAAATGAAATTTGAATTTTAGAAGTATTTCACATGGATCAACGCTGGCCCAAAAAAAATATTAAATAGAGGCCAGTTTGGTATCACAAATGCTACTAGTAATTGAAGAAACCTGAGATGAACATTGCTAAGATTCACACTATTTATGGAAAAGGAGTCTCTAAGCTCATATGCGATGGTAATATTGGATAAGAACTATTGATTAGTCTTAAGCTTGATGATGTTAACTGTTTGATGCTTATGTTTGAAAATAAAAAAGGTTGTGGAAGTGTGGATGTGATCTCTCAGAAGAAACCCTGTAGTTGGGACAATGGATTAAATTCCCCAACTATTGTTGGGTTGTGTTATATTCTTTCCACGAGTAGCCCATGTAGTTAACTGGGGGGTTAGAAGGGGGGGGACCCCCCCGTTTGTTGTGCCAATTGCATAGCGGGGGGGGTCACAGGGGGTTTGAGGGGTGCAGATAACCCCACTCTATGGGGTCTAGGGCAGCGCCCCTAAAAATTTTGGTTTTGGACCCTACATTAGGTTGGGCAAACCTACCTATGGTCTTGTGCATGATTGTCGCAATGGTTTTGGACGCGATGGTTTTCGGTCCATGGTATTGGATGCTTCGACATGTATAAATATGTATTGTAATTTTGAAAGGAACATAATGAAAAATCAAGCTGGTAGTCCCGGTTTTGGGATCTGGGGAAAATCTTTGTATATATGTGTTTTATGTGTTATGCTCTAGCATTATTTATTTTCTGTGTTTTAGAATTCGTATGTAGGTAATTTCTATACGGGGTATCAGAGGAGTTTTGGCTTTAAGGGGATGCCTTTGTTGCCGAGGGGTTTCGCTCGGGCCTGTGGTAGACCGTGTTCAATGGGAGATCTGCGAGATCGATTCTGGTGGTGAAAGAAGATGGCGTGCAGTGGAAAGATAGAGATCGAGAAATTTAATGGTCAGAGTTTTGAGTTGTGGAAACTCAAGATGGAGGATCTGTTAGTGGATAAAGATTAGTGGATCGCAGTAGATCTGGGTACTAAACCAATGGGAGTGTCCAATGAAGAATGGAAGAAGTTGGATCAATAAGTAAAGAGCACAATAGAATTGTGTGTCTCGGATTCAGTATTTCTGAATGTATCAGGGGAAGCTATGGCGAAGGCTTTGTGGGATAAGTTAGGACTTTGTACCAATCTAAGTCTCTAGTGAATAAACTGTTCCTACAGAAAAAGCTATATAACCTGAGGATGAAAGATGGAGACTCGGTGACAGAGCATCTGAATGCATTTAATAATATGGTAAGTCAGTTAGCATCTATTGATATTAAAATTTCAGATGAAGATAAGTGCATCAGTTTGTTGTGTTCTCTACCAGATTCGTGGGATAGTCTGGTTATTGCAATAGGTAGTAATGCAACTGCCTTGCAGTCTGATGAAAGTCTCATCCTTGTTGACGGAGGAGATGAGACGGAAAAATATGGAGAGCTAGAATGGTGATGCCTTATCTGTACGAGGATGGTCCCAGAACAAAAACAAAAACAAGTCATCGAGTGGGAGATCTAAATCTAGAGGGAGATCTAAATCTCTAGGAAAACCTATAAAGGTGGTGTGTTGGAAATGCGGAAAGGAAGGGCACTACAAAAGGGACTGTAAATCTAAAGCTCCTGATAAAGGAAAGGGATCTGATGATGCTCCTTCTGCAAAGGCAAAAACCACCTCAAATGAAGATGGGGATGTGTACTTGGCTTCTTCAAGTACACATGTAGATCATGAGGCATGGTTGATTGACTCAAGTGCATCCTTTCACTTCACTCCCCATAGAGAGTGGTTTTGGGAGTATGAGAAATATGATGGTGATGATGTCTTCTTAAGGGATGATAAGAAGGCTAGAATTGTTGGTCACGGAAAAGTAAAGTTGAAGCTGCAAGGCGGAAGGGTTAGAACACTTCCATGTGTTCTGCATATTCCTGCATTGGCCAAAAATTTTATTTCTGTAAGCAAGTTGGATGATGCAGGTGTAAAAATAGTGTTCGAGAAGGATACCTACAAGATGGTTCGGGGAGCACTGGTATTAATGCAGGGAGTTCGAGTTAGAACTTTGTACAAGCTGCAAGGTAGCACTGTTGTTGATGGGTGCAACAACTCTATGGTTACTGAAAGTAGAGCAAAAAATTTACTGGTCTCTGGAGAGAAGACCATGTTGTGGCATCAAAGGCTTAGACTTATTGGAGAGAAGGGCCTTCAAATACTTCATGGTAAAGGTATGGTAGAAGGTATGAGTAATAGCTCTCTGGAATTTGATTTCTGTGAAAATTGTGTATATGGGAAGCAGAATCGGGTGAGTTTCCCCTCTGGTGGTAAGAGGGCGAAACATATATTAGAGCTTGTGTACAGTGATGTGTTTGGACCTGTGAAGATTCCATCACTGGGTAAGTCTATGTACTATGTATCATTTATAGATGAATTCTCAAGGAATACATGGATATATTTCCTTAAGAAGAAATCTGAAGTCTTTGATAGGTTTAAAGAATTTAAGGCTCTGGTGGAAAATCAGACAGAGAAGAAGATAAAGGTACTGAGGACAGATAACAATTGAGAGTTTTACCATAAGGTATTTGAAGAATTCTGTAAGAAGTGTGGTATAGCATGGCAGAAGACTACTCCACATACACCTTAGCAAAATGGAGTTGTAGAAAGGAAGAACAAGACGTTGATGGAAATGGCAAGAAGCATGCTCAGTGGTGTCGGGTTAGGATAGGAATTTTTGGCAAAGGCAATGGAGACAACATGTTAACTGGTCAATAGATCACCTTCATCAGCGTTGGAGGATAAGATTCCACAAGAGGTATGGACTGGTAAGAAACCCTCTCTTTCCCATCTAAGGGTTTTTGGATGTGATGCATATGTACATGTTCCAAAGGAGAAATGAACCAAGTTGGATAGTAAGTCTAAAAAGTGCATCTTTATTATGTATAAGGATGGTTTAAAGGGTTATAAGCTTTGGAACCCAGTAACAAGGAAGGTTGTGTACAACCGAGATGTGGTGTTCAGAGAGGTGAAAAATGTGATTAAACATGAAGTCCAACCAAAGGAACCTGAGAAGATAGAGTTTGAGCTAAAGGAGGAAGAAGCAGACTCTACAGTAGAGGAAGAATCAGAAGATGAAGAGCCACAAACTCCAGGTGTGAGAAGATATGTTCGAGAAAGAAGGCAGCCAGAAAGGTATAGTCCATTTGATTTCTGGTCAAATTTTGCTTTATCTATTACTGATGATGATCCCAGAATTGTGAAGGAACCAGTAGATTCAGAGGATGGAAAACTCTGGAAAGAGGACATGGTTGATGAAATGGCATATTTGCACAAAAATGAGGCTTTGGATCTGGTGGAGTTGCCGGCTGGAAGGAAACCCATTAGCAGAAAATGGGTGTTCAAGAAGAAGACAAATGCAGAAGGAAAGGTGGAGAAATACAAAGCTCGGTTGGTAGCAAAAGGTTATTCCCAGGTGCCAGGAATTGATTTTGGTGATATTTTTTCTCCTGTTGCCAAGGTAACTTCTATTAGTTTACTTTTATCTGTTGCAGTTGCTTTTGATTTTGAGGTAGAACAGATGGATGTGAAGACAACATTTCTTCATGGGGATCTGGAAGAGGAGATCTACATGAAGCAATCTAAAGGCTTTGCGGTGAAGGGTAAGAAAGAACTGGTATGCAAGTTAAATAAGTCTATGTATGGGTTAAAACAGTCACCAAGGATGTGGTATCAAAAATTTGATACATTTATATGGGGACTTGGCTTCACTAGAAGCAAAGCAGATCACTGTGTGTATTTTAAATTAATTGGTGATTGTGTTATTTATCTAGTCTTGTAGTGGATGATATGTTGTTGGTTGGAATGAGAAAGAAATTATCTAGGATTTGAAGACCCAATTGTCCTCCAAATTCGACATGAAAGATATTGGTGCTGCAAACTATATTTTGGGCATGGAAATTAAAAGAGATCAGGCAAAGAGGAAGCTCTGGTTAAACTAGAGGAAGTATGTCAAGACAATATTGTAGCGATTTAATATGCAGGATAGTAAACCAGTGAAGGTTCCTATTCCTATAGGTGTAATGTTATTTGTTGAACAATGTCCCAAGACACAAGCAGAGGAAGAGGACATGTCCCGTGTTCCATATGAAAGTGCAGTCCGTAGCCTAATGTATGCGATGGTCTGTACTAGACAAGACATTGCACATGCAGTGGGAGTATTGAGCAGGTTTATGTCAAAACCAAGGAAGGAGCATTGAACAATAATGAAACGGGTTTTTCAGGTACTTGCGTGGCATTAGTGATTATGGTTTGTGCTACCAAGGAAGGCCAGGATTGGACAGAGTGTTAGATATTTGTGGCTTTGTTGATGCAGATTGGGTTGGAGATCTGGATCAGAGAAGATCTACAATTGGGTATGTGTTTAACCTATTTGGAGGTGCAGTCAGTTGGATGAGTAAGAAACAATCTGTAGTGGCATTATCAACTATAGAGGCATAATACATGGCAGCCACTCATTCAAGAAAGGAAGCAGTTTGGTTGCAGAGATTGTGTTCAAATATGGGGTTAGTACAGGGAGCTATAAGGATAGATTGTGACAGCCAAAGTGCAATTTTCTTGGCAAAGAAACCTGCATATCATTCAAAGACAAAGCACATTGATGTTCAATATCACTTTAAGGGATATGGTAGAAGACAAAAAGGTGGACACTTTGAAGAATACTACAGATGCATTGAAAAAATCTGTGAGCTCTGGGAAGTTCTCTTGGTGTAGAGAAACAATGGGCATTGCAGGGCTAGATAAATGACTAAGCTCTCTTGTGGCCCCTTGTGGAAAGAAAACAACAAGTGGAAGAATGTTGGGTTGTGTTATATTCTTTCCACGACTAGCCCACGTAGTTAACTGAGTGGTTAGAAGGGGGGCAGAGCTCACCCCCATTGGTTGCACCAATTGCATAGCAGGGGGAGTCACATGGGGTTTGAGGGGTGTAGATAACCCCACTCTATGGGGTCCGTGGTAGCATCCCGAAAATTTTTGGTTTTGGACCCTATGTTAGGTTGGGCAGACCTACCTATGATTTTGTGCATGATTTTCGCACATGGTTTTGGACGCGATGGTTTTCAATCCATGGTTTTGGATGTGATGTTTTTTAGTCCATGGTATTAGATGCTTCGGCATGTATAAATACGTATTGTAACATTGAAAGGAACATAATGAAAAATCAAGCTAGTAGTCCCGATTTTGGGATCCAGTGGAAAAGATCTGTGTATATGTGTTTGATGTGTTATGCTCTCGCACTATTTATTTTCTATTTTTTAGAATTCGTATGAAAGTAATTTTTGTACGGGGTTAAAACCTACAACTATTTATAGGCTTATCACTTATGGTCTGAGGTGAAAAACTGCCAGATGGGTTGGATCATTGGCACTTGTGGTGGCCTAATAATGGTTATGGAAGACTATAGAATCAATATTCCTTAAAAGATAGGATTGAAGATCATGCTTCCCTTGTCACAAGATTTCATCTATCCAATACATACCTTCAACACAAATCATTTGGATAACAATATGTGCTCTCATGTGAGATCAAAATGGGAATTTCAAGAAGGGGGAAGTATGTGGTTTGAAATATTTCACAACAATTATCCTCAAGATGGCTATGCATATCTTGTGTCAGATCATGTCTACTATTGCATCAAACTTCATGAAAATATTCATTTGCAGGTACCCAGGTTTTGTTATAACAGAGCAATGATAAAGATTGTATCCTGTAAACATTTTTTTTGACGTTTCCTAGTTTTGCATGATGACTAAGCACGAAGGAAAGCACCATTGTATTCATAAGGTGCTATAGTAGTTGAATTAACTCACTAATTTCAACTGGAAGCCTTATTTTGACACATGCTACAGTAGGACTAGAAATGAATAAGTTGTGTTGAGTAGTAGTTTAAATTTGAATAAGCTCTTTTGGGAGCAAAATTGATTTCCTAGATTCATAGGAATTAATTCCTTGTGCTTCATTTTATAAGGGCCGAGATTTGACGTAGTGATGATATTTTTGTTAAACATGGAGGCCAATTTCATATGTGCATGAAATGATTATGAGGTTCTCATGCACTTCCACGAAGAACACATGTCCCCAAGTTGGAACACACTATTATCCATCACTAAAGAGGGAATGCACATGTGATTTTCATCACATTTGTAGAGTAGCATGATGATCCTAACATTCCAAAAGTTGGAAATATATAAAAATCCATTTTCATTAAGGACAATTATATGCGCATGTTTGAAAACATCATAGCCTATAAATCCATAGGAAATACCATCAGATACAACACTTATTTTAGGCCACATGTGGCAGATTTTTGAGCCCATCTCTTGGATGAGTTGTTGTACACTCTTGACTATTATAAACAACAATAAAGGTAATATAAACCAACACCCGTTTTGAATCTTATGATGCCAGACTCAAGGGAAAACCATAGTTTTTCAAATCTATTCCATGGGCTTTAAGAAATATAGGTATATTGGTGTGTATAGAATGCCTATGAATAGTTGTTTTGACATATCTAAAAGTAGAGGAAATGAAGAAATATAACACTCAGCCCATTAAAAGAAAACAAAAGTTTACATCGCACATGCAAGAGAGAAATTCAACAAAGAAAGAAAGAATAATAAGGGCACTACTAGGGAAAGTGTCCAACTTAAGGACCATAGTCAAAAGGATGTAACACATTCATTTATGATAAAATATCGAAACAATAATCAATAAACTTATAAAGAAAGCCAACTATGGAACATGCCCTTTTAAAAATGGTATCATATCTCACATCAAAACAAAGGTACAATAAACCACCACTTGCTCTGAATCTTATGGAGAAGCACATTTTTCATATATGTTGATGACATCAGGAAAGATAGACATATTGGTGAGTGAAAAATGCTTATGAATGGTTGTTTTAGCATATCTAAAGGTAGTTGCACTGAAGAAGAAAAACACCCAACCCATTAAAAGAAAAATAATTAGGTTTACATAGTGCTTGCAAGCAAAAAATTCAATAAAGAAATAAAATGTCAGAAGGGGATTACTGGAGAAAGCAAAAAACTCAAGGAACATAGTAAAAATGGTGTAACCCATGCATTTCTGATAGAATATCCAAACAATAAATGGTAAACTTATATATAAAGTCCACTATGGAAGATGCCTCTTTGAAAATGGTCTCAAATCTCATGTCTGAACAATTGTGAAGTAATAGTTCTGTAGTGGAGACTTATGCATGGATATCAGGCCTCTAAATATGCATGTTTAGCCCCATTTTAGCATTGTTTGAGTAACAGGTTATGCAGGTTCAGGAAATTGGATAGGCCTATCAGAATCGAAGCTTGGGATTTCCTGAGAATTTTTCTTATAAAAGTTCAAATCCAATAAATATGTGAAAAAACCTCTTTGTAATACAAAACATTAAACCCAAAAAAATACCTATTTTAGGTAAAAATCATGGAAGATCAGGCCTCATAGAAGGAATGGCTATAATTGCATAGGTTGTAACCCTATATTTCTGGTTTGGAAGGGTTTTTTATAGAAGCGCCTCACTTGTTAATGCTCCACCATACTCCCCGAGGATAGTGGAGTTAGGAATCTATCTATGAATGTGTGCACTGGCTATTGGTCAAAGAATGATTTATCTATTGGCTGAAAAGTGTCCCAAAATGCTTTAAGACCAAATCATTTGAGAAGCACTTGAAATTTGAAAAGTTCCCACAAAATTGTTTGAAAAGTGCCCAATCAATGTCAGAAAAATGACTCTTTAGTAATTTGATTTATGTAATAATTACATAATTTTAACGTGTTAATTAGGGTCTATTGATTTAATATTTATTAATTATTTAATTTAATGTAATGTGTTAATTAAAATTTATTGATTCAATATATATTAATTATATATATCTAATATTAATTATGTTGATAATATAAATATATTTTTAGTAAAATATATAATTTAAAAGATTGAGATATATTTCCAAAGTTGTTATTCTATTTTTGTTTTTTTAATAAAATTGAGTAATTAAAAAATGTCATATGAATAAGTGTCATATGAAATGAATTATGAATTTTTGGGAATGTGTTATTGATAAGCCATGGTATTGACACATATGATCGCAACAAAGCTATTTACAACTTAAAAATATGTATAGTAGAATGGAGATTAGTTAACCAACCTAGATTGATCTTAGATCTGTGTTATTTTTGCACATATCTCACACTCATTTTGCATTCAACTCCTGCAATTATGCTACTCATACTCTTTTTAACTGCATCTTAAAATAGTAACTGTGTAAGTACCTTTAATAACTCTTTTTAGTAATTACATTTCTATTTTTACATCTCTCCATTGTAACTAACATGTCATAATTGGGTTGTATTATCTTGCACCATACCTCCCCTCTAGACTTTAAATGGAGGAAAATTATCCTATCCAAGGGGGCTTTCCATAATGGTTACTAGGTTCATTTTGTGTAATAATGAGAGGTAGTAAAGAGAACGTAGAAATAATGAAAATGAATAAGAAAAATAAGATAGGTTTGGTGTAATGAGTGGAAGGGATTCCAATGGGTTATCTATTTTGAAAATGGAGTCATTAAAGCAATTCCAAATGGAAAATCAACATCTATAAGTATCCAAGAGACACACCACCCAACTTTTTAACATGGTTCAACAATCGAATTATGAGAGAGAAAAAAACAAAGTGATATGAACTACTTATCCCTTAACTTTGGTGATTGAATATTATAATATTGTGAGGTGACTAATGCTCCTCTTCCTTCACAAGGTCGGATCAAATACTGACTAGACAAGAGCTCACCATACACATTTTTGAGACTTTGATACCATATGCATACAATCAACACATAGGCATACATATGTCTATTTTTTATTGATCTAGAAACTTGTTTACACTATTCATACTCTATTGCATTTTTACTATGCAGTTGTTTCCTCACAATATGAGAGCCTTGAAGCTTTTGCTTAACACATTGTGTGATTCTAAATTCTTTTAGGCAAGGTATTATAGTTAACTTTAGGGGTAGTGAATTCCTTGGCGGTGGTATTTTAATAAGGATTGAACATTTCTAAAGAAGTCTCATGGGACATGCAACCTGTCAAGGGTTACTTCTATTTCATCAATGACCGTTTCTTTAACATTAATGACAAACCTATCAACACTCCACACATTCAAGCAGCTCCTCAAATATTATAATATCGATCCTCTTTTTCTCCCTTATGTCATGCACAAAAGAGTGCTCCTGATCTTCAACTTCAATCAAGTTTGTTAGACACTATCAAATAAGCTCCTCGAACCTCATAGTAGGGCCCTCCCTTCCCAAGTATAAACCTCCTTTTTCTAGTTCCTTGCCTATCTCTTATTGTGTTGTTGTGCTTTAGTGTCCTTCCATGAATCACCTCCTCCCCCTTGGATCCTAGGGACAACCTAATTGTTATCCTAGGACTCTCCTTCGCTCTTTCACCCTTGATGTTCTCCTTCATCCCTTCCCTCCCCTCTATTCCCCCTTCTCTCCCTTTTATTTTTGTTTCCTTGCTACCCTCCTCCTCTTTAGCCTCCTCCCTTGTTATAGTCTATGATGCTTTTCTCATCCTTTTGTTTCCCTCTCATATGACTCATCGAACATCCATTTTTTATACTTTGGTAGATGGTTGGGGCCTCCTATTGATGATAGTATAAATGCCCCCAAGAGAGGGGGGAAATCCTTTTTGTTAATGGCACATAATAATTCAAATTTTGAAATTTCCTCTAAGAAACAAAAATATATGATTTTTCCCCTTAGAGATTTAAGCATTGAATCTTGTTCAAAATGAAAATATTATCCTTGAATTGCAAGGCCTTGGCCAACCATATAAAAACGTTATCTATAAATAGATTAATCAAGTTCACTACCCTCATATTATCATTATACAAGAATCAATGGCAGAGGGGGAAAAGGTGATCCAATTACTATATATTCTCTCCTTCATTGGGAGTTTTTATCTAATGATACTATTGGCCATTTAGGGGGCCTTGTCATAGGATGGAAAGCTGGTTTCATTAGACTAAACAATGATTGGTCTATTCACTCCAAAATATTTGTTGATATTTAATCTAAGGTCCTGGACATGTATTTCCCGTTGATTCAACCTTTACAAGTGTTACTTTAATAGATAATATTTCTAGCTCTCTTTTGGAAAGCTTCCCTCCATTCACTTTGGTCCCACTACTATCGAGGGAAATTCAAATTTCTCTTTAGGGAGTTTTGAAGTTTGGGATCCATATGATCAACAAGACCCTCTTTTGAAGTTCTTTATAGAACTCTTTGACAACATTAACCTCTATGATATCCTCCCTACAAAGCTTATTCCAACCTAGCCTAAGGATAGATGAAGAAATGTTCACATTGCAAAAAAACTATATCATTTTCTTTTATTTGAAGATCTCTTGAACACAAATCTCTAAATTTTTCAATTCATGTAGAATTCAATATCTCTAAACATGTGCAATAGAAAATGGTATAACTCTTATATGTCCCCTCTGACTTGAATAATAAATTCAAATGACTAAAAATACTTCTCAACATATTAACCACTCAATATTGCATGGTGAACCTCCAGTATTAGAGTTACAAGTGCAAGTTCTTCACTAGCCTCCTAGTTGACACCTTCATCCATTTCAATTATATGTGCATGTAGTCCAAAGGTCCTCTTTGCAATTTTAGGAGAACTAAATATGTATAGGAGAGAAGTTACAATATAAACTTAAACAATACCAAAGGTAAAATAAAACACCTTTTTTTAGACTATCCAAAATGAGAATTTCTAAAGAAGAAACTGGGATATCATCTTATTTTTTATATCATTGGTAAAATGAACATGGCTTGATTATTCAATACTCTTGTAATTGAACCAAAATTATGTATAAGATGAATAGTTATAGGTAATAATTCCCATAAATTACCACGATTACTATGCCACATATTGACATCTTTAATTTCATAAATAGTTTCATCATATCTAATAGATAAAATAACCATGAATTTAGGTAGAACTTTTGATGGATTTTGCTCATTGTTAACTAGATTTATTATTTCTTTGTGGCTGAAGTTGAAAAGGGGAAATACAAAATATTTAATAAATGAGATTAAAGATTATTTTAAGGGTCTTAAAAATCCTATGGCTTGAGGTTTTATATGTGTAACACCCTCATCCCACATCTACCCAAGTGATAGGCCAACCAGGGTAAATATGTGACGAGAGGCCACTATAATGGGATTCAACCTCCTAGGTGACCTTAAGGAAGTGGAATCAACTAAAACACACCATACAGACCTTCCACATCAACAAAAAAACTCGGATCCATCCCAACCACTCAAGTAACCATCCCCTCAGACCAACTGAAGTTTCAGACCATTAAACCCCCAGACACTCCCTTGATATGGACACACATGCATCCAGGAGGCTCTAGATGCTCCCACAACATGGGCATGGATGAGTTTTGGGAATTTTCTCCTCATACCTATGCTTACAACTCTAGGATTTGTGCCACTTTTTCAGGCCCAGAGCCCATGTCACTGCCTAGAACTCAATGAAACTTTCGAAAATGAATTTACATAACATAATGATGATGCATTTGCAAAAACAATGATAAGGTCTAGACTAGATCCCTACTAGACATGCCAGGAATTTGGTCAAATATGTCACAATTATGTAATCTACAGGTCTTAAATGCAGAACTGAGCATAGGGGTCTCATATTTATATGAGAATCACTAAGAAGCATTGGTTCCTCAACACATTAGCTACAGTTTCATCCATTAGGTCATAGATACATTATTCATTCATTTGCAAGTAAAACATGATGAGAGCCATACATAGCCACTATCTTAATACATGTTCATGACCAACATAATAGAAACATAAATACCAAGTTAACACCAACCATGTAATCCACATATAAACCGATATAATATTGATGAAATAACAAGGAGAAATAACCTCATATTAATGATGCAAAGGTCAACCAGGTTCAAGACTTCCACGAACCACCCACCCATAGACATGGTTGAGCTGAATAACTCTTCAAACAGTCACCCCCATGCCATATTCCAAGCATGAATGTGGGACTCAGACCAAAAGAACCAACGAGGGCATCTTGAGGCTAAACCACCTCACCCTCATCAATAGAAATGAGGATTTATTGTAATACACACTGGATCACTAGGCCAAAACATGTAATAATAGGCTTTACCATGATCTCCACCAGATCACTATGCCAAAACAGGCATGAATGCCACCAGATTTCTCCACCTATACCATGAGGAATTTTCTTGTCTCCTAGTCTGTCATGCTTTACCGCAATCCACATTGGATCACTAGGCCAAAACAGGCATGGATGCCACCATATTTCTCCACCTACACCATGAGGAATTTTCTTGTCTCCTAGTCTCTTACGCTTTACTGCAATCCACAATCCAGTTCAGGGATCACTAGGCCATGTGTTATTTGTTTTGGAGATCCACCTCACTCAAATTTGATTCCATTTGGCAATCTATCTCAACCAAAACATGAGAACCCCATCACACCATGGCTATTCCGAAATGGTAAGGCTAGGTTAAAAACATTGTCACACCTAGAAAAACCCATGCCATATTAGAAAATAACCACATGCAATACCATGCATACCAAATATGGGAAGGAAAACACACATGCAAATGGATACATGAAAAGAATCATCTTGTAGTTACTTGATCTTGCTCTTCCTTGCTTACTCCTTCCTTCCTCTTGATTTCTTTGACTTTCTTGATCCAATGCCAAAGTGCTCCAAGAAAACTCTAAGTGTCCAAGAGAGAGAGAGAGAGAGCTCCAAAATTTAACTGATAAAAGGTTACACTGACCAAGCCTACCCATTGATCCTTAGAAGCCTTTTTATTAATGAGGCCTCTATTTGATTCATTTTCCATTATTTTCGTTCATTTTCCTCCTCACATACAACCTATGACCTTTCACCTTCCTTTTCTCCTATTTTCCATTATTTTCATAAATAAATTCCATTAAATGCCATTTTGTCTTTCTAAATCCTTTTCCATTTCCTTTGAAAATTTACATTTGCCATGACAACCAAAATGAACACCTGCTAGGATGTTTTTTCCCAATATTCAACTTGGAATACATGTCCCATGATGATGGTATTATATATTTTTACATGGATTTTTAACCAGGGCTATTATAGAACCTTCCCCCTTGGGGGAACAATGTCCCGGGTGTTTAATGACACCTATAACCAATAAGACGGCTGAAAACAAAACATACTTCCCATGGAGCTTTATACCATAACTCATTACAATATTTACAATGACCACTGCTGAAAAATTAAAATCATACTATTTACTAGAGCTTTATAACACAACTCATTATGGTATTTACAATAACCACATATAACTATATACATTTTCTTCAAACAACAAGTAACCATACTGTCTATGGATATTTATAAACTAGCTCGATACAATATCTACAATAATATATACATATACACATTTGCTTAACCAAAAAATAAAATAATATGATGCTTGTATCAATCAACAAGGGAATTCGGAGGCTCACACATCCACCCTCAAAAGTAGTACCAAGATTCACCTCCTTCCCAGTGAAAGTTGCATCTGATGTCCAACTCTACAATTTGGTGCCACTTTTCCTCTCAGTGAACTGTTACTAGCTCATTGTTCTAGGGAACACACCCAATGTGCATTTGATTCCATTTGACAATGCTAATCAACAAAACGAATCCATCCCTAACCTTCCCTTCTTTACTACATAGTCCCTTGAGCAATCCGATCACCCCCTTATATGTAGTCACTCACCTTCCAAGTTCCACGACATCCCCTATCTCGGGCGATCCATCCCTTGGCAAGGCTTCCTCGCATCGGAAGGTCAAACAACTAAGGCACATACCTGACTCAAAACCATCATATCGGTCATAGCATTCTCATGGAAATCAATGGACACTATTGGGTACTAGTGTCCCACAATGGCCCTGCTCCTAAATGATTTACCAACATATTGCTGCCTATACCAATTCCTTTTGTTTTTGCTACTGATTCTTGTAGTTGGTTTCAACCACCCAATCGGGAATTTCCCATGCTTTCCTATACCAAGCACATAACTTCCATTAGATGTAAAATAAATTGAAATAGTTCACATCATACCTCATTGGTAGCTCATCAATAAGGTACACTTGCAATCCTGTTTACTTCTTGTGACTGTTAGGTCCCTATAATAATACACCAGGAACCAACTCTGGAGAAAGAAGAGATGAATCCGATCATATATTGTAATGCATTGGAAGAAATTACCACTCTTGAAAAACTCAAGATAGAAGGATATATCAAGCAGAAAAAGGTAACAATGTTGATTGATTCGGGTAGTGCCCATAATTTTATTCATTGTAAGGTAGCCAAGGAATTGAATTGCTTCCTATATCTAGCACCAGAGTGTTAAGTGATGGTTGCAAATGGAGGAACCATAAATTTCATTGAAAAGGGCCATAATATCAAGATATCCATGGGATAATATGTATTAAAGAGTCCAATTCTTTCCATTCCAATAGGGGGTGTTGATGTCATACTAGAAGTCCAATGGCTACAATCTTTGGGTACGATATCTTTTAATTTTCAGGAGCGTTTCTTGAAATTATTTTTGGAAGGAAAGGAAGTTGAATTAAGGGGTATCATAGGGAAACTAGGAAAGATGATCAGCTCTGATTCCAATTTTCAAACCATCCATCTTTGCTTCCATTTCATTTTTGGTTACTCTTTGTGAGAGCAAAATTTGTTGCACTTGGTCTCGTAATTTTGATATGTCATATTGCATTTCTTCCTCTTCTTCATGTGTCACAATAGAGATTTTGGGTTTCTTACTAGGTGTTTCCATTTCCTTTCTTAGATTCATCAATTAATGGTAATTATGCTTCATAGTTCCCTTTGAATCATTTCAAACTACTTTCTCAAACAAGGCTTATGCAAATTAAAAAAAAAAAAAAACTACACTTTTTTTTTTCAATTTATAGGAGCTCGATATTGAATCTGATGTGTCTATGTAATTTAGGATATAAAAGGTCTGAAACTTCATCCTATGTTATTCCTTGGAGTCCTAATTCCAACCCCACAAGTCTGATCAAGATTGGAGTCTCCAAGAAGGAGTTACGTCCAATCTCCCATGATGACCTGATTATAGATTGGCTCAATAGAGCGAACTTGTACTAAGTATCACGTGTCACTATTTCGACCTTCTGCCCTAAAAATAATACCCAAAAAATTAAAGTCCGTCTTCTTTATTTCAATTCTTATGAAATTTGAATTTGATGCTTAGAGAGAAAGTTATGACGATTTTCCCAAGGTCACCTGTTTGAGATCGAATTCTAGAGCTTGCAAAAACCCTAACTTTCTTGGCTCATATCTCCGAAAATATAGAGAGATAAGATCTGAAATTAGTACAGCAGGTTAAAAAAGATTTCGTCGCAAATGGGTTTTAATTTCAGCTTTTGAAGCTTCATATTAAAAAAGTTATAGCACACATTCCACGATGACCTGTTTGAAGTAGCGAAACCCTAGAATCCAAGGCTTTGATACCAAATGTTATGCAACCAGCTCACAAAATAGAATAAGAGATAGATCAACGACTTCAAAATTAGCCTCTTCTAGGGGAAAGCTCATTTACATTACACAAATGAACAATTAATGGATGATACAGATTAAAAAACCTATTTTCTATATATAGGAGTCTAAGGGGTCACAATATAATCAGAGCCGACATAACAATAATAATGTAAGGGCAAAACAATAAAAATAGTGGCCTTCTATGGGGAAAAATAATAATAAAATGGGGACAAAAGGGGCACAAAAATAACAATAAGGGGCTACAATAACAATAATAATGGGGGAATAAACTAGTATTATAGGGACCTACCAGTCACAAGTCAAACTAACTTCTTTGATCAAATCATTATGTATAAACATATCACATATGGTTAGCTCTAAACGAAACCATCACAATCAAAATCATGAAACACATGTAACCATCATAAACCAGAATCATAGATCACATATAACCATAACAAAACATAATCATAAATCACATGCATAATAAAACTGAAACAAAATACTGATACTTATCCTTTAATCAATCCTTAGCTTCTACCTTTTTCTTTATTCCGTACACACACTGGATTGGTTTCCACACCCAACAACACCCAATTCCTTCTCTTCAACCATGTGGACATACACATAGTGTACATCCCACACATACAACCACACACGACATACAATAACATGCATTACATCTACCTACACTTGACAAAAAACTCATACACCTACACTCAATGTACAACACAACACAATACATATGCCTACATCCGGTGTACACCACCACACAATACATACACCTACACCCGATGTACAACATAATACATATACGTACACAAAGTACAACACAATGAATACACATGTCATGATACCACAACTACACAATGCACATACATAATACTGCATTCCCACAACACATCATGTAGGACACGCGCATAATACCACATGTACACTAGTACCATATGTACAATACCACATATTCACAACACCACCTGCACAACATGCACACAAAATTACATGTAAATGACACCTCTTGCACAATGTGTACACATTGTCACATGTACACCACACAACCTGTACAATTTGTATACAATACCACATGTACGGAGTATCGCATGCATGATATGTACATGCCATCACATGTACACAACATCACATGCATAGAATGTACACAAAACCACCTGCACAAAGCACCACATGTACAACATGTACACAACACCACGTGCATACAACACCACATGTACAGTCATAAACACAACACCATATGTACATAGTACCATATGTACAAAACGCACACAACACTATATGCACATAACACTGCATATAAAACATGTACATAACACATATGTACACAACACCGCATGTGCACAACATCACAGATGCAACATGAAAACATTTGCACAATAGTACTACCACACAACTAAAACCACACTATCTTTACAAAGCAACCTTGCTTCCAGTGTCTTATCCATGGTTGTTCCAGCATGTCATAGAATACACTGCTTTCATTTCTCTGATGTTCCCTCGGCCTAGCCTATCCATAACATAAACATACTATAATAACATAATATCAATTCATATCCACATGATACCGACCTCATATATTTTTCAGGGCTAGTCTTTCCAATTGACTCCTCGTAAGACTAGGAACCTCTTCATGCCATTCACTTGCATAGGAAATCATTCTTCCACAAGAATGACCCCTGATGACCCTGTCAAGCAGTGACATATATATATATATATATATATATATATATATATATATATATATATATATATATATATATATATATATATATATATATATATATATATATATTAGCATAAACAATCATGATCCTGTCAGATAACGATATGTATACATACACATATATGCATATAAACATCAACATAAAATAATAATGATCTAGTCAAACAATGACATACATACATATATATATTAGCATAAACATGATCACAACATAATTACCGAATGTCATAAGGTCAAGGTTAAGATAACTCCCTTTATCCATGCATAACCTACACCACATTGAGCACAACTGTTCCCAACATAGCCAAGGCATCTGACGCCTCAAATCCATTTATTTCACCTTTCGTGTTACCTTCCTCATGACTGTACTTCCACTATCCATTTACACCAATGGACCGAACCAATCCAACCGATTGTCATGTTCTTACCTTCAACTTCCCTTACTAATGCACCGAGCTTCATTCGGGTCTTACATTACCTACTAGGTTTCATTCAACTCTCCCTGAGCTTCATTAAATTTCCTCCTTCCCAACCAATTCCCAAGGCTCAAACATAAAAGACAAGAACAAGAAACAAATAAAAAAAACACAAAGAACCAACAATGATACGACACTGCAGCCAAAGTGGCATAGCTATGCACCATACATAAACAAGTCAAAATCGAATGCAATAGATCACAAAATACCAAAAGTATAAGACTAACAATAGAAACCATGACTCAATCCCCACGATGTCTAGTGTCGCTAGGTGAAAGCTCAACCCGAGCCTTCTTTAAGATTTCATGGCAATCTCTTTTGCCATGCAATCCCCTGCATCATACTGCCAAAAACACATAAATGTCAGTGTACAAATAAATATAACAATATACCTATTAGCTTACCTTGTTATTCCAAGCACATTACCTTGTGGATGAACACACATGTGTTATCTCTCAAGGGACTCCAATTCCCTTGACATATCTAGATATAACTAGACACTAACTACTAAACCTGTCAAATACATGTCCATGATTATAACACATACTCACATAATTTGAGATGAAATCAAGGTTAAGAAGACTTCCTGTATGCAAGGCACTCATTTGTTTGGAATTAGCATTTCCAAACTTGACCAAAGGAATTCTCACCCAATTCCTTTCTTTTACCTTTACCTTAACCTTACTACAATTGAGTGTTACTATGTACTGTCACATCACCCAACTGTTAGTTATATAAAAAAATCAACTATTACCTTATCAAGATAATACAAAGCATGTTGCCCTACAACTTCTCACACATGTTAGCCTCACGTTCCAAAGGTCAAGACCACATATCTATTACTTGGAAATCAACCTTCACCAAGTCTAACAACCATTTCATAATACAAATCAACTCACATTCATTAGTCATAATACATAATGTTACACTCAAATACATATCGGCTGTCTCAACACATATGTGTTAGTACGACCATCTTAAAACAAGATAATTTCTTCATGCAATCTTACAGACACATACTCATATCATGCAACTAGTCAAACATTCAAAGATAGATAGACAATGTAATAGACACCAACACTCAAACACAAAATAGACAACATAATCAAATAGTCAAGTACCAACTATACGACATAAGAAAACTCATACCTTAATGTGTCTCAGGGGAGGCTATCTTGTCTGCAAAATCAATCTAGATTAGCAGAATATAACTTCACGACATATAAACTCAACCATAAATAAGCTCATGATATCCATAAAAATAACTAGCTAATATGTTCACATGATAAACTCATAAACAATTTTCATTCATGCATAAAAATCACATATGCACCATCAATCTAGATTAGTATGACATAATATCACAATGTATTAATTCATACCTAAATGTCATAACTGTGATCATCTGAATAGGTCAATTCAAATTAGCACAAAACATAATAACGTCAATATATTAATGTAATAATCCATAATCATCAAGCTAACTATCATATAACAACAACAAGTTAACCTATAACATACTCATCAACAACATATAACATAACCATCAAGTTATCTAACATAAAACAACAATAGAAATGCATACAATCACATGTTACTATAATTCATGACTATTCGACACATGTGCGTATGACTACACTAATCAACTACCATTTATCATATATGTAACCATAATAATAATAGAATGAAAAACATACAAGTGACCCTAATGCTTACAATAACCATGAATCACATACTTGCATGCCAAACATACAAACTTATATGACGATATTCTCTTACCCCAAATTCTAGTGCTGCAACCTCACTATGATAATCTGCATCTCCTGCTCTATCTCTGCCAACACATTAGCATCATAACATACAAATATCATCATGATGACCTAATTGCATACAATGACCTTATGCACAATAACCTTCACCATGAAAATTCATACATAACAACATATAGACACCAACATGCATAACAAATGCATATACAACCATACACCCATGATGGCACATCTCACAAAACCATCAACCTTCATATGGCGGCACGAGTACAACCATGATCAACACCATGAAAATGCAACAAGAACATGGACTACAAACCTAAGGAACACATATGCAACTGACACAAATTCATGACCAACACATTGCCCATCTAGTCCGAGGGGTGAATCATGCTCTGATACCACTATGTGGTATCAGATATACCCAAAGAGAACAAAAACCAGGCATCGCCCAAAGAGAATGGAACCATGATTTGATACTACTATGTGGTATCAGATATGACCTAAAGAAAGTGCAACCCGCTATGATTTCCACTTCGTAACACCCTCATCCCACATCTACCCAAATAACCAGCCAACTGGGGTAAATATGCAACAAGCTACCACTATACTAGGATTCAACCTACTAGGTTACCTTAAGGAAGTGGAATCGATGGAAACACACCACAAAAACCTTCCACATCAACAACATAACTCCCCATAGCCATCCCAACCACTCAGGTAACGAACCCCTGAGACCAACTGAAGTTTTATACCATTAAACCCCCAGAAGCTCCCTTGATATGGACAGAATGCCCAATCTAGGGGTCTAGGTTAGACTAAATTTAATGTCAACCAAGGTAGGTAAACTTAGAGTCATGTGTCTACAATCTATAGACCTAAAAGGATCTCATCTACCTAGATAAGTGTCTACTGTGATAGGCTACAACACTCTTTTACAAGAGATTGGAATATGTTTCCTTTCACACTTTAAACACTCAGATTATCTAATTTAATTAACTGTTCTAAAAACACAGCGTGTTACTAGTCTGAGTTTTCAATCCTCTTACAAGGAGATCATTCAAAAAAACTCTTTCCAACGAACACACTAAGCATTCATGAAAACCAAAAACTCTTTTAAGCATACTAAGAATTAAATGCATGAAAACATAGTCCACATAGATACTTCGAAATTCAGTGCTCCATTAAATCTTTTACAAGATCTTGTTCAATAATTTAGCAATTGAAGTTTCAAGCTATCACCATGAATAAAACTTCGCAAGAACTTCTAATTGAATTAATTAATTCACAAGAAAAGAAATGGCATCAAACACTATTCAGATCTAAAGTCTAAATGCTATGAAAATGAAATAAAATTATACCATTCCCCACGTAGGGCCCGTCCACGCGTTGATGGTACACATAGAAAACTTTAGATGTTGAAATCGTTAACACATAAAACACTGGAATGATGAAACGCTGCCTGTGATTAAAGTCTGGAAATCAATTACATGCAAGAACAGAGTTCTGGTAACAATACAATACAATATGATACACTTAATGTCTCTTATCACGCAGTCCTATTTGAAATCGAATGTACATACATTATAACGCAGATGTTTTTGCTTTTACAATAAAAAAGGCGATTTTTGTTTTTTCTAATCTTAACTGATTTCCAAAACAAAACAAAATCAATTTAGGTAACTTTGGCTTTTTGCTGCTTTTATGACCAAAAAGGCTGGGTTTGACCAGCATTGACCATATATCCAAGAGCTCCAGATGCGATGCTGAATAGATCTTTCACTATGTATGTACATCTGTGATCACGTCCCTATCCTTGGTTTTGATTTTCCTGCCATGCCACGTGTCACAACATAAACCAATTATAGGAAGTCATGACATCCCGTAATTTTGTTGAAAATTTCTAATTTTTAACATAAAAATCCACAAATTAAATTTAATGTAAAATAACAATTATAATTCTTAATTGATCAATTTCAATGGACTATGAGGGGTTTACGGGAGAAAATGATAGATGAATGATGGATTTTTAAAAGAAAAGAATGGCAATAAAATAGTACCAACATCTCCCCCAATCTCAATGATTTAGCATGTCCTCATGCTAATCCTGATGTGCTCCCTTTATATTCTGTTCCTGCTTGTGCCTCTGCCGCTTGTAGCAAGACATCTATACTCCTCTGAACTTGGGCATTCTTCTGAACTTGGAGCTCATGTTTCGGTTTCTTATATTTTTCTTTGAGAGCTTTTTTCTGAGTGTACCATTTTGTTGCCCATTCGCATGTTTCAGTTTGATCAACCTTAAGTTCTTTTATTTTCTTCTTCAGTTTCTCATTTTTCTGCTGAATCTTCTTGCTTTGAGATCTCAGCATTTCATTTTCCTTCTTTATGACCTTTTCTAGCATGTTTGCTTCCATCAATTCCTCTTTTAGCTCTTCAATTTGTTTCTCTAACCTTCTCTGTTTCTTGTTTGTAGGTACTGTCTCCTTCCTTTCTCCCTTGCTATTCTCGATTTCCATTTGTGCTTCCTGTTCTGGTTGTGAATGAGCATTGCTTTCAATGTCCATTGGTGCATTTGCATTTGACTCCGGTTGATCATCTTGTGTTTGGTTCTTTTGTATTCTTCTTGATCTTCTTGTATAAGTAGTGAAGATTTTGTCTTGTTCAATTTTCTTGGCAGTTTCTTGCCTCATCTTTCTTTTCCTTACACCACTGCTGGGTTGAGGAACATTGCTTGACTTATGTTCAGGGATTTCCTCATCAATATCAAGCATAAACTTGGTGCATTCTTGCTGATGTTCCTGTTCATCTTCTTTAATTTTATTGGCAATTAAAAATTCCTTCCATGTTTTTCCTCTCCTCTGCAACTCAAATTCAATTAGAATTTTGATCAACCCAAAATGACATAAACTCTTATCTTCATTACCCTTTCGTTTTTGAATGGTCTTCGCCATTTTAGTTAAACTCTGTAAGAGGAAGTAAGGTAAACGATGGTGTATTGACCTTTTAAGTGCAAAAAAAGTTTGATGTGATATAGGTACACTATACTATAACGCCCTTCACATGTAACAAATTTTTGAATAATGTATACCATTTCGTCCTAAGGGTGAATTAGCCAACTTCTGGGAACACCCTTTTTCCAATTGACAGAGGAAACCCTTGACCTAGACATAAACTGAGTCCATGATTTTTCCTTAAATTGTTTGGTCTTGAAATACTTTTCCCCTTCTGGACTAATTCCCAATGTTTGTGCTATGGTATCCTCTAAAATTCTAAAAGAGAAGTTTCCTATTAACGCTTTCTCTACATTGAATGTGAATGCAAACTGCTTTGTCACTTCTTCATTATTTCCATTGAATTTCTTTAGAAAGGGTAACCAGTGTTTTTCCCTTAAAATCGTGACACAGTCATCATGATATTTTGAAAATGTTTCAGGCTCTGCTCTATTGGTCATTTAAAAAAAAAAATCTCTGTTCTAACCCTTTTGTTTATGCTTAGCAATTCAATCAGGGTTTTTTCAATGTGTTACCTCTTTTCTTGCGTTCCACTTAGCCGACTTGGTAACGCCCTCGATTCTCAGGGTTTCCTTCTTTAATTGCTTGGGCGATAGTAGAAACTTGTGGTAAGCCTGTGCTATGCTCTCCCTTTGTAGCGCCTGCTGTCTTGGCCTCTTTGAAAACTCAGAGTTTAAACACTCACATGGTAACACTCGGCCTCTTTGAAAACTCAGAGTTTAAACACTCACATGGTAACATACCTTTATGAGCTAAGAGTGTTATAAAGTGAAAACTTAACAGCCGACCTTCACCCAATTACTATAATGATAATCTAGAGCTGAAGGCACATTCACATGATAAAGACAAAGGAGCAGTACTGATTTGCATAGGTACAATCATGAGAACACAATATACATATAAAGAGTGTTGTAGTGATGATAACGAATATATGTTTCATGAGCCGACTTGGGTCAAAGGACTGTTTTATAACTCCCACATTCAAAATGAGCGAAATCATTTAACACTTGTCTCTCCAATTGTTTACCACTTGTCTCTCCAATGGTTTACCACTTGTCTACTACGTGTTGGTACTCGGTCGATTGAAAAATGATGGGTCGATGACACGGTTTGATGGCCGATTTAAAAATGAGGAGTTGGTGACAAGGTTTGAAGAGTGGTGTAAGAAAAGGTTTGAAAATCATAGTAGGAATATGGAAATAGGCTAAAGTGTGATGGGAAATGATAGCAGAGTTGAGTAGTTAGAAATGTTACAAGGGTAATGGGTATAGGGGTTTTTGAAATTGATAACAAGCAATCATAATCATCATTTTTAACACTAAAATAATTCAAGAATTTTAAATGTTAAAAATAAAAATTTCACTAATACATTACACTTGTTGGTTGACAATGGCTGATTTGGCGTGCACAGGTAAGGCTGATCATCATTGTCCAAATATGACTGGTCTTCATTCGCCAAAACAGGTCTCTTTAAAATGAGATTGAATATAACAGGTCCCTTTAAAATCTGATGAACTCTAAAGAACTCTGAAGAACTATGTGTGTGCAGCTTCTTTTATCCTTGTTGTTGATGTAGCCTTGATGATAAGCAACCTTTGAAAACTTTGTTGAAGTAGCCTGATGTATCTTGAATGCAGTCTTTAACAGGTCCCTATGATATTTGTTGAACAGGTCCCTCTAATATTGGTACTGGTAACATAGTCTTCTGAACAGGTCCCACTACATATTTCTTGAACAGGTCCCTCTGATTAGAACAAAAAACAAAAACAGATATTTTATTGAAATACTGAAGTACTAAAACAAATTCTTTGAAGATTTACAAATGAGGAGATGAGATAGGGAAAACAAAATGCTGATTCTTCTGATTCTTCTCCCCCACTGAAGCTTTGACTTGTCCTCAAGTCATTATTGAAGTGATGAACAAAACAATAAACAAGAAGAACAAGGAATTCTTACCAGCCAAATGAATGGTTTTCTAGTAAGAATTCTGGGTTAGAGTGTGCCAGAGTCTAGTTTTCACATCTAAACCATTATTTTTTTTATTTTTATTTTTAATTTTAATTTTTATATGTATATTTTATTTATTTATTTATTTAATTTTTTATTTTTTAATTTATATTTTTTATGTGCTTTAAAAAAAAAAAATGAAGTTGAATGAACTAAGGTAGAGATATCACAGCTAAAGGCTACAATATCTCAACCTCCCTTTGCTGAGATACAGTGTGAATAAAATCCTCCTTGCTGATGGGCTTATGATAGAGTTTCAACCGATGGCCATTGACAAGAAAGGTGTTGCCTTCTCCATCAATGGTAGTAAGCTTGATTGATCCATTTTCATAGACTTGAACTATTTCATATGGGCCCATCCAATGTGTGGTAAATTTGGCTTTATGATCTCTGAATTTAGAGTCAAACAGTAAAGCCCAGTCTCCTTCTTTGAACTGTTTCTTTTTGATGTGTGCATCATGCCACTACTTCCTTTGTTTCTGCATTAGGATTACTGTCTCCTCTGCTTGCTGCCTCATTTCATCTAATTGGTTCAATTGCATAATTCTCTCTTTTTGTGCTTCATTGAGATCAATTCCTAAATCTGCAGCCATCTTATAAGTATGTATTTGAAATTCAATAGGAAGCATTACCTCTTTTCCATACACCAACGGATATGGTGTAAATCCTGTAGTGTTTTTCCACATGATTATGTAAGCCCATAGTGCATCTTTGAGATTCTCTTCCCAATTCTTTCTGTTCATTGCTACTGTCTTAGTGATAATTCCTTCCAATGTTTTATTAGTAGATTCCACCTGGCCATTGGCTTGTGGATGGTAAGGCGTACTTTTCTTGTGCTTGATTTTATATTTTTCTGTGATGTCTTTGACCAAATTTGAGGTAAACTGAGTAACTTGATCTGTCACTATCTCCCTTTGTACTCCATACCTTACAAAAATTTCTTCAAAAAGGAAGTTTACCATTATTTGTTCAGTTGCCTGGACTAGTGCTTTGGCTTCAGCCCATTTTGTCACATAATCAGTACATACTAGGATGTACTTTTTACCTTTTGAAGTTGGATTGATGGGTCCTATAAAATCTAGAGCCCATTTTTCAAATGGCTCTAAATGTACTTGAGGCTGAAGTGGCATTTCATCTGTAGTTGTTGGTCTGCCCATTCTTTGACAACTATCACAACTTTTCACATATTTCTTGGAATCCTTAAAAATAGATGGCCAATAGTATCCAAGATTGAGAATCTTGAATGTTGTTCTTTTCGCAACAAAATTCCCACCACACGGTTCATCATGGCAAGATTTTAAAATATCAATTATTTCATCATTTCTTACACATCGTCTAATAATCATATCATAACCAGTGTAAAATAAATCGCCATTAACCCATGAGTATCTAACACTTTGTTTGATCAACCTCTTCTTTCCCTTTGGAGTAAAATATGGAGGTGTTCTTCCTGTGGATAAATAATTGGCTAAGTCATCATACCAAGGATTCACTATTGAAATTGAAAATAAATTTTCATCTGTAAAATAATCTTAAACCGGAACAACCTCACCTGAATTTTGCAGTCTAGAAAGAAAATCTGCCACCTGATTCTCCTTACTTGGTCTATCTAACACTGTAATATTAAATTCCTGTAATAATAACAACCATCTGGTAACTCTGCCATTAGTGATTGGTTTATTCATTAAATACTTAATGGCAGAGTGATCAGTATGTACAAAAACCTCATAACCAGTGATATAATGTTGGAATTTATTCACATCATGTATGATGGAAAACATTTCTTTTTCAGTGACTGTGTAGTTTAATTCTGCAGGTGTTAGATTTTTTCTAATGAAATAGATGGCATAATTGAAAGACTCTTCTTTTTGGCCTAATGAGGCACCTACCGCAGTATCAGATGCATCTGTAAAGATGTGAAATGGTAAGGTCCAGTTTGGTCCTTTTAAGACTGGTGTGGTTGATAACTTTTCTTTGAGTGTTTCAAAAGCTTGCTGACAATTCTCATTCCAGTTGAAAGGTGTATCTTTTGCTAGAAGCTTAAATAGAGGTGAAGCTATTTTACTAAAATGTTCAATAAACCTTCTGTAATAGCTTGCATACCCATGGAAACTTCTTACCTCTTTTTGAGTCTTCGGAATTGGAAAATTGACAATGATTTGGATTTTTGATGGATCAACTTTAATACCTTGAGAAGAAATATAGTGTCCTAATACTATCCCATCATTTAACATCATAAAACACTTTTCATTGCTCAGGGAAAAATTAGCTTCAATACATCTCTTCAAAACTTTTTCAAGATTCTCTACTGCATGCTCAAATGAATTACCATACACTGAAAATCATCCATGTAAACTTCAACACAGTCATGAACTAAATCATCAAAAATAGCTAATAAAGCTCTCTAAAATGTAGCTCGAGCATTGCAAAGTCCAAATGGTAAAACATTATAGGCATAAGTACCCCAGGGACAAGTAAAAGTGGTTTTGTCCTAGTCCTCTAAGGCTATCCTGATCTGATTATAGCCACTGAAACCATCAACAAAAGAGAATGATGATTTCCCAGCTAATGTGTCTAGCACTTGGTCAATAAATGGTAGTGGGAAATAATCTTTGAGGGTTGCTTTGTTCAGTTGTCTGTAATCAACAAAAATTCTCCACTTGCCATTTTTCTTGGGCACTACTACCAATGGGGATACCCACTGAATGTCAGAGATAGGATAAATAAAATTGACTTTCAATAGTTTTTGTAATTCATCCCTAACAATATCCTGAAGCGTAGGATTCATTCTTTTTTGCAGTTGCCTCACTAGTTTGATATTACTATCCGTGTAAATATGGTGAGTGCATGTTTTAGGGTGAATTCCGTGCATATCGGTGTAGTCCCAAGCAAATTCTCTCTGATATTTTCTCAATAATTGGATCAATTTTTCCTCCTGAGATTAGTCTAGGTGAGTGCTAATATTCAAAGTTTTTCCTGGACTAATCTCTATGGTCTTGCTCTGTGTGTTTGTGATAGATTGAATGGGAAAAATGTTCTGAAATGTTGTTTGCAAAGATTGAATGGTGCATGTTTCCTAAAAATTCTGTGCCAAAAGTTCATCTGCAGCATGGTATTTTTCATTTCTTAATTCTTCGAAAATATCAGGTTGAGAAAGGAACAATTATACCAAATCATCATTATTATGTGCTTGAAAATCATAGATTTGATTGATGCTGAAAACAGACTGAACTTCTTCCTTGTCATTGTATTTATCGTCAAGCCATAAATTGTGTGCTACTGCTGGTGATTATGCTGATGGGTAAAGAGTGAGTTGTTTTCTTTTAGTTCCTCGTGAAATGATCATATTACCCGATCTACATCCTATGAATGCATCAGCAGTTGCTAACCATGGTCTACCAAGGATGATATGGTGTCCTCCTAAATTAGATTTTGGCTGAAGAACTAAAAAGTCCACTAAATACTCCCAGGAGTCCAGTGAGACAATTATGTCCTCCAAAATCCCTTCAGGAATCACTTTAGACCTATCAGCTAGTTCTAGAACAATTGTTGTGTGCTGCAAGTTTGTGAGCTGCAATGTCTTCATTGTTTCAAGAGTCATCACATTTATTTCGGCCACAAGGTCAATTAAGGTGTTTGGAATATGTATGTTGTTAATGATTGTAGTGACTTTGGGAATACCAGGATCAACATACTTTTCCATTGAAATGGTGTTTGTCATAAGGCCAACTAAATGTCCAATAGCATGAATAGTTTGTGGATCAATTTTTTTCCTAGTAGGTTTCTTGAGGCACAGTTCTTTGATTGCTCTAGTATATATGGGAATGTCTTTTATGGCTTGCAATAGTGGAATTTTTATATAGACATTCTTTAGCTCATCTAAAACATCAAACTGTGGTATAGACATGGGAAGTTTTGCTTGGACCAATTGTTCTGGAAAAGGTGGTGGATACAACGGTTGCATTTGTTTATTTTTGATGTCATCATTTTGTTTCTTTTGAGTTGGAGTTTCATTTTCATTTTCTTCGTTTTCTTCTTGTTTTTCTGCTATTGGAGGTTCTTTTTGAAGTACCTTACCAGACCCCAGATTGATATTTTGTAAAGGTAATGTGGGATATGATGGTCCCTCATCTACATTATAGGATGGTCTCTCTGCTTTGTTATTTGGATTTGGTACAGGCTAAGCAGGAATTTGAGTGGGTCTAGGAGGTTGTTGGTTATATGGGAGTTGTAAGTGGGGTGGATTTATTGGTGGAGGAGCAGGCAATGCTTGTTGAGTGTTTTGGGGTTGATAAACAACTTGCTGCTGAGGATATTGCTGATATGTTTGAGGATATTGCGAATGTGGCTAATGATATTGTTGCTATGGCTGAGAATACTGTTGGTATGGTTGAGGATATGGTTGATATTGTTGAGAGTACTGTTGAAATTATCTCCATTGTTGATGTGGGTAATTTTGGTGTTGCCATGGTATGGGCACATTCCAAGAATTCTGAGCATACATCTGACCTTGTGCAGGAAATTGCAAATTTTGGTTTGGAAACATACCTGGAGGTGGAGGTCTAGGTTGCCACGGTCTCTTAGCGCCCATGAAATACACATTATCCATATTTGTATTAGCTGCTTCCACATTACAATTCTGCAAAATCTTGACTTTAGAGAAATGAAATATATCATGATTTTCAGTACAAAAGGCACAAAATTTAATATTTTCTAATGGGCAGTCTTTCAAGGCATGTTTCTTCCGGCACTTTGGACAAAAGACAACCATTATTTGATCTTCCTCTTCTTGTCTTTTCTTGGCTTTCAGAGTGTCAATTTGAGTTCCTAAGGTACTTAATAAATCTGTTTTGAATTCTTCTAACAGGTTTCCTATTTCAGCCCTTGTGACACTTGCTGAAGCAGATTTTGTGGCTTTAGATGATAGAGCTCTTTTTCCATATCTAGCTTTGCTCCTTGAATACTTTTCACATAAATTAGCAATTTCTTCGAAAGGTAGAGTGGAAATATCACCTTTGCCCATCAAATTAAGATCATCTAAGTATTCTTCTCGAATGCCCTTCAAAAATATTGCTCGAATCAGATCAAGAGACATGGTCCTATGTTTTGACTTTTGCAAATTGTAAACAAATCGTTCCAAATACTTCTCTAAATTTTCATCCTCTTGTTGATTCATCCTAAAGATATCATCTTTAGAATCTTTCGATCTGTAATAAGGTTGGTATTTCTTTAGGAATATTCTTCTCATGCCATCCCAATTAGTTATTGCATGTTCACCAAGTCCCATGAATCATCTTAATGCTGATGCTTTTAATGTTGCTAGGAAGAGTCTAAGCCTATGGGCATCATCTATGTAACCATATGTTCGACATACTATGTCAAACTCAAACAAGAATGAATCTGGGTCTTCTGAAGCCATGCCATAAAAGTTTGGTAGCACAGATGGAGGTATATTTTTCATTTTATTTCCTCATCTTCTTTTGGTTCTTGAATAGGAAATTTAAAGGTTGAATATTCCTCCTCTCTTCGACCTTGATTTTGTGATCCTCTTGCTGATCCATCTCCTTCCTCAGCCATTTTGATAGGTTCCTCTATTGATTTAATTTCTTGTTCAGTGTCACTTGTTTCAAAGAGAAGTTCAAGGAGAGATTGTTGAGTTACTGTGCTACTTTCTCTTTTTATAGAGGATTCAGGGAGATGTTTCTTCTGTGATTCGTGTGCTAATAGAATTTGCCTCTCAATGAGTGTGAGTCTTTGCCCTGATTTCTATTTATCCTCTAGTGTTTGTATGGTGACTTTCCCAGCTGGTGTTGTGTGTTCAACTTTTCCTAAAGGGTCTGCTCCTAGTGGTAGGTTAGTTTTTGGATGGGGGGTTTTTATGAATCTACCTTTATCATCTCTAGATCTAGACATAAGTAAACATGACTTCTAAAATGATGAATTAAAATTAAATCTATGTTTTTGTTTGTTTTCGTTTTTTTTTTTTAATATATATTTTGTTTTTAGAAATCCTTTAGATGCGCCTCCTCTGCAATGGCGCCAAAATGTAGTGACCAATCCAGGGGTCTAGATTAGACTAAATTTAATGTCAACCAAAGTAGGTAAACTTAGAGGCACGTGTCTACAATCTATAGACCTAAAAGGATCTCATCTACCTAGATAAGTGTCTACTTGACAGGCTACAACACTCTTTTACAAGAGATTGGAATATGTTTCCTTTCACACTTTAAACACTCAGATTATCTAATTTAATTAAATGTTCTAAAAAAACAACGTGTTACTAGTCTGAGTTTTCAATCCTCTTACAAGGAGATCATTCAAAAAAACTCTTTCCAATGAACACACTAAGCATTCATGAAAACCAAAAACTCTTTTAAGAATACTAAGACTTAAATGCATGCAAACAGAGTCCACAGAGATACTTCGAAATTCAGTGCTCCATTAAATATTTTACAAGATCTTGTTCAATAATTTAGCAATTGAAGTTTCAAGCTATCACCATGAATAACACTTCGCAAGAACTTCTAATCGAATTAATTAATTTACAAGCAAAGAAATGACATCAAACACTATTCAGATCTGAAGTCTAAATGCTATGAAAATGAAATAAAAGTATACCATTCCCCACGTAGGGCCCGTCCACACGTTTATGGTACACTTACAAAACTTCAGATGTTGAAATCGTTAACACATAAAACACTGGAATGATGAAACGCTGCCTGTGATTGAAGTCTGGAAATCAATTACATGCAAGAATAGAGTTCTGGTAACAATACAATACAATATGATATGCTTAATGTCTCTTATCACGCAGTCCTATTTGCAATCGAATGTACATACATTATCATGCAGATGTTTCTGCTTTTACAATCAAAAAGGCGATTTTTGTTTTTTCTAATCTTAACTGATTTCCAAAACAAAAGGAAATCAGTTTAGGAAACTCTGGCTTTTTGTTGTTTTTATGACCAAAAAGGCTGGGTTTGACCAGCATTGACCATGTATCCAGGAGCTCCAGATGCGATTTTGAATAGATATTTCACCATGTATGTACATCTGTGATCACGTCCATATCCTGGGTTTTGATTTTCCTGCTATGCCACATGTCACAACATAAACCAATTACAGGAATTCATGACATCCCGTAATTTTGTTGAAAATTTCTAATTTTTAACATAAAAATCCACAAATTAAATTTAATGTAAAATAACAATTATAATGCTTAATTGATCAATTTCAATGGACTATGAGGGGTTTATGGGAGAAAATGATAGAGGAATGATGGATTTTTAGAAGAAAAGAATGGCAATAAAATAGTACCAACATGGACATGTAGGCATCTGGGAGGCTCAAGAAACTCCCACAACATGGGTATGCATGGATTTGGTGAATTTTCTCCTCAGACCTATGCATGTGACTCTAGGATTTATGCAACTTTTTTAGGCCCAGAGCCAAGGTCACTATCCATAACTCAATGACACTTTCGAAAATGAGTTTACACAAGATAACGATGATGCATTTGCAAAAACAATGGCAAGGTCTAGACATAAATTTCGTTAAACATGTCTGTTACATGTCATTTTGTCACCATGACACTTGAGCCTTAAAATGGATCTCTCACCATCCATAAACATGTTCCATTACACTCCCTTAGAAGTCCAACAATAAAAAACCCTTGAAGAAGATTTTATTTTTGGGTAAAATGGCTTTATGAATTGTTAAGTGTGACCTATGTGCTTTTCCTAGTAGGTTTCCATGCATTTGCAGCTTCTATCCCTGAGAACTGCATAGAACTGCACTATGTATTCCACTATAGACCACACAAATAAATCAAAGAAAAATAAAAATAAAAAGTGAATTCCAGAAGCATTGTTGGTCGAATATATCCCAACTGAAAGATTCTAGGTCATATCTATTTGAGCCATACCCCTTATATCATGGAGCTAATTCCCTTCCATCAAGGAACCCTAATCCCCCAATTAGAGGATCTCATCCTTCTCCTTTGGATCTGAAACTTCTTCCTCTTGGCCTATAAATTGACTAGAGGATAGAGGGATTAGGAGGTTCAGAAAATATACACGTATGCTACTGGATTTAGATTGGAAGGCTTATACCTAAGGAGAGGTTTAGAGGAATTTGGGAGGAACCTCATAACATCAAGGCAAGGGTTGTAAGGCTCTTCTTTATCCTTGAATTAACACAAATGAATCCCCTTTCCCATTGTATTGTCATATTGAAATGATGAATGGTTTATAATTCTTTTGATAATCAGTACTGATAATCTCAAATTCTAATCTCCTTGATCATTAGCTTAAGCTTGTTTGAATTGTTATGATTTCAATTCCTTTGATCTCTTTTATGTATGTGATTGTAGGTCTTTTTGAGCATCGAGAAGATTCATCGAGACAAAGTAGGGATCTTCATCAAGCATTTCGAAAATAGGTAAGAGGCTTATTTTCCTACTCTTGTATTTACAATTTTAATGAAATAAACTTAGGGAAATAGCCATTCAATTGTCTATTTGTTTCTAGTTTCATTAGGGATTTAGGGAGTTTTCTCTTGCCACCAAGAGGGATTTATCTACCATGACAAATTGGCAACTCCATCAGGGAATGTGACTGTCCTCTTTTCTTTCCTTGGTTTTGCTTTATGATCTTTTTTGTTTAGCTAGACTCGAGTCTTTGTGAATTTATGATCTTTTAGATCTTCTAGGTTGATTGCTTTCCTTTTTATTTTTCTTGGAATTCATAGACCTACAGGGTTTTTGTTCACCCACAAAGCGCAGACCTGCACAGTTGTTGCCTGAGAAACCATGCACATGCACACTAAATCAAACTACTTGCCTACGCAATTCCTATAAATTTTTGAAAAAATAGGTTTTCTCTCAGCCAAAGTCTGAATTTTGGTTTTTGAAAGTGTCATCATATTTGTTTTGACTATCCAATACCTTTTCTGAACTTGTTTGAGTGCTTTGGTGAGGTCTTTTTGGGAATTAATCCCTTTTGCAAAATTGATTAGGGTTTTGTCTGGCTTGTTTGCTGATTGATAAAAAAGAGATAGGTTGTCTTCAAGATCACTGTATTCCTATATTTTTTTGTCAAATATACCAGATCCATTATCAATATTGCTTATTTGTGATGAAATTATTTGTTTAATCACAAATTAGGGTTTCCTAGAATTCATATGTTTTGTGAAGAATTGCTTTCATTACTACATGATAAAAGGAAATCATTTCTTTCCAGTTTTGAAATCTTTCATAATTACATTATGACATCATTAAGTTAAAGCATTCATTAGGGAAATTGCATTTTTTCCAAACTCTTGCTTGATTTCTATGTGTTTCAAAATTTTGAGTGATAAATGATAAAAGACATTTTGGGTTTGTTTGATCTCTTAGGAAAATTTGAAATCTTAGTTTATTTCTGCATCTGGATTACATCAAAGTGAAATTGGCTGTCTTATGAAAATAATTTTGGTGAAAATGTGAGATTTGAGTTTTATTTAAATAAAATCAAAGAATTCCTTACTTTCCCTTAACTAGGATTCCATTGAATGATAGATTACAAATTGCATGTTCAATTGCATTAGAATTTCAAGTCAAGTCATAATATCATAAGTATCACTCTCATTACCTATTGAGTAAATAACAACTTAATAATATAGCGTTAATTAAAATTAATTAGAATTTTATATTCTTTTGGGCTCTTACCACCTACAATAGCTTAAGTGTAGGGCTTTGGAATAGGAAAGCGAGCAAACTTTCCAAAGCTACAAACAAACAATAGAATCTTGTGTTAGTGAGAGAAATCCATTTATTTCAGTTTTTCTTTGGGAAGCTCTTTTTATGTATGAGTTAAGCACGTGATCATGTCAGATTTGGTGAAGTGATCATACCCACTTCATTGGCTATGACAGAGAAATTTGCATGTATTACAATGGTGTTGAAAGGTACTCAGGGTCACTTGAAAGTAAACCTCCAATTAACCATGTTGAGGAGCTTTCAAGGGGATTGAGCTTTGTTACTCTACCCTTGCGTGTATGTCTAATTTACGACTATCCCCCTAGGTAGAATTTTTGTAGTTGGTAAACTCAGTGACCATAATCTTAGGGCTCTACCTAATGTGACGATAGAGGGAAGGTCCTACTATACCTGGAATAGAATTTGAATAGGCTCACTTGGAATTTTTGGAAATCTTTAACCGATTCTACTGTCTAAGGCTTGACATCTGATCAATATATAAATATGATTTATGATAATGTAGGTAATCCTCAAGTTAACCCAACAGGTGATTATTACACACCTAGAGGGAAACCACCATATCCTCCTCCTGGGGTACAACCTTTAGTTGGATCTTACCCTACGGTTGTAGGGAAACTTCCTACTGGAAATTAGCTAGGTTATGGTCAGATACCTCAAGTCAGTTTAGGTCAACCTGTTGTATCTCAACTCATTGTTGGTACTCTGTATCCCAGGATGAACATAATCTAGAATCCTTCATATAATCAACAACGAATACCAGTTGCTCCTCAAGTGCCAATTTATCAACCTATTCAACCTATTGGAAAACCTATTCAAGGTATTCCTATTCAAGTCCAACAACCTATCCAGGGTAATCTATCAACACCTGTTCAACAATCGATCGAGCATCATGTCCAAAGTGCTCCACAAACTCTAGTTCATTCTTCTGTGCAAACACCTATTCAAAATCTAATTCTAAGTTCACCATCAACTCCCATCTTGGAAGTATCACAAGTAACTGTTCCAATTAATTCTCAAGTAACGGTGCAACAAGCTACTTGGACTATTCCTCATGCACCTATTTATAAAATTGTTTCTACGGTTTAGTCTATACCCCAAATACTTGTGGTACAACCTAGTATACCATATGTGCAAACACTATTTCAAGGACAGGATTTTCAAGGTCAACCCGAGAGCTAATTTTTTCAAGGCTAGTGTTTATAAGGCCACCATTTTTAAAGTTAATTATTCCAATGTCAAACTTTGTAGAGTCAACCCTTTCAGCGACATTTTATCCAAGGTTAATTGGGTCAAATTCCTCCTTTCCAGAATCAACCATACCCTACTCATACTTTTCAAGTGCCAATTCAACCGCAATTTGGTATGGCTCATCCTGGATATTGGGAGGTATGAAAATTCCAACTGCTCAGGATATCCTAGGATATCCTGGGTATCCTCCTTCAAGAATAGGACTCGTCCCTCAAGGTTATCAATACGCGCTACAAAACCCTAACACTCAGTTAAAATTTATTGCAACTTTCGATTTTCCATATCTATCTCGGTTAACAAAAGTTCCCATTTTTTTTTATCTATTGTTTTGGCGGGAAATCCCTACGAAGTTTCCCAATGACATTCCAAAATTTGAAGATAAATTAGGAGAGGACCCATCTAATCACATCACGAGTTATCATCTTTGGTGCACCTCGAACTCATTAGTAGATGATTCCATTAGATTACGACTTTTCCAACGAACCTTAACTGGTTCGACAACCAAATGGTATGTTTAATTACCGCGAGCGTCTTTCAGTATTTTCAGCACCATAGCTACTGCTTTTTTGACACATTTTCAACTACCCATATGATATGATAATAGTACTAAACTTTTAACTTCTCTGAAATAGTCAATGTCTACCTATATTTCATATCATATTCATGAATGGAGACAGACATTGTTTAGTTAAAGTTTACATCCCATATTAGATCTTAGCCAAATGGTTTATAAAATCATGTCTACCAGTAATTACTAAAGATGTTTCTGAAGGTGGCGTTGTAACTCAAGAGTGAGCTATCACTTGTGCCTAATACTTAGATGTTGTTTATACTTAGTCTAGCACTTTATATGAAAAAATTATAGATTTTCCTCGTTCAGGTCAAACCAACCTAGCTCTTACAAGATCACACGATGCTAATGGTCTTATTGGTTATGTTAGCCAAAAATCGAAGAGTAAAAAGAAAAATTCTAAAAAGACTCAGATTTTGGACTTACCAGATTCACTCGAAGAAGATCCTTCTCCTAAAATTATTTCTGAAATAGATGTCATAGATTCATTTACTAGAAAAAAAAACAATCCAGAGGTAAAAAGAAAGGAAAAGGAAAATCTAAACAAGACACCTCTCCCAAGGAGAAATCAAACAATAATGAATTGTCTGATGAAAAGAAGAAACCTTGATATCCTTGTTTAATTTGTGATTATCATCATTACACCAAGGAATGCCCTCATCATTCTAAAGTTTCTAAATTTATTAAGGGTTCACCTACTCCTGCTATTTGGAAGGATCCATTTCCTTCTCAAGATAGTAAGATGGTTTCCCATAACCCATCTTCCTCTTCCACATCGGTGGACATCATGATGATGTATTCACAAGTTATGGTAGCTACGAGGTCCAAAGACTATGGATCTAAAAGTCCTAGTGTAGATGGAAATGATTTTGGTTCACCTGATCATTCTTCCACATCAGCTCCTCTTCTTTTTGAACCTTTACAAATTGAAAAACTAATCTTGATATGGTAATTCAACTGCCTCCTAAGGGTGTTCTTCAAAAGTTAGATTTTAATCCTCATGCTAGAGTTGCTCAGAATTTCAATATTGTTGAAGATATGGCTATGTCACCTTCAACAATGTAAACTCTTGAAGTGCTATAGAATTGTCTAGCACAAAGGAAATTACTATTATCAGCAATAGGAGTAGTTGACCCCTAGGAATCTAATCTAATCATTTTTGATATCGAAAATCATGTATCCAGACTCCCACATCAACTGGCCTTCTAGATACTAATTTTTGTCAAGACAAAATGAGTTTTTCGAATAAAAATTGATGAAGGAGCATCTACATGTATTATGTCTATTTCTTGTTGGAGAGATTTAGGTTCTCCATCTATTAATCAGTCTTCCACAACTTTGAAAGCCTTTGATGGAAGAGGTTTTCAACCTTATGGAATTTTGAACAACCTTCTTGTAGAATTAGAAGGTAAAACAGTTGCAATTGAAGTTGAAGTCATTGACGCTCAACTTGATTATAACCTATTACTGGGCCGAAGTTGTACTTATGCCATGTCTGCCATGGTCTCATCGTTTTTTTGAATGATTATGTTTCCTCATAAAGGAAAAATTACGAAAGTAGACGAGCTATCCTATTACACTTCAGATCCTAACTCTACTGGTAGCATTCCCCTTGTTGGAAAATTGATTAGTACATATGAAGATGTTGGTTTTGGTCTTCTTAAAGACTCATATCTTATGGGAAATTTCATGTTCCCTATATTTGTCATAATGTTTCCCAGTTCAATATGATTACATCAAGAACTTCTGAATCTTTGGATCCTTGGAAGGTGCCTTCAGAGTCAGAATTAGCCCTTGTATGGAAATCAAATACCTCCTAGTCCTTTTGAATTGGCTTATGAGTCAGTTCAATCCTTTTCCAACCAATCACCATTCAAAATGATCGAGTGAATACAATCATCAATGATTATTCTCATTTGTCACATTTAGAACCAATATCGATACTTGATATTTTTGATAAAGAGTTTATAACTGATGAAGGCATTATGGAGGTAATGACTTTGGATGAAATTCCTTGGGATGATTACCATCATCGCCCATATTTCTTACCTTGCTTTGACAAAGTCAAGAATAATTTTTTGTCTATGTTCTCACCTGAGATTATGAATAATCTCGAACGCCTGATGTCTATTCTTCATTCTGAATTTGAAAATAACTTAGAAAACATATTAGAAACTATGCCAACTAACATCTCAGTGAAATTAGGAATTACTGAGAATATTCATATAGGAGATTCTTGTTATTTTGAAGAAATTATAACATAAAAGCCCTATTCTAGGAATTCCGTGACATTTATGCCTGGTATTGTGAAGAAATTCCATGAATCAATCCTAATATTGTAATGCATGAAATTAAGACTTATATAGATGCCAAACCTATTATACAAAGATTGCATCTGATGCATCCGCGAAAAGCTGTTGCTATAAAAGTTGAAGTTGAAAAACTATTAAAAGCAAGATTTATTTACCCTGTTACTTTGACTAATTAGGCATCAAATATTGTACCAGTTAATAAAAAACAAGGAACCATTCGAGTATGCTTTGATTATAGGGACATTAACAAGGTTTGTCCAAAATAAAATTACTTTACCCTGTACATCGATAAAATTATTGATGATTGTGGCAGAAATGATATTTTCTCTTTCATGGATGGATTTTTTGGTTACAACCAAATAAAAATACTCCCTACCGATCAACATAATACTACGTTCATCTGCCCATGGGGAAATATTTCTTATTGTAAACTCCCATTTGGATTCAAGAATGTTGGTGCAAATTTTCGAAGAGAAATGTCTTATATGTTTCAAAATATCAAACATATTGTCCAAGCCTACATAGATGACTTACTAGCTCACTCGTGGAAACGATAGGATCATCCATCGCATTTGAAATAAGTTTTCATTAGATGTAGGCACTACAATATTCATTTGAATCCAAACAAATGCATTTTTTGTGTATAATCCGGTCGAGTTCTAGGATTTTTTGTTTCAAAAGAAGGCATTTGTGTTGATCCTCTTAAGGTAGAGGAAATTATAAACTTTCTTGCTCCTACTCTTCGTCAACTTTAGAGTTTGTAGGGGAAAGGAATTTTTTATGCAGATTCATACCAAACTATGTCGAGCTGACCAAAGGTTTTACTTGACTTTTGAAAAAGAGCATTCCTTTCATTTGGGGTGAGATTGTTGAAAAAAATTTTGATGCATTGAAATACGTGTTGAACCATGAACCATTATTGCATCCTCTTGATTATCATTAGGATTAATTTCTATATCTAGTTGCCTTAGATGCCACCATTGACATGGTATTAGTACAAGAAGATGAATCTAACAATGAACATGTGATCTATTGCCTAAGTCAAAATCTCACTAAAATTGAGATTAAGTACGCGCATGTGGAGAAATTAGCATTGGTAGCTATTCAATCTATTCAACGTTTTTGTCAATATATACTTTTGCAAAAATGACATTCATTTCAAATTACAACCCTATGATGTATATTCTTACCAAAAAATTGCTAGGGGGAAAATAATCCAAATGGATATTCATTTTATAAGAATTTGATTTAGAATTCGAAAGATCTAAATCAAAGAAATCATTAGTTTTCGTTGAATTATTATGTGACATTCCCTATACTGAGACAAAAACTGTGGTAGAATATTTTTTGGCAGATGAATCTCTCTTTTTGATTAGTACATCTGATCCTTGGTATCGAGATATCATCACATATCTTTAAACCCAAAATTCTAGGCTTGAGTTATCTTGAACTAATCATCTTCACATCAACTACCAATTCCAATAATATAACATGGTTGGTGACACTCTTTATCGTCATGGTGTTGAATCTATCTTTCAACGATGCTTAACTTTTCAAGAGGCTAAAAAAGCACTAAATGATTTCCATTTTGGAGCGTGTGGTGGTCATATGTTTGGGTATTCCACTGCCCAAAAGATATTGTGCGCTAGCTATTTTTGGCCTTCCATGTTTAAATATTGCATTATTACAGTCAAAAAATGCCATAATTGCTAGGTTTATGATCGCAAGATGTGAGAGCCTCCAACTCTCTTCACCCTATTATTGTTGTCAGTCCTTTTTCAAAATTACACAAGGATTTCATCACCTGTAACCATTACTCAGCTTGGGGGCATGGGTATATTATCCTTGTAGTTGATTACTTTAAGAAATGGGCTGAGGCAATGCCTACATATAAGGACGACAATGAAACTGCAACAATTTTCATTTTCAATCATGTCATTGCTTGGTTTAGTGTCCCACATGCTATTGTTATGGACCATGGTAACCATTTTCACAATTTTATGATGAACTATCTGTACAGCTCGGCCTATGCCATGATAGCTCTACCACTTACTATCCACAAGAAAATGGTCAAGTCAAAGTTGTTAATTTTTTTTTAACAAACATGATTAAAATGATAGTAGGAATTCATAAAGAAACTGGCATACCATGCTTTTTTCAGCCTTATGGGCATACCATACTACTACGAAAACATCTATGGGTTTCACTCCCTTCCAACTTGTCTATGGTTTGGAGGCAGTTTTACCGATTGAATGTAAAATTCCATCTTTGAAACTATCGATTGAGTTATTTCTAGCTACCTCTATAAATGAAGAGCGTTTTTTTACATTGAGCATGTCTAGATGAAACTCGCCGTGAGGTCGCATTGGTTAGCGAGGATCAGAAAAAGTGAGTCAAAGCTCAATTTTATCAAAACATAAATCCTTGATCTTATGCAGAAGGTGACCTAGTCTTGGTCTATTGTAAAGCACATGACAAATTAGGTGTAGGTAAATTTAAGCCTATGTGGCATGGCCCTTACATTGTAAAACATGTATTAGCTAAAGGAGCCTATGAGCTGGTCGATTATGGTTGCGCCTCTTTGGGAAAGCATAGGAATGGCCTTTACCTGAAGAGATATTATGCATAAAATATTTCGTGGAGATTTATACATTACTTGTATTATAATTTTATGAGTGTGTGTGGTAGTTTTAGCATTTTTTACAGTCCACTACTACTTCTCCTGCTTATCTTGTTTTACACTTGATTTTTAGATGTCAATATTCAGAACTTGTCTTTTGTAGTTTGGGTCATCTATTCACACAATGATTAGTTAGTTTCTATTCATGGTATATGCCTAGGTCAAACATTGAACAACATAGCAGAATATAGTGTAGTCATTGAACTATTATCTGATTCCATCTCATTTAGCATTCGATGTTTGATTGTTAGGCTAGATTCACAACTCATAGTATTACATTTAAATAGTGTCTACACAGTAATAAGTTCATCAATGTTAAGAATGTTTTTACGGGTCCATCTTTTGGAAAGGAAGTTTGATTAAATTGAATATCAACACATTATAAGAAATTTAAACACATTAACTAATGCATTAACCAATCATGTGTTAAATAGACATTTTCAACATTTGTAAGTAAAACCAATATCCATCCACATATTGAACAAGATAATATGAAATCAAAAGTAGTAGTCTTCATTAGATAAATTTTGTAGAGAGTGTGTTATACCAAAATATGTCATCCAAGGACGTAAAGGGCCCATGGTTGTTATTATCTAAGTACACCGATACAAAAATCAAAATGTAGCCCTAGAAGACTAAGCAACTAAGCATGATGACGCTCATGATAACAAACTATAGAACGAGCAATCGACATAACAATCGCTTGCACAGTCTTGGAACCCAAACCACGTGCCTCTAGTATCAGAGAGGCAAATTATCAGTCACAGTCTCTGGGATATCTATAGTTAACCTATCTAGGTTATGTTCTAGCTCAGCCAATGCCTCTTCTACCTCTGGGTTGGGTGCTATAACTGCTATAGGCTAGTCATCCCACTTGTCAAATGCCATAGCCTTGCTGGTTGAATGAAGCCCACATCTGCATATGCATTCCGAGTAATTAGCCTTGAAAGACAAAAAATAAATAAAATTTAAAAATTTAAAAATTTAAAAAGAAACATCAAAATGAGGAAATTTTACCTAGGTCACCCCATTGTGTCCTTGTTGGAAGTGGGATATCTGGGTCACCCCACTGTGTCCCTGTTGGAAGTGGAATATCTAGGTCACCCCTATAATCCATCCTTGCATATGGGAAATCCTTGATTGAGATGATCTATTGACCCAACCATACAAAAAATCAGGAGCATATCTCACCACCAAACCATTACCTCCATGATGTGTCATACGCGAAACGCACCTCAACATCTGTGGATCTTGAGGCCCTACCTCATCCACTAAAATTTGTTGTAGCCTGAGGAGTGGAATCCTCTCTATAGTGAAAGAAATAATAATGGAACCATAACCAAATTTATTTAGTCTACCATTATTAGCTCCGGTTAGTTTTCCTTTCATTGATAACCACTGCCTCAAACTAGATAAAGATCATGGACTCCCAACTATTGGGTGTGGAGACTGATTATCTTCTGTAATCAAAGGTATCACCACATTGGACCCGAGTTCGTAATGGGGCTGCAATGCTGCCCGTAAAATATTCGCTACAGAGGGGGGTCTAGGGGGGGCGACTATGACCTTTGGGAGCCCCCCCCTAGCAAGGAATTGGAGGAAGCACCCCAAAGCTAAAATTAGATGTAAAATTTCCTTGTAAAATTTTGTAATTTCATAGTCAATCTGGGCCATTCATTAGGCAGAGATTTGATGGTAGAAGTTATGTTTAATTTAGGGTTTTTTCCCTAGAAGGCAACCCCTCGCTATATATGAGGGAATTGTATTGCATCTATGTAGATCTGTATTCTGAGCGAGGAAGAGAGAGGAGATTGAGAGTGACGAGGGAATTACAATGGATCTACTGTAGGTTGTATCTCTTCAGTTTGTTAGATAATATAAAATGAAGGATTGGCTGTTTCTCTGTGGATGTAGCCCAAATTGGGTGAACCACGTATATCTATGTCTCTGTTGTTTTATGCATTTTTTGTGTTTATATTTCTGCAATATTTTATGTGTTCCATTGCTCTGTAATATATAATTTTATAACACCAACATTCCATGGTAGTTTTCATCTAGGTCTTTGTTGCCAAGTGAAAGGCTGCACTACCACACAGTTTTCTAACAGTGAAAGCTATGGTCTTCAAGACTAGGTTCCCAATAGTCTAAATATCAATCATGCCATTCTTGAGCTATGCATTACCACAATATCATCGTAGATATCCAAAATTAGTATCTCCACCCAACCTTTGCCCATATAAATAAATATCAACCCCTCTACAAGAGAGCCTAGTAAAAAAGTATATATCATTAACATCAATAGTGACACGATGATCCCTGATCACGAAACGCTGATCCTCGAAATCCCAGGTTCTCACCAACCATGTCATGAGTTCTACCTAATCTTTCATCCTTAGAATAATCCAATATTTGTAGAGGCCACAATTTATCAAAGCCTGCAAAGTGGTTGGATCATCCAAAGATACTAAATCTTGTTCTTCATGTTCTCTCTCCCTCCATTCCATTGTTGAATGGTCAATTATCCTGAAAATGACATTTAGGAGGAGTTAGAATAACTTCTGAAACAATTTTGGGATTTTTGGTGTGAAATTTCCGCATTTTCAAAACCCTAGGTGCTTGCGACTTTTGGTAAATAGAAAGCAACTTTTTGGATACTCTGGAGAGTTTCCATGTAGATGATGTTTCTCAATATAAAAAATATTATTGGCCTGCGTCGACCCAATGAAGAGTTCTAGTGCAGGCCCGAGGGCAAATTTTTAAACATAGAAACCCCCCAAAAAATTAAATGAAAGCCTAAAATTGAAACATATATGGATGAAAATGTAGATATTGAAGATATCTGTTACCTGGAGGAAACAGTTCATGATTTCATCCACCGATTTTCTTGGAATTAGCCTCAATTCTGTTATGGATTCAACGCCTTGAAAATCCCCTTGGCCACTTGGATTGGGTAGACGACTCAAATCAAAATTGTAATTCCAATTAATTTTATTAGAATACAATTTTCGGATATGATAATTACTTCCTAATGATTTTTAAATAGTATTTCTCATGCCACTAATATCAACAAAAAATTACACACACAAAATCTCAATTGTAAATGAAACATAATAATAAAGATCATATAAATGTAACCATGCACAATAGACATAATATTTTTCACCTAGGAAATCCAATTTAGAAGAAAACCAAATAATTCTTTCTTGAGGATAAATTATCTTTTTAGCAAGGTTTACAAATATGAGATTTGTTTAGAAATATGAGCCAACATTACAAGTCAAATCATCAATCAAACTTGGTAAAATAATTGTTGGTCAATGCTAGTTAAACCAGTAAAAAAAACTCAGTCAACTCTGATACAACTATACGTTGTGATTAAATTCACACTTGTGGCCTGTGGTCAACTCACACGTATATTTTGGTCAAAATTAGTCAATCCCCGCATGTGTAGCCTGGTCAAACTCCGTTAAACTATGGTCAATCCTTATATGTGCTTCCTGGTCAAACTCAATCATATGCTTCACATGTGCAGCCTCTAGGAGAGAGATATAATGATGAAGAAAATATGAAATATGAACAGATTTCTCCTTAGCTAAATTTCTCCTCCACTAGAAAAAAATGAATATAACATATATTTCATTAAATTTGGAAGAATTCTATTACAAGGCCTTCAACAACATTCATTCTTTTGTAAATCACCAATTAGAGATCATAATAGGTCAAACATGGGGTTTTTATGTACAATAGTATCAATACACAATAGGAGTGTGAAATCAAACTCTTAGAAGCAATTGATTTAAGCTAATCATATTAGTATGTCTAACATCCAATAATGATATTATAATTATTGATAATGGACTAGATTCCTCGATGTTTGAATTTTGCATCAAACGATTCTAACCCTCTTCCCCATAACCTACAGGGGATTTGTTGTTTGAATGATGGTGATGTGAGGATCTTAATGTAAATGGAAAGGATGTTCATCCCTTACATGCATTGAAACTAGTCTACTAAAACTTAGCAAAAAATAATTATGATCAATTTCCTAGGGTTCCTTCATGCCTTTATGAAGCATTAATGAGGGGGTAATCATTCATCTTCATAGCATCCAAGAATCCACTATAAAACTTAGGCATTTTTTATCTTGGTATTTCAAGAAGGTTCAGCACCATTTATCTATCTCCACTCAAAGACAAGTACATCAAATGGGAGTTTTTCAATAGGTATTCAAGTCATTCCATTGTGATGGACAGTGTCACAAATTGAAGTAAACAAGAATTAATGGTCTTCTTGTAAGTAGTGGAGGCAAGGGTTTTCAAAGATTAGTAGAGTTGATGACATTGGGAATTGTCGATATTGATCTCTCCTTGTCAACATTACGAAAACCAATAATAGTATCAATGTAATAATGCCAACCAACTATATGGAAAACCATGATTGACCATTACTTTAACTAAGAGGAGAAAATGATAAGAAATTTTAATGGGGAAGAAATAATTGTGAAACATAGCTCATGGATTTTAGATGAAATTTATATAAGTCCCCATGTTCTTTAATTATTTTGCCAAGAGGCACATTCTATAGCCCAGTAGGTTGTGTAAGCATGTTCGTCCATCATCAAAGTTGAAATTTTGCTCATGTTGGCCAAAATAAAAAAAAATCTAAAAATCTAAAAATAAAAATAATTAATTTAAATGTTTTATATAGTTATTCAAATTCAACCTATATGATTAAATAAATATTAAACACATAATATAATTGTATTACATACAATTATCGTATGCGTTTAATAGTTATTTTAGCATATATGTTAAATTTCAATGGATCATAAATTTACCTTCAACAAAAAAAATTACCACATTAAAATTCCAAATCAGGTAAAATTTTAAACATCTTTACTCTTTACAGAGGGAGGCAAGAGAGAAAGGGAGATAGAGGAAGGAAGAGAGATTTGATGTGATATAGATAAGGAGAGAGGAAGGGAGAGAAAGAGGGAGTTAAGAAGAAATACACAGAGAGAGAAAGGTGGAGTGCGAGAGAGGGAGTGATAAGGGATAGGGAGAGAGGAGATAGTGAGGGAAGAGAGATAGAAGAGGGAAGAGATGGAGAGAAGGGGAAGAAAGATGGAGAGGGAGGGAGAGATAGATAAATATGGAGAAAGAGTGTATATGTTTTGGGGGTGATATAGAGAGAAAAAGAGAGATAGGTATATAGATGGAAGGTGAAGAGAGGGAAGAAGAAAGATATGGAGAGAGTGAGAGATAGATAGATATGGAGGGAGAAAGCATGTGTGTTTGGGGAGGCTGTGAGATAGAGAGAAAAAGAAGAGATAGAGGGAGATACAAATATATATGGAGGGGGGAGAGAGGGAAGAGAATTCTTCCACTAGATGCATTTATTTCAGTGTAGACGGTGATTTCTAATCCTATTTGATTTCTTGCATTGAAGGAGATAAACTGGAGGACATGGGAGATGATGAATGAATATAGAGAGAAGGATAGGAGCAAGAGAGGGAGAGAATGGTAAGAGAGAGATAGGGAGATAAAAATATGGAGGAGGAGAGAGGGTGAGAGAGAGAAGGAGAGAGGGAGGGGGTGAGATAGAGAGATAAAGAAGGAAAAATGGAGGGTGATACAAATATAGATGGAGCGAGATGAGAGGGAGGAATAATTCTTGCACTAGATGCATTTATTTTAGTGTAGATGGTGATTTCTAATCCTATTTGATTGCTTTTATTGAAGGAGATAAAATGAAGGACATGGAGACGAGGAATGAAGAGAGAGATAGAGAAGGAGAGGAGTGAGAGAGGGAGAGAATGGTAAGAGATAGAGAGGGAGACACAAATATGTAGGGGGAGAGAGGGGGAGAGAGAGAATGAGAGAGGGAGGTAGATAGTGATAGGGTTGGAGGGAAAAGAGAGAGAGAGAGAGAGATGGGGGAGAAAGGGAGAGAGGCAACTTGAGAGAGAGGAGGAGAGAGGGAGTGAGAGATAGGAGGAGAGAGGTATGAAAAAATGATGGATTTTGAAGGGGAGAGAGGGAGGGAAGAAAAAAATAAATATAGATATAAAATTGCAGTGAGAGAGAGGGGGGGAGTGAAAAGGAAGAGATGGACAAAGAGTGTATATGTTTGGGGGTGAGATAGAGAGACAAAGAAGGAGAGATGGATGGATATATAGATATAGATGGAGGGGGAGAGAGGGAAGAATACTTCTTGCACTAAATGCATTCAATTCATGGTAGATGGTGATTTATAATACTATTTTATTGCTTGCACTAGATGCATTAATTTCAATGTCGATGTTGATTTTTAACGATATTTGATTTCATGCACTAGATGTATTGATCCGAGTGTAGATGTTGATTTCTAATCCTATTTGATTGCTTGTACTAGATGCATTGATTTCAATGTAGATGTTTTATAATTCTATTTGATTGCTTGCACTAAATACATTGATTTCAGTGTATATGTTGATTTATAATTCTATTTGATTGCTTGCACTAAATACATTGATTTTAGTGTAGATGTTGATTTCTTATTCTATTTGATTTATTGCACTATATGCATTGATTTTGGTGTAGATGGTGATTTCTAATTCTATTTTATTTCTTTCACTAGATGCATTGATTTAATTGTAGATTGTGATTTTTAATCCTATTTCATTGCTTGCACTAGACACATTGATTTCAATGTAGATAGTGATTTCTAATCTTATTTTATTTCTTGCATTAGATGCATTGATTTTAATGTATATGTTGATTTCTAATCATATTTGATTAGTTGCACTAGATGCATTGATTTCAGTGTAGATATTGATTTATAATCTTATTTGATTGCTTGCACTAGATGCATTGATTTTAGTGTGGATGTTGATTTCTAATCTTATTTGATTTCTTGCATTAGATTCATTGATTTCAATGTAGATGTTTTATAATCCTATTTAATTGTGTGCATTAGATGGATTGATTTCAATTTAGATGATGATTTCTGATTTGATGTAACTCAATTTATGATGGTACATTATCTAAAAGTGATTGTATTAACAATGTGCATTTATTTCAGTGTAAGCACAAAAAATGATTGACAATTTGCATTGGTTTTTGTGTTATATTAATTCAACCTATTAATATTGGAGAGCAAGAGAGACAAGGTATGATGTTTGCTACAATAGTTTGGGTTAAAATATTGAATGGTTTACAGTCTCAACTATCATTTTCATATAATCAATATGAAAATATGGAAAAACTAAAAAATAATGTAAAGATTTTGTAAATCTGGCCACTCATTAAAAAAAATCAAAATTACATTATTTGTTGACTTTTGCAAAACAAACTATAGATTAAAAAAAAAATCATCAAAATATTTTGAAGGAAAAAAATTATTTCAAACATTAGCAATGAAACAAATGATTTCAAGAGTAATTTTGATGAAGTAAATTATTAAAACTACTCTTCAAAATATATCTAGTAATACCTAGAGGGACACTATTAAGAATTATTAATTGTCAAAATTTGTGATACCTAAAATTAAATGAAATATATGTGCAGTATCAATCCTCTTGCAAACTATTGACAAGATTGTCTCCCTTCTTCATCATCAACTAATTACTAACAGACAATTACATACACATGTCGAAATACAACACAACAATTGTAACATTCACAAACATTACCATCCAAATCCAAACACATAAACATACAAACCACTCAAAGCATCCAAGCACAGATGTAGAAACCATTCAAGGCAAGCAACAAAAACAAAAGTAAAGAAGAGAATGATATAGTCATGTAAAACAAAAAAACATAATGTAAATTTCAAAGTATGAAGTTTATCTCAAACATATAGATAATAATGATAATCTAAAAATGTGTCATTGTTTCCCTCTACTAAAACTAGCCTAGATCCATCTAAATCCATATCTATCATGCACCGAGAGGGATCAAATCCCTTGAGGTGCAAACCTTTCCTCAAATTCCACAATAAAAAAGGAAGGGTTACACCTTGAAGGACTTGATCCCTCTCAGCGCATGATAGATCCAGAGTTAGATGAATCTAGGTTGGTTAAATACTTAATGTAAATACAAATAAATTATCATTAAGACATTGATTTTGAAGATTAAATATGTATTAAAAGGCATTCATCTACGACTCTTGAATTTTTTCATGTAGTTTGAATAAACCACTTAAAGCTCATTATCAATTAATTTTAATTTGTTTTGTAAAAGATATATCTTTACTTACGTTAAGAGATTTATTTCAAAAATAAATTACATTTATAAAGTTATATCAATACATATAATTAAATGGAATTCAATAAATAGCTTCTAAGTCTTGTTGGATTCTATGATATTATTTTAATTACAAATAGTTTATTTAAGAATTGAAATCTATAAAATGTTAATATTGATGTGAAAATCATGTCATATGGTGCAAAAAGTTAGACATCCATTTATGGCCCATCTCTTGAATGAGCTTAAATAGTCTACTTAATGCTCATTGTGAATTCATTACTTCGTGTTTTATTAGGAAAAAACATTTTTTTACATGGATTTTTATTCTAGAAATAACAATGTCACATTTATACATTCATATTAAACCATATGATAGTTAAATACAAATTCATTAATGGTTTCTTTAATTATTGACTTATATGACATAATTGTGTATATAAATAATTGATTTAAGATTGCATTGTTAGAAAAACTTGTCAATTCAAAATAGAATAAACCAATTAGAACTCATCAAAAATTGATTTATAATTATTAATTTTCTAAAAAATATATTTATACTTACATTAAGAGCTTTATTTCAAAAATAAATTTCATTTATAAACTTGTATCACTGCATATAACTAAATAGAATTTAATGCATAATTGTCTTGTTGGCTTTTATGCGATTATTTCAATTAACAATTATTTATTTAAGAATTGAAATTTACAAAATGTTAATATGGGTGGGAAAATCAAATGTCGTATGTTGCAGAAAGTTTAAAGACATCTATTTATGACCTGTATCTTGAATGAACTTAAACAATCTACTTAACATTTATTACCAATTGATTATTCCATGTGTTGTTAGGAAAAACATTTCATTTTACATGGAGTTTTATTTCAAAAAAAGAAATGTCACATTTATACACTTCTATCAAACCTCATGACAGGAAAGTAAAAGTCGATAAATGGATTTATATAGAGCACTTAGAACTCATTATCAATTACTTATAATTTGTTTTGTAAAATATATATATTTACTTACATTATGAGCTACATTTCAAAAATGCCTCACATTTATAAAATTCTATCGATGCATATAACCAAATAGAATTTTTAAAGTCCTATTAGATTCTATGAAATTATTTAAACCATAAATAAACTATTTAAGAATTGAAAATGACAAAATTTTAATATGAATGGGAAAATCAATGTCTTATGGTGCAAAAAGTTTAAATACGACCATTTTTTACCCTTCTCTTTAATGAGTCTATATGGTCCACCTAACACATTGTTAATTAATTATTCCATGTTTTTATTAAGAAGAGAATTTTGTTGGACATAGAGTTTCGTTTCAAAAAAGTACAATATGACATTAGTACACTCTTAATAAATTACGTGATAGACAAATAAAAGTCAATAAATGGATTCCTTATTAAATTATATGAGATGAGATGATTGCATATACAAATAGTCAATTTAATAATATATAAAAAAGATTATGGATTAAAAATCGAATTTCCTAAAATTTAACAAGTAGTATTCAACTATGAGCCATCACCCATTAGCCTAAATAGTCCACTTAATAGTGATTATCAAGAAATTATAAGACTTATTTTTGGAAGAAATGCATGATAGTATATGGTTATTATATATCACATTTATACACCGATATTAATGGATATAACTAAGTACAAGTCAATGATATAATTCTAGTTCAAATGCTATGATTTTAGTTTATTTAAAATACAAATTTACAAAAAAATAACTTTAAATAATGAAATTAGATGCTTTACAGTTCAAAAAGTTCAAAGACATAATTCATCCATGATAGTGTCTAATCAAACCTTGATAGTCCACTTAGCAATCATTATCATTAATTATATATATATTTTTTAAGAAATGAAAAAATATTTACAATAGATTTTTTATCTCAAAAATTACATATCACATTTATGCACTCATATTAGTGAATTTTATATGTAAACAATAAACAACTAACTTTGTTTGTGCCTTGTTGATTTTCAACATGATATGATTGCAGTTACAACCATTAATTAATTCAAGCATATAAATTTATGAAAACTATGGATTCAAAATTATGGATTGAGAAATCACACATCTTATTCTTAAAAAATTTCAAATCATTCACCTATGACACATTTCCCATTAGCCTTAATAGCGAATAATGCATTGTGAATAGTGAATAACACACATAGAATTTATCAAGTAAATTATTATAATTTATTTAGTAAGAATTGCACCTGTGTGTGCAAGGAGTTCTATTTCAAAACTTATGTTTCACATTTATATATGATTATTTATGGATATAAGTAAATAGAAGTCATTAAAAATAAAATGTCTCGATGGTTCGTGTAAGATAATTTGAATGGGAAATGTTGCATTTAAGAACACACACACACACACACAAACATCTTAGGAAAAAATTGATACAACAAAGTCATTTGCAAAAACAATTAAAAATAATAAGCAATATACATATTAATATAATTGGCAATTCCCATATATTTTAAAAAATATAAAATCTTACAAATCGATTCAACAAAAAATATTTCCAAAATGTATTGAAAATTGAAATTCACTTTTCAAAAAATTTATAAAGGAAATTGTTTCTATCCACTATAATGAAGTACATGTTCTATTGAGCATTTGTACTCATGTTTTTGTTTGATACGATGAAGTGCCTTAAGAAAGGGGAATAAAACTTGCATAAGGCAAGTATCTTGATCTTTTCCTATATCAAATTTTATCAATATGTGGTTTGATTGATATCCGATGAATTGAGAAGTATGATTTGTTGTATCTATTAGCAATACATTTGATTCTTCATAATTATCTCCATACTGGGACAACACATCAGTCAATTTTTTCTCATAAAATTGTCTTTTTCTCCCCGCTTCCAATTTTGTTTGCAAATGACAATAAGAACTATCCCATGTAAATTTAAATTCCTCTATAGAAATATTTGATTTTTCAAGTACTTTTTGGATGTACTTTTCAGTGAATTTAATATCCATATTAAGACATTACAATTTTTTAAGCAATATTTTAATACTTCTGACTGAAAAGGCCATAAAAAATAGGACCTATCACCAAACTTACAATCTTGTTCTCTTTGAATATGAATTTTTTTTTCACCTTTGGTGTATTATTGGAAGAATACTCCTTCCATTTCATCTTTTGACTTGTAGTAATGCCCACCCTCATATGAATTGCAACCACATGTTTAATATTAACATATCTCTACTTCAACATTTCATTGCTTAAGGAAATAAAAACCTACCATTTTAAAAATTATTTTAATATTTATTATGAATTATTTCCATTTGTATAGAAAGGGAATTTTACAATGATTTAATAGTAATCATAAAATACAAATACAATGACCCCATTAAAGTGAAAAAACTAATGATATGTTTACTTTATACATACAACCTAATACCTTTATTTAATTTGTATGGAATAAAAGTCTTATAAGAATGCATTGACCCACCATATAAATTGTTGATTTTAAAACTTATAATGATTTATTTAATTGAAATTGAAAAATATAATTACAATGGTCTAGTGCAAGTAAACAAAATAATTACATATTAATTTCAATATAGTAATACAATTTCTAAATTTCAATATAATAATACAATTTTTTAATTTCAAACCTAATTAATTATATGCTAATTTCTAGAGTCTCTACGTTAGTTTCTTTTGGTGCTTCTTTTAGTACAAATGGTATGTTTATTCTTGGTGATACATACAACCTAATATATATTTTCAACTTATATGGAATAAAAAAGGTTATAAGAATGCAATGGGCCATTCTTCACATTACTAATTTCTAAGAGATATAATTATAACTTAAACCATAATTGAAGCAAATAATTATAATGATTTAATTCAAACAAATAGACCGGTTATCTATTAATTTTTACATACAATGTAATCCATTGTAAAAATTTCTATAGCATGGAAAATTTTGATATAAAAGCATTAAATGACCATTCAAATTAATAATTTTTATCAACACAATATCTCATCAGAAATAAAGAAAATAAAAATATTTGATTTTTAGTAATGACAAACCAAATCAACAATTCTTTTATTAGTGTTGTGAAATAAAAATAATAATTCATGATGTCAAACATATAATAGCATGAAATAGACATCGGTCATCTTAAGGTACTTCTAAATGTAATTGAGCATCCTTGAAAGTAGCTTGCACATCTGTAGCCTTGTTAAGCTTATGCAACATTCTCCATATCTCATCGATCAACCAATTATCCTCTTGATTTGGTCCAATGAATGGAGGGGAAAGAATCACATTTTCTTTGGGATTTTATTTCACTCTCTCAGGTGAATAATCCACTATAATAGTATTGGTTACGTCATATTGCGTGTGCATTTCCCACACTTTTTTCAATTATTTAGTGTGTATAAATTTGGTTCGATTGTCAATGACCTTATGTCGCTTTTGTGATTTATAGTTTGAATCAATCCACATAAACAAAAGTTTATCTTGTAATGTTAATGAAACCAACTTTTTTAGAACTCTTGTTGTGCTTTGTTTCAAAGTTATCGTCCAAATTACAATGTTAAGAGATTCATTTTTGAAGCACACTTCAAGAAATGTTTTTGCATGTGGATGAATCCAAAATAACTTTTTCTTTATTATGTAATCTACATCAGTTCCCATTTTCTCAATATGCCCTTTGTTTGTTGATTCATCATCAATTATGTGATAAACAATGTCTTTTAGTTCAAAAATAACTAACTTCTTTTCAGATATTTTGGTTGCAACACAATGACAAATAAACTAGTCAAACCATTTTATTCATGTTACACAATTACTAAAAAAATTGTTGAAACAATACACTTACCTTGAGTGGTTTTTTCACTATTTATAGATGAAACATTAATTTATTTTATCATCTTCATAGAACGTGGAGTAAACATATTAAACCTTGAATCAAATACCAATAGTACTTCTTATTATCAAATTATGTAATATAATATATATTCAATACAAAATTGGCAAAATAAAAACATTAGTAATGCAACCTTTAAAAAGAAACACACACACACACACACAAAACATTATTTTGATTGTTAATTTTGTCATTTTTATTTGTTCCTATAATAAAAATATACAATGTTATGGTAGTTACAAGCATTAAAATTTGAAGAATAATAAGATAAACAAGAAGACAAGTTATAAGTATCCGATATGACATTATCTTCATATTTGTAACTTTGCACCTCATCATCATCTTTGTTACCTTTATTTGTCTCTAACTTAAACATATAAAATATTTTGAATTGTGAAAATGAACAAAATCATTAAATAATAAGGAAGACAAGAGGACAAATTGTAAGTACATGATATTATATTTTGTCCTTTATTAAAGCTTTGTTTCACATTCATTTGATCAATGTTTTTTTTCTCCTTTCTTGTCACTATAATAAACATAAAAAAATGTTATAAATTGTGACAATGATCAAAATTCATTAAACAACTATACAAAAAATGAATCATCTTTAATTTTCCATATAATATTTTGGTCTTGATTCTAGTTTTGTGGGACATTCCCTTGGTCACTACATTCATTCTCTTTATTTCCAACTATAATGAACATATGAAATGCTATGATCATGAAAAAAAAATGACAATAATTAATACCCATTTCTATCTCCATCATTCCATGGTCGTTGTCTTGATCATTTTCATTCTTCTCATAATTCCATATAATAGACATCCAAAAATGTTATTAATATGGAAATTAAATAAATTTAAAAAGTAACAAGAGAAAAAAATAAACGAATTATGTACATGGTATCATAACTTCTTCTCCTCCTCCTTCTCTACTGTTTCCATCTCTAAACTTTTTTCAACATCATAAGCACTATATATATATATATATATATATATATATATATATATATATATATATATATATATATATATATATATATATATATATATATATATATATATATATATATATATATATATATATATATATATATAGCTTCTCACTTTCATCATTCCTTTTTTTATAATCTCAATAATTAGTCATTTTAGTAAACACTTTATCAATTAATAAATCTGAACATAATAGTATCCAAAGTATTATAAGAGAAACAACAAAGGAAAAATAGTAACTCAATTTTCGAGGACGTTAATGGATCCTGGATTTGATAGTTGAAAATATTTTTAATTATTCAACACGAGTGTCCTTTGTGACTCTGTTTGCACTACACATTCAATTCTTCTTCCATATGTACAATAAACCTTGATTAACATTTTCCCCACATAAAGAGAAATAACCACTTTTGCATGATTACATTGTTGGTGTTTTTCCAATAAATCCAACGAGAAATCATAATCTCTCTCATTTTCATCAAATTTGTGAGTATTTTTAAGCCTCCAAAATTTTTAATGCTGAAGTATAGAAATGTATAGTAAAACCTATATCATAACTATAACTGTTTTGGACTTATATTCATAAATGCCACTAGCCATTTCATAGTTGAATGTGGAGTTCTTTGTGGAAATTTCCAAACACTGGCATACATCATTACCAGACCAAATTTATACTAAGAAAACTTTAGTAAAGTCATTCAACTCATTTTTTTCGATAAGAAATAGAAATAGTTCAATATAATATCCCTTGTGGAATGGTTTGTTTTTCAAAGCCAATGTATCCACAACAATAAGGTTAGTATGTAAAATCCGTTTCAACTAACATGGAAAAGAGTGAAAAAGTGTTGACAAAATATCAGGGCCCCCAAAATGACAACCAAATTCAAAATTGTTGTCAACTTGTTTAACACTTGTTGATCCATTTATCATTTTATCAAGGGCTCCACATGCTTGCTGAGAAAGGGACTCTATCTTTGTATTAAGTGTTCCTTTTACATAAGTAGACCCCTCCACCATGTTGCAAAAAATGGAAAATATGATGTTGTTAATTTCATAATGCTCAAGAATGTTGAATGTGGTAAGAGTCTTCTCATTCAATTTCTCATCACGATTTTGACAATATGTAATCATTGCATCCAATATTCTTCTGTTGGTTTTCAATTTAGAACAATAATCTTTTAATTTTATGGCATTTGTTGTATGATTAGGTGGAACAGAAAACCAAATGGTTCCATCCAATAGCTTATCTGCTACTAAAGTAATTTCTTCTATAGTTAATCCCTAAAGGGGGTGAGAGTAGCCATTGTCAAACTATGTATACTCTTTCTCTTGTAGTTCTGAAAATCAGGTTGGCTTGGAGAACAGTTTAACCTGCTTCATTGGTAACAGTTAAAAACAATGTCACATTTATCCCAAATAGGTTGATCAAGATATAAGAGAATTTTTTTATCAGGAAAAATTGTAATTGGACAGTCGAAGAGGGAGCACAACATTTCATCATCAACCAGATAAAATAATAAATATAAACTAATAAGAATTCAATGTAGAAATGAAACTAAATAAGGTGTTATAAACTAATGAGAATTCTTTATAAATATGAGAAAATATGACTTATATTATCATCTTTAATCATTTATCTAAAATAAAAAGAGTTACAATAATAAAATGTTAAATCTAAAAATAATTAAATTTACATACATCATCTTCAGTTTTATTAGAACATCAAATCCTCCTTTTCTTTAATTTGTCATTGAAAATTAAGAAATGTCTTGGAGAGTGCACACAATTAATAAATGGAGTTTTGTAAAATACCTTATTTGCAGAATTTAATTGACAACCAATGTGGATCACCTCAGTGGGTTCAAATGATGGATGTAAGAATTGAGCATTACATTTTTATATTTTTGTTTCACCTCCATAGATACATTATATTTAGGATTTGTTAAAATTTATTTCGCTACTTGAATGGTGTGTTGACAATTAACTACCCAAAAATTGATATTCTTAACATTTAGATCTATCTCATTTATAAATTTGAAAGAGTTGACCAATGGATCAGTCTCATTGATGTCAAATGGAATCAGAAGAGCATCGGGCAATGAGGTTTGTGTTATAGCTCCAAATCTCACTCTTGGGGTTTGTGATGTTGCACTCATGTCCCAGGGAAACCCCTCCTTCCAGACTTGGTCCAAAATTTAAAAACAATGTTTTATTCCCTATACGCGACATTTCCCTGAGCTAAATGCATGTATATGCGGGTCTGTGTTACCCAACCCGCGTATATGTCTTAAAACACTTAAAAAAAATAAATCTCCTTAATTTCAGGCGGAGATCGCGGGTTTTACCTGCTGATCACCTGTTAGTGCCCGTGACCTAGCTGTTCCCAATGAATTCCCAACTAAAAAACTACTTTGGGAGAAGTATAAAAAGGCTTCAATGGGAAGGCCTAAGGGAGGAGAGAAGAGAGAGAAAGGTTATTATGCTGAGATTTCCCTGACCAGGTCTGAAGATCCTAGTGCCTCCTGCACTTCCCCCATTTTTACAGGAAACCCTTGTTTCTTTGTGTGATGATGTCCATATACTACTTGTGATATCATGGAGTAAGTCATGGAAGGAGTTTGTTAAAGGCTTGAGACTGGACAAATCCGGAGGTCGGTTTTGCTTGGAGCCTGCGAAAGGACGACTCAAGTGAAATTATTCCTTTCTGTACTTTATTTGTCTATAATAAAAGAAACACATGTCTTTGTTCCTGATATAAATCTTCTTCATGTTTATGATATATGTTGTGATTCATGTATGAATGGTTGTTTAATTGCATAACTAACTACCTTTCAATATATTATGAAGATGATATCTTTATGATGGTTAGTCCATATACTGCTGTACTTTCTTGAATTGGTTGTTTTGCAGGTCAAAGGAGCGAAAGGAACTCCAAGAAGGGTTTGGACCTTGGAAGGACCTTCTCAAACGTAGGACCTCAAGTACGCCCCTTATCGTAGATTTTGCTTATATTAGCATCATGGCTATATGGAATGTGTGTTTCTATGTATAGGGAACTTTCAGTCTGCTAGGGTATCAACCCAAGACGCTAGGGGAACTTTTCCCTTAACAGAATTGGCGACTCTGCTGGGGACAACACCATTGTTGTTCCTAGTTTGGGTGTGTTCAAGTCAATCAAGGCTCAGCTGTCTGTTTTCTTGCTATTGCTGTGTAGTTTGTTCCTGTACTGGAATTTTCAGTTTGGTCAGTTTCTTTAGACTTTTTTTTTCTTTGAAATATTTTATATACGTTGTTTTTCTTGTTTACAGAAGCATATATACGCATGTTTCCTTAAGTGAACCTCCTTATACGCAGGTTTCCATAGGCACAGTCGCGTATACATGCAACTGTACATCAATATAGTCGCGTATATCTTGCAATTTTCAAGATTTTTTAAATCTTTTTGTCTTTGAAGGTCTGTCTGTTGGTTTGATTCAGTCCTGAACAGTTACTTTCTAGTGTCAGTTGTTAGTTTTACAGCAAGTATCTAATTTCGAATTCTCTCTGATTGTGAAGTGTTGGTATTGTTTTTGTTTTTGCAAGCATCATCGTTTATTGTTTAAGCACGCAAGATTTCTTGCTGGGAATCTTGGCTGCTCTGATTCATCAGGGCAGGAAGATTGATCTCAATATTTGTGTTAAATCTTGTTTTGGTGACCTTTTTGTTTGCTTGACAAAACTACTTTTTGTGACCATCTACTTTTCTTGTTTCACGAAAGTTGTTGATTGACACTTTCTTGAAAATTGTCTTTTTGATCTTTTGGTCTTTGTTGCCAAAGCTTTCATTCCTGCTTTTGATTGTTAAGAGCATCTTTAAACACATTTCTTTTTGTTGAGTTTTCATCCATTGTGTGTTGTCAACTTGCAAAAGTGTTTGTTGCCTATTCTTCAATCATAAAATTTCAGTCTTGTTGAGAGCATTTTTGAAAAGACATTTTTGTTTTTTCTTTTGAAGAAAACTTTTTGAAAAACTCGGTTTTGCTTTCTTGAACTTTGTTTTGATTTGGTTTCCTTTTAGTGAATGAAAGTGCATTTTGGTTTGTCTTAAAACTTGTTTTTAGTGTTTAGACGAAATGAATGGTAGCAACTCATATTCCATCTAAACATTTTAAGTGGAAAAATAAAAATTGATAAACAAGTAACTTTCATTTCTTGATTTAGAGTAGTCTTAAGTCTTGCATCAGCATGTACTCATTGCATTAGGATAGATTTGCACATCTTTTTAGGCATCCATAGTTTTGTTAACTTTTGTGAGTGTGAAGCATGAGTAAAAGAGAAGAAAATAAAATTTGTTGTTTTTCTTGAAGTTCCTCTTAACCCTGTAGAAATTTATTTTCATCGAAAAACGAAAATAAGTGCATTTGCATGTAGTTTGGTTTTTATTAATTTCTTTTGCATCAAAACACCACTAGTTTCACTTCCGCTTATCCCTTGACTTAAAGAACAACCCATTTAAAAACAAGCGCTAATTAAAATATACTAGAACTTTTTATAATTGTCAAATTAGACACACCAACAAGTTTTAGGATATTTTAGGGCCTTGGATTAGGCGAGTGGAGAGATAACTCTCCGAGGCCATTTAAATTGTCAAACATAGGAGTCTGAACAATGAGTGAAAATCCAATAGCGTTAGGGAAAGCAGGAAAGCTCTGGATCTGGGAGTTAAGCACGAGGGTTCTTGAAGATAGGGAGGAGAGATACCCCCTCTCCTACTTGTCCGATCTTACCTCACGACTGTTCTGCCTAGCTTATGCAACGAGTTGGTATCCTTAGTTGCTACTCCTAGGGATTTACACAGGTGGTTGCGGAGGGGAATCCCGTGGCACCTGACTCTCAACGGTACTACTAGAGGGAACCCTTGCGAAGCTTGGGGGCTTGCACCGGCGTAGGATTTTGTTAGGAGGTCAGCGTAACTTCCTCTGTTACCTTCGCTGATAGGACTGGGCCGTCATTATCCTAGACTATCTTCGGAAGGCCCCTTACTTCATTTTCTTGTATTTTGGTGTCCAGTCCTCATCACCCGGAGCGAAATACTCGAAAGTTGTTTGACTGGCTGATATCTTTTAGGGACTTTTTAGTGAGTGCTCTTTGCTCCTTGTATATAGTTCGCTTTAGGTATTTTTGTCTAGTCACGTTTGGACTTTGTGTTATGAGTGATTAGATTACCACTCTACTGATCTTGAAAGGCTTTTGGTCATTCTTTCAGAAGTTGTAGAGTTGCCTCCTCAAGGGAAAAAGTTTTGATTGCGTGTCTATTTTCCTTGAAAATTAATTTCTACATTCCCGTAAGGGAAGGGTCTGTGTATCAGTTAGATATGGATAATATTCCTGTGGAAGCCAACCAAGGTACCCTTCCAAAAGGAGATCCTTGTGCTTTTCATTTCTTTGGAAACATTGGTACTCCCTTGATGGCCACTTTGAATATTCATGGATTGAATGTTGGATTACCAGTTTGGCTGTGGTCCACTCTGAATATTCCAAATGCTCTTGAAGCTTCTCAGTTGAATGCGTTATTTCAAGGGCATCACATGGGTGCTAATTTTTCATCTTCTTTCAAAGAGAAATCTGGGAGTCCTTCTTCTCCTCCTTCTTGTAACAAGAAATCTAAAAAAAGGAGAAAGAGGAAGTCAAAGAAGAAGAATAATTCTATCCCTTCATCCTCAACCTCTGCCAGTCATGTTGGAGATGAGCCTTCAGCCGTTGCAAGTCATGCTGGGGGCACAAGTCTAATCACTGCAAGTCACACTAGCATTTCATCCTCAACCTCTGCCAGTCATGTTGGAGATGATTCTTCAGTCGCTGCAAGTCATGCTGGGGGCATGAGTCTAGTCACTGCGAGTCATACTAGCAAAGAGTCACTGACCTCTACAAGTCATGTTCAGGACTCTTTGCAAACCACTGCTAGTCATGTTGGTGGAATGGAGGTTGATAAGAAACCTGGACGTAGAAGTTTTAGACCTAAGTTCCCTTGTAAGATATGCAAGGGAGACCATCTTACTCATTTATGCCCTGGTATTCCAGAGGTTCAAAGGATATTGTCCGAGTATGAAAGTACTTCTATTCCTAGATCTGATATGGTTTCTCATCAATCCCATCAACCATTGGTTGATAATGTGGTAGAGCCAGTGCAATCGTTGGTCGATTACACTCCTCTTTTGGGGGGTGAAGTGCCTAACAAAAGAGTCTGTTTGATCTCTAGTACAAAGTCTTCTGGTATAGGGGTCATTCCAGTTTCTTTGAATGTTCCCCCTCCAAGTTCTAGGAGTGTTTCCTTTGATTGGGACAATCTTGTTGAGCCTCGTATTCCTTCCGCTGCACCTTTCCAAATAAACGTCAGGGTTAATTCCACAAATGTCTCTCGATGTATGGTGGATGAAGGATCCTTTGCAAATATTTTATCCTCTTTGACTTGGAAAGCTTTGGGTTCCCCAACTTTGCAAGTATTATATTCTCTTTGACTTGGAAAGCTTTGGGTTCCCCAAGCTTTAGGTGCCACATCACTTTCAACATTGGTATGCCATGTCAGCTAGACCCACATTAGTGCCACATCATAATGGTATGTTAGCATGTCAAATCAACTGTCACACAATAAATATGCAGTATCCCCAGGTCCACATCAACTCACTACATCATCACTCTATCAATATTGAGGTTTCTTGTTGGTGACTAGTGTCCTACTTACCGATGTCTAGTACCCAATATTGTGACATTTTGATAGGTCAATGTGCCAACAACTAATACATTTCATTAGTTTTGGTTGACCGTAATGTGTCCTTAATACCATTAGCCCGACATCTGACCTTTCGATGGACTCTACTCCCTAATCATCAAGTGTTAGTCCTTGAACCCTCTATCTCCATGAACTAATGGATAATGTAGGATATGCTAATATCAGGGACATGTTTGACATTGCATCTAGGTTAGTTAGGGCTTCTTGCGTAATTAGGTGATGGGGTGCACTATTTTTCATCATTATAAACCATAGGTATATAGATGTTGTATGGGTGTCAGTGTGTGGTTTTTAAGGCTTAGTAATAATGTAGAATATGCACATGGTACAAAACCACCACCCAGTTCCTTTAAGGTGAATAGTTGGTCTTTGTTCCTGATATAAATCTTCTTCATGTTTATGATATCTATGTTATGATTCATGTATGAATGGTTGTTTAATTGCATAACTAACTACCTTTCAATATATTATGAAGATTATTTCTTTATGATGTTTAGTCCATATAGTGCTGTACTTTCTTGAATTGGTTGTTTTGCAGGTCAAAGGAGCGAAAGGAACTCCAAGAAGGGTTTGGACCCTGGAAGGACCTTCTCAAACATAGGACCTCAGGTACGCCCCTTATCATAGAGTTTGCTTATATTAACATCATGGCTGTATGGAATGTGTGTTTCTTTGTCTAGACAACTTTCATTATGCTAGGGTATCAGCCCAAGACCCTAGGGGAACTTTTCCCTTAACAGTATGAAATTTCTCTAGGAATGATTTCACCAATACTTGAACATTTAAATCATCTCGTGATCTCAATTTAAACACTTTGGGGGATTCTATACATCTTTCAAAAATCTCTTTTCTATTAAAGGAGTTTGAAAATAAATAGCAATGCTTTAAGGCTTCATGAATTTCATCACATTGATCTGCAAGATTTTTTTTCTTAGATTCAACTTTCCTAGCTTTTTGAAATTCTATAGTAGGCTTCAAATCACTTTTTGTTATGTTCTCCTCCAAATCAGATAAACAAACTCTTCTCAAAGCAAGTAATTGAGAATCAAGATTATAATCTAGTATTTTATCAAGAATTTTACCTTTTTGTTGTAAATGAAGAAGTACAGATGATGTGTTTTTATATATTACATATTAATATCTCATAATGGTGGTGATGCGTTTTAAAAGAATTGTGCAACTATTCAGTCTAGATTTAGTGAAGCTCTCATAGTTATCCAACTTGAACATTGAATTATTTACCATATTTGGTGAATTAGTACTTAAATCCTAAATCAAATTTGGTCTAAATTTTGTATGTTCCACTTGACAAGAAATTAATTTTACCTCATTTTCTCTAATCACCTTCACTTCAAAGTCATTGTCATTTTCATTGCAAGCATAGAAATTAATAATTATTCCTAATATCGTTGGTTCTTTTCCATATATGGATCCAAATAGATACATATTGGGAAACATATTCATGGGAGCTTCTATGTGGACATACCAATCTTGCACAAACTCATATTTATTAGATGAGTTGTATTTTTTAATCACTTAAAAAGTAGAAGTAAAAGGTGTTATTAATACTTCCATTTCTGTTGAATAAGTTTTTTTATCTTAAGTGATGGTTGTAACATTTCATTTTTTTGGTCGGCCAACCAATTCTGCAAACAACAACAAAAAAATATTTGCATGAATCAAAATGAAATTATAATTTCAAATATTGTCACATAATGTTCTTTTAAATTTTGACAAACTACATAATCTAACCATTTCTAAGAGACTATACATAAAATATAAAACCACCATACTAGTTGAAAGAGGCATCATTTGTATATCACTTATTTTTTGTTTTCTCCACCAGATTCTACAGTTTTTAGAAAACAAAAAAATTATGGAAGACATGAAATACTAAATATTATTAAACAAACTTATAATCCACTATTTCCATTTACATGCATAATAATAAATGAGTACATATGTTATGCAAGTTTACTATATGACACCAAAAGTTATCACCTAGCTAAAATTGCTAGGAAAAGAAAAATACCCATGTTAGTATGGGTTGTCCTCATTAAAAACCCACTCCTAAGGCTATTTCCATGGGTTTTTGTGTGAAAGTGGGTTTTTAATGTGGAAAATTCATACTAACATGGTGTATTTCAATTTTCCTAGCAATTTTGGCTAGGTGACCATTCAATGATATATCAAAATTCATTAAGCCTTAAATTACATACTAGAATATTGTCTAATTATTTGAAAATGAACATAAAATATATTTGAAATAGGAGACTTGTGTTGTGTCATATTTGAATTCACTTTTTTCCTTGATGTTTTTTTTGGAATCTCACTTGTACCATAGTTCTTAGCATCTAGAAACATTTGTAAAAATATATAACGATAATTTCAAATAAATTAAAAAATATAATGAATTAATCTTTTATAACATCTCATTTCATACATATGCACAAAATCAAATAAGTTCAAACCATATGCAAGCTTACTGCAAGAATAAGGATAGCACAAACTTCATTAATCAACAACCATTTATTAGCATAATGTCTAGCCATTGTAACAAAGTATAAACTAATTTTAAAATTGTCATACCATTTAAAGACTTTAGTGTCATGTTTATTGAACTTCCTTTTTCCTTGGATGCTTACTTTGAATTATCAATAGCTTCATAGTCCATGGTTTCTGAAAATAAAGTAAAAAACTATTATCACAGTTTTGAATTATTGAAGAAAATATGAAATTATAAAGGAGTCGTCTACCGAAGCGGAGGAATTGCTCGGACGACCAAATGTGCTCGGAATTCGGGCAAAATGTTTTCAAAAAATCTTGTATAGGCAGTGTTTTAATCATGTTTTTGATGGTGGAAATGGATTCAGCACCATCAAAAACGTCTAAGACACCTAAAATTTTGAAATTTAACAACTATAACTTGGATTTACAAAAATCCTTGCCGGATTTTCTCTAAATATGACCGGAATTTCCATAACTTTTTGGGCAATTCCTCCAGCTAGTTAGACTATGTCATTTATAAATACTATAACTACTTGCATCATTATATGTGTAACAAAATGAACAAGAATGATAACAAGTGTAGAATTCACAATAATAGCTAATCATGGTGTTGATTAGAAAAAGGGCACCCCCAAATAATTTATTATGTTCTTTTAATAATGACTATAGGAAAGCTAGCACCTACTAGTTTTCCTTATAGCACGAGCATAAGAACATTTTCAAAATACATTACACTTTGAATAAATACAAACAAATGTAGAGATTACAACAACATCATATTTACACCAAAATTATCTTTTATAGTCATGTATATTCTTAGTTTTCTTTAGAAACCATAAAATCAAAACACAATGAAAGAACATTAACTATGGCGATCATTAGATTTTCTTCTAGATCTTCCTCTAGCACAAAGACAAACACATAACAACTTTGTAATGTTAAAGAAATATAGAATGTGATAGAATTAATTCTAACAGAAACACAAGGATATTTCCAACAAGAATGTTGCAAAGAAAAAGAAATATTTGCATCCTAGATTTCTTTCTATCACAAAGACATGGATATTGCCAATAAAAACATTGTATGGTGAAAGAAATATACCACATGCTAGAATTATTTTTGGCACAAACATATACATATTTCCAAGAAAATCATTGCAAACCAAAAGAAATTTAGCACAAGATAGAGTTCCTTCTAGCAAAAACATAAGCACATTGTCATTAAAAATATTGCAAGGCAAATGGAATGTAACACATTCTAGACTCCTTTCTATGGCATACAAGAAGATTTCCAACAACAACAACAACAACAACATTGCATTGTAAATTAAATTTGTGCATGCTAGATTTCCTTCTAGTACAAACAAAAACACATTGTCAATAAAAAAGTTGCAATAATAATCTTTCTTGGGACATCTCCATGCTTATGAAATTTGAACTTACCTTTTAGAGACAATGAGGTTTTTGTCCATGACAACATAGACTGTTGTTACAATATAAAAAAATGTTAAACCCTTAAATGATTAGAAGGCCCTTCATATGGAATATGTGGTCTAAGAATGGGATATGGTACAAACATAAGTATGTTTCCAACAAAAACATTTCATTGTGAAAAAAAATCATTCTATATTACCCTCTATCACAAACACAAGCACATTGGAAATAAAAACATTGCAAGTTGAAATAAATCTATTGTACGTTAAATTTCATTTTAGCATAAAAACAAACACATAAAAACATTATAGGGTGAAATAAATATAGCATGTGCTAGAATTACTTTTATCAACAATACAAACACGTTTCCAAAGAAAATATTGCAAAGAAAATTAAATGTAGCACATGCTAGATTTATTTCTAGTACAAGCACAAGCACATTGCCAATAACAACATTGGAAGGGGAAAGAAATTTAAGCATGCCACATTCCTTTTGGGAAAAAAAAAAACTCATATCAACATTGGTAGGTGAAAGAAATCTAACATGTGCTATATTTACTTGTAGCACAAACAAAACTATGTTGTCAACAACAACATTATAGTAGGGTAAAAGAAAATCTAGCGCGTGTTATATTTCATTCCAGCACACACATAAGAAAATAGTATTATTTTATGGATAAAGAAACCTAATACATGTTGGATTTATTTCTAGCAAAAACACGGGCATATTACCAATAACTTCATTGTAAGGAAAAATGAATCTATCACCCACAAGATTTTCTTCTAGCACAAACAAAATCACATTGTGAGTAATAACATTGTAGGGTGAAAGAAATATAATGCGTGCTATATTCCATTCTATCATAAACACAAGCACATAACAACATTGCAAGGTGTCAGAAATATAGTATCTGCTAGATTTACTTCTATCACAAACACAAGCATACTCTCAACAACAAGACTGCAAGAAAAAAAGAAATCTAGTGCATGTTAAATTTCCTTCTAGCATAGACAGAAGCACATTGAAGAATAAAAACAATGCAAGGAATTTGATTTTCTTCTAAAAAAAATAAATATATTGTCAAAAATAATGTTACATTGTGAAAAAAATATAACACTTACTATATTTCCTTCTAGTACAAATTCACAAACATATTTCCAACAAAAACATTACTAGACAAAACAAATCTAACACATTCTAGATTTCCTCCAATAAAAAACACAAGCACATTGAAAATAACAACATTACAAGGTGAAATAAATATAATGCATACTATATTTCCTCTAATGCAAACATAACCACATAACAAGATTGTAGGGTGAGAAAAATTTAGTCTACATTATATTTACTTCTAACACAAACATATAAATATTTCCAATGACAACATTACAGGACAAAGCAATTATAACACATGCTAGATTTCCTTTTATCCGAAACGAAAACATGTCAGCAATAAGAAAATTACAAGGTAGAAGAAAATATAACATGTGTTATATTTCCTTTTAGCGCAAACACAAGCTCATAGCAATATTGTAGAGTGACAAATCTAGCAAATGCTAGATTTATGTCTACCACAAATATAAGCATGTTTCCAACAACAACATTGTAGAGTATATGAAATCTAGCTTGTGCTAAATTTTCTTCCAACACAAACACAAGCACATTTCAATTTGAAATAAATCTAACAAATGTTATATTTCCTTCTAGCACAAACACAAGCACATAACAACATTGTACGACTAAAGAAGTCTAGTGCATGTTAGATTCATTTCTATCACAAACACAAGCACATTGCAATCTGAAGGAAACATCACACATGCTAGATTCCTTCTAGCACAAGAAACCATATTTCCAAAAACAGCATTGCATTGTGAAATAAATCTATTGCATGCAATATTTCCTTCTAGCCCGAAGATAAGCACATTGCAAGTTGAAGGAAACATAAGACATGCTAGATTCCTTCTAGCACAAGCAACCATATTTCCAATAACAACATTGCATTGTGAAATACATCTACTACATGCAATATTTCCTTCTAGCCCAAAGATAAACACATTGCCAATAACAACATTGCAAGGTGAAATAAATCTAATGCGTGTTATATTTCCTTCTAGTATAAATGAAAGTAGACAAAAACATTATAAGGTGAAAGAATTCTAGTGAATGCTATATTTACTTCTATCACAAACAAAACCATGTTGACAACAACAAAATTATAGGGCAAGGAAATCTAGTGCATGCTAGAGTTCCTTCTATCACAAACACAAGCACATTATAGGATTAAATAAACATAACCCGTGCTATATTTCTTTCTAGCACAAACACAAGAACATAACAACATTGTAGGGTTAAATAAATATAAGAGACACTAAATTTTATTCTAGCACAAACTGAAGCATATTTCCAATAAAAAAATTGCAATAAAAGAAATATAGCATGTGCTAAATTCCCTTCTAACACAATCACATGCAAATTTCCAATAACAACATTGCAAGGTCAAAAAATTCTAGCACAAACAACCAAATTTCCAACCACAACATTGCATTGTGAAAGAAATCTAGTGCATGCTAAATTTCCTTCTAGCTCAAACACAAGCATATAAAAAAAAATGTAAGGTGAAAAAAATATAGCATGTGTTATATTTACTTTTAGCAAAAACACAAGCCTATTGCCAACAAATCTAACACAATATAGATTTCATTTTATCATAAACACAAGTGCATTGCTAATAAAAACATTGTAAGGTGAAAGAAATCTAACAAGTGATAGATTTCCTTTAGCACAAATAAACACATAACAACATTATAGCTTCAAACAAATATAGTTATTTTTATACTTCTAACAAAAACATGAGCATGTTTCCAACAACACTGCAGGGAAAAAGAACTCTAGAATGTGCTGGATTTTCTTCTAGCCTAACCATAAGCACATAACAAAATTGTAGGATTAAAGAAATTCAACACATGTTAGATTTACTTTTAGCACAACCACAAGTATATTTCCAACAACAAAATTGTAAGGTAAAATAAATTTATCACATGATATATTTTCTTCTATCACAAATATAAACACCTTATCAATAACAACATTGCAAGGAACAATAAATCGAATGTGTGCTAGATTTCCTTCTAGCACAAATACAAAAGAATAACATCATTGCATGCTAAAATAATTCTAACACATGTTAGATTTTCTTCTAGAACAAAAACATGCATATTGTGAACAACAATATTATAGGCCAAAGGAAGTCTACCACATGCTTGATTTTCCTTTATCAGAAATAGAAAAGAAATTGCCAATAACAACATTGCAAGGTGAAAGAAATCTAACATATGATAGATTTACTTTTAGCACAAACACAAACATATTGCCAACAACAATATTGCAGATCAAAACAAATCTAGTGCATGCTACATTTTATTCTATCACAAACACAAACACATTGCCAACAATAACATTACAAGGTGAAGGAAATGTAATGCATGGTAATCTATTTCTAGCACAAACAACCAAATTTCCAATAACAACATCACATTCTGGAAGAAATATAGCACAAGCTAGGTTTCCTTTTAGCACAAACATAAGCACTATCAATAAGAATATCACAAGGTGAAAAAATTTAACAAGTGTTAGATTTTCTTCTAGCACAAACATAATCACATAACAACATTGCATCACAATAGAAATCAAGCACACGCTAGATTTATTTTTGGCACAAACACAAACGCGTTGCTGATAACACCATTGCAAGGTGAAGGGAATATATCCCATGCTAGATTTTCTTATGGAAAAACACAAGCACATAACAACATGGTAGGGTGAAAGAAATCTAGCTCATGTTAGATTTACTTTTAACACAAGCACAAGTATAATGCCAACAACAATATTATAGGGAAAAATAAATATACTATGTGCTAGATATTCCTCTATAATAGATACAACTAAATTGTCAATAGAAACATGTGGCAAGTTGAAAGAAATCTAGCATGTGCTAGCAGAAAGACAAGCATATTTCCAACAACAAAGGTGCATGCCAAAGAAAATTTTCACCTGTTAAATTTTATTCAAGCTCAAACGCAAACACATTGGAAATAATAGAATTACAAGGGGAAGGAAATATAATGTGTGTTATATTTCCTTTTAGCACAAAAAACTAAGTTGCCAATAGAAATATTGCACTGGGGAAAAAATCTAATGTGTGCTAGGTTTCATTCTAGAAAAAACACAAGCACATTGTCAATAATCACATTGCAAGATGAAAAAAAATGATGTTTTCTCACAAAAAATCACATAAGAACATTTTAGGGTGATCTCAAAAATCTAGCACATGCTACATTTACCTTTAGAATGAACACAAACATAACACCAACAAAATTACACCAAAAAAATGGAGCAATTCTAGATTCCCTTCTAGCTTAAACACAAGCACATTTCTAATAACAACGTTGCAAGGTGAATGAAATATAATATGTTATATTCCATTCTAACATAAACACAAGCACATACAACATTATATAGTGAAAGAAATATAATGTGCCAGATTTAATTCTTGCACAAAAACAAGCTTGTTGCCAACAAAAAAATTGTAGGAAAAAACAAATCTAGTGCTTACTAGATTTTCTTCCAGCACAAATACATGCATGTTGCAAGATGAAATAATATAAAGTGTGTTAGATTCATTTTTAACACAAACAAAAGTACATAACAACATTGTATGGTTAAATAAATATAGTGCATGCTAGATTTACTTCTAGCAGAAACAAAAACATATTTTCAGCAAGAACATTACAAGACAAAAGAAATCTAGGGTAGTCAAACACAAGAACACTGGAAACAACAACATTTCAAGATGAAATAAATATAACATATGCTATATTTTCTTCTAGCACAAACATAAGAACATAACATTGCATGGTGAAGGAAATCTATCATTTGTTAGATTTACTTCTAGCACAAACAAAAGAATATTGCTAACAATAATATTGCAAGGCAAAGAAATTTATTGTGTGCTATATTTTCTTCTATAACAAAAGAACATTGTCAATAACAACATTGCAAAGTGGAAGAAATCTAACTTGTTTTAGATTTACTTCTAGTACAAACAAAATCATGTTGCCAACAACAACATTGTAAGCCAAAAGAAATATAGCACATGCTAGATTTACTTGTAGAAAAAACACAAGCACGTTGCCAATAATAGCATTGCATGGTGAAGGAAATATAACATGTGATAGATTTTCTTCAAGCATAAATAATGTAATTGTTAATAACAACATTGAATTTTAAAAAAAAGCACATTCTAAATTTCCTTCTAACATAAATGCAAGCATATTATCAATAAAAAAAGTTGCAAGTTCAAATAAATCTAACACATGCTAAATTTCATTCTAGCATAAACATAAACACATAACAACATTGTTGGGTGAAAAAATATAGTGCATGATATATTTAATTCTAGCATAAACAAAAACACATTTCCAACAACAACATTGCAGGGAAAAATAAATCTAGCACATGCTAGATTTCCTTCTAACACAAACACAAGAACATTTTGAAAAAAATATTGCACAGTGACAGAAATAAAGTGCATGCTAAATTTCCTTCTAGCGCAAACAAAAACACATAAAAATATTGTATAGTGAAAAAAAAACTAATGTATGCTAGATTTACTTTTAGTGCAAATACAAGCATGTTGCTAACAACAAGAATGTCAGGAAAAAGAAATATAGTGGATGCTAGATTTCCTTCTAGCACAAACACAAGCACATCACAACATTGTAGGCTTAAATAAATCTAATGCATGCTAATTTTACTTATAGCACATACACACACATATTACTAACAATAATATTACAGGGTAAAACAAATATAGCACATGTTATATTTCTTTTAGTGAAAACACATCCACATTACTAACAACAATATTACAAGGTGAAAGAAATATAATGTGTGCTATATTTCTTTTTAGCACAAATAGAATCACATAACAACATTTCAGAGAGAAAGAAATTAGCGCGTGCTAGATTTACTTCTAGTACAAACACAAGCATATTGCCAAGAACAATATTTCATGGAAAAAAAATTCTATAGCATGTTAAATTTACTTCTATCACAAGCCATAGAACATTGCTAAAAACAAGATTGCAAGGTGAAACAGATGTAATACATGATGTATTCACTTCTAGCACAGACACAAGTCTATTTCCAATAACAACATTATAGGATAATGAAATCTAATATATGCTAGATTTCGTTCTAGCGCAAATACAAACACATTTCTAATAACAACATTCCAAGGTGAATGAAATCTACTTCATGCTATATTTCCTTATAGTACAAACAACCAAATTTTCAATAACATTACATTTTGAATGAAATCTATCTCATGAGCTAGATTTCCTTCTAGCACAAACACAAGCACATTGTCAATAAAAACATTGGAAGGTGATTCATATAGACATTGTCAATAAAAACATTGTATAATTGATTCATCTAGTTCAATAAATTTACAATTAAACCATTCATTCATCATTATTTTAAACCCAATCATATAATGAAACATCCATAACTCCTTATTGTAATATTAATAAAATAGTTGAGTCATTTGTAAGAAACTCCCTCATGTAATAAATATTATGTCTCAATAGTTAACGAAATGAGACATTTAAAAATATGTATCTAAGATTTCCTAAATTGATCATCAATAAAAGTGAGTTTTTGGTGCCTCCCTTGAATGTAACCTCTAATTTGGTCTCATTAGACATCATTATCATATAAGAATGAATCAAATCAAGAATCTATTATTTAGTTAAAGAAAAAATTATCTTATGCTTCACAAAGACAATTCTCAAAGAATTGTAAAGATTGATTCACACATTTATTGAAGCCTTTAATGGTCCCCTTATTACTCAATTTTTATAACCAATGTTCACCAAAATGCCCAAACAAGTGATGTCAAATTATAAGGCTAGGTGATTATAAAGTTTCTCCCTTGGAATCTTTATTGGTTATCATTCAAAAATATAGTGACACTCAACTTATTTAGTGTACCAATACATGTCCATATTTCTAAAATAAAAGCACCATAAACCAAAGTTCACAATCTTCTTAAGAATGTTATAGAAACCCCTATATTATTGATTTGACTCACAAAGATAAGATTCATTTATTTCATAAAACAACCTTGCTATAGGAACAATCCTTGTTCTTCCATCCTGGGACTTGACCATTATAAATATCCCTACATTAGTGATTTGACTCACAAAGATAAGATTCATTTATTGCATAAAAAATTCCTTGCCTCAGGAAGAATCCTTGTTCTTCCATCCTCGGACTTGACCATTATTAATCCAATAAATAAAACATTGTAGCCAAAATTAACACCAAATAACATTGTGACAATATCTTTTTCCTCATTGTGTGCAAAACATTCTCTAGCAAATAAAAAAATTGGGTTTTTAAGTCTCTAAAAAAACACCAAACCTAGGAGCTAAGACAACCATCTATCGAACAATAAGCGCCCAAGAGATAAGATAGCCTGTTATCGAATAATCCAATAAATAAAACATTGTAACCAAAATTAACACCAAATAACATTGTGACAATATCTTTTTCCTTCCTCATTGTGTGCAAAACATTCTCTAGCAAATAAAAAAATTGGGTTTTTAAGTCTCTAAAAAAACATCGGTTTTTAAGTCTCTAAAAAAACACCAAGCCCAGGAGCTAAGACAACCATCTATCGAACAATAAGTGCCCAGGAGCTAAGACAACCATCTATCGAACAATAAGCGCCCAGGAGCTAAGACAACCATCTATCGAACAATAAGCGCCCAAGAGATAAGATAGTCAGTTAAGACAACCATCTACACCAAGCCCAGGAGCTAAGACAACCATCTATCGAACAATAAGTGCCCAGGAGCTAAGACAACCATCTATCGAAAGCGCCTAGGAGTCTATCGAACAATAAGTGCCCAGGAGCTAAGACAACCATCTATCGAAAGCGCCCAGGAGCTAAGACAACCATCTATCGAACAATAAGCGCCCAAGAGATAAGATAGCCAGTTAAGACAACCATCTATCGAACAATAAGCGCCCAAGAGATAAGATAGCCAGTTATCGAACAATAAGCGCCCAAGAGATAAGATAGCCAGTTATCGAACAACAAGCACCCAAGATGTAGGATAACCAGCTATACACCAAGCCCAGGAGCTAAGACAACCATCTATCGAACAATAAGTGCCCAGGAGCTAAGACAACCATCTATCGAAAGCGCCCAGGAGTCTATCGAACAATAAGTGCCCAGGAGCTAAGACAACCATCTATCGAAAGCGCCCAGGAGCTAAGACAACCATCTATCGAACAATAAGCGCCCAAGAGATAAGATAGTCAGTTAAGACAACCATCTACACCAAGCCCAGGAGCTAAGACAACCATCTATCGAACAATAAGTGCCGAGGAGCTAAGACAACCATCTATCGAAAGCGCCCAGGAGTCTATCGAACAATAAGTGCCCAGGGGCTAAGACAACCATCTATCGAAAGCGCCCAGGAGCTAAGACAACCATCTATCGAACAATAAGCGCCCAAGAGATAAGATAGCCAGTTAAGACAACCATCTATCGAACAATAAGCGCCCAAGAGATAAGATAGCCAGTTATCGAACAACAAGCACCCAAGATGTAGGATAACCAGCTATACACCAAGCCCAGGAGCTAAGACAACCATCTATCGAACAATAAGTGCCCAGGAGCTAAGACAACCATCTATCGAAAGCGCCCAGGAGTCTATCGAACAATAAGTGCCTAGGAGCTAAGACAACCATCTATAAGTGCCCAGGAGCTAAGACAACCATCTATCGAAAGCGCCCAGGAGCTAAGACAACCATCTATCGAACAATAAGCGCCCAGGAGTCTATCGAACAATAAGTGCCGAGGAGCTAAGACAGCCATCTATAAGTGCCCAGGAGCTAAGACAACCATCTATCGAAAGCGCCCAGGAGCTAAGACAACCATCTATCGAACAATAAGCGCCCAAGAGATAAGATAGCCAGTTATCGAACAATAAGTGCCCAAGAGATAAGATAGCCAGTTATCGAACAATAAGCGCCCACCATCTATTGAAAGCGCCCAGGAGCTAAGACAACCATCTATCGAACAATAAGCGCCCAAGAGATAAGATAGCCAGTTATCGAACAACCATCTATCGAACAATAAGCGCCCAAGAGATAAGATAGCCAGTTATCGAACAATAAGCGCCCAAGAGATAAGATAGCCAGTTATCGAACAATAAGCGCCCAAGAGATAAGATAGCCAGTTATCGAACAATAAGCGCCCAAGAGATAAGATAGCCAGTTTAGCCAGTTATCGAACAACAAGATGTAGGATAACCAACTATCGAACAACAAGCACCCAAGCTGTAGGATAACCAGCTATTTAGCCAGTTATCGAACAACAAGATGTAGGATAACCAGCTATCGAACAACAAGCACCCAAGATGTAGGATAACCAGCTATTTAGCCAGTTATCGAACAACAAGATGTAGGATAACCAGCTATCAAACAACAAGCACCCAAGATGCTGGTTAGGATAACCAGCTATTATCTTGATGTAGGATAACCAGCTATCGAACAACAAGCACCCAAGATGTAGGATAACCAGCTATCGAACAACAAGCACCCAAGATGCCCTAACCAGCTATTATCTTGATGTAGGACAACAAGCAACAAGCACCCAAGATGCAACAAGCATAACCAGCACCCAAGATGCAACAAGCACCCAAGATGCTGGTTAGGATAACCAGCTAACAAGCATAACCAGCACCCAAGATGCAACAAGCACCCAAGATGCTGGTTAGGATAACCAGCTATTATCTTGATGTAGGATAACCAGCTATCGAACAACAAGCACCCAAGATGTAGGATAACCAGCTATTGAACAAGTAAGTAGTCAGTAGTTTGCACCAAGTCAGAAGTCAGCACCAAGCCTAGCGCCCATGATGAGACCAAGCGCCAAGTCACAAGGGAAGAGATGACGAGAGCATGTGCACAACGCGTTAGTGACGATGTGAAAGATGGGTAAATATAAACACTATAGGATAGTTCACTCCAACGATGTGGTATTAATCTCATGCAATATAAAAAAATGACATGCATGATGTTTATCAAACCCTAACGAGCCAAATTCCACAGCTTCATTTGTTTCTCAAGTGTATGGTCATGAATATAACTGGATCATACACCAAATGGATAAGACATTTTTATTTTCAAAATCATTGTGACAAATGATTTTTCGATCTAAAGGGTCATACCGAAACATATAAGGAATCTCTCTTTATAGGCTACATCATTGACTGAAGATCTAGAGGATGTCTCTCTTTACAGGAAAGCCTGCATCATTGAATGGAGTTGGAGGATGCATAAAGATATTCAAATTTTAAATATTGATGATTTGTTGGTTCATGTAAAGATGAGTTAGGGTGTTTTAAATGAAGCATTGGGCTCATGGTCTGCGTTGAGGACTTGTAATGGTTTTTTTAGTTATTCAAGTTTTTATATGGAAACCATGTTTTTATGATATGTTGGTAATACACATACTTAAGAATTACTCTATGTTTTTAATGGAATTTTGAGTATTGAATATGGAAAGAAGCACCAGTAAGTAAATCATAAACAAAGGTGTGTCAAAATTGATGAGATCTAGGAATTTCATTGTTTAATCCTTGATGAAATTTCATTGGTAGGTGTGTGCATAGCAAGTTGCAATAGCGCTGATCAATTTCCTGGAATTGATAGAAAGAGAATGTAGACAAATGATTGAAAGCATTAATAATTTTTCCAAAATAAGTTTTTAATCCATGTGAGTTTAACTTGAGATCGTGCCCAACTTAATGATGAGAAGAGGATGGATCAGTGGTGCAAATGAACATTTCACATCACTTGTAAAACTTTCAGGAATTGAGACAGAGTATTTGTAAATGGGAGTGAAAATTCGACTTATGGATTTGCAACTGTAACATTTATTTCTTGTAACCAAGAGATGAAAGGAAATAATTGTGGGTATGAGCGACGTGGAAAATGAGGGCTTACGCACCGAAAAGTGGCTAGGCTTGCATCAGAGCGGAGGCCTATATATTTCACAATGGTTCTATTGGGTAGCAGTGTAGTGAAAATAAACTGTTGTTAATATGGCTTGTTTGAGTATGCAGAGCTGCCATGTGATTGGCAATGGATTAGTAACTTCAGAGTTGTTATAAGGATAGTGATTGGCTTGTTTGGATTCAGTAGTTGGAAATCCACAATTGTAGATCATCACGGGAAATTTGGATTCAGTAGTTGGGAATCCACAATTACATTTCATCATGGGAAATGACTTTCAAATCTAGTGCGAAAATAACCCATGCTAGCGCCTCCAAATCATCCCCAAATTTGCTTTAATCTAGGGTTAAGTATTACTATTGCCCTAATGTAATGTGTACTACAACCTTTCAATAATATCAATGGCATAAGATACTAATACCCAACTGGGTCACCTACTCAAATTCAATACTGGTCGAGACTTGAGCATTATCAACACCTCATAATACTCAAAACCCACCCAAAAACTTCAGAAAAAAAAGGAAAAAAAGAAAAAGAAAAAAATTAAAATGAATAAATAAATAAATCATTGAGACTTAGTCTGAATTGGATTTGCTAGTTGGGAATCCACAATTGCAAATCATCATGGGAAACACCTTTCAAATATGACAATAATTAATTGGTATAGTGTTAAAGCAAATTTATAGTTAAACATAGTGTTAGATCTTTTAACACCTTGTTGGTTGAGAATATTGTCGTTTAATAATTTCCCAATCATAAATTATCAACCTGAGGAGTTCGTAGACTTATGAGACACATGCAAAATATATGTAGAATTGAAGCCAAATTAATCCTAATCTAATACTTGGAATTGAAACACACAACTGAAAGCAAATGGCAGAAATTAAGTTAACCTAGAGATATGAAATTGCATAAAAGAAAGAAAACAAATGACAACACATGTTAGTAATGAAAAATAACAAATGGAAAGAAACAAACACATGTGAGCTCACATTAACAAAGAAAACTCTCCATCTATCATATTACAATCATTTACAATCCTCTCCAACCATCACCATATTCTCCTAACTTATTCTGTTACATGAATTGAACTTATTGAACTATGAAATTCCTTTTGAGAGAGAGCACTCTTATTCATACATGAGTTGCTTTGAAAAAGAGATAAGCAACTCATAAATACAGATCCACTTTTCTCTCAACCAATTTCCCATAATTACAAAATATGATCCCTTCAAATCCTCACACAAATCTTGGATGAGATATCCATATCTTCATGATCTTTTCCTTGAATTGAGCTTGAGTGATTATCTCCTCAAATCTTGGTGTAGGAAAGATTTGGGAAGCTCTTTGAATACTCTTCTATTAAAATATTCCTACACATTACAAAGCTCACACAACTTTTGAGATATTTATATGAATATATATTAATTTTCTAATAATTAATCACAAATATTCTCAAAATGCATAAAAATAAATAAATTGGAAAATAACAAGGGAGACCTATATTTAATATGAAAATGGTAGGATAAATATTGAATGGATGAATATACGTGTATAAATGTGAGGAATAATGAAGGGAAAAGAGGGTGAAATACGAAAATTTGGAGACTCAACACACCTTTCAGATGATCCTGATTGCTTTAAAGGTGTTAAAAGATTATGAATTTTCTTTAAAAGATCTGAGTTGGTGTACAAGTAATCTAAGCAGGGACAATTAAATTTCTAGTTGGCTTAAGGATCAAAGAGATAATTTTCTATATTCCTGCAAGTTGGGTGAGTAATACCACTGAAAATTACGAGATTTGTGTTGTCCAGGGAGATCCACTAAACACAATTTTGCTCAATCATAGCTCAATAATCAATTGATTCTCATGTTAGAATGTGGCTTCTCTTACCAATCAAATCTTGGAGATACATTGCATTTGACTCAAAGGAAATTAACCTTAGCTAAGCCAAGTATAAATGTTGGAGTTGATGGCTGCTTGTTTCAGTCTCAGAACAATGATAAGGTCTAAATATTTGAAGGCATTTAAGATGGATTTTAGTAACTATAATATTCCTCGACGTCCCATGATGTTCAAAAAATGGAGGACCAGATCTCCGATGTCTCTTTTAAGAAAATCATGGAAAATGGGTAAAGACGATGCACGTAGTTTTATACACGCTTTGAAGGTTGGATTTGCACTATGTGTTGTTTCTCCTTTGTATTTCATAGATCCTTTATTCAATGATGTTGTTGGGGAAAGTGTTATTTGGGCAGTCATTACCGTGGGAGTGGTATTGGAATTTTCTGCGGGTACAATTTTATCTATGGCTGCTATCTTTAATTATTTATTCTTCATTCAGTACATATTAACCCAAATATTTTAAATGATTGGTTAGGTGATTTGAAATGGGTTTATGCTAGTTTTTTATTTTACAGTATTATGTAGCATTACACAACATCACAAACTGACATCCAAAATAATGATGTTCTTATCCAATCTCTAGATCTCTCCGCTTCTCGAAAATAGAATATATTTACATTTTCTGCATGGGGTGAGAAAACGTGTCAATAATATTTATGATAGGTGTTTGAAATTATTCTTTGAGGATTTGGGCAGATTTGATCAGACCAGTGATTTTTTGTCAACGGTCCAAGAATATGTAGGGAAAATGACATGGAGTGTAGAGAGAAGAGGATATTAAAAAGATATGGTAGAAACTATTTTAAAAAAATGCACAGAGGTAATCAAAATTGCATTCAGATGTAGGAAAAAATAGAATACAAAACCGAAAGCAAAGAGTACCTGTGTTTTGCATGAACTCTAAAACTTCCAAAGAAGAAGCATTTGAAGGAAAAAGGTGTGTTGCGTGTCTTGTGAATATGGAGATTTTTCATCATCTTTTGCAAATTGGACAAAAACATGTCTTATGAATTTGTAAAAGTGATGTAAATGAAAAATGTATTTTATATTTAAGAAAAATTTGGTGTTTAGAATGGATTTGCAACTAAAATATTTGTGTGCATGTAGTGAAAAATCTAAAATTTAACGAAATTATGTGTACTTTCTATTTATTTATTTATTTCAAATAAGGAATTTATTAATTATTAAAAAAAATAAAAGTAGAGATTTTGAGAATTTATTAACTTAAAAAAATTAAAAGTAAATATTTTGGGTTTATATTTAATCCCTTTGTGTTGATCCTTGTGTTCTCATTTTTTAAAATATGAATATAATATTCAACATATTGTGTCATTTTATGATCTAATCACCTATTGAATTGGTCTTGTTTCTTAAGGTGTTCACTTGAAGCAAGGCATTAGCAAATTTATGAGCCTAAAAAATAGAGTACTAGAAGATTATCTTCCAAAGAAACACCAACGTCCATACCATGCTTCTTGTCAAACATGTGGCAACCATTTTCCCCCATGTCAACATTATAAAATGACCTATCAACTTCCATGGTAGCCTACCTAGTCAATTGGATATTATATCCACTATCGACCTCTTGGGAAATATCACATTAGTTTAAAACTTGCTTACTCGGTCTTCAAATAACCCAAAAATGGGTCATCAATTAACAGAGTTACCTTTCCATCGTCTACCTTATCCATCTACCAGATCACTGAGCCCCTATACCCCTAGGACACTTAATGATCTATACATACTAATTGTCTCGATACTCGACACCTAACATATAGACGAGCTTGTATCCTAAAGCCCTAATGTCTTGATACCTGATATCTCGAAAGTCCAATGGTTGGGCTATCAAGCCACTGGGACCTTGAGAAGAGGATAAAGAGTGTCATTGATACTAATTAGTTGATATCTTAACATCCAAAAGCTCAAAATCCACGTCACCGATATGTGGTTGCTACCTAGCTATCACCTTGGTGCCAATTCAACCCTCCATTACCATGTCAACATGCCACATCACTTTCAACATTGGTATGCCATGTTAGCTATACCCACATTAGTGCCACATCATAATGATATGTTAGCATGTCAAATCAATTGCCACACAATTAATATGCAGTATCCCCAGGTCCACATCAACTCACTACATCATCACTCTATCAATATCAAGGTTTCTTGTTGGTGACTAGTGTCCTACTTACCGATCTCTTGTACCCAATATTGTGACATTTTGATAGGTCAATGTGCTAACAACTAATACATTTCATTAGTTTTGGTTGACCGTAATGTGTCCTTAATACCATTAGCCCGACATCTGACCTTTTGATGGACTCTACTCCCTAATCATCAAGTGTTAGTCCTTGAACCCTGTATCTCCATGAACTAATGGATAATGTAGGATATGCTAATATCGGGGACATGTTTGACATGGCATCTAGGTTAGTTGGGGCTTCTTGCGTAATTAGGTGATGGGGTACACTATTTTTCATCATTATAAACCATAGGTATATAGATTTTGTATGGGTGCCAGTGTGAGGTTTTTCCCCTAGACATCATCTAAGGAGAAACACCATTACCATCCTAGGGCCTATGAGTGGTTTTTAAGGCTTAGTAATAATGTAGAATATGCACATGGTACAAAACCACCGCCCAGTTCCTTTAAGGTGAATAGTTGGTCTAGTGGTGCTCATGGAGAACATCTAAGGGATGGTTCTTAGGGCCTTGAACATTGTTCAAATATGAAAAATAGTCTCTGAGGGTCTAAAAGAGGTTTAACATAATGTTCATGGTCCATGTATAAGTTCCCAAGCCACTTCAATACAATCCCTACAAAGCAAATATTTTCCCCACGTATGTTGTATGGACAATGTCTAATATTTTACTTTAGTGAATAATTCATATTGACTACTACTATAGATTTTGGAATATCTAGTATGAAAAAGTGTTTGAATTTTTCATGTTATACATTGATGCCTATTGCTAAACTTTTTATCTTTCAACCTTTATTCTTCTAGCAATATATAGTTGTCTCATATTATAACAACCTTGGTAAAAAATCTATGTAAAAATATATAAGACCACGGTCATGGGACATGTATTCCAATATGAATATTGGGCAAAAACATCTTAGCAAGTGTTCATTTATGTTATTATGGCTAAAGGAAATTGGAAAAGGCAAAGGAAAAGGCTTTGGAAAGGAAAAATGGCATTTAGTGGCATTTATTTATGAAAATAATGGAAATTAGGAGAAAAGGAAGGTGAAAGGTCATAGGTTGCATGTGAGGAGGAAAATGAAGGAAAATAATGAAAAATGAAGAAAATAGAGGCCTCATTATTAAAAAGGCTTATGAGGATCAATGAGAAAGCTTGGTTAGTATAACCTTTTTTCAGTTCAGTTTTAAAACCCTCTCATTATTCTCTCTCTCTCTCTCTCTCTCAATCACTCTTGGACACTTAGAGTTTTCTTGGAGCAATTTCTCATTGGATCAAGAAAGGAAAAGAAGGTAAGAGGAAGGAAGGAGCAAGAAAGGAAGAGTAGGATCAAGCAGATAGAGCAGGATTCCTTGTAAGTATTGATTTTCATGTGTGTTTTCCTTTCTATATTTGGCATGCATGGTATTGCATGTGGTTCTTTGTTGTTATGGCATAGGTTTTTCCAGGTGTGACAGTGTTTTCATCCTAGCTTTGCCATTTCTAGATAGCCATGGTGTGATGGGGTTCTCATGTTTTGGTTGAGTTGGATTGGTAGATGGATTTGAAGTTGCGAGAGGTGGATCTCTGAAAAAAAGAACACGTGGTCTAGCGATCCCTGAACTGGACTGTTAATTGCGGTAAAGCCTGAGAGACTAGGAGATAGGAAAATTCATCACGGTGTAGGTGGAAAAATCTAGTGGCACCCATGATTTTTTTGGCCTAGTGATCTGGTGTGGATTGTAGTAAAGCCTAAGAGACTAGTAGATAGGAAAATTCCTCACAGTGTAGGTGGAGAAATTTAATGGAATCCATGCTTGTTTTGTCCTAGTGATCTAGTGGAGATCATGGTAAAGCCTGTTATTACATGTTTTGGCCTAGTGATCCAGTGTGGATTACGGTAAATCTTGGTTTCTATTGATGAGGGTGAGGCGGTTTAGCCTTAGGATGCCCTAGTTGGTTATTTTGGTTTAAGTGCCACATTCATGCTTGGAATATGGCATGGGGGTGACTGGATGAAGAGATATTTGGCTTAGCCATGTCTATGGTCAGGTGGTTTGTGGAAGTCCTAAACCTTGTTGGCCTTTTCATAATTAATATGAGGTTATATCTCCTTGTTATTTCATGAGTATTATACTGGTTTATATGTGGATTATATGGCTATTATTTCCTTGGTATTTTTATTGTTATTATGTTGGTTATGAAGATGTATTATGACAGTGGCTATTTATGGCTCCCATCGTGGTTTCACTTGTAAATGAATGAAGAATGTATCTATGGCCTAATGGATGAAACTACATCTAATGTGTTGAGGCACCAAGTGATTCTCAGATAATTATGAGACCCCTATGCTCAGTTCTGCTATTAAGGCCTATAGATTAGATAATTTTGACATTGTTACGACAGATAAATCCCTCTTGCTAACAAGAGCAATCTCCCTAGGTCCTAAAGGAAACTAGAAACAAATAGACAATTGAGTGGCTCTTTCCTTAAGCTTATTTCATTCAAATTGTAAATACAATACTAGGAAAATAATCCTCTTACCTATTTTTGAAATGCTTGATGAAGATCCATGCTTTATCTCGAGGAAGCTTCCTGATGCTCAAAAAGATCTGCAATCACAAAAATAAAAGAGATCAAAGGCATATGCAATCATAACAATTCAAACAAGCTTAATTTAATGACCAAGGAGATTAGCAATTGAGATTATCTTACTGAATATCAAAAGAATTATAAACCATTCATCATTTTAATAAGAAAATACAATGGGGAAAAGGATTCATTTGTATCAATTCAAAGATAAAGAAGAGCCTTAAAGCCTCTGCCTTGATGTCATGAGGTTCCTCCCAAATGCCTCTAAACCACTCCTTAGCTGATAAGCCTTCCAATCTAAATCCAAAAATATAAGTGTATATTTTATGAACCTCCCAATCCCTCTATCCTCTAGTAAATTTATAGGCCAAGAAGAAGAAGTTTCAAATCCAAAAGAGAAGGATGATATCCTCTAATTGCGGAATTAGAGTTCCTTGATGAAAGGGAATTAGCTCCATGATATTAGGGGTATGGCTCAAATAGATATGACCTAGAAGCTTTCAATCGATATATTCAACCAACAATGCTTCTGGATTTCATTTTTTATTTTTACTTTTCTTTGATTTATCTGTGCATTCTATAATGGAAGACAAAGCGTAGTTCTATGCAGTTCTCAGGGATAAAAGATGCAAATGTGCAAAAACTTACTAAGAAAAGAGCGCAAGTCACACTTAACAAGTCATAAAGCCATTTTACCCAAAATTCACATCTTCTTCAAGGGGTTTTTATTGTTTTACTTCTAAGGGAGTGTAATGGAACATGTTTATGGATGGTGAGAGACCCATTTTAACGGTCAAGTGTCACGTTGACAAAATGATGTGTAACAGATTTCCCCCTAAAGTGTGAAATTTGAAAAATAAGTTTTAAAGATTGAGGTGCTTTATCATGCCAAATAATGGATCAGAGACACTAGTTAGAAACCTGCAAGAAACATTCAAGGATTACAATGCAATATATAATCATCACTGAGGTAGGCATTCCCATACTTAGATTAAAACTAACTCAATGAAAAAGTATGGAAAAACTCAAGAAACATATCCATAGTAGACATAGTATGGAAGTAGCCATTAACTATAAATTTGTCTACATAATCATTAATATATATCTCCTTGCAACCTATATTGATGAAACTAGATCTACGGTCTTGATTACTAGTGAATGATGTGAATCATTAACAAGTGCAAAAGAAGCCACAAATAATGACAATGGCTCTCAAGGTACTCTCAGTACAATATATAGAGTGTGAAAATATGATATGAAGTCAAACACTCATAGAGTCTAAGTATTAGGGGGTTTACGTAGTGCATTATATTAGATATCATTTTGGGATTCAACTACGTTAAGTAAGTCATTCACGTATGACCATTTCCATGAGAGGTAGTCGTAATTGACTAATTTCTCATGATTTTTGAATAGGTCACTTAGCACTCATGCATTGGGTGATGCTCACAGGGTTGAAGAAGTGGGATTGAAACTACTGAAATGAATCACATAGTGTCAATCGTCACTTTTGGGGCTTGCACCCAGTAACCGGGACTTCCCAGGAGGTCACCCATCCCAGATTGCCTCTGGCTCAAGCGCACTTAACTGTGGAGTTTTCCCCACAATCAAGCCCACTTAGCTTGCTACCCCATTTGCAAAACCTTAGCAAGTATTGTGCCTCATGAACCATTCAACAAGAGATCCCTTCACTCTTTTTGAATTTAAGTATTAGGGGGTTGCAGTGCATTATATTAGATATCATTTTGGGATTCAACTGCGTTAAGTAAGTCATTCAAATATGACCATTTCCATCAGAGGTAGTCGTAACTGACTAATTTCTCATGATTTTTGAATAGTTCACTTAGCACTCATTGCATCGGGTGATGCTCACAGGGGTGAAGAAGTGGGATTGAAACTAGTGAAATGAAGCACATAGTGTCAATTGTCACTTCCAAGGCGTGCACCCAGTAACCAAGACTTCCCAAGAGGTCACCCATCCTAGCTCGCATCTGGCTCAAGCACACTTAACTGTGGAGTTTTCCCCACAATCAAGCCCACTTATCTTGCTACCCCATTTGCAAAACCTTAGCAAGTATTGTGCCTCATGAACCATTCAAGAAGAGATCCTTTCACTCTTTTTGAATTTAAGTATTAGGGGGTTTACGTAGTGCATTATATTACATATCATTTTGGGACTCAACTGCATTAAGTAAGTCATTCACGTATGACCATTTCCATGAGAGGTAGTCGTAACTGACTAATTTCTCATGATTTTTGAATAGTTCAATTAGCACTCATTTCATTGGGTGATTCTCACAGGGGTGAAGAAGTGGGATTGAAACTAGTGAAATGAATCACATAGCATCAATCATCACTTCCGAGGCTTGCACTCAGTAACCAGGACTTCCCAGGAGGTCACCCATCCCAGATCGCCTTTGGCTCAAGCACACTTAACTGTGGAGTTTTCCCCACAATCAAGCCCACTTAGCTTGCTACCCCATTTGCAAAACCTTAGCAAGTATTGTGCCTCATGAACCATTCAAGAAGAGATCCCTTCACTCTTTTTGAATCGAAGGCCAATGATGAGAAACTATCGCCAAAAGCGAGAAAAATTCCATTAAGGCATGTAAGCTTCAAGGTAATGAAGGTTTCTATATCAACTTCCTAGATAATGAGTTGAAGTCGATAGGAAGTGACCCGTCAGAGGAAAGCCTACAACACGAAACACAATGTCAGGTTTTGAAAAATAGTTTGCAAGGACTGACTCAGGGATGGCCGCTGCAACTAAAGGATAAAATTTGCAAAGGAATATGAACTGAGGTTGAACTTCTTTTGAACACATAATGACATGACAATTGACTTGGAAGAATTTGACTCAACGATAATACTCAAAACCAGCTAAATACTTTTAAATGAGTTTGATTAGCTGTTAGGCAAATGGATTTCCCAACCTGGACACAAGTGTAACAGAGTGTCATGTTTAAGAGCAACATACTTCCTTTATAATGATTGTAAAATGAATACCTTTTTCCAATTTTCGCCGACCATTACTCGAAAGTACCTCTTTGTTTCTTACAAGCTTGAGGAGGATAAAATATGTTGGTCCTGTAAGCTCATCCTTCGGATGAGTCCTTCAAAGTAATTTTAACAAACCCTAAGAAGGAGTGGTTCAGTCTTGTTATCATTAACGAGTCCTATACTGTTTAATTTTTAATGATTCCAATAGAGAAACTCGATGTTGTTTTCATGTTTAAATAGTTTGAAAGACACAACAAGAAATCTCATTCAGTTCTTTTACCATAAAATTTTAACGAGCCCAGAGAAAGTAAAGCTCGGTGTTTTTCAGTTTTAGGGAGTTAGGAGAAAAACATAAGTAAACTCCAGAGTGTTCTTTTTCATCAATTTAGTCCCTTAAGCCCGAAAAAGGGATAAAATAATGTAGGAGAGAACTCTATTGACCATAATAAGTTAACGTCGTAAATAGTCTAGTTTAGTCGATAAAAGGGGTAAACTTATACTCAGTAGACAGTTGTTCATTTAATTTTACGAGTTTAAACAATCAAGTGCTTGATAATCTTTTCACGTTTCAAGAGTCTGAAAAGGGATTTAAAAGAGGACTCTAGGCTTCCACTTTTTCGTGATTTTTAAGAGCATGAAAGGTGATAAAGTCTGCTCATAGTAAAAATGATCCATTTTAATGTTGTAACCCATTCTACACATTAAACTCAATAAATTATCATATTTTTTCAATACTAAGGTAAAAAACAATAAAAATTCTGACTTTTAAAAAATGAATACATAGAACTTAGACCATAGTAGAACTTTGAAAATATAATGAAGAATGCTTTTTATACCAAATTTATATGGAATATTTTCCATAAATATTTTTTTAGGGAGATTTATCTTATACCACACCTAAGTGCATGAAACATAATTAATTGTTTTAAGGGTATTCATCCTACAATCACTATCTCCTTCAACAACGATAATTTATGCTCTCAATAGTAAAATGACATTTAATCCAATGTCTCTTATGGTTCCTAGGTGAATTTCTTGATATAATGTGGATTTTAGATCCATGTGATTAAATAGTTATTGGTTCTTTATGGGTTCACAAACTTTCGAAAAAAACCGTGATAGACATTAATCCTTCGACAAAGTGTACCTTGATTTTTGTTTATATACCAACTTTGGTCACCCCTACTATTACCTAGTTTAAGCCTAAATGTATTCCCTCTTTCCATTTCCTTTTTCATCGGCTATTTGATGAATGTACCATCAATGCATGTTGTGGGTAATATTCTTGTTTCTCATGAGATATAACACGTGTAGAACTATAGGCTCATGAATTATGATGTTTGCGAGTGTTGGAAACAAATACCTCTTAGAAAAGGTTATTTTCAATCCACTTAGATTACGTTAAGTATAAAAAATAAGGAAGACCTTGATTTCCTTCACATAGAGCAACTTGAACCAACATCATGAGATGAGTGACCTATGAAAGGAAACTAAAAGTGCAAGATCATGTAGAATTTTATAAGTTGAATATTGGTCAATATTTGGTTTATAGTTGAATATGTTATTTTTTCACTTTGATTGAGGACTTGTATCAACAAATAAATGTCGAGTTTGATATCTTCATGATACTTGTATTGTTACAATTCTACACGTGATTCCATGGGTTGAATTTTCATGCCATTACCTCGTTAAACATCTATTAGTTTGATGTTTTGGTTAAAGATCCATATCTATAGATAAGTATAGTTAACAAGTGGATCTATAGTTAACAAGTGGATCTGCATTTCATTGGGTAACTTTGAAAGACTAAATGTTTCCTAAAATATGATTGATACTATCTCTTCAAAGCTTTAAATCCTTCACTTCCCATTTCCTTCATTTAAGTCAAAATTGTAATATCAATTCCATAGGGGTTAAACACATTGGTCTCTCAATCTTGAATCTAGATTTGAATATAACGATTACCGTCTTTGTTATGTTACCATTTTCATATCCTTTTGAACCTCCATGTCTTGAAATTTTTATGAATCAAATAATATATATTCAAAAAATATTCTATCTAAATTGATTTATTTTTTAAGCTTAAAACTATTGGTGTCATAACAAAAGAATAAAAAACTATTAAAAATCCATATGTCTTTTCATTTTTTATTAATAATCAATTCTCTTAAAAGAAACAAGTTCATGTAGTTTCTTCAAACAATATTAACAAGAATATATATTTTAATCTATATTTAAAAGAAAGCAAAATTTCTATAGTGGGTAGAGAAGACAATGACAAGGTGTTCTATTAAGGCACTCCATGGTGTAAAGGTCATCAATTCAAAACTCCAATGGAAAAAAATCCAATGATGCTAAGGGATGATGTGACCTAGTTTATGTGTGATCTCCAGGTGATTTTGGCGACTCAGATGCCCCTGGGTCATGGCTACTCAAGCCACAGGTTAGTCGTTCCAATCATCTCAAAATTTACATAACCTAATAAGGGTTGATGCCATGTGGAAACACCATAAAAGAGAAATCTCATCTGGTCTATTCATAAAACATCATATAGAACATGACAAAAAGATTCTTCTAATATTAATTCCTTATATAATTGTATGTATATTTATCTTAAAAAAAGCCAAAAAAAAAAAAGTCTATACATTTATGCATTGTGATTTCATCTTCTGCATAAAACCACATCCACTTATGATAATATAAAATATGGATTTTGGATTTTCTCTTTGGTTCCATTTTCCATTTAGATGTTAAGGATATACGGTAAGGAGGTATCCATTGATTTTTTTTTTCAATACCCATTTGTGAATGGTTTTATTATAAATTTTGTATCAAGATATTTTATTAGGATTTCCATGGATAGGTTTTTCCAACATCTCCACATCTACTTATTAAAAAAATGAATTTTCTAACCTCTTTATATCTATTTTTAAAAATTTACAACACATGATGCAGTCATGAATAATACCACTAGAATTATGAGGCTGAGCACCAGTGGCTAAAACTAAATGTACAAGGGATCTCTAATGTTTAGAGTTCAATGTACTACCCAGTTGGCTATTGATATTGATCTAACAGTTAATCGTATGTTATGATTACGTGTTAATACACTTTATCTATGAAAAACTTGTTATTATTGGAATGTATCACATTTATTTGAATTATACTTAAAGTTTTTTATATTTGTTACTTTGTGATAAGAGTAGACACATGGAAAACAATATATGAGTTTACAAAGGAAGTTGCTGGTTTGTTTTTATAAATTTTTCATATTTGCTAACAAGTCCACTTGCTTTTTATATTTAAAAAAATGAATTTTTAATAAATAAAAAATATATATTAATTTGATAGAATTTTTATCAAATTATTTAATATATTAAAATAGTTATATATGTGAAGTATTACATTTAAGTTATATTTTATCCTTATAATTTTAAATTTTATATTAATTCTATTTTAAAATGGGTCATATTAAAATTTATTTACCCTAAAAATAATAAGAATATGTATTTGTTTATTTTTAAATTTTATCACATTTAAATATCATTACACTTTGTATTAAGCACAATGAATATGTATATAACTGATTTGTTTTCTTAATTGTTTTTAAAACAACTCAATCTACATTATTGTTAAAATAATTTAGTTATTTTATAAATACAATTTCAATTTAAGTAAGGTTAAGTCTACCACATGCTAAATAGAATTAAATTGAAAACTCTCACATGTCTTGCCACATTTATCAAACTTCAAATTATATAAAAATATTAACTATACGAAGTCTCAAGGTTTTTCTTTTATTAGTATTAATTATTTCATAGACTTATTTTTTTATACTCTTCTTAGCTTCTTAGAATCAAAAGTTTCCCTCACCCCTCCAAATATCTCAATGTCTCAACACCAAGCAATGCTTCTATTTTGTTCCACTTGTAGATGTTCAATAATCAAAGTTTTTCAAGACCAAAAATATCTCTTACTTCCTCCAATAGGAACATTCTTACAAGTGCTAATATGTTCATATCGTCGACATTTCTTCAACTTTTAACAATTCATTTTGAAGCATTCAATATTAATGAAAGAAACCTGAGAAAATAATAATTTTTCATTCCTCTCCCATGAAGGTCCAAGTCCTTGGATCAAGACATAGAAATGCAATTGTCAAGAGAATAATCCATCACTTTCTATCTTCTCAATTATGTTTTTTTTTTTCCAAAGAAAAAATTAGTAATTTTCTATTAATAAAAAGAAAAAGTTACATAGAGTAGATGCACAAAGAATTCAAGAATTGTCCCAAAGGTACGAATGTATGTGCTTGACACACACATAGTAGAAAATCTACAAAAAAAAAATAAAAAAATTACAATTTGCTAGATAAGCTTGACTCTTTTTTTTCCCAAACCCCAAGTGATGGGGTAGTGGTAACAATTTCCAACTCATTATTTCTTGTAATACTTGGGACTTCTTTATCTGGTATGAGCTCTCAGATATGCGACCTCACTTAGTTCCACCTGTACCTTGATTGTTTTTCTTTCCCTCAAATTAGCTCTCAAGGATCAGAACCACTACTAAGTTATTTGAATTCTCTGCTTGTTTGTTTTGTTCCTCCTCTTTCTCTTCTCCCTCCTCTTGAGAGCCTTGTTGTTTTTGTGTCTCCAGATGTTGTTGATTCTCATCCATTTATTCATCGTCATAATCATATAATGGAGGGTCTGGGAATTTCCATCCTTTTTTTCTTTTGCGGTATGTTATTTGTTATTTTCTTTGCTTGTTTGCATGTGTTCTGCAAGTGCCCTATTTTATGGAAAACCTAACATCTAAAGGTAGTGTTTTTGAAATCTAACCACTGTGTCCACTTGAAGTTTTTATGTGTTGGGTGAATACAATCTAAAAGACCTTTTCTTAAGTCCATATCCACATAAATAAGGGAAAAAGTGAAGGTCCCTATCCATTCTTTCTTGATCCATCTTTAGGAACCTTCACAAAGAGTTTCCAATGCCTTTTAGGATCTGGTGGTGACAAAAAGGGAGCGAAAGGTTATGTAGCCTTACCCAAATTGGAATTTTTGTAACCACCATTGAGTTTGCATAAAAACCAGGAAACCATGGGGTTATAAAGAGACCCGCCCTTCCTCAAAACCATGGTCCGTCATTTATGACATAATTGAAGTCTTTTTGAGTATCAAACTGAAAAAAAAAATCTTTTGCACACAGATAAATATCACAATCTTTGGTCCAGTTGAGGTAGATCCACTCATTTAGATCTTCAGATTTGGGCCAGAAACCATTAAATCGACAAATAATAATTTTTTCTTGTAAAATAATGAAGAGACCACTTGCTTTTGGTAATTCTATGGAAAAAATCTTGGGATTTTCCCATCTTCTCTACAATGTACAAACCTTGGATTGTCAGATTTAGATTTTGTTTGTCTTATGTGGTAGCTTTTCCTCTCAATGCATACTTGAACAAAGCTGGACCCTTGTCTTTCAAAGATGATCTAGTTGGTGTGCTTGCTCCTGGGGCACCTCCTTGTAGTCTTAAATTTTGTATAATGGAAGAGTTCCTTTGAATACCATAATATTTCAAATGGATCTCATCTTGCAACACTTTTCCACAAAAAAATCAAACTTTGTAATGAAGAAGGAATAACCGTGACATTTTAGGTCTTTTGTTTAAGATATGTCGCTAGGTACATTGCCCCGACCCTTAACAATATCGATTTTGTAGGAATGGTTTTGATAAAAAATTGAAACAAAACCATCAAATCTGGGTCGTCACCTCTACCGCTACCCTTGGGATTTTGTCCCCAATTTAAATAAGAGATGATTTTCTCTTCGTTTAATGGTTTGAAACAAAACCCCAAGTTTCATGGGGCATTTGTCTTATCAACCTCTTCTTTGCCAATGCCATTAGTCATAGTAGCGACTATGCTGATGGATGCTCCTCCAACCCCGATTGCAGTGCCTTCAGTCTTTGATCCAAGCATCATGGGATTGGGGGTTTCCATTGAACTGTGCCCATAGCTGATGGATTTTTTCTTTGCATGAAATACATAACCATGGCTTAACCATGGATTCACTATTGCAGGGGCGTAAATTGTCCTAAAGGAAAAATAAAACATTGTCTTCAACCCATCTCTCTGCCCATAAATAGATATGGGGATTTGGGCTAGAACAAAGGATGTACGTAGACTTTGAAATTGATCTCTCTGCACATAAACAAATATGGGATTCTTGCCGAGAACAATGGGAGTACGCAGACTCTGTGGTGTTGAAATAACCAGCGTTGCAGAACATATCACTTCTTGCCTCCATCGTGTCTCCTTTCTCACATTTCCAGGTGCCCCCAACGAAGAACTTCCTAGTGTCTACCATAGTGGCAACTGCGCGATAACCATTGCCAACGATTTGAATATTCCTCTACACTTGGAAAAAAATCAGAGCCTGGTACCCTTCTTAGACACTGAAACCACATGTGGTAATCCAAAAAACTCAGATCAAACCGACGACGATGCGTTGGAGACGAAAACAGACTTCCTGCAACCAATGTGGATTGCAATGTGGATTGTCGTAGAGCTGGAGCTGATTTCCATGGCTGTCATCGTCCTCAATCCCCAACGAACATTTTCTCTCCTACTGTCAAATGCAATAATTATTTACACCCTTCTTAATTATGTTAAAGTTGTGAAGAATGAAATTTCAGTGGACACATAATATCTTACACTCAAAATTCTGAGATTGTTCAATTTTGTGACATCTATTTTTGCATAATGTATCATCAATTTTTCAACTATTCAGTTTCCTAATTAAGCTTGTATACAAATTAAAATTGTTACAATGATAAAGTGAAATTCTTTATGTTCATTAGTTCACTGAGAAAAGATAACAAACTTTTTCATAAATTTCAAATTTTTTGTGGACTAAAATTTTATATTCGAAAAGTTTCAAATTACTAATGATTATTTCTGGTTTTTGAATTTATTCTTAAGATATGTTTTTTTTTTTTTTTTTCTCGGTAAAAGCTAAATCTATTAAGGAAGTAAAAATATGTACATAGAGTTTACAAATCGGGAGGAGGCCTCAGCCAGTCCTCAGCTAGCAAATCATGGATTTTACCATATAGTCCTTCAGTCACGAGTACATTGAGGTCCTGGATATTAGAAGTATCATACCTTTGTAGTTCTGGACCTATATTGACAACTAGTACCAAAAAAACTCTGAAATGGACAAAAACAGATGACAGGGTATGCCAATATTTAACATTTGATTTCCTATCCCAGACCTTGAAAGCAAAATTACAAAACATGAGAGCCGGAAGGTCACCCGGACAGAGATTACTGTTCAGAGCCTGCATGATTCGGGGATGTTGGCGCGTCCTCCCTTTCTGGACTGGGTGATGCTATCCAGGTTACACCACCTTCTTCATCTAGCACTGGTTCTCCGTTGGGGTGAGTTAACAGGTGCAGGATGCGAGAGTATCCATGAGAGGGACCACCAGAAGGCCCCTCTATCTGCGCTGGAGTTGAATTCGGGCACTGATCTTGAACCAAGGCATTCTCCTTAGCGAAATTCGGTGGCTGAAATTGGTCAGGTGCCGGTTGTTCTTCATGCTGGCGACCCACATGATACACATGTCCTGACAGATCCCCAAGCAGGATACTGTCATCTTGGGAGGGGTCGTTCGCTGAGGGAGCCGAACTGGAGGAATTCCCTTCCTCTTCTACCACCGAAACTGTAAAATTGATAGTGATAATTGGCCTATTTACCTCACTCTGAAAAGAGAAACTGGAAGTTTGAAACGAGCTATTCGGACGAGCTCCCTCAGGTGCAGGCGACAGATGAGATGGCGGAATTGTAGAAATAGGATTAACAGTCGAGGGAGCCGGATATGCTCTACCTCCCCTATTCCCATAGTTGCTGCCTCGCCGAGGAATGCCACGCCTGCGCATTGTGATTGCGGGCACAGAGAACCTATGCAGGCAGATATAACTCCAATGACACAACAGAGAACCTATGCAGGCAGATATAACCTCCTGGAGCCTTACACACCAGACACACAGCATAATGCGGCAAGACGTGAGCGGCCTTGTATTAAATAACAAAGAGGCATTAATGCCAAGTCCTGAGAGCAGTACCCAGAACCCATACGCCTTCATTGTTGCCATGCGCGAATTGAAATAGAATCGGTTTCGAGACATCTCTGTAGTTAATGTTGAAGCCTTGAACTTATAAATTCTGTCTACCTCCTGTACTGTGCAGCACGCCCGACTGCCAGCATTGAAGCCAGCTGTTGTATCGGAGAGATATGACATTATTAACTGGAGGGAGCACCCGCATCCAAGTTATTCTTAAGATATGTTATTATTCTCTTTTTTATTATTTATTTAAAAAAGGTGGTGCTTTCAATTTATTTTAGGATAATAAATAAGGGAAATCTTCTATTAATATTTTATTATACTTGATTATTTGAACAAATATATTTTGAAATGTTATTGTATAAGCTAAGATGCATTGATTGCACCAAGAGACACTCTACAACCCAATATGGGGGCAATGTTGTAGTGGTGTAAAGGTTTGTAAACATTTAACAAAAATATAAAGAATATTAGTTATTAATGTAATACAGGTTTCATATGTTTAAACTAATATTCAAATTAAACAGATATAAATGTAAAATGTAAAATGAACAATATAAAATGTATAACATAGAGCTACCAATTTTATCAAAAGAAATTGGTCTATCTATAATGTAAAGTTAACATGATATTGATTCCTTAACAATTTATTTGTATAACACTTAACAATATAGATTATTATTATTCTAGTATATTATAATAATAATAAGCTCCATTATAAGTATCATTATATTAGACATTATATATTATTGATTATACAAAGTGGCAATTCTCAATCATATGGATGGAGGCGAGAGAGAGGGGTGGCGGGAGAAGGAGAGTGGGGGGAGATAGAAGGAGAGAGGGAGGGATATAGTGACAGAGATGGAGGGTGGAGCGAGAGAGAGAGTGACTAGGAGGTGTAGAGGGAGAGATACCAATTTGATTAGAAGAAATTGGTGTGTATATAACTTAAAGTTAACATACAATTGCTTCTTTAATAGTTTATTTCTTTATATATTATTTTTGGTATAATATTCATTGTTATTATTATTATTCCAATACATTATAATAATAATCATCTTCATTATAAGTATTATTGAGAGAGAGATAGATAGAGAGAGAGAGAGAGCTACCAATTTCATAAGAAGAAATTGGTCTGTCTACAACTTAAAGGTAACATACAATTGTTTTTTAGTAGATTATTTCTTTATATATTATTATTGGTACAATAGTCAATAATATTGATTATTATTATTCCAATAAATCATAAAAATAATCATCTCCATTATAAGCATTATTATATTAGACCTTACAAATATTACGAATTACAGAGAGTGACAATTCTAGATCATATAGATGAAGGGGGGGGAGAGGGACGGAGAATGATGGTGGCTGGGCTCGAGATGTAGGGAGGTGTGAGAGAGGGAGAGAGAGGAAGGAAGAGAGAGGGGGGGAGATAGAGAAGGAGAGAGGGAGGGAGAGAGATGGAGTTGGAGGGGGAGAGACAGGGAGGTAAGAAAAAATACATAGAGATATAGAGGTGGATAGAAAGAGGTAGTGAAAACAAAGAGATGGAGAGAGAGTGAGGGAGAGAGGAGGGGAGGGAAGAGAGAGAAGGGGAGGGAAGAGAGAGAGAAGGAGAGAAGAGAGAGAGGGAGAGAAGGGGGAGAGATAGAGATGAAGACACAATGATTAAGGGAAGAGTGGGGGAGAGAGATAAGGAGAGAAGGATGGAGATAGTGATAGATTTGGAAGAGAGAGAGAGAGAGAGAGAGAGAGAGAGAGAGAGAGAGAGAGAGAGATGGGGGGAGAGATAGAGGGAGGTGGGAGAGAAAGGGAGAGAAAGGAAGGAAGAGAGAGAAGAATTGAGAGAGAGAAGGAGAAAGGGAGGGCGAGAGAGGGATGGAAGAATAAATACATAGAGAGAGCGAGGTAGAGAGAGATAAAGGGATTGATAAGGGAGATATGAAGAGAGAGAGAGAGAGGGAGAGAGGAGAGTAGGAGGGAAGAAAGAGAGTCTATGTTTAGGGAGTGAGATAGAGATACAAAAAAGGAGAGAAAAAAAGAGATAGAGATATAAATAGAGGGGGAAGAAAGGGAAGAATAGAGAGACAATGGGAGGGAGGGAGTGAGCGATAGATATATAAGGAGATAGACTGTGTGTGTTGGGGGGTGAGGTAGAGAGAAAAATAAGGAGTTATAGAAGGATATATCAATATAGATGGTGGGTGGGAAAAGAGGGAAGAAGAAAGAGATAAAGATAGAGAGGTAGGGGTAGAGAGAGAAAGAGGGAGGGGGAGATAGAGAAGGAGAAAGGGAGGGAGATATGCACATAGATGAAAGGAGGAGAGAGAGGGAAGATGAAAGAGACAAACATAGAAAAATATATATATTATATATTATTATATAATCTTGGACATTATTAGCCATAGAGGAAGAGGGAGTATGGCTTTTATAAAAGGTAAAAGAAGTTGGATTTAGAAAGAAATGAATATTTTGGTTTTTCACTAAAAGATATGCATTGATTTCAATGTAGATGTTGATTCCTAATCCTATTTGATTGATTGCATTGGATACATTGATTTTAGTGTAGTTTTTGATTTCTAATCCTATTTGATTTCTTGCACTAGATGCATTAATTTTAGTGTAGATGTTGATTTCTAATCCGATTTGATTTCTTGTACTAGATGTATTAATTTTATTGTAGGCGTTGATTTCTTATTTGATGTAACTAAATATATGATTCACATTAATTCCCAAATTATTAGATTAACAATATCCATTAATTTCAATGTAAACACAAAAAAATTACTGATGATGTGCATTGATTTTTATGTTACAATAATTCAACCATAATTAAAATACTTGAATTTTCATCTTAAATAAAATATTCACTTACCTGAAATGCTTGCTTCTTGAAACCATAAATTATGTGTAATTGAATGCATTATTATTATTCCCATTTTCCATCATTCAACATTGCTAATTACTTTCATTCAAACGAGGTAATATAAAACAACTACCATTGAAACTTACATGGGGTTTAACACTCCATAACTCACAATGATTGACTTTGGAGAAAGTTACTATTGATATTGGACAACAAGAGAGACAAGGTATGAAATTTACTACAATAGGTCAAGTTAAAGATTTGAATGGTCTATGATTTCAGTCTCCCTTTTCATATGATTGATATAAAAAGGTGGCAAAACTAAAAGGTGTGACAATAAGAATAGTAGAAGAAAATAATTTGAGATTGATCACAATGAAGAGTATTTGTAATTTGATTACATTCTTATTATTCAAATTTTCTATCATTTAACATTGTTACATTGTCACTTTGCATTCACAATTTTTATTTCATCATTCAAGTTATTAACAATCTCTATCATCTCAACAAACTGAGGTAACTAAGAAAATTTAAAATTAAGATGATCGAATTAATATTAGACACATTTAGCATATTTAAACTAATCAAAATAATTATATGTTCAAAAAATTTTGTGTGATCATGCATGATTGAAACCAGCCTAGATCCATATTAACCACAGATCTATCAAGTGTTGAGAGGGATCAAATCTCTTAAGGTGCAAATGTTTCCTCAAGTTTTTCACTCAAAAAAGAGATTTGCACCTTAAGTTATTTGATCTATCTTGACGCTTAATAAATTCGAGGTTAAGATAAATCTAAGCTAGTAATTAATGTTTCATATTCTTAATAACATTTATCACTTTATTATAAACATTTATGAAAAATTGTGTTAAGCTAATATAAACTAGCATAATAATTTTTGACACAAAACTTTGAAAATCAAACCTCTTAAATCTCCCTTTGAAAAAATGATAAACATGCATAAAAATTATAATAGAATGCTCAATAAAGTGGATTATATGAAATAAATTGACATTAATTTTAAAAAGAAAAGAGAAAAGAAAAAAGTGACCAGCAATGCACTTTCTGGGATTTAAAACACATTTTAATGATACATGTTGTAGGTTTAAGCCTTGACATATTTTTAGACATTCACCATCATGCAAGACAAAGGAAATATAATTAGCCATTATAAACCCAATAGAATCACTATGCGCTCTCCAGTTTAAGGGATGGACATGTGGTGTTCAATATAACTAACCATAGAGGAATTTTGGTCCAAAACAAGTTGGATTTTTTTTTTGCTCTCTAACCCTAATGGTGCGGCAGCCATGAGATAAACTGAACTGTGACCCAAAAACTCTGATGACATTTGCAAAGCTACAAATGAAGAGGCTGGTAACCAGGTTGGAATGAAAGAGGGAGGAAAGGGGGGGGGGGGGGGGGTGCGAGATCCCCTCCTACCGAGACGTGACAGTAGGGGATTCCCGTCAGAACACAAGTAATCCGAAACTAGCAGGAGATATCAACAAAATGTCAGGACCTATCCTCAGGGTGTGATGGCAGGCATGCAACAAAGGAAAATGTTTATCATGTGCGACGAAGAAACTGAGATTTATCATTTTGATGAAAAAACTGGAGCGATACAAAAGATACATGAAAGACCATGCACTAATATGTAAGTTCATCGGACTCTGGCCGACGGAGAAGGACCTCACCAAATGGATACAACAAAAATGGCAACCCAAAGTTCATATCGAGCTCAAGCTGGGAGCTAGAGGCTTCTTCATAGTAATATTGTCGAACCTGCAAGACAAAGAAAAAGTATTTGAAAATGGTCCTTACTTTCATTATAATGCTAGTTTGTTTATGAGGTACTGAGAAGAATGTTATAACCCATACAAGGAAAAATTTCCGGAAGCCCCAGTTTGGGTTAGGTCATTCAGTCTCCCAATGAATTTTTGGGACCCGGAAATACTAGAGGGCACTGAAAACATGATAGGAAGATTTGTCAAAATAGCAGAAGTGACAAAAAAGGCAGATACACTTCATATGCGAGAATATGCGTATACATGAACATAGTTGAACCTATACCAGACTCAGTGGAACTAGAATATCATGAAGAGGTATGGAAACAAACCCTAGACTACAAACACATCTCGTTCAGACGCCGTAGATGTCATGAGTATGGTCACCTATTTAAGGAGTGCCCAATGAACCTAGAGGAGGGAGAGAACATGCACAAACAATAGAGGAAGAATCAAGAAGATAAGGAAGGGTTTCAAGAAGTAAAAAGAAAGAGGAGACAAGCAAAATAAGACCCCAAACTAGGGAAAAAAGAATATAAAGCTCAAATGAGTAGAACGAACAACGTTGAAGCTTTGCAAGGAGGAGAAGAAGAAGAAAATGAGGTCCAAACTATGGACTACCAGGAAAAATGAAAGGAGTGCAGTTTGAGTCAAGGAAAACCAAACCCCAAGAGGAGAGCTCAAAGAAAGCTGGCAGATAAAGAGGATAAGGAGGACAGGGAGAATATGGAAAACACCACAATGGAAATCAACCCAAGCAAGGGAGAGGAACTAAGCATGGAAGAAGAGGTGCTGAAGAAACTGTTGAATGAATGGAGACACCTAAATGAAAGATTTATACGAGAAGACCAAAAAAGACTATACAGAGTAACATTCCAATAGTATCAAGCTGAGCAAGGATAGGGATAGGTAGAGATGGTAGAACAATTGGGGATGCATCAGGAAAACCCCCAAGAATATTAAAATAAAATGAATGGAGGAAGGAAAAGAGGCCGGAGGAACCTACAGGAATCCATATAGATTATGGGAGAAATGTTGGTGAATACAGGCAGGGTGGTACCGCTATCAGCGGTATACCAACAAATAAACAAAGTATCCTAATGATAATTACATCCTGTAACATAAGAGGCCTCAATAGCAGAGGAAAACATAGACATTTAACTGAGAGACTAAGAAAAGAAAAACCTCAACTGACGCTGCTACAAGAAACAAAGATTACAGGAGGGAAAATGGAAGATATATGAAGTAAATTAAAACCAAGGTATGAATGCATGACCATAGATGCAAGAGGTAGCACAAGAGGAATAGAAATATTGTGGAACCCAGTAAAGATCATAGTGGACTATTGGATAGGTATGAATAGAATCCTCACGGGGAGGTTTCGCTTGATAGGAAGCAAAGAATGGTTCCTAGTCTCTATAGTATACGGTCCTCACATTCTAGTGGAAGAGGAAAACTTCCTCCAGCAAATAAAGAGGTTAAGCCAACTACACAAACAAAAAATTTGGTTGTTAGCAGGCAAATTTAACTTAATAACAAAAATAGAGGAGAAAAAAAGGGGACTACGAAGAGAAGAGCTGGAAATGGAGAAATTCAGAGATTTACAAGAATAACTACAATTGGTGGACATCCCAACAATAAATGGAAAATACACGTGGAATAATAGAAGGGGAGGGAGTAGGCAAATAACCTCCTGACTGGACAGATTCTTGGCCACAAAACACCTCATTACCAAAGATGTATACTATGAGGCAAAAATTCTACTGTGTCTAGTCTTCGACCACTGGCCTATTAAAATTGAAGTAGAAATGAAACAAGGAAACTAAAATAAACCTTTTAGGTTTGAGGAATTTTGGCTAAGAGAAATGACCCTCATAGAAAAAATGAAGGAGTGGTGGAATGAGAGTGAGATAGTAGGGAGAAACCTAATGCATACCTTTCAACTTAGACTTAAAGAACTAAAAGAAAAAATAAAGAAATGGAACAAGGATGAATTCGAAAACATACAGAAGGAACAACAGTTGATCCAAACAAAGATGAAGGCAATACAACAACAAATTATCAACAAAGGCAGAAGTGAAGTGCTAGCGGAGGAGGAAGGACAACTGATTAATAAAATGGAGGAAATGAGACAACAAGAAGAAATACTATGGAAGTAGAAATCTAGAATTCAATGGTCAAAGGAAGGAGAATGGAATAGAAGGTTTTTTCACAATGTAATGATCCATCATAAGCAGCAGAATAGGATATTATCCCTAGTAGATCAGCAAGGCAATCGTCTTACTCAAAATGAAGACATGGAGATTCTGTTAGTGAAGCACTTCAAAAGGCTGCTGACAAAACCTAAGATAATAAGGGAGGAGAATATAAACAAAATCATACAGCACATCCCCAACCTGATGAGCAAAGATTAAAACATGGCCCTACTAAGAGAAATATCTAAAATGGAGATAGAAGAAGTCATCAGGAATATGGCGAGAAACAAAGCACCAGGGCTAGATGGATACATAGCATAATTCTTCCAGGAGACATGGATATTCATGGGCGAAGACATAGTGAAACTAGTGGAGGAGTCCAGGTGCACAAAGAGAATGTATCCGACCCTGAACTCCACATTTCTGGCCTTGATTCCAAAGACAGATCATTCAGAAGAACCGCAAGGGTTCAGACCAATAGCATTTTGTAATGTCATATACAAAATTATGGCTACAATTATGGTTAATCGTTTAAAACCTATACTACCTGGGTTTATATCTCAGGAACAGACAGGGTTTGTTAAAGGAAGACAAATAACAGATGGCATAGTGGTGGCACAAGAGGCAATTCATTCATTAAAGACAAAAAAACCAAAGGAATGTTGGTTAAATTAGATTTGTCAAAAGCCTATGATCGACTGAATTGGGATTATCTACAAGGAATATTGAAGGCATTCGGCTTTGATGCAATATGGATAAGTTGGATAATGTCGATGGTATCAACTCTAGTTCTGTCAATTCTACTCAACGGATCACCCACAAAGGCATTTAACGCAACCTTAGGGCTCAGGCAAGGTGACCCACTTTCACCATTTTTGTTCATCCTGGCAGTGAAGGCCTCAGAAGGTATGTTATCACTCAGAAGTTTTCCCTAGAAGTTACCAAAAGAAGGAATAATCTGAGGTAACCACAAACCTAATCTTTTAGACTCAAGTTCTAGCCAACCTAAGTCTATAGAGGGCTCTATCTTTATAATTTAACTTTGTTTCTATTAGATTTTAGGCTAGTTGTTAGTGTTCATGAGGATTTTGATTTTGATTGAAAGTTGGGTGGTGGAATTCTTGGAACAGATAGATAGAGCTGGGTATTCAATCCATTAGGATATGGAGTCAATCAAAGGATAGATTAACTGGACTAGATCATTAAAGGGATTGTTCATAGGGTAGGCTAGCAAAGCAAAAGGAAAATCTTCAAAGGGTTGATGGATGGAATGATTCTAACCAAGGTAAAAGGGCAATGAAGAACCCTTAAACCAGGATCAGAATGAGGAACAGAGGGTGAGCATTAACAAAGAGAACTTAAGAATCCTTTGCTACATAGACCACAGGGAGAAACTATGGAAGTAAGGGACCATTTAAGAATTCCCTATCTAAGATAGTTTATCAGAAAAAATTAAGAAGGTAAACAGTCAAGACAAAGAACATTAAAGCAAGTTCTGAAATATTATTCCTAGTTTACCATTCAGATTTCATTGAAACACATATGATTATTAATAAACATAAGGAAAAAACAATAATACACATGAGAGAATACTTTTTTGATTTTCACTTTACACAAGAATCTTGTAAAGTGTCTGAACTTTATTCCATGATCCAACAAGCCAATCTGGTTTTGATACAATAGCACTTTGATTTTTAGATAAAGTCTACATAAATGTCTTTGAATCCACACTCAATACTTTGAAATGGGAAGTATTTATGCAAAAAATATTACAAAATATCTCATAATAGTTTGAGATTTAATTAAGGAGATAAAAATATCTTCAAGCATGAAGATAGAGATAGATGGAAAACTGCATCACGTTGTCCCTCTTATTTTGGTAGTGCTGGCTGTGGCAGTTGAATTTGAGCCCTTTTAAGCTAGCTGATATTTGTATGCTGGAATCATCTTTGTCTTTAGTCTTTTACTGATACTCTTTAATCTGCTACACTTTGACCCTGTTCACCTATTTCATATGGCTGTCATTCAGATTTACTGTGGCAACTTATAGTAAATCTGTCATTTTTTCCCACCATTCATCTTCAAGTAACTTTACTTTGAGCATTCTCCTATAGATATCATCTGCCTCAGTGTATTTGGAAAAATTAGGCTTGGTGACAAAGAGATGTTTCACCTCATGCTCTAGGAAAAACATATTTTCTAAAGTATCATATAATACTTTCCCTATTGGCAAGGCTTTGATTCCTGAAGTGCTTGCCTATTCTTTGGAAAACTTCCTTAATCTGTCAACATAGTCTAATTGGGTCATAAGTTTTTCATGGATTAACATGGGACTTGGAAGGGCTTTATCCCTCAAAATTTGAAACTTTGCCATGAATCTGTCAATGCCCACCTGCATGTTATGGCATTTTTCCTCTAGGTTAAGCATAAGGTTTCTTTTAGAAAGAACCTTTTTGACTTCTATGATGGCTTCAGTTCTTTCCTCCACACCAAGCTCATTTAGTTCATGCCTGTTCTTGCTATTCAAGAAGTGGATGAATCGATTAGCATCTTTAGGGTGGTCTCATGAGTCCTCCTTTACCTTTTGAATTGCTTCGATGGCCACTTTCAATAGTTTTGTTTGCTCAAATATTACTTGAATTGATGGCCAAATATCATTGACATAGTCAATGTTATTGGCCCAGGGCATCTCCTTGGTTTTTCCTAGTGGCTTTTGTAGAGTTATATACTTCTCTAGGACCTTAATCTTCTCCACCATCCTTAGGGCTTTCTGTGTTTCTTCCCTCTGCTGTATTTGGGCAAGCTTGAAGTTAGTTTCTTAGCTTGCCACTTTCTCCTTAAGCCTTTTAAGTTCTATTACCTGGATGGAAATTTCCTCCATGGCTTTCACTAACTCTGCTGTCTTTTCCATTGAGGTACCTATTGTTGTATACCCAGTTGTGACTAGCAGTGCTGTGGTAGGTGGAGCTGTTGGTGCCAAGGATGCAGCCAATGTTGAGGGAACTATAGTTGTTACTGTGGGAATGACAGTTGTAGAAGTGGTGGCTAGTTCACTTTGTTTGGACTGAATCAATGTGTCCAATTCTTTCTCTGTTTCTTTTAACTGGTCATTTAGCTTTAGGACCCAGTCCATAGGCTCTTCTTGTGATTTTTGGGTTTCTAGGACCTCTGCTATCTATGGATGATGCAGTGGTGGAATCTTAAGTTGCTTCTTCAAAGCAACTATGTCATCATTTTTCTTCTTGATCAGTCTTTCAGTGGCCTTCACATCTTTGGGATCATGTCCCAACTCAATGATTAAGTCCTCTAAGGACTTTATTATGGTGTCTTTCCTATGAAGAAGCCTTCTCTAATTGGAATTGAGTTGATATATTATTTAGAGAATTTGGCAATTGATGAGCTGCAATATCTTTCCCTATCAAGGTAGAGTAAATCATCTCCCCTATCTGTTTGTGCAGCTCAATTTGATTAATAGGATGTATGTCCTTTGCAATTACTTCAAAATCTACCCTTTTAAGGTCCACTGCTATCCTTGGCTGTTGAGTAGTGGGCTTCATAAATGTCATCTACATTTTGCCCTCTTGACATCATGGGTTGACATAAGCCAAGTCTGGTTTGTAGGTGCCAACTTTAGGTAACATGCATAAGTCTGGGCTTTTGGCCTCTCATTCTTGGCCTTTATATCCTTGTACCTTTCTCTAATGTCTTGATATCTGTCAACTGGCATCCTAAAGGAGGACACTTCAACACTCTGTTGCCTTTCCAACATCTGCGTGTTTGATGTGGAAGGTTCTAGTGTGCCCCTAGATGGTGTGGCAGGCTTACTTCTTTCTCTTTCAGTGCTGGTGGCCCCAACAGTTTCTTCTATGAATTCTTATTCTGAAACAGGATTTAACCTTTGCCTTTTGCCTTTTGACTAGGCTGGTCTCTACATAAGTTTGCGTGGTTGCTATGTCTGATGTAGTGGCCTCTTCCCTATTCCTTTTGAGGCTTTTCTCCTCATTTAGAGGAGCTTGCAAGTTAGGGGGAGTACTCATAGTGGGTTGTTGTATACCTGTTTGATTTAATTCCTCTGATAGGTCTGGCTATTCTAACTCTTCTTTCACCTGGGACTCTTCTTCTATATGAGATTCACTTTGTACCTGTGATTCTTCCTAGGCTTGTGATTCAGTTTGTGCTTGAGATTCTCCTAGAACCTGCAGGAAAGAACCCTCATCTAGCCTTTTATCTACATAAATTAGAGAATTTTTAACTGCTACTTGATTGCCATCCCTGTCCACTAAAGTATTCTCCACCCATTCCAATTGGTTTGCATATTTCTTTATCTCTAGGATTCGGTGGTGAATGTAGGGAGCCATCTTGTTTTTCTGTCTCCTATTGCTGATGAAGTCACAGGGGTCATATCTCCACATGAAGCTTTGTTTTAGTTTATGTCTCTGAAGGATTTCCTCTACTTCTTTCCTAGTTTCTCTTATATTACATACAAAGGGGCCTAATTGTTACTTGATTCTGAGTTGGGCCTTCTTTTTGGCCTTAACAAAATGCACCTCATCTGAGTTGATTATTTGCCTACAATAATCCAGAGAAAATAACCTCATTGGGAGGTATCTGGGTAGTTTATATGGGGCCAACTCACAGCCATAGATCCTAATTTCTATGTGATTTTGGTACAAGTACCAATCTCCCACTTTGTGTTGTTTTGATAGCTGCAGGATGCTCCTGATATCTGAACTGATTCTTGGAGGAGGAATTCCTAGTAGCATGGTTACTACTGAATGTACAAAAAGATCAATGAAATCTATGTATGGATATGGGGAATCATACTTATGTATCAAAGGAGTCCAAAAATTACTGACCTAGGATGACCTTTAGTGTCAAGCTTTTGGAGAGTGAAAGGGAACTTGTCAACTTGGTAATATAAGAAAAGGTGGTACAAAACTGAAGAATACTTAAACACTCTTTCATTACTCATCCTCAAAAATTGTTCATGCATCCTATCAACTATGTGTTTGGCATAATCATACATGATAGCAGGGGGTTGTCCAAGAGAAAAAATGGACATGAAGGCTAAAATTATTTCATTTATGTACTCACTAGTCGTATAGCTTAAAACACAAGAAATCATTGCTACTATATCCTGACCAAATGGGGAAAATATGGTAGCCACATATGGAGGAGGTTCTGTTGGGGCATACTTTTCCTCCCTAATGAAAGTTTGGAGCATTTCAGCAAGCTTGACAGTGGTAAGCTTGGGAAATTTGTCAAGTAGGTCTCCAATAGAAATAGGGGTTAAGTTCTTCCCCTGGTTGTAGTTGCAAAATTTCATTGATTAACGTGGTAGTGATAGTGAAAAGTATCGTTTGGTCAGGGGACATCACTGCTCTTTGACTGGGAATGTAGTTTGCATGGCAATAATGGACAATCTCAAGAAATATATGCACCTCAAGGAATTGATACATGGGAAAATTAGACTCCCAAAGACCTATTTTGTTAGCATGGTTTAAGTATTGGTCTCTACATTGACAGTACAATTTTATAGGGGTTTCAAGGACAGAGGTGTCCTTGATTTGGAAATCTTTATCAGCAAGAGGAAGGTGGTCCAAGTCTAGGTGAGGATTAGTAATTGGCCTGACATCCATAGCAATTGGGGTAGCCATTCTTAGTTCTTGTGGATTTAAGAATGGAGGAAAGTAAAATTTCAGTCTTTGAGGTAATGGGGGTTCAATTCTAGGTGGGTTTTATGTTATTAAAGTTCCCTTTAATTTCAATTAAGAAAGATTTAGAGACTGGTTCAGAAATTTAATTGGGGTTTCAATGGATTCTGGCTTAAATACCTGGAATTGAAGTAAATAAGGTGTGAACCAGGTAACTAGCAATTCTGTAAGGTTGAAAAGGCTTCAATCAGGCTGGAAGGTAATCTGGGAGCTTTTGGTGTCTTCAGAGTGTAAGTGTACATGGGTTGATGACTTTCAACATTCACAGGTGCTTGCATGGAAAATTACAGTTAAAAACGATAAAAACAATGATTTGGGGCTTTTTTGGATTAATGTGCAAAAAGTCAATTTGGCGGGTATGAGTTGTACAGTGACCATTTGTCACGTAATGGGATGAATAGTGACAAATTTTGGCGGGTAGCGGGCTGGCGGTAAGTGTTTTGCTTCACACAGCCTTAGGGCGGTTAGCGATATTGGGGGGGGAGGCTGCCCGACTCCACTCATCAAGCACCACATTGCCTCGGGGAATTGGTGGAAAAAACCTATTTCAGGAAGGTATCGGTCGGGTTTTGCGCCCTTATGAAATTAGCAAGGGCTGTCAGATGGGGAGGGAGGAGATCATGTGGTGGTCGGGCGCAAGAGTTGCACGGAAGGTAATGGAGGGGCCCGATGGGAAATTATACACAGCGGTTTTGGCTTAATGAGGGGTTAAGGCAAGGATTAAAGTTTCGGGTGGGATATGATTGGCAGATGGTTTGAATTTAATTATTTGCAGATCAATTAATTATGTCATTTGTTGGGGTTGGATAATATAACTATAAAACTTTGGGGTAGGGATATTAATATTAAAGGGGTTTTAATAAAATATATATGGGAAATGGTTTATTTTTTGGGAATTAACATATAAATAATGTTAAAGTTAATATGAAAATTGCAGGGGATAAATGAAGTGCGCTAAGCATAATGTGCTTTTGTA